>OX451741.1:33525558-34742618 GCA_948472305.1 Vicia faba | reverse complement strand
TTTTAGATTTTAGATTGATTTTTTTAGTGAATTTTAGACACTTTTTGATGAAAAATGCATAAAATAAATTAAATATTATTATTAAAATTGCCTAAAATAGAAAAACGAAAATAATATTTAAATAATAAAAAACATGATTTTTGGAAAGATTTGAATGTAATTTGAAATTGAAATGAAATTAACAAAAATAGAATAAATCCTCAATCCAAATAATTAAAACCCAAAAAGAAATCAAATTTTTGGATTTATAATTATTGTAACCAATTACTATGATTATCTCCTAAAACAAATATTACTACCTAAATACAAAAGATAACAAAATCTTTTTAAATCCTTTTTGTATTTTAGATTTGTTTGGTTATTTTTAGAATAAAAAGTAATAAAATTAAAAATAACTATTTTTAAAAATTCATTAATTAAAAATATGAAATTTAATATTTAAATATTTAAAAAATGATTTTTTTAATGATTTTTATAAATGGAAATAAAATTAATAACAATAAACAAAGAAATATAAAAATGTTAAAAGTGCACCATGAGAGATTCGAACTTGCAACCTTATATTTGCAAGCTTGTTTCCTTACCAATTATGCTATGTTATTTGTTTGAAATTAGAAGCCAATTGAAAATATATGAAGACGAGCTAATATTTATTTATTAAAAAATAAAAATGATCTGATATAGATCATTATATTTTTAATTATGTTTTGAAGCGAATATTTTAAAAAACTCAGAATGTTTAATATAATTAAATCAAAGGAATTTTATATTTGTAACACCCAAATTCAAAAATAAGTTTGACGGTAGCACTAAGGCGGGCGAATTTGGGGTATGACAACTGCCCATATTTAATAACTCTTCGATTGAATGGCGCAAGAATGCGTAGGTCTGTGTTCATTTGAATCGGAGATTTATTAAATAATGGAAGACCCTCAAATTTTGACCAAAGATTGGCTAGATAGGGTTACACTGATATAGCATACCACCACGGGTTGCATAGATAGGGTTACGCTGATATATCAAACCCCCAAGAGTTTTGAAGAGAATAGATAATGATGATGATGTATCACTTTACCAGGATGTGACGACGAGGCAGATGGTTTTGAGCTTGAGAGATTAATGTTGTATGTATTGGTTTGGTTTTGATTATTCACCCATTTGGAGGATGAATAAAACAATAATTGATGATGCATGGCTACTTGAAGACTGAGGCCACGGGTTATGTTTGCGAATTGCTGCATGACGTTTGAGGCGATGGGCTAGAGTGTTGGGATAAAGAAAACACATTGCTGTATCAAGTCCGATGTAATGGGTTAAAGTTTTATTTTCTTTTGAGCATCACAGTATGAAGTCTGAGGCGATGGGCTAGAGTTTTGGGATAAAGAAAACACATTGATGCTTGAAGTCTGATGCAATGGGTTAAAGTTTTATTTTCTTTTGAGCATCGTCGCATGAAGTCTGAGGTGATGATCAGTGTTTATGGAATAAAGGAACATATTGTTGCATTAAGTCTGATGCAATGGGTTACAGTTTTGCAAATCGCTGCGTGAAGTCTGAGACGATAAGCTAGATTTGGTTTTCAGACATTGCTGCATGAAGTCTGAGGTGATGGTTTATGTTACGGAGTAAAGAGATATACATTGCTACATGAAGTCTGAGGTAATGAGTTTGGTTCGCGAATCACTGCGTGAAGTTTTATGCGATAGGCTGGATTTTATGGAATAAAGAAATACATTGTTGTATGAAGACTAATGCAATGGGTCAAGTTTGCAAATCACTGCGTGAAGTCTGATGTGATAAGCAACATTTGGTTTTCGAACATCACTGCATAAAGTCTAAGACGATGGTCTTGAGTTTGGAATACATTGATGCATGAAGTCTGAGGCAATGATCTACGTCGCAGAATAAGGGAACACACTACTACGTGAAAACTGAGGAAATGGGTTAGGTTTGCAAATTACTGCATGAAGTCTGATGTGATAAGCTAAATTTGTTGTTTCGAACATCGCTTCATGAAGTCTGAGACGATGATCTGTGTCGTACAATAAGAAATACATTGCTGCATGAAGTCTGAGGCAATGGGTTATGTTTGTAAATCACTGCGTGAAGTATGATGTGCTAAGCTAAATGTGTTGTTTCGAACATCGTTGCATGAAGTCTGAGACGATGGTCTGGAACTTGGCATAACGAAATACATTGTTGCATGAGGTCTGAAGCAATGAATTAGGTTCGCAAATCACTGCGTGAAGTCTGAGGCGATAAACTGGGTTTTGTTTTCGAGCATCGCTGTGTAAAGGCTGAGGCGATGATCAAGGTTTTGCAAAAACATTGCGGCTTAGAGGCAATGTAATGATTTTGGAGAATGCATTGCGGCTTATAGGAAATGTGTTGGCTTGGATAACACATTGTGGCTTAGAGGAATTGTGTCGAGTTTTGAGAATTCATTACGGCTTAGAGGCAATGTGTTGGCTTGGATAATACATTGCGACTTAGAGGCAATGTGTTGGGTTTTGAGGATACATTGCGGCTTCGAGGCAATGTAATGGGTCTTTGAGAATATGTTGCGGCTTAGAGGAAACGTACAAAGTGTTGAGAATTCATTGCGGCATAGAGGCAACATACTGAGTTTTGAGGATACATTGCGGCTTGGAGCCAACATACTGAGTTTTAAGGATACATTACGGCTTAGAGGCAATGTGTTGGGCTTGGATAATACACTGCAGCTTAGAGGCAATGTAATGGGACTTGTAAGGAACTCATCACTGCGGGAAGACTTAGGTGATAGGCTGAATGTGTCACGGCATGAAGACCGAGGTGACAGGATGAATTGTAGGAGAAGTATTGTGTTGGTTGACCCTTAGATAGTTGAATCGAGGGTGAAATTATTTGTCTGTTTGCTAGGCGATACATGTGTATGCATGCGTATTGAATGTTGTATGTATGCAAAATGTATGATGTTTGACATTGATATGGAACCCTGACTATATGCGTATTGTATGCAGGAATGCATAGTGTATATATGCTTGAGATATGAAAAATGTGTGTATGTATGAAATGTGTGTAAGATGCGTGTATGCCTTGAAATGTTATGAAGACTATTTCTGGAATTCTCTCCTTTAAACCATTGGCTCAGAGTTGCCAAATCCTGGCGTTGTATGTTGTGTCGTCGTAGTATTGTTGAACTTGAACACAATGGACAATGTTAGCAAAATTTAAGCATTGATTTATATTGCGGGCGTGGACGTAGACGTAGATAATGGCCTATGCGTAGATTTGTATGTTTTAAGCGCAGGCGTAGATGTATGTATTGGCATATGTATGGTCTTGGTGTTGCAAGTGCAGGCATAAGCATAGACGTATGTAGATTCGTATGTTATAGGCGCATGCGTAAGCATAAACTTATGTAGATTCATGTGTCATAGGCGCAAGCGTAAGCGTAGACGTATGTAGAATTGGAAGGAATACACATGTGCGTGGATGCATGCAAACGTAGACCTCATGTTGCAAGTTAGGCATAAGTGCTGACATGAACGTAGGATTTGTGTGCGGACGCGTAGATGTAGGCATAGACTTGGTATTGTTGAGTGCAAGCATAGGCGCATATGTACGTGTGGGTGTGGACTTTTTGCGTCGTGAGCTTGGGTGGGTGACTTTATTGGATTGAGTTAGCTTGCATAGATACTGGCGTATACATGTGTATAGATTTGCAAGACGTAGGAGTAGCCATGTGCGTGAACGTAGACATGGATTTTGTTTTAATATTTTTCTAACAAAAATGTTTTTTCGATGTTTTCTCAAATGCTTTTATTTTGCGATGGAGCTTGAAGGTGGTGCGGCGGCGGATCAACGTAGATTGTGGTTTCAGATAATAAAACGCCAATCGTCCTTATCTCGGATCTTCAACCAACAACAAGGTTATTTGCTCTACGGTGTTCTTCACCCAAACCCTTCTCCGTTCTTTTCTTTTTCGTCTTCTCCCTCCCCTGTTTTTGTTCTTTCTGCCAATATATATAGGGATAGGAATTTATGGCTTCTGAGAATTAGCATATATTAGGTATTAGATTTGATGTTAGAAGTAATTTAAGGGATTGCTAATTGATTGATAAAATATTGTAATTGATATAATATTGATTGAGATTTGTCCTGCTATTATAATTGATTTTGTTGCTAGATTTGTTTTGTAATGGAGATTGATTCTGTAATATTTTAATTGAAGATTTGATTTTGCAAAAGAATTAGGTTTTTGTACTGTAATAGAGCTTGGATTCTGTTGCCAATTCACTGTAATAGAGATTGAGATTTGTAGAGATTTGGATTTGATTGATACTGATATTGTTTTACTGAGATTGGATTTACTTTAGTTTTTAGATTTGATCTTTTTAGTTAATTTTTAGACACTTTTTGATGAAAAATGCATAAAATAAATTAAATACTATTATTAAAAATTGCCTAAAATAGAAAAACGAAAATAATATTTAAATAATAAAAACATGATTTTTGAGAAGATTTGAATGTAATTTGAAATTGAAATGAAATTAACAAAAATAGAATAAATCCTCAATTCAAATAATTAAAACCCAAAAAGAAATCAAATTTTTGGATTTATAATTATTGTAACCAATTACATTGATTCTCTCCTAAAACAAATATTACTACCTAAAATACAAAAGATAACAAAATCTTTTTAAATCTTTTTGTATTTTAGATTTTTTTGGTTATTTTTAGAATAAAAAGTGAAAAAAAATAAAACTAACTATTTTTTAAAAATTCATTAATTAAAAATACGAAATTTAATATTTGAATATTTAAAAAATGATTTTTTTAATGATTTTAATAAATGGAAATACAATTAATAACAATAAACAAAGAAATATAAAAAATGTTAAAAAGTGCACCATGAGAGATTCAAACTCACGACCTTATATTTGCAAGCTTGTTTCCTTACCAATTGTGCTATGTTATTTGTTTAAAATAAGAAGTCAATTGAAAGTATATGAAGACGAGCAAATATTTATTTATTCAAAAATACAAATGATCTGATATGGATCATTATATTTTTAAATAGGTTTTGAAGCGAATATTTTAAAAAAGTCAGAATGTTTAATATAATTAAATCAAAGGAATTTTATATTTGTAACACCCAAATTCGAAAATAAGTTTGACGGTAGCATTAAGGCTGGCAAATTTGGGGTATGACATCAAGCAAACCTCAATCAAATCAACTTCATGGTAATCATCCTTTTAACCTGTAACCTTGATAGTTCCATTGTCCAATAACAATTGAACACCTTTCTTCATGATTGAACATCCTCGGGAATCTCGACAGCAAACTTGGCAAGATCCATATTGGTGTTCCACCTGACCAGCCAAGTGGAAGAAAGTAGCATGCAATTTCACAAGGTCCTCATTCATATACTCTACATCAAAAATTTTGAATTCTCCAAGACATCCAGAAACCATATTCACCTCCTCTTCATACTCTTCCCTAGGCCTGATTATGTGGATGAGGCCCTCATCCATCATCTCCTGTAAATCAGCCTTTATCTTATCACAACCCTTTATGTCTGTACTGCAAATAGAACAACCAGAATGGTCATGTGTATAGTAGCTAAATTCACAGAGGTCTGCATGCATTTTCACCAAATCTCTTCTAACCAGATTAATATCAAAAATCTGAAATTCGCCTGGACAACCGGCCACCATATTCACAACATTTACTCCTCCATGCTTGGGTAGAGGATTGTCTTTCACATTAGGGCCCATATCCTTGAAAGATAGAATACCATACTTCACTAATTTCTTCACCTCAATCTTCAAAGGATAACAATTCTCAACAATATGCCCTGGTGCTCCCTGATGAAAAGCACATGTTTGATATGCCCTGTAATACCAAGGCAATGGTGATGGTACATCGGGAGGTGGTCGGGTCTGAACCAACTTCTTCTCAATCAATTCCTGTAGTAACTCTGTATAGCTCATAGGAATAGGGTCATAACTCTCCCTTATCTGAGTATACCCTTGATTCCCCTGCTAGGACGGTCTTTGATAAGCAGCGGTAGATGAAGCTGCACCCACAATTGGAGTAACTGAGGCGACTTACTGATGATGCTGATAATTCCTTCTAGGAGTATTAACCCTCCTCTCTTGCATAACAACGTGTGCACCCTCTTCCTTCTTCTTGGTAAACCCATAAGATGGCTTCTTCACACCTCAAGATCCTTCACTTCTTGTTAAATGGCCCTCTCTTACAACCTCTTCTAAGCGGATACCCATTTCTACCATTTCAGTAAAGTCACTTGGTGCACTTGATATCACCCTCTGTTAGTAGAAAGCACCCAGAGTCTTCAAGAAAATCTTAGTCATCTCCTTCTCTTCCAAGGTAAGATTCACTTGGGCGGCTACCTCATGCCATCTATGTGCATATTCTTTGAATGATTCCCTGTCTTTCTGAACCATGACCCTGAGTTGATCACGGTCAGGCGCCATGTCCATGTTGTACTTGTATTGTTTGATGAACTCTTCTCCCAAATCATTGAAAGTATGAATGTTAACACTGTCCAAACTCATATACCACTTTAGCGCAAGCACCGGTCAAACTATCTTGAAAAAAGTGAATCAGCAGACGCTGATCATCAGTATGGGTAGACATTCTCCTTACATACATCACCAGGTGAGAACGAGGGCAAGTGTTTCCCTTGTACTTCTCAAACTCCGGGACATTAAACATAGAAGGTATCTTAACATTCGGGACCAAGCATAACTCATTCACGTTTTGCCCGAATAACTCTTTTCCCCTGAGGGCCTTCATCTCTCTCTGCATCTTGTCAAACTTCTCTTGAAAATCATCCATTCTGTCATAAATATTCAAGTCTTCACTCGATGGAGGGAAAGGGCGACACACATCATCGTTAACAAATGAAACCATATTCATCGAAGGCGGTGCAACAGGAACATGCACCACAAGAGGTGCAGGAGGAAAAATAGTATGAACAACTGGAGTATCTTGAGGACCAAGATTGAAACCTTCAGGTGCAAAATTCTCTGGCATTCCCCATGGATAACCTTGAGGCATGCGATTCTGAACAACAGTTGAAGTGGCAGATATGGGAACAGTTGAAGTGGCAGATACGGGAAAAGTCGGAGCTTCAGTAGTTACCCTTGTTGGTTGAGGTTGGACACTCGGTGGCTGATTCTAAGCAGCCACCAGAGATTCCATCATAGCAGTAAGATTGGCCATGCTGGCCTTCAAAGCAGAAACTTCCTCGCGCAACTCGCGATTCTCTTGTTCTATGTTGTCCATCTTCTTTCTGAAATTAGCCCGAGTGTTGTAGTGATGAGTCAACTTGCTGAATAAAGTAAAAAATCTTGGTAAGACACCTGGATATGCATAACAAATGCAAGAAATATGTGCAATATGATCCATGATATGCAATGTACATGATTTCATTTTATTATTTAATATTTCAAGGGATTTAAAATTTATGGACATATTGCAAATATCAAAGTAATAACGCATTTGAAATACTGAAAATTTTTATTATAACAACTCCAAAATGGATTACAAGTTTCAATGATCCCAAGTACAAGATGAAAATAAAATCTAAAACCCTGAGAAGTAAAGTTGATGGAGATCACTCTATATGCTGGCGCTTCCCTGTGAACCTGGCAATCTGAGCATTCAACCTCTGGTTTTCTTCCACATATCTGGTGGCAACCTCCTTCCAATCACCTTAATCAGGGAGTGAGAAAATGACATCTGACTGAGGCTTAGGAGAAAATAAATCCCCTTGCCTCTCCATGGTCTCTACAGGCCATCTCTCAAGAATCTCAATCAAGTCATCTTTCTCCTTCAAATCTGCTCTATAAGAAATCTCTAAAGTTTGGCACTTGTTCTTCCAAGCATCCTTTTCCTGTTGCATCCTGACTAAAGCAAGTTGTAGCTCTTCTAGATCATCCAATAAGGGAGGAGTGGTTTTCACAAACAAATC
This sequence comes from Vicia faba, assembly GCA_948472305.1. Lineage (NCBI taxonomy): Eukaryota > Viridiplantae > Streptophyta > Magnoliopsida > Fabales > Fabaceae > Vicia > Vicia faba. Next base: position 34,734,630 of record OX451741.1, on the reverse strand, counting down.
AGGCATAGGTGTTTCCCGGGAATACGACATCTTCAACTGAATAGCTCTCGTTTAGACCCACTGAAGATATGGCTCCAAAGAAACAACACCCTTAGGTCCTAAATCCTTCATACTCTTCTTATGAATGTGACGCCAGACCTTCGCAATATGCTCCCTAGCTTCCCTATGGTCTTCTCCATCCTTCAGAAAGAAACTACTCAAATGAATACTATTTGGTTTATCCCTCATCGGATAACCGAGCTGTCGTCGTGCAAGAACATGGTTATAGTTAATCCCTCCCTTTGTATATAGAAGAGGTACATTGGGGAAACTACCACAACTGTCAATAATCTCCATATCCTGGTAAACTCGATGATACCAATCAATATCCGAGTGAGTAAGTTCCATGATCTTAGGAGCCCAACAGGGTTCCTTCTTGACATCCCCAAAAGCATCAGACTGAGGCATGTGAAAGATAAACCACTGGTACAACAGAGGCGTACCAAGTTTTTCGGTGCCTCTTTCAAGTTTGTAAGGTTTAACTTTAACAGATGAGGGAGAACTTGAGCAGGTGTCATATTGATCCGGGTGAATTTCCGTGCAGGCCTTTCCACCCTGGTTTGGTTAGCTATGGGTTTACTGCTTCGAGGTTGATCGTCTGAGGAGTTCTGGATCATCACAGCCCCCACCGCTGGTCGGCGCTCCATTCTTCCTTGATTTCTCTGGGTGTAAACAGCAGAAACTTCTTTCTTGGCTGGAAAGGTCTTCTTGATAGCGGCGGAAGCAGATGTATCCTTCTGAATTTTACTGCTCTTAATGCCAACTTCGACCCTTTCACCTGTCAGAATTAATTCGGTGAACCCTGCAGATGAGCTCCCGATTAAGTGATTAAAGAATGGACCTGACAGGGTCCCCAGAAAACATATCCACAAGCTCTCTCTCAGACAATGGTGGCTACACCCTTCCAGTCAAATCCCTCCACTTCTGGGTATACTCTTTAAAGCCTTCATTAGAGACCATACCCATACTCTATAATTGAGTACGAGTAGGTGCTAAATCTGCATTGTATTGATATTGTCGATAGAAGGCAGCAGCCAAATCCTCCCAGTTATGTACATCAGATCTTTCAAGCTGATAGAACCAATCCAATTGCATACCCGACAAACTATTTTGAAAAAAGTGGACCCACAGATCTTTATCAGAAGAGTGAGGTTGGATCTTTCTGACGTAAGACCGCAGATGCATCTTCGGACAAGATAAACCATCATATTTAGCAAATGTAGGCACCTTAAATTTAGGGGGAATCACAATCCCAGCAACCAACCCTAGTTCTTCGAAATCCAACCCAGGTACTCTTTGTACTTCCATGGCTGCCAGCCGATCTTCCAGATTCTTATACTTATCGTCCACAGGAGGGTACTGCTGCTCAGAGTAATCTTCCTCCTCCTCTTCTTCTTCTTCTTCTTCTTCTTCAGCTTCAGACTCGGAGGGCATTGCAACTCCCTTTCCTTTGCCAGCCCCTTCATCAGATGTCGAGGGGAAATCCAGGACTCTCCTAGCTTGGTTCTTAAATCTTCTTCCCATAGTGGCCACACCAACTCTTTTCTTTTCTTCTTTTCTTTTTCCTTTTCCTTCTCTAACAATGCTTTAAGGTCCTCTTGACCCTTTGCCAAGGTCATGAGGAGTTGTTGGAACTTTGAATTCTGTGCTTGTAGGTCTTTGACCGTCTGCTCTATATCCATCTTGCTGAAATAAACAGCAGAAAGATAAGGAAACCTGGTGTGAAGACTTGCTTATGCATATGATGAATGATATGTTATTCATGTAATGCATTCAAGGATTCAGAAATTCAAATTTGTTATAAATAAAAAAAAAAGAACGCACGTCATATTAATAAGAAGAATTTGTTAGTACATAAATGCCCCATGGGCAAAATATTACAAAATTCTAATGTAAAAAGACGTTGCACATCCTCTTCAGTGCGATGTAGGTGTTGAGAGTCTGCTCTTCATGGAGTCGACGAGTAAGTTCCAAAACCTTCTTCTCACTGGCGTAGAAGTTAGCTTCAAAAGTATTCCATTCTTCCTTGAGCTGTATCCAACTCTTTTGCAAATCTTCTAGTGATGTTGGCATGTCAGGATGTAAGAGGGTGTATGGAACCTCTCATTCCATAACAGGCTCTTTGATCACAGGGAGAATGTACGGGTAAGGCATCATAAGACTCTGGACGCGGGTTCGTACCCACTTGAGGTAAGGCTCAAGGGGGATGGAATTCTTGTGTCCCAGTGTCTTACTATCCACTTTGTTGGGCATCCTCCAAGCTCGGATAAACCTCTATCGAAGTCCTTGAGCGTCATTGTCGAAGTCAAAAACCAAGTCTGGAATCAGCATGTCATGAGGGCCATCCCTTCGGGAATACCCAAATTGTCTCAGAGCTAAATATGAGTTGTAGGTAATGCCTCCCCTAATGCCAAGTAGTGGGACATTAGGGAATTCCCCGCAACGATCAATGATGATGACATTTTCTTTGGACCGAGAACACCAATGAACATCAGAATATGTAAGAGTCATCAATCGTTGTGACCACCTCAAACCTTGCTCATTTTTCAAGACTGATTGGGGAATTTGAGAAATAAACCACCTTGCTAGAAGAGGAGTACATCACATGAGAACACCTCTTTTCCTCATTGTTCGTGTGTAAAATGAGTGTAGGATGTCCCCAAGCAATGTAGGCACAGGATTCTGAGATATGAAAATATTGATAGCATTCACATCTATAAGCTGATCAGGGTTTGGCAACAAGACCAACCCATAGATGAGAAGTGCTACAATTTCTTCAAAAGCTTGCAGATCTAAAGAAATTCAGCAGTCTTGTGCCTTCTCAAACAGAAACTTTGCCAAGAAACCCTTGCCACCACTTCTGGTTTCCCAATGACCTTTGATATCAGATGGTTGTAAGTGTAAGGCTTGGGCAACATCTTCAGGCTTTGGATCTCTTTCTGTACCGTTGTAGGGTAGTTGATGGAGAATAGGAACCCTCAGGAGTTGAGAAAATTCCTCCAAAGTAGGTACTAGTTGGTAATCAGGAAATGTAAAGCAATGGTGTAGGGGGTCAAAGAACTGGAAGAGAACTTTCACCATGTCTTCTTCAATGTTAGAGTTAACCAAGTTGAGAAGTCTACCATGTCTTTCACTGAAGAGAGAATTCTCTGGAATCTTGGAAGCAAGCTCCTTGACTTGAGGAGGGATCCTCACAAGGTTGACCTGAATTTTTTTCCCGCGAAGAGATTCCATTACCTACAAAACAAGAACAAAGATGAAGATCCAAACCCTTGAAATGGTTAGTGGATGCATATGATGCTTTATGATGTTCATGATGTATGCACAAGTATATGTACAAGCAAGTCACACAAATTCCTAGTTTCAGGCTTGCATGGGGTTTCATAGGTAAGTACCCTCTTGAAGTTTAGTTGGCTCAACATGTCCTATAAATAGTAACCAGGTTCTAAGGAGCTCAATATCACTGGATTATTTTCTGTGTTCATTGTTTCAGTTTAGCCACTTAATTGGAGACCGAAATATTCCAAGAAAATAACCCTCAATGAGTGTAGTATCGAGTATATACCAACTTCGGACTGTACCAAAGCCGGTCATCTCACTACCCCTAAAAAGGCCAAGATGGTCAAGTATAGGCTCTAAGAGTTCATTAGTGCTTCATGACATCACTCAGCGGCCCCGTATTCTCTTTGATTGACTCAAAGGCTACCGGTACCCACAAATATGTCGCACTAATATAATTATTGCTTTAACCATGTCGGTATACCCTGCACAGTTTCCACAACGTATTGCTATTTACCTATGAATGTTTCCCAAATCCGGGTAGAGGATTTCAAACCCAAACAATAGAACCAAGTGTAAAGCAATCAAAGCAAACAAGGTAAGCATGTAAAGGTGATCTAAACCCTAAGGTAACCCCACTTTTAGATTCAATTCCCCAGCAGAGTCGCCAGTTCTGTGATACGGTGGGAGAACTGACTTGAGGTTTTACGTTTGTGTTCGCAAATGTTTCGGTTTAGCAAGAGTCACCATCGACTTTTTATTTTATTCAAAGGAAAGGTCAAAAAGCACAAGAAAGACCTTTGAGATGTTTTCTTAGGTTTGGGGGGTATATTATGAAAAGGGATGGTGCAAGCACCCTTTTCATCCATGGTTATCCATGGGCTCTTAGTTACTTGTTTAGATCACTTGCTTTTGCTTTTCAATTGTTTGAAATGGTGCTTTGTGTGTGGTTTTGAAAATGTTTTGAAAAGAGGCCATCATTATGGCAACCTTTGTAAGTATTCTTGTTTGAATATATACAAAGGTGTTTGTCTTTTGAAATGATATTTCAATGTTTGAAAGCTTGTTTTGGGAAATGTGTTGAAATTGTGTTGTGAGATGTGTTTGAAAATGACAAGGATGTTTTTGCAAGTTTTGATCAAGTAACTAAGAGTTGTCTACCCTATCTTACTCAAAGATCTTTCCTACACATTTTTAACCCTTTTGACAGTGTTGTTTTACCATTGCATTTGGTAAACAACTTTGTATTTGGATGTTAAACGGGACAGGGGCGGGTCATCGTATTGACCATGATAGCAATAGTGCTAAGTATCTTTAGAAATTTTTTGAGGGACTAGATCATTTTTTATAGGCAACCAAGATAGCGTCATCGAGGGACTATGATCTTTTGTTTTGTTTTGGTTTTGCCAAGATACTCAACATGCATAACATGGCCAATTTTAAAGGCAACAAGTGGATGAAACCCAAGGGGTGCATGTGTGTATTATGTTGTCAATTTACATGCTTTTTGTCTTTGTATTAGTCAAGCTATTTGTTTGATTTTGGATTTTTGCATATAAACCTAATCTCTATCATGGTATATTTGTAAGCATAAAGTGCGCAAAATAAATCTACACTATTACAACATTTGATATGGGAAGTGGGAATACAATTTTGAATGAGGGAATATTTTGCAAGAAATTAAAACCCTAATATTTACTATTACATCCAAATTGAATAATTGGTACAAATAATAAATGAATAATATTTAAATAAAAAAATTAAATATAAATATGCAAAATAAACTAAATATGAAAGAAAAATGTTTTTGTTTATTTTTATGTATATAAAAATATTTTTTAATGTATTAAAAAAAAGGGAAATAAAAGATTATTTTTGAAAAGGGTAGAAAACCCTAATTCTCTTTTAAGAAAGTAAATATATATATATATATATATATATATATATATATATATATATATATATATATATATATATATATATATATATATATATATATATATATATATATATATATATATATATATATATATATATATATATATATATATATATATATATATATATATATATATATATATATATATATATATATATATATATATATATATATATATATATATATATATATATATATATATATATATATATATATATATATATATATATATATATATATATATATATATATATATATATAATAAAATATTAATTATATACAATAAAATAAAATAAAATATATACAAAATAAAAATAAAGGTATAATATTATTATGTATTATTTTCAAGTTTTCATTAAACAAAATAAAAGTATATATTAATTAATAATTATTTTTAAATTAGAAAAATAAAATAAAATATAAAAATAAATGTGAAAATTTATAAAAATATTTTTGGTATTTTTTATGTTTGGAAAATAATAAAATAAAATCAGAAATGAAAAATAAATACAAAAATATAAAAATATGAAGAAATGGGCCAGGGGGTGCAGTCAGCAAGGTAGGGGGTGCAAAAAGTGAGCCAGAACCAAGCCCAACCCACTGAACTTCATCTTCAACCTTTGTCAACCAAAAACGCGCGCGCCTGACTCAAACATGGAAAACCTGCATATGTGCTCTAATGCAAAAACTCATAACATCAAAGTTGTAGCATTTTTCAAGACGATTCCAACCATGTAAAGAACTCATTCTAACACTCAAAGACTAGAGAGAATTTCTCTGGCCCTAAATTCTAACCTAATTTTTCCAAGAAGTTCATGAATCAAATTCTCTTAACACGTTTAATTTAAATGAAAACTGAGCATATGTACAACTTCATGGCTATGAGTACTACATTTTTTATTCACAAACCTAAGCCTAATGATTCCTAAATAGAGAGATAGGAAGTTGATAAAAACCTGTTTCAGTTGAAATCGTGTATGGCAATGTGGAGCTTTTCAGTGAGGCCTGAGATGTTTGGGAGCTTGCTTGAACTTCCCCTGACCTTCCCTAATGCCTAGTTTGCCTTGAATGTGCTTGAACAAGCTTGTAGAACTCAACCTGCACAAGCTGAAAACAGAAATGGTGAAGCTTGCAAATGGAGTTACAGTCACTGCCTAATGGTTGGGATAGCTTGGATAGGTTATAGGGAAGATGTTTGAACATGTTTGGGGCAAAATGCACGAACAACTTCTGAGATGGAAGTGGAACTGTAGGGAGTGCCCTGTTTTGCAAGAGGAAGGTGATTTTGTGCTTTGGAAGGTTTGAGGGCTCAATGGATCATGTTTCTGGCTCAAGGGAATGCACAAAACTTGTTTCAAAAGATTGCAAGGGTTGGTTCTCTCAGATGTTCAAGTTGTTGTTGTATTTGACAAGTTTCTTGTATTTTAAGCAAAAGTGAGCAATGATGCAAGACAGGCCTATACAGGCTATCTATCAGCCTGTACTTTGTGATCTTGGCCCCCTCAATTGGTGGATATTGTATGCTGTACCAGATCTTGTTCAAGGCTCAAGGATTCTATTTGACATAAAGCAAACTTGACAAAAATGGCAATGTTGCCTTTTTGCTATTTTAGGGTTAATTCTTTGTGTAATCCTCCCATGACCAGAAAAAAGGCACAAACTAAAGGATTTGAATTTAATCATTGATTATGGAAGGGTTTTGGGACCTTTAATCAAGTACAAACAAGGTTGATTAGAGTTTGCAACTTGTATCAATATGAAAATGCCATGGTTCAAAAGTGAGTTTTTGCCAACTTCAAGCCTTCAATTCTCCATAACCACAAATTATTTTGGAGAGTTATTGGACATTTTAGAAATCTTGTAACATGCTCTATAATACATATTTGAAATGAATTTTGAGATTCCAATTGGAACTAGGTGAAAAATTGCCATGAAGATAGGTCAAAATCCTGCCTAAACTTAGGGCAAAATTTCACTAAGTTAAAAGTTTCATGGACCCTTGTTCCAAAAATCATAACTTGAGATCCAAGCTTCTTTTGGGAAAACTTTGTGAATAAAAGTTGTAGATTTTGTGGAGGACTACAACTTTCATGTTTGAAGTTTTTTTTGAATCCAATTGCATCATGGTGAAAATGTTGAGCAAAGTTGGGAAAAATTAAGAAAATTTCATAACTTAGAAAAATTCTAAGTTATGAAATTTTTTCAATCTTAAACCCTAATTTATAAATTTGGGTTTCTTGATGAACAAGTTTCATGTTTTGACACATCTTGATGAAAAATGACCCTTGGCACTTGATTTTGACCAAAAAGTCAAAGTTTGACTTTTCAGTGTACAGTCAAATTTTGATCAGTTGACTGGAAAATTCATCTGTCAATCCAATGCATTTGAGATCTTTTGAACCTTGTGAATAGGTCAAGATAATGCATTTGAGCCCTTGAGTCCATGCTTGAACCCAATATGCCATTGGCTAGGTGAAAAATCAAAAATTACCCTTATACAATCAAAACCCTAAAAATGACCATTTTGCCCTTTTAATGATCTGATCAAATTTCTTGAGGAGTTGTGGTCCAAACTTGATCAAATGGTTCATATGATTCTATAATGTTGATGTGGATCAAAAATTGGGAAGTTTGACTGTAAATTGGCCATGGTTGAATTTTTCCCCAATACAGCTGATTTTTAGGTCAACTGTCCAATTGATTGATCAAAAATGTGGTTCAAGGCTTGAAACTTGTCATGGGTGATCTTAGGGATCCATAATAATGTTTGAAAGTCACATGAAGCATTGATAGTCCAAAAATACTTGTGCAAACTCAAACCCTAATTTTGGGTTGTTAGTGCAAGATGAGATGTCTTGAGCTGACCAAACCATAATCTAGTCTTGAACGTTGGAGCAATAATCTTGATTCAATGCCAATAACAAACTTTCCTTATTGAGCAGATCTTGTCTGGAATGATGCCGTTGGTAATAATTCGCTTTGAATGCACAGTACCGTTGCTACTTAAAGCGTGTTCTGGCTTGGCCTCATTCTGACTCTGCTTAAGTGCTGATGAACTGTTGTTGTCTTTAATCAGAGTGTTGAGCGCAGTTCTGTTCATCAAGCTTCAGCATTAGCGTGAGTTGTTCTTCTGATTCTGGTATTCTGATATACCATCTTCTGATGCTGATGTTAATAACCAATATTCTGATGCTGATTAAGTGTGCTCTTGCTGATACCTATCAGAGTTTCTGCAAAACAGAACGTAATATTTTAGGTAGCAAATAGTTCTTACATGAATCACATAATTAATATATCTTTTCATTTTGTTATCATCAAACTTAAACTTAGGGTAGTAGATTCAAACTTTGTTCTAACACATGACTTTCAAAAATACGAGGGGATCACTTTCCCAAGAAATCATCTTCTCATGTATTGCAGGAAGATGCATGCCCATGCCCATGATCAGAAGCTGATGATTCACTATTTTAAATATAGCTTGAGTGGGGAATCTTTAGACTGGTAAATGCAATTGGAGAAAATGCATATTCAAACCTGGGTAGATCTTGCTAATGCTTTCCCAAATCATTACAAATATAACCTAGATTTGCACCTACCCGCATGCAACTCCAGAATTTGTCCCAGAAGAAAGAAGAGTCCTTCAAGGAGTATGCTCAGATATGGAGGGAATTGGAATCCCGTGTACAACCACCACTGCTAGAAAAAGAGCTCGTAGACATGTTCATGGGAACCTTACAAGGGTTGTATTATGAGATGATGGTTGGAAGCATCTCTTCAGGGTTTTCAGACCTGGTAACCATCGGAGAAAGAATCGAGACTGGGGTAAAAGTGGGAAGATATCAGGGGGGTCATCAAATGCTCCCTACAATTCAAAACGGTCTGCTTCAAACTTCACCAATGGAAAATAAGGAGAGATTAATGCGATAACACCATAACCCAGGGTTCAACAACCATTAGTGATCCCCCTAGGGCAGCAGCAAGGCACAAGGCCACCCAGGAAATTTGATCCACTCCCTATGCCACCTAGCCATTTATTGCAACAGCTAGTTAAGGCATCCTTAATGGAACTCAAGCCTCTAGTACCTCCAGTCGGGCCACTCCCACGAAGACACGATGCCAATGCCAGACGCGAATATCATGCTAATTCTCCTGGACATACCATAGAATAGTGTTTGCCTTTTAAACACAAGGTGAAGGATTTGTTGGATTCTCAAGACATCACTTTCGAGAAGCCTGACATCACATCAGACCCTACGCCGTTGCATGATGGGATAAAAATAAATGCAATCGAAGTAGTCACTGACTCTGGGGAAAGCCGACAATGAAGCTTTTGAAAGAGCTCTATAAAGGCTAAGGGACCAGGGGATAGTCTAGTTCAAACAAGACCCTGAAGAAAAACATAAAGCTACTCTGAAGGGCGAATCACATTTTCCTCCAATCCAAGAGAATTTTGTCAAAAATGGAGTAGTGCATGGTAGACATGGGGCAAAAATATTCAACGAAGCCAACAGCAAAGGGGCAACTGAATTCATCCAACAATGCGCCCCAGGAGAAAAAACTCAAAAGATGGACGACCATGGAGATTCCTGAGATCTTTTTCTTTCCTAATTCATTTTTCATGTTTTCGAAAGAACCTATGTCAAGCCCGAGACATAGGGGTTGCTTATAAGGGTTTCCCCTTTTTGTTTCTGACAATATTTACGATTAATAAAAGTTATATTTTTTTCCAATTAAGATCCCTTTTCTTTCTCTTGCATTTATATCTTAAATTTAAAAATGGCAATACTTTCTCTGCATATGCATTTTCAAATATTCATATACTAAATCGGCACCAAAACATGATAAAGGTGAAAATTCATGCCCAAAACCACCGATAATTCTACTGCTATGCTCCGATATAATTTAGATGCTCCTATCAACCAAGCTAAAGAGGAAAATGATAAAGATCTTGAATTCTCTGAGAAAACGGCGAGGGAAATAAAAAGAAAAGCTAACAATACGTAACCATATCAAGAGGCTATTAGGACCACTAATCTGAACACAAGGGAAGACCGGAAGAAACAAAGCTAAGGAGAAATGTTAGAGCGGAGCCCAAAATAAGATAATCAAGTTATTGCGCATATCTACAGAAACAGGCCAAGGCCAAATACAGACAGTGCTATAAAAATAAGCAACTACGAAATACCAACATCTGTCGAAGAACCCGAGCCAGGGGCATGTTAGGTATCCACGTTCGACGGGGCTTCAAATGCACTGGGGCACGATATAAGGGCAGTATTGACTTCTCCAAAGAATGCTCACAAGCCATATACCAAGTCAATGGTGAACAAGATACTAAACATCCAAAACTGGTTCCATGTCGGGATCATGTTTTGAAAACAGACTGCGGAATTCGCAAAGATCACTTTCAGTCACATCCCACGAAAAGGAAATCAAATTACATATGCCCTGGAAACTATATCATCTATGTTCAAAGTAACTTGGTCAAACCACGAACTGCGTATCACAAACAAACACAATCAAGAGCCCACACTTAGTCTTGCTATCAAAGAAGGACCAGATGACAAACCTTGGTTTTAGGACCTCCAGAAAATGCCTTCAACATCGACAAACGAACTCCACGGAAATTAGCCTCAGAATTATTTCAAAGTAACGATGTACTGCACAAGATGAACCATGACATGGTCTAGTACTCAAAAAGATTCTTCTACCTCGCCTCAATTCACACGGTAAATGGACACCCAACTACGAAGGTCCATACGTAGTCAAGACAACATACGCCGGTGTTAGTATTATCCTCACAACAATGGATGGGGAAGAACTATCACATACGGAAAACTCAGACGCAGTAAACAAATATTATGTATAAAAAGATCTCTAAGCTCGAACCCTAAAAGGGAGACTTAGACAAAAAGGAGCGTCCCGGTGGATCAAAAACCCTAAAGGGAGATCCAGGAAAAAAATTAGGGGCATAAAGACAAAATATTATCCCGGTGGATTGAAAACTAGAAAGGGAAATCCAGGAAAAAAATTAGGGATCATACAAAAGAAATAAAGAACAAAAAGACTGCGATCTAAGAACTGTGACTATGAACCACGAAGGGAGAGATAGATCTAAATCATACAATTCAGAAGCAAAGGAGATGAGATCATTAAAAGGATATTGGAGAACAACATAGAAATTATCATTTTTATTTGCCATTTACAGTTTTAAAACCTTTTGGAATTACCTCTTTCTAGGAATTGCATCTTGTATTCTCGCCTATTCAGAGGCATATCAATAAAACATTTGCTTTCTTCGCATCTTTCAAATCAAGTTTTTTCTTTTCTCAGACTTGTTTACAAAATACTACGATCATTACTTGTGAATATTGTCTTGAAACCATTTTGGGGGATTAACAAAATAAAAGCATTTGATGAAACATCGAAAAACTTTTTGGGTTAATATCGAAAGAAAATCCACGTCTACGTCCATGCACATGTCTACTCCTGCGTCTACAATACAAATTCCATACATATGTCCATGTCTATGCCTATACCTATGCTCACGATGCAAAAAGTCTACGCCCACATGTACATCTGCTCCTATGCTTGCACTCAACAATACCAAGTCTATGCCTACATCTACGTGTCCGCATAAAGTCTACGTCCATGTCAGTACCTATGCATAACTTGCAACTCAAGGTCGACTTTCGAACGCGTCCACGCACATGTGTACTCCTGCCACTTCTATACATACGTCTACACTTACGCCCGCGCTCGCAACATACGAATCTACATACATCTATGCTTACACCCGCACTTACAACACAAAGGCCACACATATGACAATACATACGCTTACGCCTGCGCTTACAACATACAAATCTATGCACAGGCCATTACCTACGTCTATGCCTACACCCGCTCTCACAATACAAAATCAATGTTCAAATTTTGTTAACATTGTCCACTGTGTTCAAGATCAATAATACTACGACGACACCACATACAACTCTAGGAATTGGTAACTCTAAGCCAATGGTTTAAAGGAGGGAATGCCATAAATGGTCTTCATAACATTTCAAGGCACTGACGCATCTTACAGAAATTTCACACATACATTTTGCATATTTAAAGCATACATACAATATACATTTCAATATTCAGTACACTCATGGTTTCATATCAATGTCAAACATCACACATTTCACATACATACAACATTCGATACTGTTGTACCCCAAAATTCCCCCCCCCATATTTCTCCAAATATTTCAAGAAAGATCTCCAAGTTGCTCAAGATAGCCCAAGAGTTGGTCAGACAAGCTCTCTCCTAAGGCAGTCTACCCCAAATTAGGGTTTCATGTTGCATCAAGATCCTTGAGTCCAAGTGGTCCCAATTTCTCACCAATGTCCTAATATGTTCTCAAGATTATCCATGACAAGTTTCAAGCCTTGCAGAGGAAGTTTGCTCAGTCAATTGCTCAAAGGTCCAAAAATCAGCTGTGCTAGGGCAAAAGTCAACTGTGACCCACATACAACCAAAATTCAATATTTTTTGTCAACATCCTCATTTTGAAGTATATTTCATCATTTTATCAAGGGTTGATCATGATTCATCAAGGATTGCTCAAAATTCATCAAGATTCAAAAGTTGCTAAATTAGGGTTTTGCAAGAAAAGTCAACTCAAATTTGACCAAGCATAACTTTCTCATACTTTGTGAGAATGACCCATCCAAAGCTCATTTCTAATAGTATGAAATTCCATACAATCCATCTTCATACCCCAAGATCAAAATATGCACCCACAAGAAGTTATGAATTTGGACATTATAGGTCATTTTGAAAAGTCAACAAAAACACCTTTTTTGTCAAAGCTTCTAACATGAGCATGGAACATAAAAATTAGATTATACTGAAAGGGTTGCTAAGAGGACATCTCAAGCCTTCTAAAAAGTCCAAGAACTCCTCCAAAAGTTCAAAATTGAGGAAGTTATGCATTGTTGAAGTTGGACTTTTTTGCAAAATTGCCAAAAGTCAACTATCCCCAAAACTTCAAATTTTGCCAAATGGGCCCATTCTTTTTCACTTGTTTTGAGTTTTCATTATTGCCCACGTGCTCTAGCCTTGGCCATGTGTCCATATTATATTTTTATTATTTAATTTGATTTTTATTTGAATTAATTCATTTTAAACCAAATTAAATCAAATGAAATCAAAAATATTGATAACCAAAGATCTTTTAATGATTTCAGGTTTCAATGGACAACTTGCATCATATCAAACTTGTACCAAAGCAATTGTACACAAAAAGATTCAAATCAAGCCAAATTTGGAAGGTTGTAAAAGCAAATCAAATCAAATATCCAAGCATTGAAAGAGAGAGATTTGGACAAAGTTTTTTACCCTAATGCATTGTACATTACATAAGGGTCGTGTGCAGACCAAAAGGAGGGTTGGAGATCAGTTCTAGAGGCAGAACCAAATTTGCAAAAAACAAGAAAAAGTTTGAGATCGAAACAGGGCATAGAGGCATCCTCAAGGCTTTGCAAGTATCTCAATCGTTTCTTGGCAACCTCCACAAGCGAAAGCAACCAAGACCATGCGTTTTCAAGCTTCCCAGAGCACTGTAAGTCATCCACGGATTCACTATATTCTTGATTTCGTATTTTTGAATTTAGGCATAGTTAGCATGAATTGATAGCATATCCTGAATCTACACATCATTTGCAAGCTTTTGGTATTACTTGATTTCGTTTATCTGACCTATATTGTGATCCAACATTGCTAGGGTTTCGTTCATGTTTTTAGGGCTTTTTGTTTCAGGAAAAATTAGCCTCAGTAATGGCTATGTTTATGATCAGAAGAGGATGACGAACTCAACCATGGTACTGGAATGCATTTCCATGGCATATACAAGATTTTAGAGATGCCTAGTTTGTAGTGACGGACATCTGTCAGTGGGTATAGGTCGTTTGATTTTTAGCAACGGTTCAAGGAAGGGGACGATGAGTTATCGCTTCCCCATTTGTCCATTCAAACCAGCGCGCCTTTTTTTTTATTTTATCCACTATATTTCCTCTTCTTTATATTATAATTTTTTTGTATTATACTAACAATTGAAAACAAGCAACCTAGTGGTAGACACATCATCGCATAAGGATCCCAAGGCTAGAGGTCAGGGGTTCGATCCCTGCCTCCAGCAATTTGCATTTTCTCGTTTATTTTCAGGAAATCTAGTGCGTATTCAAGCTTAAGGTCCACCATGCTCATCCCTCATCCATATGCCAGATGGCCAGATGGCCAGATCTGGTGGCCAAGCATTGAAGTCACACTATAAGCCAGTCAACGCATATGCACTGGATTGCAAAAAGTCCACATGGGTCAGCACAATTGGGCCAGCGAAATTGCTTTCTACACCCTCCAACCAGACCCATTTTCACTCTTTCTCTTATTTTTTTTTTTATTTTTTTTAATTATTTTATTTTGTTTAATTAATTACTAACCAATAGCATTAATTCCTTTTTATAAAAAAAAATCACAAAAATACTTTTTTGGTCCAATTAAATTTTAGAACTTTTATTTTCTTTTATTAATAAATAATAATTAATTAATTAGGATATTAATTAGGTAACCTTAATTTATTTTGTAAATAAATAAAATCAATTAGAATTAATTAGGTTTTAACTTTAATTTAATTATTTTAATTTCTTTCTTAAATTAACAAAAACTCCAAAAACATGTCATTAATTATTTTTTCCATTTAATTAATTTAATAATTAATTTAGTATTTAATTTTAGGATTTAATTTATTTTCTTAAAAATAAAAACAACAAAAAACATTTTCTATTAAAAGGGTCAAAACCCTAATTTAGAATTCGATCCAATTTTCTTGCGCAATTTATTTTTCCTTATTCAATTATTGATGTATCTGCTCCCGGTTTGTAATAGTTTTAATAGGGCATCTATTTATTTTTACCGCTTTATTTTATTTTCAAAGGGTTGCTTTTGGCGATGTAAATACCCGACGCCTTGTAATAATTTAGTTTAATTTCCGCATTTAATTCTGCAAATTATACAACTGCTAGATGTTTGATAATAGGGTTTGCATGACAAGAATGAATGCTTAATCTAAAATCAAATTAGATCACCCTAAACATGTGCAAAGATAAAAATAACTGAAATCAACACACTCGCACATGCGCACTCCTAGGGTACACCCCACTTGGTTGCCTTCGTACACGGTCATTGAGTATAGGTCATTTTAGAGGTATCCCTCTTGTCTAAAAGATCATAGTTGCCTCGAAACGGTTGCCTCGGATGTCATTGCCTTGAATAAATGATCTAAGACACTAGGGTTACCGCTAAGACATCCTAACATTGCTTTAGTGACCGTATGTCCCTCTTTAGAATTGACCCTCAAACTCCAACGACGATGCTACCTACTCACTAATAGTGGGATAGCATTGTCTAAAGGAAATTGGCATAGAACGATTCCTTTTTCGAGTAGGTAGATTAACTCTTAGATACTTGCTCATCCAAAACAAATTTTTTTCACACTTACACTCCTTTTCAAACAAAGTTTTTCAAAAACACTTCATTACACTCTTGAAGACAAAAGCAAGAGTTAAATCGAAGTCGAAACAAAAAAATTTTCAAAGCCCACAAACACAAAGAAAACAATTTTGAAAATGATGAGCAAGTACCTAATAGCCCGTAGATAACTATGGATAGAAAGGGTGCTAATACCTTCCCTTTCTATAATCTACCCCCCCGTACTCAGAAATATCTCGAAAAAGGAATTTTTCTGTGCTATTTTCCTTTCCTTGTTGGATAAAATAAAAGTCGGTGGCGACTATTGCTTACCGCGACATTTTGCAAAAACAAACGCAAAATGCGAACCAACAAAATTTCCTTAATGAAATAAGGGAAACCACATCCCGGTTCTTCCCACCGTATCACAGATACGCATGCATACACATGTATCACATAGAAAACAGACAAATAATCTCACCCTCGATTCGACTATCCTAGGGTCGACCAACACAATACTTCTCCTACGATTCAACACATCACCTCAGTCTTCATGCCGTGACACGTTCAACCCATCACCTAAGTCTTCCCGCAGTGATGAGTTCCTTACAAGCCTTACATTGCCTCTAAGCCGCAATGTATTCTCAAAACCCACTACATTTCCTCTAAGACGCAATGTATTCTCAAAACCCACTACATTGCCTCTAAGCCGCAATGTATTCTCAAAACCCATTATATTGCCTCTAAGCCGCAATGTATCCTCTGAACCCCATTACATTACCTCTAAGCCGAAATGTATTCTGCGAACTCAACATATTACCTCTAAGTCGCAATGCATTCTCAAAATTCAACATATTTCCTTTAAGCCGCAATGCATTCGCAAAACTCACTATGTTGTCTCTAAGCCGCAATGTATTCTCAAAACCCATACCATCGTCTGAGACTTCATGAAGCGATGTTCGAAACCAAATTTAGCTTATCACATCAGACTTCACGCAGTGATTCGTGGACCTAACCCATTGCCTCAGACATCATGTAGAGATTCACGAACTTAACCCATTTCCTCAGACTTCATGCAGCAATGTGTTTCTTATTCTGCGACACAGATCATTGCCTCAGACTTCATGTAGCGATATTCGAAACAATAAATTTAGCTTATCACATCAGACTTTACGCAGTGATTTGCAAACCTAACCCATTTCCTTAGTCCTCATGCAGCAATGTGTTTCTTTATTCCATAAAATCCAACCTATCGCATCAGACTGCACGCAGTGATTTGCGAACCTAATCCATTGCATAAGTATTCATGCAGTAGTGCGTTCCCTTATTCTGCAACACAGATCATCGCCTCAGACTTCATGTAGCGATGCTCGAAAACCAAAATCTAGCTTATCGCCTCAGACTTCACGCAGCGATTTGCGAACCTAATCCATTGCCAAAGTCTTTATGCAGCAGTGCGTTCCCTTATTCCGCGACACAGATCATCGCCTCAGACTTCATGTAGTGATGCTCGAAAACCAAAATCTATCCTATCGCCTCAGACTTCACGCAGCGATTCGCGAACATAACCCATGGCCTCATCCTTCAAGAAATTGTGAATCATCAATCATTGTTGTATTAATCCTTCAAATGGGTGAATAAGCCAAGACATACGAAACTGCGTTTTTAAGATCAAGGAGTATTTGCCTCGTTATCGAACCCTGGTAAGCTATATATCATCAGCTTTGCCTACTTTCCCAAAGACTCATAAGGGCATGCTATATCAGTGTAACCTTATGTGTGTCGGACAAATTTCAGGGATACTTCAAGTATTCAGTAAACTACCAATCAGAATGCGCAACACTCGAGTTTTCTCACGCTATTCGACTGAAAGATAATTGAATAGGGGCAGCTGCCGTACCCCAAATTTGTCCTACCTTGATGATTCTATTTTTCAAGATTTAAATAGAATAAATATGTAATTAAAGATGGTACAGCAGTATCAGATGTCCCATCTTTATCCAAGACTAGGGGGTGTATTTTTTTTTAATTCAGGAAAGCGGGGCTTTTTTTAATCAGAAAAACTCGTGTATCCATAAACCTATTCGTAGGGCATGTTGGCCTATGGCCCATGCGATTCGAAAATGAAAAATTGTTAAGTTTTTAATTATAAAAGCCCACTTAAATGTTTTTGTTTTTAGTAAAGAAAAAAGGGAGTGAAATGGCAATAAGAAGCTCATAAGAATTCGTATGGCCCATTGAGGTTTTTAAAATCGGTTCATTTATCATTTTTGTTGCTGATTTATTTTAGAGGAATTATTACAAAATGTTGGCTCCTATTCTTCTTCTTTACAACTTGTGAAAATAAATCTATTTCATTTGTCACTAAAAGGGGGGTAAACTGTTTTGTTAAATAATATTTATAAAAATTTATTTGTTTATTAAAAATTTTGTTTGAATCTGCTACAAACTATAGGCCCATTAAGCAACTTCCAAAGTGGCCCATTTGACATTTGTGAACAAAATTGTTATATGTTTCTTATTGCTATTATATTTCCGATATATTGATTAATTTATTTCACAAAATTAATAGATTTAATGAAGTGTTCTGCTTTGAAAAAAAAGGTCTGTTGGTTTGGTTTGCAAAGGCCAATTGGGCCTAGTCCGAAAATTATTTGTTGTAAGCAACAAACATGTTGTTGGACCTAAAGAAGTACAAGGCCCAAAAATATGTATTGTTGAAATGGGCAAGCCCAAATCGAATTAGGACTACTATTGTTAAACCTTTTGATTATTAATAAATTTACTGTAACTAAAAGATATTATACTAATTGTTATTTTTATAATTTATTTTCTTAAGGTTTTTTTTTATTGTTTTGGAAAGAAAAGATGTTTTTAAAATAATAATAAAAACAAGTATTGTTGGGCTGATGGTCTAAAAGCCCAAACTCAATTATTGGAAATAAGTTGGACAGTAAATAAAAAACGCAAAGCCCAAGTGAAGAAAAACAGACACTGTTTTAATCTTGCCAAAATATGCGCACTAACAAGCACTGTACAGATCAAGTATTTCCTTATTGAATCAAATCTCTAGAAAAACAAATCTTTATCCAAATCAAAATGTCAGAATCTATTAACACAATTAAATCCATTACAGAAAAGAACTAAATCAAAATATTACAGTATCAATACAGAATAAAATGAAACCCAATCTCCCAATCAATCCCTAAATCTAAGGTTGACAAATTTCTAACCCTAAAGCTATAAGTACAGAAAATTAATCTACAGAAAGGGGGGGGGGGGTTTCGTTGACAATTAAAAAAGAAGAGCAATATAGAGGACGAAGCAGAACAAGAACTGGGGAGGGCTTTGAAGACGGAGAAAGCGCGAGGAGGAGAAAACCCAAGATGCTGTACCGATTGGGGTTTCGATTTCCGAAACCCTAATCGGTCTCCCCTGCCTAACCGCGAACCGATACAACCACCATCGTCGTCACCTTCTAAGACCACCATTACCTGCGAAATCCAGAGAAAAGGGGTCAATTTAACATCACCGATTATTCACAATTAGAAACACAAAAGGGGTAAAGATAAACTTAGCTTTTGCTTTCTCTAATTGTTGATTTGGGCTTTTCTTGGTTGGGTTTTAATTGAGGGTTACCAGATTGTGAAGTGCCATCATGGGGGGAGGTGGTATGGTTAGGGAAAGTGAAGAGAAGGGTTGGTAAGAGAGAATAAGAAGAGATATTGTAAACATAAATAAAAATGAAATGGTAAAATGAAATTGAAACAATATTGATTCGTATCGATCCCGTGCGACGCGCTCATCTGGTCTATTATACTCCCTCATTTTATATCCCTTAGATCATGATCAGACGACCACTAGGACAAGCCTGTGTTAGTTAGCGTACATCCTCGCCACACCAGAACACGAAGATACTCCCTTCAAACTGTAATGGGCCAAGCCGCATTAAGGTTAGCACCCCCTTTCAATTGTTTTACTCAAACACCAAACACTTCACACCCTCCCTGTCCAGCAATCATAATGGGCCTAATCCAATTGTTTTCCACACCCCCTATTTTTACTTAAAATCTAGGATTGCACCCCCTGCCTAATTAATCATTTTTTACATTTTCTATATAATTATTATATTCTATATATTATTATATTATATTATTATATTTATTATTATTATTTTTATTATTATTAGTTATTTTTATTATCATTAATAGTTATTTTTATTTATAGTATTATCATTTATTATATGTAAATATTATTATATTATCAAATAAATTTATTTTTATATTAAAATTGCATATATTACTTTATATATCATTTGCATTAAATTATTTTCTAATCATGCATTAATCAAGATCTTTACAAATAATACGATTAAGAATTATTCAACAAATCCTAAAACTATTTTCGCAATAAACTTACCTAATCAACTATTTTTTTGCAAAAGGGTTTCAAACTAGTTTTGGCTTACTGCGCATTCAGTCAAAATCTCTGTGATCACTACTCCCGACCGAGTGCAAAGTGATTCAAAATATGTTTGCAAACCCCTAAAAAACACCAACCCATACGAACTACGAATTGGGACTCTGATTCCTCATAAGAGGATACGTAGGCATACGATCAAAAATTGTGGCGAGTCTTTCTAATTAAAACTTAAAATCCAGTTTACCCCAAACCTAAACCTAGAGTCTAATATCCTTGTGAACAAGGTGGATGTACGGTGCCTAACACCTTCCTTTCATCTAATTGAGTCTGAAACCTAGAATCTCTGTCTGCGAATTAGGGTTTTCTGTTAGGTTCCCTTCCCTAGGATAAAAACTAATACTGGCGACTCTTGATTAAAAAACCAGTTGCTACAGGAAAAAACAGAATTCAATCAGAAAATTGTAGAGCAACCTTCAATCCAAGGTAAGGGTGGGGTTCTGACTCTATAATAGGGTTTATGATGAGTAGTATATGGGATTGGATTTGGAAGAAATTACTTTGTTGTGATTGATATATATATATATATATATATATATATATATATATATATATATATATATATATATATATATATATATATATATATATATATATATATATATATATATATATATATATATATATATATATATATATATATTGTTGTTTGATGTGGAATCAATGATTTTAGAGATGAATAATGATGCCAAATGTTGTATAATTGATGTAGAAACATAAGATTATTATAATTGATGATTAGCTATGATTAGAGGATGATTTCAGGACCTAGGGCAGGGAAATCACATTGAAAATATAGTGAAATCGCATAATATATTCAGCCCAGATCAGTATGAGTCGACCTCAAATGCCATGCATCGACACATGCAGGATTTAAGACTAAGGGTGAGTCGATACGAAGGATCATGCGTCGACACGTGCAGTGTTTCAGACTCAGTATGAGTCGACATAAGAGGATCACGCGTCGACTCATGTAGGATTCCAGACCAGTACGCGTCGACTCAAAGAAGTATGCTTCGACTCATGCAGTCTAATTTTTGACAACTTGTTTCCAAAGGCTGTAATTTAGGTTTTCGGACTCCGTTTGAGGTGCCATTTGAAGCTTTGAATAGTTAACATGATGAACTTCATTCATAAGGATTTAAATGAAGGATAAGAAGTATAATCCTATTACCCAAATTAGGATAGAGTTAGCATCCCGTGTTAATCGCTATGATGATTTTGTGAAGTATGGTGAGGAATAAGACGATCTTAGATTAATGCTTTATTCATAATAGTAAGATTAATAATATTAACGATGTAGTATTACAGTAGGATAATATGTAGAGGTTTTGTAATTAGAGATAAGAATTAGATGATTAATTAATTATGGGCATTAACATGTTGTAGGTCTATGGCCAACGTTGAGGGATTGTCGATCTGTCATTGTATTGGCTGAATTATGTTGATGAATTATGTTGATGAATTGTGTTGATGAATGATGTTGAGATTCCTCTAATAATTTGTAACTATTAAGTTGTAGGCTTCTGGCCAATGATGATTCGTGATTAAGATGGAGCTGATGCTCGTTAAGATGGCATGTATTGGCGAATATTGAGATGAAGGCTTATGCCTAGTTGAATTCCTCTATTTATTGGCAAATATTTTAATATGGTAGTTCTACTCCAATGATACCACATGCATTTGCATAGTATTGAGTCGCATTACACGATTGCATAATGAAGTTGTTGTATTGATGCGGTAAATGTTGGACATTGTTGGTGTTCCCTTGCGATTATTGTTGTTTATAAGATGTGAAGTGATGATATTATATGATCCGATCTAATATATTATTTATCATACGTTTTATTATATTGATAGATATCTCACCCCTTTTGTTTGAATGTTACCCTTGCGTTGGTAACATGCAGGTAATCCAGAGTGAAGGCAGTATACCTTCGATAGTTCGAGTCAGTGTCATTGCTCTGATAAGTAACACTCGGGGGGATGAACGCTTGTTGCTTTTAGTTATTATTATTCCAATTGTTCAACTTTAATTTGATTATTTCTAAGTATGTGCTATTTTGAAGTTGTTGTAATGTTGGACAAGGATGTTATTAAGATTCTGCTGTGTAGTTGTTCAAGTTGTTGAATTAAGAGATTAAATTATTTTTCTGTTGGTTCATCCGAAGTTTCAAAAGTGTTATGTTTATATGTTGAATGCAATGGTTTTTAAGTTGAATTTATGGCATCCTGATTCAGTTGTATGAATTTTATAATTGATTTACATTTATAATTGTCGGGTAGAATTGGGGTGTTACAAAGTTGGTATCAGAACAAAAGTTGGTTCGTCCGACGAAGTTCTCGAGTCGTAGTTGTCTAAAAATCGAGTATTGTTAATTTGAGTTCTAACTGTTGTTTATGTTATAGTGATAAGTTGAGATGGATGGAAGGAATGATGTTTTACTTGTTGCTGCTTTAGAAGTAATGGCACATGCGATGGAAAATCAGCCGAATACTAACGGGAATGTTGGATCTCGTAGTTTGCGACTTTACAGAGAGAATTCGCCTACTTTCAAGGGCAAGTATGATCCTGACGGAGCATTGGATTGGCTGAAAGAAATTGAGAGAATATTCCGTGTGATGGACTACACTCCAGCACAAAAGGTTTGGTATGGTACTCATATGCTAGCAGTCGAAGCTGATGATTGGTGGCTAGAGACATGTTAGAGGCTGGGAGCTGCAGGTGAAAATGTCACTTGGGCTGTGTTCCGTAGGGAATTTTTGAGGAAGTACTTTCCTGAAGACGTTCGTGGTAAGAAGGAGATTGAGTTCTTTGAGCTGAAGTAAGGGAATATGTCGGTCATTGAGTATGCTGCAAAGTTTTCTGAGTTGGCTAACTTTTATCCGCACTACGGTGACGTAAATGCTGAGTTTTCGAAGTGCATCAAGTTTGAAAATGGGTTGCACCTAGAGATCAAGAAGGCAGTTGGATACCAGAAGATCTGTGTCTTTGCTGATTTGATTGCTAGTTGCAGGATTTAGGAAGAGGATAATAATGCTCATTACAAGATTATCAGTGAGAAGAGGGGTAAGCACCAACAGAACCGTGGTAAGCCTTATGATACCCCAACTTGTAAAGTTAAACATAAAGCTGCTCAAGGTCATAAAACCTGGGCATACGAGTAATGTGTGTACTGCTGAGGTAAATAGGTGTTTCCGTTGTGGTAAGACTGGACATGTTGTATCTGAGTGCAAGCATAAGGAGGTGATTTGTTTCAATTGTAGTGAAGAAGGGCACATTGGTAGTTAGTGTCAGAAACCAAAGAGGGCGCGGATAAGTGGTAAAGTGTTCGCTTTGGTTGAGGATCAGGAAGCTGATGAGGACAGACTTATCAGAAGTACATTTTTCATTAATAGTACTCCTTTAATTACTTTTATTGATACTGGTGCTACTCATTAATTTATTGTTGCTGATTGTGTTGAAAGATTAGGTCTTATGTTGTCTTCTTGGAATGGTGAGATGGTCATCGATACTCCAGCCAAGGGGTCGGTGACTACTTCTTTTGTGTGTTTAAAGTGTCCTTTGTTGATTTTCGACAGAGACTTTGCTGTTGATTTGGTTTATTTACCGTTAAGAGGGTTGGATATGATTCTGGGTATGAACTGGTTAGAGCCTAACTATGTTCATATTAATTGTTATAACAAGTCTGTGAGGTTTTCTACTCCTGAAGAAGAGGATGATAGTTTATTGTCTGCTAGACAGTTGAGGAAGTTGATGCAAGAAGAAGCACAAATGTTCTCATTGATGGCTTCGCTATCCGTCGAGACTCAAGCAATAATTTAGGAATTGCAAGTGGTGCGTGAGTTTCTTGATGTTTTCCCTGATGAAATTCCTGATGTACCCCCAGAGGGGGAAGTTGAATTTGTTATTGATCTTGTACCTGGTACCAGACCTTTGTCTATGGAACCATACAGGATGTCTGCATCTGAATTGTCAGAGTTAAAGAAGCAATTGGAAGAGTTACTTGAAAATAAGTTTGTAAGACCAAGTGTATCACTGTGGGGAGCTCCAGTGTTGTTAGTAAAGAAGGAAGATGGGAGTATGAGGCTTTATGTGGATTATAGACTGTTGAATTAAGTGATGATTAGGAACAAGTATCTGCTTCCAAGAATAGATGACTTGATGGATTAATTGGGGGATGCTCGTGTGTTCAGTAAAGATTGATTTGAGGTCGGGTTACCATCAGATTAAATTGAAGGATGAAGATATCCAGAAGACGGATTTCAGAACACGTTATCGATATTATGAGTATTCGGTGATGCCTTTAGGTGTAACTAATGCATCGGGAGTATTCATGGAATACATGAACTGTGTCTTTCATACTTATTTGGATCGGTTTGTAGTGGTGTTCATTAATGACATTTTGATTTAATCTAAGTCAGAAGAAGAACAGGCATAACACTTAAGAGTAGTATTGCAAGTTTTGAAAGAGAAGAAGTCGTATGCAAAGCTGTCCAAGTGTGAGTTCTGGTTAAAGGAGGTTAATTTTCTTGGTCATGTGATCTCAGGTAGTGGCATTGTTGTAGATCCATCGAAGGCTGATGATGTGTTGCAACAGGAAACTTTGAAGTCAGTTACTAAGATTAGAAGCTTTTTGGGATTAACTAGTTACTATAGAAGGTTTATCAAAGGTTTTTCGAAGTTGGCACTTTCGTTGACTAAGTTTACTTGTAAAGGTAGAGCTTTTGTATGGGATGTTTAGTGCGAAGAAAGTTTTACAAAATTAAAGAAGAGATTGACGTCGGCTCCGATTTTGACGTTACCTAATCCATGAGAACCTTTTGTGGTATATTGTGATGCTTCTAAGTTGGGTTTAAGAGGCGTTCTTATGCAGAATGATAAGGTAGTTACTTATGGGTCAAGGCACTTGAGGACTCATGAGAAGAACTATCCTACGCATGATTTAGAGCTTGTTGCAGTTTTTTTTTTGTGTTGAAATTTTGGAGGCATTATCTTTATGGTTCTAGATTGAAGTGTTTAGTGACCATAAGAGCTTAAAGTATTTATTTGATCAGAAGGAGTTGAATATGAGGCAACGAAGATGGTTGGAATTGTTAAAGGATTATGATTTCGGTTTGAATTATCATCCAGGAAAAGCGAATATGGTAGCTGATGCATTGAGTCAAAAGACTTTACATATGTCGACAATGATGGTTAAAGAGTTGGAATTAATTGAACAGATCAGGGATATGAGCTTAGTTTGCGAGGTGACACCGCAAAGTGTTACGTTGGGTATGTTGAAGATTAATAATGAATTTCTAGACAGTATCAAAGAAGCTCAGAAGTTGGATGTGAAATTGGTAGATTCAATGGTTAGAATCAGTTAGTCTGAGAATAATGATTTTCAGCTAGATGCGTAAGGTGTGTTGAGATTCCATAATCGGATTTGTATTCCTGATGATGCAGAGATGAAGAAAGTGATACTTGAAGAGAGTCATAGAAGTAAACTAAGTATTCATCCAGGAGCTACAAAGATGTATCAGGATTTGAAGAATTTGTTTTGGTGGCTTGGGATGAAGAGTGATGCATATCGGTTTGTGTATGCATGTTTAACTTGTCAGAAGTCGAAAGTTAAACATCAGAAGCCTATAGGGTTGATGCAACCGTTAGAAGTTCCAGAATGGAAATAGGATAGAATTTTGATGGACTTTGTGACGGAGTTACCTAATACTTTAAGAGGACATGATTCAATTTGGGTGATTGTTGATATGCTTACGAAGTCGACTCATTTTATTCCTATTAACATCAGTTTTCCAATGACGAAGTTGGCCAAGATTTATACTAGTGTAATTGTGAAGCTATATAGTGTTCCTTTATGCATTGTTTCAGATAAATATCTGAGGTTTACTTTTGATTTTTGGAAGAGTTTGTAAGAAGCGTTGGATTCTAAGTTGAGGTTGATTTTGGTGTATCATCCTCAAACGGATGGTCAGACTGAATGGACTATTCAATCGTTGGAAGATTTGTTGAGGGCATGTGTTCTTGAGCAGGGAGGTTCATGCGATACTTACCTTCCGTTGATAGAGTTCACTTATAATAACAGTTACCATTCTAGTATTGGGATGGAACCTTTTGAAGCGTTTTATGGTCGAAGATGTAGAACTCCTTTATGTTGGCATGAATCTAGGGAAAGTGTAGTACTTGGGCCTGAACTTGTTCGTGAGACTACTAAGAAGATGAAGTTGATTCGAGAAAATATGAAAGCATCCCAAAGTAGATAGAAGAGTTATCATGAAAAGAAAAGGAAAGGTTTAGAATTTCAAGCGGGTGACCATGTGTTTTTGAGAGTTACACATGTGACTAGTGTTGGACGAGCATTAAAGTCTAAGAAGATCACTTCTCATTTTATTGGTCCATATCAGATTTTGGGAGAGTTGGGAATGCTTCTTATAGAGTGGCTCTACCACCTAATCTTTTGAATTTGCATGATGTGTTTCATGTGTCACAACTCCGGAAGTATATTTCAGATCCATCTCATGTGATTCATATGGATGATGTGCAAGTACGGGATAACCTTACTGTGGAGACGATGCATGTACGAATTGCGGATCATGAAATAAAGACTCTGAGGGGAAAAGAAAGTGCTTTGGTGAAAGTGGTTTGGCTAGGAGCTTCCGGAGAAAGCATGACTTGGGAGTTGGAAAGCAAGATGTGAGACTCATATCCCGAGTTGTTCGATTAAAGTAACTTTTCGAGGACAAAAATATTCTAAGTGGGGGAGAGTTATAACGCCTGTAATTTAATTAATTATTTAATTAAATTATTTTTGCATTTTTTGTGAAGTTGTGTTATGATGACAGATGTTGTGTTGTGATTAATTTAATTAATTTATTCGGTTAAGTTGTGGAATAATATTAGAATAATACTATTATTTGATGTGGGCTTATTTTTAAGGATTAGAAGTAGTAGAAAGGGGGTGTAGGAGTTAAATCCCATTAAGACATAATGAGAATTGCACGATTATGATATTAGTTATTGAGAAATAATAAGGAAAAAGAAGTAGCAGTAAGAAGAAATGAAAATAAGGGTTGGAAAAGAGAAAGAGAACGTGAAAGTTGTAGAAAAGAAGGAAAAGAGGTAAAAACAGAATTCTATCGGAAAATTGTAGAGCAACCTTCAATCCAAGGTAAGGGGGGGGGGGGGGGGGGGGTTATGACTCTATAATAGGGTTTATGATGAGTAGTATATGGGATTGGATTTGGAAGAAATTATTTTGTTGTGATTGATATATATGTATTGTTGTTTGATGAGGAATCAATGATTTTAGAGATGAATAATGATGCCAAATGTTGTATAATTGATGTAGAAACATAGGATTATTATAATTTATTATTACCTATGATTAGAGGATGTTTTCAGGACCTAGGGAAGGGAAATCGCCGTGAAAATGCAGTGAAATCGCATAATATGTTCATCACGGATCAGTATGAGTCGACCTCAAAGGCCATGCGTCAACACATGAAGGATTTAAGACTCAGGATGAGTCGATACGGAGGATCATGCGTCGACATATGCAGTGTTCCAGACTCAGTATGAGTCGGCACAAGAGGATTACGCATCGATTCATGCAGGATTCCAGACTAGTATGCGTCGACTCAAAGAAGTATGTGTTGACTCATGCAGTCTAATTTTTGACAGACTGGTTTCCAAACGCTGTAACTTGAGTTTCTGGACTCCGTTTGAGGTGTCGTTTGAAGCGTTGGATAGAGAACACGGTGAACTTAAATCATAAGGATTAAAATGAAGGATAATAATAATAATCCTAGTACCCAAATTAGGATAGAGTTAGCTTCCCGTGTTAATCACTATGATTATTTCGTGAAGTATGATGAGGAATAATACGATCTTAGATTAATGCTTTGCTCATAATAGTAAGATTAATAATAATAATGATTTATTATTACGGTATGATAATTTGTTGAGTTTTGGTAATTAGATATAAGCATTAGATGATTAATTAATTATGGGAATTATCATGTAATGTAATAAATGTATTATTATTTTGTGATTATTTTCTGGCTGATCTTGGGTTAAATTTTTGATCATGAACTTTGTTAACATCATTGGATCCATGGTGTTGAGTTTAACTCCATTAAAATGGATGAATGATTTTAATAACAGTTTGATTAAAATTTAATTCAAATGTGGTTTGTATATTTTCCCCCATCCCTCTTCATCTTATCTCTTTCTTATTGCACTAAGTGTTACTGGAGCATGATCTCTATATCATGTCTCAAAACAAATGGTGCATAGATTTCTATTGACCAGCCTCAAAATAGGTGCGACTTCTATATAAATCCACTTACGATTGCTTAACATAGCGCTAAATTTTGTTTTGGTTTGAATAAATGATCATTCGTGGCCCAAACCTATGTGTGCAAGCCCAAGTATGTTAATTTGATCTCTTTGATCTAATAACCTTGAGATTCATTGTGCGGAGGCTTTGGTTCTACCGATCCTCTAATGGATCTACAACATTTTTAGTCAACGCGGATCACTTATACACCATTGATCATTAAATGGTACTTATGAGAATTCCAAATGGATGATATACTTGACAAAAAGCAAATGCAACTTGTTGTGTGGAGGCTTTGGTTCTACCAATCCTCTAATGAGGTCCAAATGCTAGTTTCAAGATGGTCATCCAACTAACCACTAATTACTAATAATTGACTTTATCTTGTGTTTTTATTATATGCCCTTTTATTTTTTGCACCATTTACTTTTAGTATTTAAATTTCATGCTATTTTCATCTTTGCTCATATGAGCATTTACTTTCCTGTCATTTTTATTTTTTGCTCACTTGAGCTTGTATTTCCTTTTTGAAGATACCTAATAATAAACATAAACCATAAAAAACTTTAATGATACTTGGACTATTTTGTTACTATCCTTGGAATTATGGAGTATTGGACTTCTTGGACTTAGTATTAGAAACCTTGGCCTATGTTGGAGACCTTGTGACTTTAATTGATATTTTGTATGGAGTTCTTGAGGTTTACCTCAAGACATTGGGTTGTTTATTTGTTTTGTGTGCAGGATAGTGTGATTACTTACTTTGTTTGTAATCTGGAATTCACCCGTATACAGCCGTTACTCTGCCCAATTTTTATGAAGATTTAATACATCTGAAGTTTGGTTCTCTCAAGAGATCTATATCTCTGCTTGCTTGGTTTTAATCCAAAGAATGGGAATTATATCTTGACATAATGTCAAGTATTGGCTTCTTGTTGGTTAGATGGTTCTTATCCCTAGCTTTTACCTTATGCTTTAGGATATTCCCTTCTTCTCCTCCCATATTCTATAATTTTAAAACTCCTCTCCCTCCTTTTGAAAACTCTTCTTGTTTCTAAACTTGAACCACTTTCATAATAAACTTGGACTTAGGTTCATGCATTTTCAAAAAAAAATTCATAAATAAACTCCAATCAATTTAATAATACCTTGATCTTTTTTGTGAGAAGAATAAAAGTCAATCAATCTCATTTCAAACCATTTTGCCACTTTGGCTTTTTATTTTAAAACTTTTCTCAGAAGATTAGACTCTTATCAATCTTTGTAGTGATGCAAATAACTATACTTCTACAATATGTAGTGAAGTGAGATATTTTCCACTTGGGTGTTGAGTGAGGCTTTGTTGATTTTAAAATCCAAGCCATATCCTCCACTTTGAGATAATGCAAATTCTCCTTTCTCATGATTGTGGGTAGTAAGTATGTTTTCCACACGGACAATGAAGATGATGTCTTATCTCATAAAATAAACCAACACATTTGTGTTTTAAAATTTTTAAAGAGGAACTACGTGTACCCTGATCCCCTATTGCACGAAAGGTGGTACTTAGGCACTAAAGGTTCGCAACCGCGGCGGATGCAAAAATCATAAAAAGTATAATTCTTTTTTCACTTCCACCATCTATTTTTATACAACATTTTATAGCCAAAATATAAAGATTTTTCAAAGAGGTTCCTATGGAGTACCATAGATATTTATGGTGGTAATACCTTCCCTTTTCATAACCAACCCCCTAACCTTGAATATTTCCCCTTCTTTTGGGGTTACTCACTCTTTTCCCATTCCTTTGGAAACAATAAAGCGCGGTGGCGATTTTTTTTTATATTTGTACAAGTCTAGTCAATCCAATAACTTAGTCTTAAACATTTCTACTGCTACATAAAAAAATGGCGAATTCACTGGGGACAGATTGACCTCTTGCTGGTCCATTCCTAAGTGGGTTGAGCCTATGTTTGTTTATATCTGTATATGTGTTATTGTTGTTTATGTGTTATATGTTGTATATATGTTTGTCTCGATTTTCCCAGTTTTTAGGGTGCTTGGTGATTACTTATAAGTACTATACCTGTACTTGGGCACACATTAAGATAGGACGGGCTATATAGTCATGTTAACTTTGAGGAAGTCATCCCAAAAAAGGAGGCATGAGATCCCCCACCAGTGGAAACCCCTTTGACTGTAGTGTCATTTACCGAGTAATCGGGAAGACGTGCTGCTTTCGACCTGGGAGCCTGCTGAAGCTGAGGATCGTAGAATACATAACCCATAACACACTTTTAAGTGTAGTGCGGAAGCTATGACGGGGTAATCCGGAAATAGTTGTCACGCGATACTATGCTCAGACGAGTTTTTCTTTAGAATATTACTAATTACCGAGTTAATCAGGAAGTTGGTAATATCCGAAGGAAGGATGTAGACTCTGGGAACCTTTAGAACCTTGTTCGGCAGGTAATATCTTTTAGACCATGCCTTATGGGTAGTACGCTTGACCTCATGCTCGTGACGTTGAACCTATGAACCCTATGTTTGTGATCTTGTGTGTGATTGTTGCATCATGCATCCATGCACTCATAAGCATCTTTTGAAGAAATTTCATTTCAAGGGACTTGAAAGTGTACCATTTGTAAATATCTCAGGTACCTTTTGACCATGGATTCTGGAAAAAGAAAGACCGAGAATTACAGTTTAAAAGATCCCAAGATAGATGAGTTGATCAGTCTAATTCCCGAGATTGAGTTTTCTGTAGATTTTCGGAAGAAGTATGGATCCATTATTCCTCTCATGAAGCTTAGGATGAAGGAGGGTATTCTCTCGACCTTGGTACAGGTCTATGATCCGATGTATCATTGCTTTATTTTCCTTGACTATCAATTGATGCCTACACTAGAGGAGTATTCTTATATGTTGGATTTACTTGTTACCAATCGTGTTCCTTTTACTGGTTTGGAGGGTGAGCCAAAATCACACGAGATTAATGCTTTGATCAATTTGGGGAAGTCTGAGGTTGAAGCCCATATGACTACTAAAGGAGGGATTAGAGGATTACCAGCTCAGTTCTTATTGGAGAAAGATTGTTACTTTTCTAGGATTAAGAGTACAGTCGCTTTTGAGGCCAACTTTGCTCTACTTGCTTATGGGTTGTTCTTATTTCCTAATATGGACAACTTTGTTGACATTAATTCTACCAGGACCTTCATGATTGGAAACCCAGTTCCTACATTGTTGGGTGATGCTTACTACTCTATTCATCTTTAGAATTCTTATCACGGGGGGATGATTGTCTGTTGCACGCCTCTGTTGTACCAGTGGTTTGTTTCTCATATGCCTCAGTCTGATGCTTTTTGGGATGTTAGGAAGGAACCCTGTTGGGATCCTAAGATTATGGCACTTACTCACTCGAATATTGATTGGTATCATCGGGCTTACCAGGATGTAGAGATTGTCGACAGTTGTGGTAATTTCCC
Organism: Vicia faba; assembly: GCA_948472305.1. Taxonomy (NCBI): domain Eukaryota; kingdom Viridiplantae; phylum Streptophyta; class Magnoliopsida; order Fabales; family Fabaceae; genus Vicia; species Vicia faba. The sequence goes on along the minus strand of OX451741.1, from coordinate 34,702,575 downwards.
CAATGTACCTCTTCTTGGTACAAAGGGAGGAATTAACTACAACCCTATTCTTGCACGACGACAACTTGGTTATCCGATGAGGGATAAACCAAATAGTATTCATTTGAGCAGATTGTGAAGGCCTGACATCACATTCACAGGAAGAGTAGGATGGACTTGGGACCTAGGGTGTTGTTTCTTTGGAGCCTTATCTTTAGTGGGTCCAAATGAGAGCTATTCAGTTGAAGATGTCGTATTCCCGGGAAGCACGTATGCCTGATTTGTTTGTAAAAACCACTCCTCCCTTATTGGATGATATAGAAGAGCTACAACTTGCTTTGGTCAGGATGTAGCGGGAAAAGGACGCTTGGAAGAATAAGTGCCAAACTTTAGAGATTTCCTATAGAGCAGACTTGAAGGAGAAAGACGACTTGATTGAGATTCTTGAGAGTCGGGCTATAGAGATGATGGAGAGGCAAGGGGTTTTATTTTCTCCTAAGCCTCAGTTAGATGTTATTTTCTCTCTTTCTGATTCAGGTGATTGGAAGGAGGTTGCCACCAGATATGCAGAAGAAAACCAGAGGTTGAAGGCTCAGATTGCCAGGCTTACAGGGAAGCGCCAACGTATAGACTGATCTCCATCAACTTTGCTTCTTAGGGTTTTAGACTTTATTTTCACCTTGTACTTGGGATTATTGAAACTTGTAATCCATTTTGAAGTTATTATAATAAAAAATTTCAGTATTTCAAATATGTTATTACTTTGATATTTGTAATGTGTCTATAAATATTTAAGTCCCTTGAAATATTAATAATAAAATAAATCATGTGTATTGCACATCATGCATCATCTTGCACACATTTCTTGTATTTCTTTGCATATCCAGGTGTCTTACCAAGTTTCTTTACTTTGTTCAGCAAGTTGTCTCACCACTACAACACTCGAGCTAATTTCTGAAGGAAGATGGACAACTTAGAACAAGAGAATCGAGAGTTGCACGAGGAAGTTTCTACTTTGAAGGCTGGCATGGCCAATTTTACTACTCTGATGGAATCTTTATTGGCTGCTAAGAATCAGCCACCGAGTGTTCAACCTCAATAAGCAAGGGTTACTACTGAAGCTCCGACTGTTCCTGTGTTTGCTACTCCAGTTGTTGTTCAGAATCACATGCCTTAAGGTTATCCATGGGGAATTCTAGAGAACTTTGCGCCTGGAGGATTCAACCTTGGTCCTCAAGATGCTCCAGTTGTTCAGACTACTATTACTCCTGCACCTCTTGTGGTGCATGTTGCTCCTACTGCACCTCCTTCGATGAATATGGTTCCATTTGGTAATGATGATATGTGTCGTCCTTTTCCTACACCAAGTGAAAACTTGGGTCTCTATGATAGAATGGATAATTTTCAAGAACAGTTTGACAAGATGCAAAGGGAGATGAAGGCCCTCAGGGGAAAGGAATTGTTCGGGCAGAATGTGAATGATTTTTGCTTGGTCCCGAATGTTAAGATGCCTGCGAAGTTTAAGGTCCCGGAATTCTATAATTACAAGGGAAACACTTGTCCTCGTGCTCATCTTGTGATGTATGTAAGAAGAATGTCTACCCATACTGATGATTAGTGTCTGCTGATTCACTTTTTTCACGATAGTTTGATTGGTGCTGCATTGAAATGGTATATGAGTTTGGACATCATAAATATCCATACTTTCAACGACTTGGGAGAAGCATTTATGAGACAATACAAATACAACTTGGACATGGCGTCTGACCGTGATCAACTCAGGGCCATGGTCCAGAAAGACAGGGAATCATTCAAAGAATATGCATAGAGATTGCGTGAGGTAGCCGCCCAAGTCATTCCTCTCATGGAAGAGAAGGAGATGACTAAGATTTTCTTGAAGACTCTGATGCTTTCTGCTATGATAGGATGGTAGCAAGTGCACCAAGTGACTTTACTGAAATGGTAGGCATGGTTGTCCGTTTAAAATAGACTGTAAGAGAGGGTAGTTTCACAAAAAGTGAAAGTTTCAGAAGTGCGAAGAAGCCATCCTATGGGTTTACCAAGAAGAATGAAGGAGATACAAATGATGTTATGCAAGAGAGGAGGGTTAACACTCCTAGAAGAAATTATCGGCATCATCAGCAAGTCGCATCAGTAACTCCAGTTGTTGGTGTAGCTCCAACTACCGTGGCTTATCAAAGACCATCACATCAGGGGAATCAAGGGTATAATCAAAGAATGGAGAGTTATGATCCTATTCCTATGAGTTATACAGAATTACTCCCAGCGTTAATTCAGATGAAGTTGGTTCAGACCCGACCACCTCCCGTTGTACCATCACCATTGCCTTGGTATTAAAAAGCAAACCAAACATGTGCTTTTCATCAGGGAGCACCAGGGCATAATGTTGAGAATTTCTATCCTTTGAAGACTGAAGTACAGAAATTAGTGAAGTCTGTTATCTTATCTTTCAAGGATGTTGGCCCTAATGTGAAAGACAATCCTCTGCCCAAGCATGGAGGAGCAAATGTTGTGAATATGGTGGTCGGTTATCCAGGAGACTTCCAAATTTTTTATATTAATTTGGTTAGAGGAGATTTGGTGTAAATGCATGCAGACCTCTATAAATTTAGCTACTATACGCATGACCATGCCGGTTGTGCTATTTGTAGTACAAATATACAGGGTTGTGACAAGATAAAGGTTGATTTACAAGAGATTATGAATGAGGGCCTCATCTATATAATCAGGCCTAGGGCAGAGTATGAAGAGGAAGTAAACATGGTTTATGGATGTCATGGAGAGTTCAGAATCTTTTATTTGGAACATATGAATGAGGATCTTGTGCAATTGCACGCTACTTTCTGCCACATGGCTGGTGAGATAGGACATCAATATGGATCTTGTCGAACTTGCTGTCGGGACTCCCGAGGATGTTCAATAAGGAAAGGTGTTCAGTTGTTGTTGGATAATGGAACAATCAAGGTTACAAGTAAAAGGGATGATTACCATGAAGTTTATATGATTGAGGTTTATTTGGCTGAAGAAGACACGGATGATGAGTATGCCTCTGCAGATGAGTTCTTCTCCTCGGCTGAAGATTTGTTTTCCAGAGATGACTCTGTAATGACCGATTGTGTTAAATAGGGAGTAAATTTTATTGTGCCTTATTTTGGTGCACCCTCCCATTTTGAAGTTGAATATCATAGCAAGCCAGTTGTTACTCCATTGGTGATTAGTTTGTCGGGTCATGTCCCCTACAAGTCAGATAAGGTTGTACCCTACAAATATAATGCTACAATTTTAGAGGATGGTGTGGAAGTTCCCATCCAGCCAATGCCTAATGTTTTAAATATTGTTGAGACTAGCAGAGTAACCCGCAGCGGTCGTGTATTTGCACCAATTATTTGTGGAAATGATAATGCTGGAAAGAAAACTGTTGAAGATGTTGAACCCAAGAAGGCAGTGGGTAAATCTAGTGGAGCTACGCTAGAAAAAGAGGTGGATGATATTTTGAAGATAATCAAGATGAGAGACTACATAATTATAGATCAGCTACTGCAGACTCCTTCAAAAATATTTAGCTTGGCTTTATTGATGAACTCCTCTGCTCACATAGAATCTTTGATGAGTGTATTGGACCAAGCTTTTGTGGAAAGTTATATGCCTGTAGACCAATTCAGTAGTGTAGTAGGGAATATTCTGTCATGTAATAACTTGAGTTTTTGCGATGATAAATTGCCCGATGAAGGAAGGAATCACAATTTGGCCCTCCACGTCTCTATGAACTTCAAGAATGATTCATTATCCAATGTATTGATTGATAATGGATTCGCATTGAACGTTATACTGAGGAGCACTCTTATGAAGTTGAAATATCAAGGAACACCCATGCACCCAAGTGGCATTATTGTGAAAGCATTTGACGGATCAAGGAAGTCTGTTATTGGTGAAGTGGACTTGCCTATTCATATAGGACCACATTTGTTTCAGATTACTTTCCAGGTTATGGACATTGTACCCGCTTATAGCTTCTTGCTGGGACGGCAGTGGATACATGAGGCAGGGGATGTCACTTCAACTTTACACCAGAAGCTGAAGTTTGTACGTGAAGGAAAAGTGGTAATTATAAATGGAGAACAGACATTATTGATATCTCATTTGTCCTCTTTCAGCATTGTGGAGGCAGATGAAGATGCTGTTGGAACCCATTTCCAAGCTTAATCCATTGATAACATAAGAGGAAATGAGAGTTCTATGGTTTTGCTTAGGGATGCGCAGTAGGTGGTGCATAATGGTCGTAGTGAAGTATAGGTACAGATTGTTGATCCACCTGTAAACTAGAACAGAGCTGGCTTGGGGTTCTCTGTGAAGAATGATAAAGGTAAGAGCATGAAGCCGAAGTCTGCTGCAGACAAGTATCAAGACAGCTTCCGTAGCGGGGGTTATCTTCATCCAACTGTTTCTGGGATTAATGCCATCGTGGAAGATGAAGCAGAGCCAGAAGTGCCGAATTATGTGATGCACGTAGTTAGGGTTCAGAACTGGATCACCATTGATGTTCCCTCTTGCATACATGTTTCAAAGTAATTTGTTTTGTTAATCTTTTTGAAAAGCTTTCATTATGCCCAAGGTGAAAGTATTAATATTGTATGGGCTTATCTGTTTGCTGTATTTTAAAATAAATAATAAAAGTTGTCTTTGTTTCCCAAATTGCGTCTTTATTTTCTGCTTTTTCTTGGAAAATGGTAATCAGAAAAAAAACATTTCAAAATAAATAATAACTGAAAATTTAATCTCCATGATCACTTGTTATATGTGTCAGTTTCTAAAAGCAATCATAAATCATATGTGCAGATTAATTAAAAAATCGTTGAATACAATGACCCTGCACCCTCTCCCAACTTTGAATGTCTCGTGTATGGGGCCGAAGAAGAAGACTATGATGAGATTCCAGAAGAGGTCTCACGGTTTCTTGAGCACGAGGAAAATTCCATTTATCCATATAAAGATCCATTAGAAGTAATCAATTTGGGTTCAGAAGAAGATCCGAAAGAAGTCAAGATTGGAGCATTACTACATCCTGATGCGAAGAGCAGGTTGATTGAGATGTTGAAAGAGTATGTGGATATTTTTTCTTGGTGTTACCAAGATATGCCTGGTCTAGATACATATATTGTAGAGCACCATTTGTCATTGAAGCTAGAGTGTCCGTCAATCAAATAGAAGTTGCAAAGAACTCACCCTGATATGGCAATGAAGATCAAAGAAGAAGTTCTAAAGCAGATTAATGCTGGTTTTCTTGTGACATCAGTGTACCCTCAATGGATTGCCAATAATTTACCAGTACCAAAGAAAGACGTAAAACTTCACATGTGCGTAGATTATAGAGATCTAAATAAAGCTAGCCCAAAAGATAATTTTCCATTGCCACACATTGATATGTTAGCGGATAACACAACAAAATTCAAAGCTTTCTCGTTTAAGGACGGATTTTCCGGGTATAATCAAATAAGGATGGCTCCTGAGGACATGGAAAAAACAACGTTTATCACACCCTGGGGAACATTCTTCTATAGAGTGATGCCTTTCGGGTTGAAGAATGTTGGTGTAACGTACTAGAGGGCTATTTCAAACATATTCCATGATCTGATGCACAAGGAAATTGAAGTATATGTTGATGATGTGATTGCTAAATCCTAGAATGAAGAAGGGCATGTAGAAGATTTGTTGAAGTTGTTTCAGCATTTGAGGAAGTATCGTCTCCGCTTGAATCCAAATAAATCTACCTTCGGTGTTCGGTCAGGGAAAATGTTGGGTTTCATTGTTAGCCAGAGAGGAATTGAAGTTGACCCTGATAAAGCCAAGGCAATTCAACAAATTCCAGCGTCGAGAACTAAAAAGTAAGCAAGAGGGTTCCTCGGGCGTTTGAATTATATTTCCATATTCAATTCCCACATGACTGCAACATGTGAGCCGATTTTTAAGTTGTTAAAGAAATATCAAGGTTGTGTGTGGACGAATGACTACCAAAGGGCATTTGAAAGTATTAAAGAATATATGCTTGAACCTCCTATCTTGCTCTCTCCTGTTGAAGAAAGACCATTGATTATGCATCTGTCAGTGTTAGATAATTCCATGGGCTGTATTCTGGAACAATAAGATGAAACAGGGAAGAAAGAGTATGCCATTTATTATCTCAGTAAAAAGTTTACTGATTGTGAGTCACGGTATTCCATACTGGAAAAGACATGTTGTGCTCTGGCTTGGGCAGCAAAACATTTGCGGAAGTATATGTTGAATCACACTACTTGGTTAATCTCCAAAATGGATCCAATCAAGTACATTTTTAAGAAGCCTGCTCTTACTTGGAGGATTGCCCGCTGGCAGATGCTATTATCTGAATATTACATCAAATACCACACTCAAAAAGCTATTAAAAGTATCGTGTTGGCAGACTACCTTGCTCACCAACCAGTTGATGATTATTAGTATGTGAAGTATGATTTCCCTGATGAGTGTGTGATGTTTCTGAAAGTGAATGATTGTGATGAACCATTACCTGAGGAAGGTCCTGATCCTCAATCTCGCTGGAGTATGATATTTGATGAAGTTGTGAATGCTTATGGTAAAGGAATTGGTGTTGTGATTGTCACTCCACATGGATCACATATCCCTTTTACTACAAGGTTGACATTTGATTGTACTAATAATATGGCAGAATATGAGGCCTGTGTAATGGGTCTCGAGGAAGCTATTGATCTCAGAATTAAAATTCTAGATGTGTATAGCAATTTAGCTTTGGTAATAAATAGATTAAAGGAGAGTAGGATACTCGTCACCCCGGCTTAATCCCTTACAAAGATTATGCTAGAAGATTGTTACCCTTCTTTAATAAAGTTGAATTCCATCACATCCCCAAAGACGGAAATCAAATGGCGGATGCTCTTGCAACTCTGGCTTCTATGTATCAAGTGAATACTTGGAATGATATACCTCAAATTATAGTTTGGCGATTGGATAGGCCCACTCATGTGTTTACAACAGATGAAGTAGCTGATGAGAAACCTTGGTATTATGATATCAAGCATTTTCTCCAGACTCAGGAATACCCGATTGGTGCATCGGAAAAAGATAGAAAGACATTGAGAAGATTGGCTAGCAGCTTCTTCCTCAGTGAAAATGTGTTGTACAAGAGAAATTATGACATGTTTTTGCTCAGATGCATGGATAGACACGAAACAGACATGTTGATGCATGAGATTCATGAAGGTTCCTTTGGCACTCATGCCAACGGACATTCAATGTAAAAAAATATGCTAAGGGCAGGTTACTATTGGATGACAATGGAATCTGACTGTTATAAATTTGCAAAGAAGTGCCATAAATGCCAGATTTATGCGGACAAGATTCATGTACCTCCAACACTTCTCAATGTTATTTCTTCCCTGTGGCTTTTCTCTATGCGGGGTATTGACATGATTGGGATGATAGAACCCAAGGCATCGAATGGACACCATTTTATCTTGGTAGCAATTCATTACTTCACCAAATGGGTGGAAGCTGCTTCATATGCTAATGTTACTAAGTAGGTGGTAGTGTGCTTCATTAAGAATAATCTTATATGTCGGCATGTTGTGCCAAGCAGGATTATCACCGACAATGGCTCGAATCTGAACAACAAGATGATGACGGGACTTTGTGAAGAATTCAAGATTGTCCATCACAATTCATCTCCGTACAGGCTGAAGATGAATGGGGTTGTTGAAGCTGCTAATAAGAATATCAAGAAGATTATCCAGAAGATGGTTGTTACTTATAAAGATTGGCATGAAATGCTCCCTTTTGATTTACAAGGATATCAGACATTTGTCTGCACTTTAACAGGAGCAACCCCGTTCTCCCTTGTGTACGGAATGGAAGTTGTGCTCCCAATCGAGGTTGAGATTCCCTCTTTGCGTGTGATAATGGAACCCAAGTTGTCATAGGCTGAATGGGTCTAGAACAGGTTTGACCAATTTAATTTAAACGAAGAGAAGAGAATGATGACTTTGTGTCATGGGCAGTTATATCAGAAGAGAATGAAAAAAGCTTTTGATAAGAAGGTCAAACCTCGTTGTGATACGGTGGCAGAATCGGAATTGTTTTAGGAAAGTGCTAGTTTGCGTTTACGTTTGTGTTCGCAAAATGTTGCGGTAAGCAAGAGTCGCCACCGACTTTTATTTTATCCAACAAGGAAAGGAAAAAAAGCATAGAAAAATTCCTTTTTCGAGATTTTATGAGTACGAGGGGTAGATTATAGAAAGGGAAGGTATTAGTATCCTTTCTATCCATGGTTTTCCATGGGCTCTTAGGTACTTGCTCATCATTTCAAAATTGCTTTTGTGTTTGTGTGATTTGAAAAGTTTTTGTTTTACTTAGATTTAACCCTTGCTTCTGTCTTCAAGAGTGTTACAAAGTCGTTTTGAAAACTTTGTTTGAAAAGATTGTAAGTGTGAAAAAGTTTGATTTTGAGCAAGTGCCTACTAGCATCTACCTACTCGAAAAAAGAATTGTTCTATGTTCGTTTCCTTTAGACAATGCTATCCCACTATTAGTGAGTAGGTAGCACCATCGTTGGAATTGTAAGGGTCAATTTGTAAAGGGACGTACGATCACTAAAGCAAAGTTAGGACGTCTTAGTAATAACTCTAATGTCTTAAGATCATATTCGAGGCAACATATCCGAGGAAACCTTTCCGAGGCAACATTTCTGAACCGGACTTTGATCTTTTGTTTAGACAAGAGGGCAACCACTAAAATATCCTATACTTAATGATCATTTACCGAAGGCAACCGAAGTGGGAGTATACCCTAGGAGTGCGCATGTGCGAGTGGTTCAATTTCAAGTTTATTATCTTTGCACATTTAGGGTTTGCTAATTGTTTTAATTTTGACATACATTCTTGTCATGCAATCCTATCATACATCTATCACTTAATATTTGGCGGAAATTAAAATGCGAGAAAATAAAGCTACGCTATTACAAGGCTTCGGGTATTAATTACATAGCCAAAAAACCCGTCAAAACGATAAATAAAAAGAAAAAGTCCTAATTAATCTATTACATCCTGTGAGCAGTTACATCAATATAAATGAAAATAAATAAATGCGCGACGAATAGAGAACGAAGGGAAGTTAGGGTTTTGACCCCGTCTAACCTAATTAAAAGAAAAACTATTTTTGTTGTTTTTGATTATTTTAAGAAAATAAGGGTTTGAATTAAATATGCACAAACTTAATTACTAATTAAATTAAATTAAATAAAATAATTTACATGACCTATTTTTGTATTTTATTATTTTTAAGAAAAAGAAAATAGAATTTAAAATAACAAAACCCTAATTTCTAACTTGTTTTAATTTATTTACAAAAGGAATTAAAGTTACCTAATAAATTAAATAAACTAATTAAATTAATTGTTTATAAAAAATAAAACCTAAATCTATTTTTGATGAAAAAATTGATTTTATGATTTTTTTGATAAAAAAGAATTTAATTTTGTGTTAGTAAAAATAATTAAATAAATCAAATAAAGAAAATATAAAAGAAAAGGAAAAGAATATTGGGCCTGTGATCAGCAATTTTGGGGTGTGTCAAAAGCAAATTCTAGGCCCAAACCATTTGACCCACGTTAACTTCTTGGATCCAGCACTGCGCTTTGACTAGGTTCCTTGGTAGACCTTCAGATGATGACCTTTGGATCCAGCGCATGGACATCTGGCTAGCTAATCATTGAAGGCATACGGTGGACCTCACGCTTTGTGGGATATGGAATCTGTAAAGAAAATTCAAGAAAAATTGCAAATGTTGGAGGCAGGGGTCGAACACCTGACCTCGTGCCCTCTAATGCCTTAGCGCTTCCTTGGCCACCACTGGGCCACTTGGATCAATTTGTTAATATATGAAACAAAAATGATAAAATACATAAAGCGAAGCTGGCTACCAAACACGCGCCAAATTTCAAACAGGCGAATGGGATGATGCCACGCCTTCGTCCCCAACCTCTCTCCGTTGGTAAAAGTCAGAGACTTTTACCTACGGACAAATGTCCGTCACTAGAACTCCTGCATATCTCAAAATCAAATACAGGCACGATCAATGGATTCTAATGATGTGGATCAAATCGCCTTGGTCTACTGAGCATCATGGTTCCTATTTTGTGGACCAATTTCACATGTACAAAAAGATCCTAAATCGAGACCAAGAACCCTAGCAATGGTGGATTCTGATATAGCTTCCAAAAATGCAATTAATTATCACCATGAGCTTGCAAACATGTTAGGGATTCAGAATATGCTATTGAAATATGATGAATGTGCAAGAATAACAAGATTTGATTATGAAAATATAGACAAACCGTGGTCCACTTACAACAAGTTCTAGCGTGCGAGAAGGCTTTCTCTTGATTGCTATGGCTTCCTTGAGTGCCCAAGGAACGAAAGAGATGGCTTGGGAGTCTTGAAAATGCCTGGAAGTGCAAAATCAGATTATCACTTTCTTTGAGTTTTTTCCAGTTTGGTTCTCTCCCTACACGCCTCTAAACCTTCTTTTTTTTTGTCTGCTTTTGTTCACTATATATCACTGATCAAATTAGGTTTACAAAAGTCCATTCAATCTTTGTCAATTATGGCTTTTGATCTTGATTTGATCTTCATGAAATTCTTTCCAAAAATAGGCCAAAACCAAACTTTTTATGCACACCTATGCCTTGCATGATTTGATTGACTTGCTAGCTGTATATGGGACCTCAAATGTGCATAAAATATTGAGGTTTGAATGGTTTGCATATTTTCATGATTTATTTTGATTTAAATTGATTTAAATGAAATAAAAATCAAAATAAATAGAAAAAATAAGATATAGACAATTGGAAATAGCTAGGGCTCGTGGACCATGCTACCAACTCCAAACAAGTTCAAAAAGTTAGGCCCATTTTACAAAAATTGTTATTTGAGGCACTTTTGACTTTTGGCAATTTTGCAAAAAAGGTCAACTTTACCAATGCATAACTTCTTCAATTTTGACTCTTTGAAGGTGTTCTTTGACTTTTTAGAAAGCTTGAGATGTCCTATAATCAACACTTTTGGTCTAATCTCAATTAAGTCTTCCATGTTCATGTATGAAGCTTTGACAAAAAAGGTGTTTTTGTTGACTTTTCAAAATGACCTATAATGTCCAAATTCATAACTTCTTGTGAGTGCATATTTTAAAATTGGGAGATGAAGATGAATTGTATGGAATTTCATCCTCTTAAAAATGAGCTTTGGATGGGTCATTGATCATAAAGTATGAGAAAGTTATGCCTCGTCAAAGTTGTGTTGACTTTTCCTACAAAACCCTAATTTAGCAACTTTTGGGTTTTGATGAATTGTGCGCAATCCTTGATGAATCATGATCAAACCTTGATCAAATGATGAATAATACTTAAAAATGAGGATGTTGACCAAAAATCTTGAAGTTTGACTGTATGTGGGCCACATTTGACTTTTGCCCTAGCATAGTCGATTTTCAGGCCTTTGAGCCATTGACTGAGCAAACTTCCTCTACAAGGCTTGAAACTTGACATGGATGATCTTGAGGACATATTAGGACAATGGTGAGAATTTGGGATCCCTTGGACTCAAGTATCTTGATGCAACATGAAACCCTAATTTGAGGTAGACTGCGTTAGGAGAGAGTTTGTCTGGTCAACCCTTGGACTTCCTTGAGCAATCTGAGGACCTCACTTGAAATGTATTGAGAAATATGGGAGGGAAAATTTTGGGGTACAACAAATTCCCCTGTTAAATCATCTTAAACCTAAGGATGTATATTGGCTTGTCTGCCTTTCGTGATCTGAAGGTGGAAGATGATTGAACACTAAAGTGCCCAGAAATTTGCACTCGTGTGAAGTGGTATTTGTCTTGTGATGTCGGGAATGGGCTTATAGATGCCATTTGGAGATTGATGACGGAAGATGGGCTTAAAGATTCCATCTGAAGGAGTGTCGATCGCATAAGAGATTCCTTAGCGAGAGCTCGTATACCTGTTGTTGTTCTGTGTCTTGAGAAAAGTTGAATTTTAGGAGCTTCGGTCGTCCATTATTCTACTGGGGAATCATCTCTTGGTCGAAGAGGAGAAAATGAACTACTATCTGGTCGTGATCCAGGCTTCATAGTGATAAGATCGACTGCTATCTGGTCTTAATCCAGGCTTTACAGTGTCTTACTGGAGAGATGAGATTGAACTTGCTATTTGGTCATAATCCATGCTTTGCAATTTCTCAATTCTTATCTGGTCGTAATCCAGGCTTCAGAAGGAATTCAGTTATTATCCGGTCGCATCCAGGCTTTAACTTGAATTTAGGGCACACTAATATCCGATCGACTCCAGGCTTCTTAGTAATTGTCCAGGTAAAATTGTTATTTTGTCGAAATCCAAGCTTCACAATGTCTTGTACCGCTATCTAGTCGTAATCCAGGCTTCACAATGTTTCATACCATTATCTGGTGGAATCCAGGCTTCATTGCGTCTTGTACTGCTATCTGGTCGAATCTAGGCTTCATAATACCTCACTTCTTATCTGGTCGAAATCCAGGCTTCAGAAGAAATCAAGTGGCTATCTAGTCGCGTCCGGGCTTCCATTTGATTTTAAGGCCTACTAATATTCGGTCGACTCCGGGCTTCATAGTAATTGGCTGGGTGAACGGCTATTTGGCCGAAATCCAAGCTTCACATTGTCCCTTACTGTTATCTGGTCGTAATCCCGGGCTTCAGTGTTCTTTACTGCTATCTGGTCGTAATCCAGGCTTCACGATGTGTTATACCGCTATCTTGTCGTAATCTAGGCTTCACGATGTCTTATACCATTATCTGGTCGAATCCAGGCTTCATGGTGTTCGGGGAAATCAAGATACTATCCGGTCGAGTCCGGGCTTCATAACTTGTATTAAAGATATACCACTATCTGGTCGTAATCCAGGCTTCGTAGTATTCTTGGCTGTTATCTGGTCGTAATCCAGGCTTCACAACATCTTCTACCACTATCTGGTCGAGTCCAGGCTTCATGGTTTCTTGTATTGTTATCTGGTCGTAATCCAGGCTTCACAATAACTTGTTAAGCTGTTATCCGATCGACTCCGGGCTTCACGGCTTGTGTTTATGATATACCACTATCTGGTCGAATCCAGGCTCCATGGCATCTCTGTATTGCTATCTGGTCGTAATCCAGGCTTCACAATAACTTGCTGGGGATTAAACTATTATCCGGTCGAATCTGGGCTTCATAGCCTGTTTAAAAGATGCCACTATCTGGTCATAATCAAGGCTTCGCGGTATTCTGATAATGTTATCCGGTCGTTCTCTGGGCTTCACAATATGATGGAGGAATCAAGATATTATCCGGTCGTACCCGGGCTTCATAGCTTGAACTTTGTGAGAATTTGATTGTATCTTTTCTTGAAAAGTAAAGGGTTAGTCTGATGTAATGTCATGATGCATGACATGTATCGAGCAATGATGTTCTCGAAATAAATGAGATTGTGCTGTATGATGCGTATATACATGCCATGATGTATGGATGTGTAATGTTTTTTACAATGTTCTCTATTTGGGGAAAATAAATCTCGGTTTGCTGCTGGAGAGTAAAAAGAGTTTCTCTCGCTGAGGATGACGACCGAAGATGATTTGAGAATAACTTAGCAGGAGGACAATTCTGCTGGAGAATAAACTGGTGAAAGAATGACTCTGTGGGGAAGAGATACTTTGTCAGGAGATCTGCTGACTTAGAGAAATAACCTCGGTTGTGGATGAATTACCGTTGTTGGAGATGATAAACTCTGTCGGGGATAAACTTCTGTTTGTGGAAGAAATAAACTCCACTGGGGATAATCTTCTAGCGCTGGTGATAGATGAACTCTGCTTGGGGAGAATCTTACCGACTCATTCGCGATTGTGAACCTCAGCTGGGGAGAGTTATGTTCTGTTCGGGGAAGCTAACATCATTGTCTTTGGATACTTTTTACTCTGCGAGGAGTGTATGCATTTTTAGTCATATTCTTCAGCTGGGTCTATCCCTGTACCTGGTGAATAGAGCAACTGTAAGGCTTGGACATTTCTTGTTTGCCCCTGTTTCTGGAATTACGAGTAATCATCTTTTGTTTCGCATGTAAATATTTATGAGCAACAATTATTTTCAAATGCATATATCAAAGAAGAATCATTGGACGTTCTTGCAAAACAAAACAGAAAAAGAAAAACAATTTTTTTGAAATTTCTTTGTGAAAATGAATTGTATTGATTTTTTTGAAGTTGGCCTGTAATAGGCGTTTTGTACAAGAGGCTGACGTCCTAGTAAGAGAACGCCGCCGAAAGATAGAAATTATATAATTTGTGAAAAACAAAGAAAAACAGCTATGTAAACAATCCCATTGGGTTCCAACTATGCTAATGTCTTTATATCTTCGAGCGTCTCATCACTTTGCTACTTGGTTGAAGGTAGATCAGATTGATTAGCGTCTCATCCCTAATTTTTTCCAGGACCGCCCTTTCGGGTTTTCAGTCCACCAGGATACCATTTTTTGCCCAAGCCGCCTTTTCAGGTTTTCGACTTGCCGGGTGTACAGTTTTTTTCATTTTCATCCCTTACTTTTTCCCGAACCCTTTTGGTTCGCCGGGAAGCCCTTATTTTTGCCTAGGCCAGTCGACCTAGAGGGTCTTTGATTATGCGTAGTATTTTTTCACTATGTCTTCATTGACAGTGTGAGGAAGGTCGTCACCATCCATTGTGGTTAGAATCATAGCTCCTCCCGAGAAAATGTTCTTAACCACAAATGACCCTTCATACGTAGGGGTCCATTTGCCCCTGGGATCACCTTATGGCAGTATGATGCGCTTGATTACCAGATCCCCGACTTGATACTCTTGTCGTCTGACTTTCTTGTTAAATTCCTTGATCATTCGTTTTTGATACGTCTGACCATGAAAAATAGCGGTAAATCTCTTCTCGTCAATTAAGTTCAGCTGATCAAGCCGGGTCTGAAACCAATCGTCCTTGCTCAAACCTGCATCCTTCATAATCCGAAGAGAGGGTATCTGGACTTCAATGGGTAAGACCGCCTCCATGCCATACACCAACGAATAGGGTGTTGCCCCTGTTGACGTCCGCGCTGAGGTACAGTACCCATGAAGAGAGAATGGTAACATCTCATTCTAGTCTTTGTATGTCACCGTCATCTTCTGCACAATCTTCTTGATGTTCTTATTAGCTGCTTCAACAACCCCATTCATCTTCGGCCGGTAAGGAGAAGAGTTATGATATTGTATCTTAAACTGTTTGCAGAGTTCGGTGATCATTGTATTGTTGAGATTTGTACCATTGTCCGTAATGATCCTCTCTGGTACACCATATCGACAGATCAGATTGTGTCGGATAAACCGTGCCACGACGTTCTTGGTTACTGTAGCAAAGGAAGCTTCTTCAACCCATTTCGTAAAGTAATCAATAGCTACCAGGATGAAACGATGCCCGTTGGACGCAGTAGGTCTGATCTCGCCAATCATATCGATGCCCCACATTGCAAAAGGCCAAGGTGCCGTTAAAACATTCAGAGGAACGGGAGGTATATGCACTTTATTAGCATAGACTTGGCACTTATGAGAGGTCCGAGAATGCTGATAACAATCTGTTTCCATAGTAGACCAATAACACCCTGTCCGTGGGATTTTCTTTGCCATGGTATGTCCACTGGAATGAGTTCCGAAAGTACCTTCATGTAACTCTGCCATAATCCTTTCTGCCTCGCTCTTGTCCACACATCGCAGTAAGGTTGAATCATGGTTACGCTTGTAAAGGATACCATTACTGATGAAGAACTTCGCAGTGAACCTCCTCAAGAACTTCTTATCATTTACAGATGCACCCTCGGGGTATTCTTGAGCCTCAAGATACCTTTTTACCTCGTGAAACCAGGGTTTATCTGCTACCTCTTTTGTCTCGATGTCGCAGCAATGTGCAGGTTCGTCCAACCTCTCGACGGTAATCCGGGGAGCTTCATTGTCCCACCAGACCTTGAGCATAGAGGACATGGTAGCTAGCGTGTCCGCTAACTGATTCTGCTCTCTTGGGAAATGTTCAAAGGTTATCTCCTCGAAGTGTGGAAGCAACGTCAGTACATACTCCTTATAAGGAATAAGATTTGGGTGTTTCGTATCCCACTCGCCTTTGATCTGACTGATCACGAGAGAGGAATCTCCGAATACACTCAAGAACTTAATCCTCATGTCAATAGCTGCTCGAAGGCCCATGATGCACGCTTCATACTCTGCCATATTGTTGGTGCAATTAAAACATAATCGGGCGGTGAACGGAGTATGACAGCCTTCAGGAGATATGATTACGGAGCCAATGCCATTACCTAACGCGTTTGATGCTCCATCAAAATACATAGACCATCGGGATCCTTCCTCAGGTCCTTTATCTGGTCCAGGTTCTTCACACTCGGTCACCAACATGATGTTCTCATCCGGGAACTCAAAATTCATGGATTGGTAATCATCCACGGCCTGATGCGCCAAATGATCTGCTAACACACTCCCCTTGATTGCCTTTTGGGTTGTGTATTGGATGTCATACTCAGTTAAGATCATCTGCCATCTTGCTATTCTTCCAGACAAGGCAGGCTTTTCGAAGATATACTTGATTGGGTCCATCTTTGATACCAATAGGATAGTGTGAGTCAGCATATACTGTCTCAGCAGGCGAGCAACCCATGCCAAAGTGCATCAAGTTTTCTCGAGCAACGAGTATCGGGTCTCGCAGTTGGTAAACTTTTTTCTAAGGTAGTAAATAGCGTGCTCTTTTCGGCCAGACTCGTCATGCTGCCCCAGCACGCACCCCATCGAATTATCCAGCACTGTCAAGTATAAGATCAAATTTCTTCCTTCAACTGAAGGCATCTGAATAGGTGGTTCTTGGAGATATTCCTTGATCCTTTTGAAGGCGGTCTGACATTCATCATTCCACTTTACCACTTGATATTTCTTCAGCAGCTTGAAGATTGGCTCACAAGTAGCAGTCAGGTGTGAAATGAATTGGGCAATGTAATTCAGACGTCCCAAAAAGCCTCTAACTTCCTTTTCCGTACGGGGAGCCGACATCTCCTATATAGCCTTCACCTTTGCAGGATCCACTTGAATACCTTTATCACTAACGACGAAACCCAGCAGCTTACCAGACCTTACCACGAAGGTGCATTTGTTCGAGTTTAACCTCAGCTTGTACATCTTCAACCTGTTAAATAGCTTCTGAAGATGGTCAAGGTGTTCTTCTTCAGTTTGGGACCTTGCAATCATGTCATCAACGTAAACCTCAATCTCATGATGAATCATGTCATGGAACAAAGCAACCATGGCACGCTGATAAGTTGCCCCAACATTCTTCAATCTGAAAGGCATTACCTTGTGTGATCGGTGGATCTGGAACTGACTGTTTAACGCTGGTTCGCGAAATGTCGCGGTAAGCAAGAGTCGCCACCATCTTTTATTTTCTCCAAATGGAAAGGACAAAAGCACAGAAAAATTCCTTATAGAGATTACTCTCGGTTCGGGAGGTAGATTATAGAAAGGGAAGGTGTTAGCACCCTTTCTATCCATGGTTATCCATGGGCTCTTAGATACTTGCTCATTGTGTTTTCAAAAGTGGTTTGTTTGCTTTTCAACTGTGGGTTTTAAAAAGTTTCTTTGAAAATTCCAGTTCGACTCTTGTATCGGTCCTCAAGAGTGTTTGAAAAATTGCTTTCGAAAGCTTTTTGCAAAGTGTCGGTGTGAAAAGTATTTTTTGATTTGTTTTGAAATTAGGGCAAGTATCTAGAGTTGTCTACCTACCCTAAGGAATTCGTCTGTGTAAATGTCCTTTAAAGTAGTGCCATCCCACCATTGAGAGGTAGGTAGCACCACCGTTGGAGGTGTTCGGGTCAATTTGAGGTTCGGGACATGGTGATCACCAGAGCAATGGGAAGACACCTTAGAAGCTACCCTCATGCCAGGTTCCCAGATCATGAGGACTTACTAAGACATCCTCTACTCGACGATCACATTTCGAGGCAAGGCAACAGTGAGGCGTACCCTAGGGGTGGTGCGTGATTTGTGTGTCAGATTCAGATATTTTATCTTGTCATGTTATTGGTGATCTAGCGTTTGTTTTTATTTTTGTCCATTCATTCTTGCATGCCTTGATTAACAGTTAAAAGTGCGAGAAAAGTAAAGTTCTAAGCTATTACAAAAGGCGCGGGTCCACATCGCCAAAATTTCCAGAACCCGATTTGACAGGAAAATAAAGAAAAAAAATGCGAAAGATAAAGATTACATGGCCTTGGGAGAGATACATAAATATTAAAAGAAAAAAGATATGCGAATTGAATAAGAATTAAAAACGAGGGCGTTGGACCCTTTTTACAAAATTAAATGATTAAATTAATTAAAATTAAAAAGAAAAGAAATTGTTTTTGGTATTTTGTATTTTATGATTTTAATAAAAAAGAATTAATTAAAATAAAATGATAACCCTAATTCTAGTTGTTTTTAGTTTATTAAGAAAAGATTAAATTTTAACCTAATATTTGACCTAATTATTTACATGCCTTTTAATTATAAAAATAAATAATAGGAGATATTTAATTATTATGAAAGAAAAGAAAAAAGGATAAAAATGATTATAAACCCTAATTCTACCAATTTTAGATTTTTATTAAGGAAAATATTACAATTAAACCTAATTTAATAACTAAAATTAATTAATGCAATTTATTTACAAAAATACTAATATTTATTATTTTTTTATCTTTTCTGATTTTTTTGGTGTTTTTTTATATATTATGAAAATATTAAATTAATTAAAAAAACAATAATTAAAAGAATGTAAAAATAATTAAAAAAACAAAGAATGTAAAAAAAATTTGCAAACCTAGGGGGGGTCTGCCCCCAAATTGGGAGGTTTTTCTTTAGCAATCTGGGCCCAATGAGCTTCAGGCCTGGCTGACTTTTCCACTAGTGTACCCAAGCGTTGACTCACGTGTACCATGCTCTCCAAATCTGTGCCCTTGAATTGATGAAATTGAACGCGTGGACGGCTTGATGGAGGAACGTATGATGGTCTTCAAGGCTTGAACTGCATAGGAACATTAGTTGAAAAATAATATGGAAAGGGTGAGGGACCTGGGGCTCGAACCCAGGTCCTGAACATTACCACTAGCAAGCCTTGCCACTGAAGCACTCAACGTGTTCTGATTATAATATAACTAAGAAACAATATAAAATAAGCAAACGTTAGTGGGGCGCTTTTCGCGCGAAATTTGAATCAACCATTCATAGTTTGCCACCGAGTCATCTTCTTCATGGCTTTATTTTTTTTCTGAAATAAAACACAATCAGCAACGGTTTGTTAAACGTTCCCATAGGCACCCTATTGAAAAATAGCGATTAGCCCCTGGGGCCTCATAAATTAGGCGCGAGGGTTGGGTCTAGATCGTCCAAGCCTGATGGTTTCAACCATGTCATTGTGATTCCTTAATTTTACAGTATGAGAAAACTCCTAAATTGAAAACCTGAAAACCCTAGATGTCTTTAATGGTGAATCCTCATACGGGGCATGAAAACAAAATCAAACCACACAGTTAGCTTCAGAATTGAATAATGAACACAAATCACATATTAAAAATTGCTAAATATGCATGAATTGAGATGCACGAATATCAAATATTTTCTGTACAGGGTGAGATTGTTCTCACGTTTCTGGGGGTGGAAGCTTATGGTTTTGATCCAAATTTCTTCTTTGAAGCCTCAGCAAGCTATTGGAACAACTCTTTGGCCTTGAATCGTCCTAGAACTTGATTTTCAGATTTCAATTTTTCAACCAAAAACTCAAGTTTAGTTCTTGGTATGTAGCGCAGCTTTTAGGTAATGAGCATTAGGTCTTGCTTGTGTATGTATAGGAGAGTGATTTAGGTTAAGAAACTTGATCAAAATCCATGCATTGATGTGAAAAAGATTTGATTTGCAAACCATAATTTTTCAATCTTTTTTCATGCTTTTTAGCTCTCAATCATATCCAATCAATTTCAATTCTTCCCTAATTTTATTTGCACGAAATATTGAAGATATTATATGCACAAAAAGATTTGAAATAGTAGGTTTAACATTTTTCATGTATTTTAATTAATTTAAATGAATTATTAATAATAAAAATCCAAATAAATAAATAAAAAATGAAGAAAAACTTCCCTTTGGGCCAAATGGTCGTGCACATGCCTTGGATAATTAATTGTGGAAGAAAAAGAGGCCCATTAGCAATTTTAGGTCATCTGAAGCAATGTTGACTTTTCAAAATATCCAAAAATTTCCCAACTTCCCCAAGGCATAACTTGCTCAATGTTTAAGCTTTGCTCATGTTCTTCGACATTTTGGAAAGGTCTTTGAGTCCTCTAACCAATGTCTTTCGTCCCATGCCATTTTGATTTACCTATCTCAAGTTATGGCCTTCGACTTAAAGTCCCTTTTTGTTGACTTTTGAAAATGACCTATAATGTTGAAATTCATAACTTTTTGTGAGAGCATTTCTTGGACTTGAAGTATGAAGAGGAGTTGTAGGAAATGTCTTTATCTTCAAAATGAGCTTTGGATGGAATTTTTCTGATGATCCATGTGAAAGTTATGCCCTGGTCAATTTACAGTTGACTTTTTCAGCTGTCCAAATAAGGAAACTTTTGCATCTTGATGATTTTTGAGCCAAGCTTTGAGAATCATGATCAAGCATTGATCAAATGATGTTTGTGGCTTCAAAATGAGATGTTGACCAAAAATTTGGACTTTTGACTGTCAAATGACCATTTTGCCCCTACAGTTGACTGTAGTGCAATTAGGGTTTTTGACTGTGCAATTTTGTGCTGAAAGTCTTGAAACTTGGTATGAGGATACTTGACCATATTTGTAGGCATGTGGGACTTGATTGGACCCTTGGAAACTTCATTTTCTTGATCAGAACCAAAACCCTAATTTTGACTGTTTAGGAGGCTCTTACACTGTGCAACCCTTGGAGAATTTTGCAGCTTGACTTGGGAATTTCTTGAAGGATATGGGAGGGAAAATTTTGGGGTACAACAGTTGCCCCTGTTCAATCTTCTTAGACCTGAGGATGTAGATTGGCTGGCGTGCCTTTCGTAATCCGAAGGTGGAAGATGATTGAACACTAGAGTGCCCAGAAATTTGCACTCACATAGTAGAATGTCAGCAGTGTGATAATGGGAATGGGCTTACAAATTCCATTTGGAGACTGTTGGATAGGATGATGGGCTTATAGATGCCATCTGGATGTTGATCGCGTAAGAGATTCCTTAGCGAGAACTTGCGTACCTGCAAAAGAAAAATGAGTACCTGACATGTTGCAAGATCTGGTTTTCAGATGCTTTGTATAGATGTGTCCTGACTGGTTACATGAGCTGAATCTTTAAACTCTTCAGACGTGCCCTGGCGAGATACAGGAATCGAGTCTGGTTAGTCTTCAACGGATACACCCTGGCAAGATTCAGGCATCAGACCCTCGAACTCTTCAGACACACCCTGGCAAGATACAGGAATCGGATCTGGTAATGTTAGTCTTCAACGGATACACCCTGGCAAGATTCAGGCATCGGACCCTCGAACTCTTCAGACACACCCTGGCAAGATACAGGAATCGGATTTGGTAATGCTAGTCTTCAACGGATACACCCTGGCAAGATTCAGGCATCGGACCCTCGAACTCTTCAGACACACCCTGGCAAGATACAGGAATTGGATATGGTAATGTTAGTCTTCAACGGATACACCCTGGCAAGATTCAGGTATCGGATCCTCGAACTCTTCAGACACACCCTGGCGAGATACATGAATCGGATCTGGTAATGTTAGTCTTCAACGGATACACCCTGGCAAGATTCAGGTATCGGATCCTCGAACTCTTCAGACACACCCTGGCAAGATACAGTAATCAGATCTGGTAATGTTAGTCTTCAACGGATACACCCTGGCAAGATTCAGGCATCGGATCCTCGAACTCTTCAGACACACCCTGGCAAGATACAGGAATCGGATCTGGTAATTTGTCATCAACAGATACACCCTGGCAAGATTCAGGAATCGGATCTTTGGTTGCGACCATTGATAGTAATCATTTTTGTACTTACTTTTGTCCTGAAAAGACAAGCGTTAGTTGTATGCGATGTCATGTTGTATGAACTGCGGGATGTTCTCTGACTACGTGAGATTGTATGTTCATGATGCGTATATGCATGCTATAATGTATGAAGATGTTTATGAATGTATTTTTCGTCTAGGAAAGTAAATCCTTGACGGGTGCCGGGAAGTCACTCCTGGGCTGATGTTGGAGAATAGGTTTTGCTTCCGCCGGGGATGATAGTTGCAAGAATACCGGTAGGAGAAGATAACTCTGTTGGGGAATAAACTTGGCAAATGGATTACTCTGCAGGGAGCAAAGTACTCTAGCAATCTTGCTGGGAAGCAATACTCTGTGGGAAGAGGGATGCTTTGCTGAAATGTTGATAATAACTTGCTGGGGATATCTTTGCTGTGTTGGAAGTGTTAATAGACTTCGTTGGGGATAAGAAGACTGTGTCGACGACGATCTCTCCGTGGCTCTTGGCTGAGGATAATCCAGTTATATCCTGGTAAGGAAATAACTCTTTGAATAAATCCGGGCGACGCGTTCGCGCTCTACGAGGATAAGCTTCCAGAATCTACTGGGGATAAGCTTACTGCTTGGGGAGATGAATTCCAACTTTCCTGGGGAACTAGATTGGACTCTCCTGGGGAAGTTTTGAACTGCGGGGGAAGTGATTCCTTTGAATGTTGGTATGCCGCCGGGGAACAATCTTTAGACCAAGACTGCCGGGGATGCTTGTTAAGAATACATAGGCTGCTGGGGAGATGTTGAGATCCACTGGAGGATACCCAACTTCCTTAAGATTTGATAACTTTGCTTGGAGAAGAGTGCACTGACTTGCTGGCTCACTCTCTGGGGAATTAAGATGTACTGGTTATGTTTTTTAGCTGAACCTACCTTGGTACCTTGGAGGACAGAACAATTAGATTGCTCAGACAACTCTTTATTGCCCCTGTTTCTAATGTTACCTGTAATTAATCCTTTGTTTCGTATGCAAATATTCATGAGTTAGCAAATTATTGTCAATGCATATATCACAAATTGAACCTTGGACGTTCTTCGCAAAACAAAACAGAAAAAAGAAAAACAATTGGCACTTTTAACTGAAAAGTATATTTGTATTGATTTTTGAATGGCCTGAAAATAGGCGTTTTGTGTACACGAGGCGGACGTCCTAGTAAGAGAACGCCGCCGAACAAAAGAGTTTATACAAATTTTGTACAAAAGAAAATAAAACAGCTGTGTGAAATGAATGATCCCACTGGGTTTCAACTCTGCTATTGCCTCTATAACTCCGAGCGTCTCATCACTTGATGACCTAATCGAAGATGAAGTTGACTGATCGATGTGGTCTGAACTTGGTGTAGATACCGGACTCTGGATGCAAAGTGATCCAATGAGACATAGTATTACGCTTTTATCCCTAATTTTTGCCTGGACCGCCCTTTCGGGTTTTCAGTCCACCGGGATACCCATTTTTGCCCAAGCCGCCTTTTCAGGTTTTCGACTTGCCGGGTGTACAGTTTTTTCATTTCATCCCTTCATTTTGCCCGAACCCTTTTGGTTCGACGGGAAGCCCTAATTTTTGCCTAGGCATGTCAGCCTAGCGGGTCTTTTTTCATGCGTAGTATCTTTTTACTATGTCTGCATTGGCGGGGTGAGGGAGGTCGTCACCATCCATGTTGGTTAGAATCATGGCTCCTCCTGAGAACACATGCTTAACCACAAATGGCCCTTCGTACGTAGGGGTCCATTTGCCTCTTGGATCACTCTGAGGAAGGATGATTCGCTTGATTACTAGATCCCCAACTTGATATTCCTGTGGTCTGACCTTTTTGTTAAATGCCCTGATCATCCGTTTCTGATACGTTTGACCATGGCAGATAGCAGCAAGTCTCTTCTCATCAATAAGGTTTAATTGATCAAGTCGTGTCTGGATCCAATCATCTTCGTTCAGATTTGCATCCTTCATTATCCGGAGAGAGGGTATTTGTATTTCGATCGGTAAGACTGCCTCCATACCATAAACCAAGGAGAAAGGAGTTGCCCCGGTTGACGTCCTAGCTGAGGTACGGTACCCATGTAGAGCGAACGGTAACATCTCGTGCCAATCTTTATAGGTCCCTGTCATCTTCTGCACGATTTTCTTGATGTTCTTATTTGCTGCTTCTACAGCCCCATTCATCTTCGGTCTGTAAGGAGAAGAATTGTGGTGCTGTATTTTGAACTGTTCGCAGAGCTCGGTGATCATCTTATTATTCAGATTGGTACCGTTGTCTGTAATAATTCTTTCTGTGACGCCGTACTGACAGATCAGGTTATGCCGAATGAACCGTGCCACAACAGTCTTGGTTACCGTAGCATAGGATGCTGCTTCGACCCACTTTGTAAAATAATCAATCGCCACTAGGATGAAGCGATGCCCATTAGATGCTGTAGGTTTAATATCACCGATCATGTCTATGCCCCACATTGCAAACGGCCAAGGCGCAGTCAGAACATTCAGAGGAACTGGAGGAACATGCACCTTGTCTGCGTATATCTGGCACTTGTGGCATGTCCTGGAATGTTGGTAACAGTCAGCTTCCATTGTGGACCAGTAATACCCTGCCCGAAGGATCTTCTTTGCCATTGTATGCCCACTGGAATGTGTACCAAAGGTCCCTTCATGTAGCTCTTCCATGATCCTTTCTGCTTCAGTCTTATCCACACAACGCAGTAAGGTTGAATCATGGTTCCGCTTGTACAAGATGTCGTTGCTAAGGAAGAACTTTGTCGCGAACCTTCTCAGGAACTTCTTATCATTGACAGAGGCACCTTCAGGGTATTCCTGAGCTTCCAAATATCTTTTCACCTCATGGTACCAAGGCTTCTCAGTCACCAACTCAGTCTCGAGATCACAACAGTATGCCGGTTCGTCCAGTTTCCAGATGATGATCCGGGGAGCCTCATTATCCCATTTAACTTTGAACATAGAAGACATTGTAGCTAACGCTTCCGCCAGCTGATTCTCTTCTCTTGGAAAGTGTTCAAAGGTTATCTTCGTGAAGTGGGGGATCAAGGTTAACACACATTCTCTGTAAGGAATAAGATTCAGATGTTTCGTATCCCACTCTCCTTTGATCTGATTGATCACAAGAGCGGAATCTCCTAAGACACTTAGAAACTTGATCCTTAGGTCGATCGCAGCTTGAAGAACCATGATGCACGCCTCATACTCCGCCATGTTGTTGGTACAGTTGAAACATAGCCGGGCAGTGAGTGGAGTATGAGTGCCTTGAGGTGATATGATTATGGCGCCGATACCGTTTCCCAAAGTGTTGGAGGCTCCGTCAAAGTGCATAGACCATCGGGATCCTTCCTCAGGTCCTTCATCCGGTCCAGGCATTTCACAATCAGTCACTATCATAATGCTTTCGTCTGGAAACTCGAAGTTCATTGACTGATAGTCATCTACGGCCTGATGTGCCAAGTGGTCTGCTAATACACTTCCCTTGATGGCTTTCTGGGTTGTGTACTGAATGTCGTATTCCGTCAAGATCATTTGCCATCTTGCTATTCTCCCAGACAGAGCATGCTTTTCGAATATGTACTTTATAGGATCCATCTTTGAGATCAACAAGGTAGTGTGAGTCAGCATATACTGTCTCAGCCGGCGAGCAGCCCATACCAAAGCGCAGCAAGTTTTCTCAAGCAGTGAGTATCGGGTCTCACAGTCGGTAAACTTTTTGCTAAGGTAATAAATGGCATGCTCTTTTCGGCCAGACTCGTCATGCTGCCCCAGCACACACCCCATTGAGTTGTCAAGCACTGTCAGGTATAATATCAGAGGTCTCCCTTCAACCGGTGGCATAAGGATGGGTGGTTCTTGGAGATACTCTTTGATTCTGTCAAAAGCAGCCTGACATTCATCATTCCAGCGTACTACCTGATCTTTCTTCAGCAGCTTGAAGATTGGCTCACAGGTAGCAGTCAGATGCGAGATGAACCGAGCGATGTAATTCAGACCTCCTAAAAAGCCTCTGACTTCCTTCTCTGTCTTAGGAACTGGCATCTCTTGAATAGCTTTGACCTTGGCAGGGTCCACTTGAATACCCTTATCACTTACGACGAAGCCTAGCAACTTTCCAGATCTAACCCCGAAGGTGCACTTGTTCGGGTTCAACCTCAGCTTGTATAGTTTCAACCGGTCAAATAACTTTTGCAGATGATCTAGGTGCTCTTCTTCAGTCTGGGACCTTGCGATCATGTCATCGACGTACACTTCTATCTCATGATGGATCATGTCATGAAATAAAGCAACCATGGCACGTTGGTAGGTTGCCCCAGCGTTCTTCAACCCGAATGGCATGACCTTGTAGCAGAAGGTGCCCCACTGAGTAACAAATGTAGTCTTTTCCATGTCTTCAGGTGCCATTTTGATCTGATTGTAACTTGAAAAGCCATCCATGAAAGAGAACACCTTGTGCTGAGCTGTATTATCAACAAGGACATCAATGTGAGGTAAAGGGAAGTCATCTTTGGGGCTGGCCCTGTTCAGATCCCTGTAATCAACACACATTCTGACCTTACCGTCCTTCTTAGGTACCGGCACCACATTAGTAACCCACTGAGGGTAAGAAGTCACTGCAAGAAACCCGGCATCAAACTGCTTCATAACCTCGGCTTTGATCTTCTCAGACATCTCTGGACGCATACGGCGGACCTTTTGCTTAACCGGAGGGCAGTCTTCCTTAGTTGGTAAGTGATGGACCACAATATCGGTATCCAACCCGGGCATGTCTTCGTAGGACCAGGCAAAGATATCCATATAATCATGGAGCATCTTAGTTAACCGTTGCTTCACGCTGAGCTCTAGGTTGGCACCAATCTTTACCTCTTTCCTGTCTTCTTTAGTACCCAAGTTTATTATTTCCACTGGCTCTTCGTGCGGTTGAATTGCCCTCTCTTCCTGAAGTAACAGTCTTGCAAGCTCGCCAGGCACTTCGCAATCATCTTCACCTTCGTCTTCGGCTAAGTTGATCGGATTTTCGAAGTCATAACTGGCAGTAGCAGGGTCGTTACCAGTGAGATCCAGGGTGGAGTGAAACCTGTATGAGTGAGTGTGTGTAAATACAGCTGTTTTGAAAAATATGTAAAGGAAGGAAAGACAGAAAAGGAGCATAAGATTTGAAATGCGAGAAAAAGTCCAAGACTTTCATTTATGATATATGAAATGACAATTTATATGCCCTCACAAATAAAACCACGGTGCCTCGGGTAAGACACCGGGCCATAGAGTTTATTTATTGTTTATTACAAATAATAAAACAAAGAAGTTTATTACTGCGTAACAAAAGTAACAGGAGTATGGTCTTTGGCAATCCAATTGGTCAATCCGCCTTCAGTCGTTGGATAGATCCAGCTATTGAACTCAGCTTCGTCCACTTCATTGTCTTCACCAACAGCATTCACTCCTGGATTTGTAATGAACACAGGAGGTCTTCTGGTCTTCGCCTTCCGCATAGCTTTCTGACCCTCTGCAGTAAAACCCAGTCCAAATTTGTCAGTTTTCTGTGTGAAGTCGGGAAGCCTACCCCAGTTAGCACATTCACCTTTCTGAACCACAGCCCGGGCATCCTTCAGGGAAGCCATCTTCAAAGGAACATTCTCTTCGACCGCTGTTTCTGCTGCTGCTGAAATCGGAAGCACCTCCTCGAAATGCTGAAAGGGGGTTTCAATAAACTCCCCATCCATCTCAATGTATCTGAAGGAATTCAAGTGGCTCACCATATACTCCTCCTCCCCTTGCACAGTGACGATCTTCCCTCTGACAGGGTATTTCAGCTTCTGGTGCAAGGTAGAGGTCACTGCCCCAGCTTTATGGATCCAAGGTCGACCCAGTAGACAAGAGTACGATGGACGGATATCCATCACATAAAATGTAGAGTTAAACACCTGAGAGCCCACACGAATAGGAATGTCAACCTCTCCATGAACCATCCTTTTCGAACCGTCAAAGGCCCTGACGATGATATTGCTGGGTTTTAATTCCAGGCCTTCACAATCCAAACGGTCTAAAGCCTTCTTTGGTAGCACATTTAAGGAAGAACCAGTATCCACCAATACATGCGCCAGAGTAGTGCCCCTGCATTCGATAGAGACATGAAGAGCATCATTGTGGTCTCTTCCCTTCGCAGTCAGGTCAGCATCTGAGAAACCCAAGCCATTGTCTGCTGTCAGATTTGCTACGCAGTCAGTGAACTGGACTGCAGATGTCTCCTGTGGCACATGGGCCGTCTTGAGAAATGAGATTAAGGCCTTAGCATGGGCCTCGGAGCACAGCAATAAAGAGAGCATGGAGATTTTGGAGGGCGT
This sequence comes from Vicia faba, assembly GCA_948472305.1. Taxonomy (NCBI): domain Eukaryota; kingdom Viridiplantae; phylum Streptophyta; class Magnoliopsida; order Fabales; family Fabaceae; genus Vicia; species Vicia faba. Next base: position 34,674,005 of record OX451741.1, on the reverse strand, counting down.
ATGCCCCAGCTGTTCCACAACATTGAAGTCACTCTTCTTTATAATTTTCAAGATTTCCTCCATCTCTTGTTGGGAGGCCTCAGCATTTACAGATATCGGTGCCTCCATCCGGGCAGGCTCATCTTCAACTCTCTTGCCCCGAGCATTGGATGACTCGGCCGCAGGGGAAACCACTTGATCTGAAACAGGAACAGGTGCACTTGTAGGTGTTATAAGGAGGGGTCTTCGGGTAGCAGGCGGTGCAATGTCAGGCGAGAAGAGCCTGCCACTGCGGGTAACCTTGGCTGGGCCAGTGATATCACAGATACTGGCGCCAGTGTTGAATTCTTGTTTGATCCCATTCACATACACATCTGCCCCATAGTGCCAGGGGACAGCTTTATCAGATACGTAGGGAAGAGGTCCCGGAACAGTGATAACCACAGGTGCAACAGTCATGATTGGGACAGACTTCTTCGGGAGAGCCTTGATTGGATTATTGAAGATGGTAACCACAGAAACTTCTTCTACCGGAACCAACTGAACAGCAGACTTCTTAAACAGAATCTCCTTACTATCCATTAGGCTTTGGATGCCTAACTTTAGCAAGGGACAACCAGATAGGGATACAGCACAGAACAGGCAACCCTCACTGCAACCCGGAAATAAACTGGCCAGCAGTAGGTTCTTCTTGACAGTCATTAAAGGAGTAGCCAGATCATCCACAGAAACAGCGTACACTTCTTCCTCAACGGCATTTACCCCATGCTGAGGCATAGGAGCAGTCACCACATTCGGCCTCTCAGGCGCTTCGAACTGTATCTCCTTCGCGTCGATAAGGTCTTGCACCTTATTCCTTAATGCCCAACAGTCATCAGTGGAATGCCCCGGGCTATCAGAATGGTAAGCACAGCGAGCATTTGGGTTGTACTTAGGAGATGTAGTATTTGCAAACTTCAGAGCCTCTCTGACGGTTACTAAGTTGGTTGAGAGCAACTGTGGTAAGATCTGCGACAAGGTCATACTCAAACGGGTGAATTCCCTTCTGGGTCTCTCAGCCCTTGGTTGGTTAGCTTGCCGAGGAGCGGCTGCAGGCTTCGCAATTACCAATGCGTTGACAGATTGGCGGCGCTCTGGTTTGTCTTGCCTTCTAGGCCCATACACCACACTGGCCTCTTTTTTAAAGGGTTTCTTCTCTGAACCTGTAGATGCACCCTTTGGAATCTTACCAGACTTCAACCCAGCCTCAATTCTCTCTCCAGTCAGAATAAGATCAGTGAATCCAGCAGAAGAATTCCCAATAAGATGGTTGAAAAATGGCCCAGATAAGGTCCCCAAGAACATGTCTACCAACTCCCGATCAGTCAACGGAGGCTGCACCCTGCCAGCCAGATCCCTCCACTTCTGAGCGTACTCTTTAAAACCTTCACTTGAACCTAATGACATACCCTGGAGTTGGGTACGTGTAGGGGCAAGGTCGGCATTATATTGATACTGCTTGTAGAAAGCAGTAGCCAACTCCTCCTAGTTACGAACCTTGGTCCCATCCAGCTGATAGAACCATTCGAGATGAGTCCCTGAAAGACTCTCCTGGAAGAAGTGGATCCACAAATTCTTATCCGCTGAGTACGGTTGAATCTTCCGAACATAGGACCTGAGATGTAGCTTGGGACAAGACGCCCCGTCGTACTTAGTGAAAGATGGTGCTTTGAACTTCCGAGGAATAATCACACCAGTAGACAAACCCAAATCTCCGAAATCCAGCCCAGGTACCTGTTGTATCTCCATAGCATTCAACCTATCTTCCAACTGCTTGTAACGGTCTTCTGCCGGAGGATATTGCTCTTCATCAAAATCAGTCTCGTTGTCAGAGACTACCGGACTAGGACCTTTTTCCGCTTGAGGAGTACTCTTGCTAATAGAAGAACCAGCCTCTTCATTTTGCAGAGTATTGCCAAACCTTCGGCCCGTGTTGAAAAGAACAGTCCTTCTCTTCTTCTTCTTTTCCTTCTTCAAGAGCAGAGCCTTCAGCTCCTCTTGGCCCTGAGCCAAACCCATGATTAATTCCTGAAATTGCGCATTCTGCGCCTGAAGAGCTTTGATGGACATCTCAGTTGAGGACGAGTCAGGATTCATGATGCTGAAATAAGCAGCGAAGAACTGTAAGCAACCTGAAAAGAAGAAACCTGCTATGCACATGATGAATGGAATGCGTATGATTTATGTTTTCAAAGACAATCGGGAATCAACTTTGTAAACAAAAAAGGGAACACACTTCATTAGATTCAACTTTGAAACCGAAATTATTCAACAGGTTGCCCTTAGGCGTTACATGAAAGGAAATACTGAAAAGGGAAATAAAATTGTAAAAGAACATCCAGAGCTCCTTATTGATCCCATGGTCTCCTCTTCTCAGTACGGATGTAGGCATTCAGAGCTCTCTCATTCTCCAACTGCTTTGTCAGCTTCTGGATCTTTAATTCCTGCTCGTTGAACTTTTCCCGGTAAGAATCCCGCTCTTCTCGCAGTTGCGACCAAGATCTCTTCAATGTCTCATAATCAGTAGGTATCTGAGGAGGAAGGACAGTTGGAGGAACACCATCTTTGTCAGGACACTCAAGAATGACGGGTCTGACAGCTTCGTACGGCATACCTAACTTATGAGCACGGATGCGAACCCATTTGTAGTAAGCTTCCATAGGTAAAGAAGTCTTTGGCCCCAACTCTTGTGGGTCAGCTTTATGAACTTTGTCCCAAGCCTTGATGAACCTACGACGCAGCTCGTCACTATCCACCTGAAACTCAAAACTGCTGTGAGGCACCAACATCTCATGGGGGCCTGCTCTTCTGGCTCTTCCAAACTGACGGAGTGCTAGACATGGATTGTAAGAGATCCCTCCTTGGGTACCAATCAGAGGAACATTAGGGTATTCCCCGCATCGATCAATAATAGCTATCTCATCCAAACCTCAGCAATTCCAAATGATGTCTTTGTCGGTGAGAGACATTAACCTATGAGCCCAACCTCTTCCTTCTTGGTTCTTCAGTACGAACTTGGGGAGGTGTGAAATAAACCACCTCACCAACAAAGGGATATAACACCACAAGGTTCCCCGTCTTCGGGTAGTACGAGCATGAAGTTGTTGCAAGATGTCACCCAAGAGAGTGGGCACCGGATTCTGAGACATAAAGATCCTTATGGCAGTGACATTAATGAAGTTATCAGGATTAGGAAACAAGACTAACCCATAGATTAGGAGAGCCAAAATGTCTTCATATGCCCTAAAATCCAGGTCATTCCAGAAATTGTTAGCTTTACCAATCAGAAATTTGGCCAAGAAACCCTTAACTCCGCTTCTAGTTACCCAGTTGTCCATTACCTCTTGATGTGTCAAGGGAAGAGCTGCAGCAACATCCTCAAGCCCGAGGGACTTTTCCCAACCAGTAAAGGGAGTTTGATCCAAGATAGGTATACCAAGCAAATCAGAGAACTCTTCCAGGGTAGGGACCAGCTGGAAGTCTTGAAAGGTGAAGCACTGGTACAGAGGGTCATAGAACTGGGTCAGAACTCTCATCAACTGTTGATCCCGCTTTGCAGTGACTAAACTGAGAAGAGAACCATGTCTCTGAATGAAGGAAGTGGTATTTGGAATTCTGCTAACCAACTCATCAAGCAACTCAGGTGAACGAACAAAGTTGAACCGGATAGTATTCCTTCGCACAGGCATCATGATGTCCTACAAAATAGAGAAAAGATGAAACCCTCTTGTCTTTGAAATGGTCAGTCCTTATGCAGGATGCATGCAATGCTCATGATGTTATGATGTTATGATAGAGAACACCACAAATAGATACAAAGGCAAACATGGTAAGGCACACAAGTCACACAAGGCAAGCCCCTTAAAGTTTAGGCCAGCATGAGGTCTAGGTACTACCCTCTTTCAGTTTGTTGGTTCATACCTGTCCTATCAAAGTAACCGGGTTCTTAGAGAATCCCAATATCATTGACTACCCTCAATCGGTCATAACTCCAGCATCGCAATCTTTTCTTGCGGCCAGAACCATCACGAGAGTTTAGCCTCAATGGGCGTAGCATACTGCTACTGTTCTAATGGCCAAGTTGTGTCATTTAAGGTTCTAAGGTTGTTGGTGCTTAATGACTCCTCAGAAGACCCATATTCTCCTCGTTGCAACACAAGGGATATCGGTACAGACCAAGGCGCCACACCAACGTAGCCACTGTTTCACCCGTGTCGGTCTATGCCGGACAGGTCCCTCACAGCTTATGCTACCTAAACAGGGTATCCCTAGATCCGGGTTAGGATCTATGTAACTCCCATGCAACCCATAAATTTAAAGCAGACAAGTCAATACAATTGAAAACACAGTTATGAACTAACCCTAAGGTACACCTCACTTTAAGTTTAAGTCCCCAGCAGAGTCGCCAGTTCTGTGATCGGTGGATCTGGAACTGACTGTTTAACGCTGGTTCGCGAAATGTCGCGGTAAGAAAGAGTCGCCACCGTCTTTTATTTTCTCCAAATGGAAAGGACAAAAGCACAGAAAAATTCCTTATAGAGATTGCTCTCGGTTCGGGAGGTAGATTATAGAAAGGGAAGGTGTTAGCACCCTTTCTATCCATGGTTATCCATGGGCTCTTAGATACTTGCTCATTGTGTTTTCAAAAGTGGTTTGTTTGCTTTTCAACAGTGGGTTTTAAAAAGTTTCTTTGAAAATTCCAGTTCGACTCTTGTATCGATCCTCAAGAGTGTTTGAAAAATTGCTTTCGAAAGCTTTTTGCAAAGTGTCGGTGTGAAAAGTATTTTTTGATTTGTTTTGAAATTAGGGCATGTATCTAGAGTTGTCTACCTACCCTAAGGAATTCGTCTGTGTAAATGTCCTTTAAAGTAGTGCCATCCCACCATTGAGAGGTAGGTAGCACCACCGTTGGAGGTGTTCGGGTCAATTCGAGGTTCGGGACATGGTGATCACCAGAGCAATGGGAAGACACCTTAGAAGCTACCCTCATGCCAGGTTCCCGGATCATGAGGACTTACTAATACATCCTCTACTCGACGATCACCTTTCGAGGCAAGGCAACAGTGAGGCGTACCCTAGGGGTGGTGCGTGATTTGTGTGTCAGATTCAGATATTTTATCTTGTCATGTTATTGGTGATCTAGCGTTTGTTTTTATTTTTTTCCATTCATTCTTGCATGCCTTGATTAACAGTTAAAAGTGCGAGAAAAGTAAAGTTCTAAGCTATTACAAAAGGCGCGGGTCCACATCGCCAAAATTTCCAGAACCCGATTTGACAGGAAAATAAAGAAAAAAAATGAGAAAGATAAAGATTACATGGCCTTGGGAGAGATACATAAATATTAAAAGAAAAAAGATATGCGAATTGAATAAGAATTAAAAACGAGGGCGTTGGACCCTTTTTACAAAATTAAATGATTAAATTAATTAAAATTAAAAAGAAAAGAAATTGTTTTTGGTATTTTGTATTTTATGATTTTAATAAAAAAGAATTAATTAAAATAAAATGCTAACCCTAATTCTAGTTGTTTTTAGTTTATTAAGAAAAGATTAAATTTTAACCTAATATTTGACCTAATTATTTACATGCCTTTTAATTATAAAAATAAATAATAGGAGATATTTAATTATTATGAAAGAAAAGAAAAAAGGATAAAAATGATTATAAACCCTAATTCTACCAATTTTAGATTTTTATTAAGGAAAATATTACAATTAAACCTAATTTAATAACTAAAATTAATTAATGCAATTTATTTACAAAAATACTAATATTTATTATTTTTTTATCTTTTCTGATTTTTTTGGTGTTTTTTTATATATTGTGAAAATATTAAATTAATTAAAAAAACAATAATTAAAAGAATGTAAAAATAATTAAAAAAACAAAGAATGTAAAAAAAATTTGCAAACCTAGGGGGGGTCTGCCCCCAAATTGGGAGGTTTTTCTTTAGCAATCTGGGCCCAATGAGCTTCAGGCCTGGCTGACTTTTCCACTAGTGTACCCAAGCGTTGACTCACGTGTACCATGCTCTCCAAATCTGTGCCCTTGAATTGATGAAATTGAACGCGTGGACGGCTTGATGGAGGAACGTATGATGGTCTTCAAGGCTTGAACTGCATAGGAACATTAGTTGAAAAATAATATGGAAAGGGTGAGGGACCTGGGGCTCGAACCCAGGTCCTGAACATTACCACTAGCAAGCCTTGCCACTGAAGCACTCAACGCGTTCTGATTATAATATAACTAAGAAACAATATAAAATAAGCAAACGTCAGTGGGGCGCTTTTCGCGCGAAATTTGAATCAACCATTCATAGCTTGCCACCGAGTCATCTTCTTCATGGCTTTATTTTTTTTCTGAAATAAAACACAGTCAGCAACGGTTTGTTAAACGTTCCCATAGGCACCCTATTGAAAAATAGCGATTAGCCCCTGGGGCCTCATAAATTAGGCGCGAGGGTTGGGTCTAGATCATCCAAGCCTGATGGTTTCAACCATGTCATTGTGATTCCTTAATTTTACAGTATGAGAAAACGCCTAAATTGAAAACCTGAAAACCCTAGATGTCTTTAATGGTGAATCCTCATACGGGGCATGAAAACAAAATCAAACCACACAGTTAGCTTCAGAATTGAATAATGAACACAAATCACATATTAAAAATTGCTAAATATGCATGAATTGAGATGCACGAATATCAAATATTTTCTGTACAGGGTGAGATTGTTCTCACGTTTCTGGGGGTGGAAGCTTATGGTTTTGATCCAAATTTCTTCTTTGAAGCCTCAGCAAGCTATTGGAACAACTCTTTGGCCTTGAATCGTCCTAGAACTTGATTTTCAGATTTCAATTTTTCAACCAAAAACTCAAGTTTAGTTCTTGGTATGTAGCGCAGCTTTTAGGTAATGAGCATTAGGTCTTGCTTGTGTATGTATAGGAGAGTGATTTAGGTTAAGAAACTTGATCAAAATCCATGCATTGATGTGAAAAAGATTTGATTTGCAAACCATAATTTTTCAATCTTTTTTCATGCTTTTTAGCTCTCAATCATATCCAATCAATTTCAATTCTTCCCTAATTTAATTTGCACGAAATATTGAAGATATTATATGCACAAAAAGATTTGAAATAGTAGGTTTAACATTTTTCATGTATTTTAATTAATTTAAATGAATTATTAATAATAAAAATCCAAATAAATAAATAAAAAATGAAGAAAAACTTCCCTTTGGGCCAAATGGTCGTGCACATGCCTTGGATAATGAATTGTGGAAGAAAAAGAGGCCCATTAGCAATTTTAGGTCATTTGAAGCAATGTTGACTTTTCAAAATATCCAAAAATTTCCCAACTTCCCCAAGGCATAACTTGCTCAATTTTTAAGCTTTGCTCATGTTCTTGGACATTTTGGAAAGGTATTTGAGTCCTCTAACCAATGGCTTTGGTCCCATGCCATTTTGATTTACCGATCTCAAGTTATGGCCTTTTACTTAAAGTCCCTTTTTGTTGACTTTTGAAATGACCTATAATGTTGAAATTGATAACTTTTTGTGAGAGCATTTCTTGGACTTGAAGTATGAAGAGGAGTTGTAGGAAATGTCTTTATCTTCAAAATGAGCTTTGAATGGAATTTTTCTGATGATCCATGTGAAAGTTATGCCCTGGTCAATTTACAGTTGACTTTTTCAACTGTCCAAATAAGGAAACTTTTGCATCTTGATGATTTTTGAGCCAAGCTTTGAGAATCATGATCAAGCATTGATCAAATGATGTTTGTGGCTTCAAATTGAGATGTTGACCAAAAATTTGGACTTTTGACTGTCAAATGATCATTTTGCCCCTACAGTTGACTGTAGTGCAATTAGGGTTTTTGACTGTGCAATTTTGTGCTGAAAGTCTTGAAACTTGGTATGAGGATACTTGACCATATTTGTAGGCATGTGGGACTTGATTGGACCCTTGGAAAATTCATTTTCTAGATCAGAACCAAAACCCTAATTTTGACTGTTTAGGAGGCTCTTACACTGTGCAACCCTTGGAGAATTTTGCAGCTTGACTTGGCAATTTCTTGAAGGATATGGGAGGGCAAATTTTGGGGTACAACACCTTGTAACAGAAGGTGCCCCACTGTGTAACAAAAGTTGTATTCTCCATGTCTTCGGGAGACATCTTAATCTGATTGTAACAAAAAAAACCATCCATAAAGGAAAAGACCTTATGCTGCACGGTGTTGTCGACCAGAACATCGATATGAGGCAGAGGGAAATTATCCTTGGGGCTTGCCCTATTCAAATCTCTATAGTCTACACACATTCGGACCTTACCATCTTTCTTCGGCACCGAAACAACGTTGGCAACCCACTGCGGATACGAAGTAAGAGCTAGAAACCCGGTGTCAAACTGTTTCATAACATCAGCTATAATTTTCTCAGACATCTCGGGGCGCATACGGCGAACCTTCTATTTTACCGGAGGGCAGTCTTCTTTAGTTGGTAGACGATGAACCACAATCCCAGTATCAAGACCAAGCATATCTTCATAAGACCAGGCTAAGATCTCAACATAGTCGCGTAGCATCTGTATCAACTGCTGCTTGACACTAGGCTCCAGATTTGCACCTATCTTGACCTCTTTCTTGTCTTCCTCCGTACCCAAATTTACTGATTCCACCTGCTCTTCATGAGGTTGTATGGCCCTCTCTTCCTACAGTAACATTCTAGAAATTTCCCTAGGCACATCACAATCATCCTCACCTTCGTCCTCGGCTTGGTTGATCGGATTTTCGAAGTCATAACTCGCAGTAGCAGAGTTGTTATCAATGGGATCCAGAGTGGATGTGGATCTGCATTATGATATGTGAGTGTGTGAGACAATAACTGTTTTATAAAGTGTGAGATAGAAAGGAAAAACAAAGATCGCAAAATTTGTAATGCAAGAAAACGTCCAATGCTTTATTGATGATATATGAAAATGACAAATAATAAGCCCTCACAAACAAAGCCAAGGTGCCTCGGGCAAGGCACCGGGCCGTAAAGTTTCAAATTGTCTGTTACAAATCTCAAAACAAAAGTCTATTACTGTGTAATAAAAGAAACGGGAACGAAGTCCTTCGTCGTCCAGTTGTTCAAGCCACCGTTGATAGTCGGGTAAACCCAGCTGTCGATATCTGACTCTTCTTCATCACCTCCAATTGCATTCACTCCCTAATCATGCTTGGGCATGGGAGAAGTTTTGACGTTGGGTTTATCCGGAGCATCAAACTCAATCTCCTTAGCTTCAATCAGATCTTGCACTTTATTCTTCAAAGCCCAACAGTTGTTCGTATCGTGACCCGGGCTATTAGAGTGATAGGCGCAGCGGGCATTCGGGTTATACAGCGGAGATGTGGTGTTGGGATTCTTCGGGGCTTCCCTCAGAGTTACCAGGTTGGTTTTCAACAGTTGTGGTAGAATTTGAGACAAGATCATATTGAGCCGAGTGTGTTGTCTCTGCGGCCTCTCCATTCTTTGTTGATTGTTGCGTTGTGGGGCAACGGTGGGTCTTGATATTACCACCGCATTAACTGCTTGGCGGTGTTCAGGTCGGTTTTGGCTCTTCGAGCTATAAACTGCACTAGCTTCCCTCTTTCCAGTGAAAGACCTCTTTTCTGCACTTGATGAAGCACCTTTCTGTATCTTGCCACTTCTGATACCAGCTTCTACTCTTTCCCCAGTCAAAATTAATTCAGTGAACCCAGATAATGAATTGCCGATCAAGTGATTAAAAAATGGACCAGACAAAGTCCCAAGAAACATATCCACCAACTCCCTATCAGACAGAGGGGGTTGGACTCTTCCAGCCAGATCTCTCCACTTCTGAGCATAGTCCTTAAAGCCTTCGCTTGCACCCATAGACATACCCTGAAGCTGAGTACGTGTGGGAGCAAGGTCGACGTTATACTGGTATTGCTCGTAAAAAGCAGCGGCAAGGTCCTCCCAGTTTCGGACATTAGCTCCTTCCAATTGATAAAACCATTTGAGGTGAGTCCCTGACAGACTATCTTGAAATAAATGTACCCATAGATTCCTATCAGCATTGTAAGGTTGGATCTTTTTGACGTACGAGCGGAGGTGGAGCTTCAGATAGGATACTCAATCGTACTTGGCAAACACCGGAGCTTTAAATTTGTGAGGGATCACCACCCCTGCTGCTAGTCCCAAATCTCCAAGTCCAGCCCAGGGACCTTCTGAATCTCCATAGCACTTAGACGGTCTTCAAGTCGTTTGTACCTATCCTCAGCAGCAGGGTACTGTTCATCATCAAAATAAGTATCATTATCAGAGACCACGGGACTAGGACCCTTTCCTTCTTCTTGATTCTCTCCTCCTTTGGATGAATGAGACAGATCAGCTTCTTATCGCATCCTATTCCTAAATATGTGACCCATATTCAGAAGAACCACCTTCTTCTTGTTCTTCTCCTTCGGGATGAGAGTCTTCAAATCCTCTTGCCCTTTAGCCAAGTTCAAGAACATCTCTTGGAATTGGGCATTATGTGCCTGAAGAGCTTTGATAGCCTGATCGATAGGTATTTCAGAAGACATTTTACGCTGAAATAAACAACGAAGAAGATAAGAAACCTGTAATGGTACCTGTAATGATGTGCATGATAATGGAATGCGTATGAAATGATTTCAAAGACTTTGGGAGATTCAAATTTGTAAACCAAGAAACAAGCAAACTTTATTAGATTAAATTGTAAAAATTTTTAACAATGCCTTCAATGCATTTACAAAGAAATAACTGAAAAGCAAATCTAAACTAGAAACAATAAAAGACATCATAAATCCCATGGTCGTTTCCCCTTCGTGCTGACATAATCATTGATTGTCCTCTCGTTCTCAAGTTGCCTCTTGAGCTTCAATATTTTCCTTTCCTGCTCATGATACTTCTCTCGGCAGGTATCCCTTTCTTTCTTCAAGTGGATCAAAGATATCTTCAATGCCTCAAGATCAGTAGGCATATAAGGATAGAGGACTGTATAAGGAACACCTTCTTCATTAGTATGCTCCACAACCACTGGAAAAAAAGCTTCATAAGGCATCCCCAGCTTCTGGGCTCGAGCTCGGACCCACTAGAGATAGGGTTGCATAGGGAGAGAAGTCTTTGGTCCCAGATCGTGAGGGTCAGACCTATTCACCATGCCCCAGGCTCGTATAAACCTTCGGTGATGCTCATCCACGTCCACCTTGTAGTCAAAGACAATATCTGTAAGAAGTAGCTCATGTGGACCGTCTCTCCGAGCACGACCAAACTGTCTCAGAGCCAAGCAAAGACTGTAGGTTATTCCCCCTCTAATCCCAAGTAACGGGACATTAGGGTATTCCCCACATCGATCAATGACAGCAGTGTCCTCCATAGCCTTAGAACTCCAAAGAATGTCCGTATGAGCAAGGGACATTATCCTGTAAGCCCAACCTAAACCTTCCTCATTCTTCAATACAGACTTGGGGAGGTGCGAAATAAACCACCTCGCCAGCAGCGGCATGTAACACATGAGGTTCCCTCTTTTTCGCATAGTACGAGTATAGAGGGCATGTAGGATATCACCCAGAAGAGTAGGCATTGGATTACGAGACAAGAAGATCTCGACCGCATTCACATCTATGAAGGAATCTGGGTTCGGTAAAAGAACCAAGCCGTAGATGAGGAGAGCCAAGATGTCTCTGAAAGCTTGAAAGTCTAAGTTATCCCAGAACAGTTAAGCTTGATCAATCAGAAACTTGGCTAAGAAACCTTTAACCCCGCTTCGTGTCTCCCAGGGTGATACTACATCATCCCTTTTTAGATGTAAGGCTGAAGCAATGTCCTCAGGTCTAGGAGACTCCTCCAAACCCGTGAAGGGTGTCTGCTCGAGGATGGATATGCCCAGTAAGTCTGAAAACTCCTCCAAAGTGGGAATTAGCTGATAATCCGAGAAGTTGAAACAATGATGCACCGGATCGAAGAACTGGAAAACGAAACTCATCATCTACTCATCCAACTTTGAAGTGACCAAACTAAGGATCTGACCATGTCTTCTAACGAATGAAGAAGTATCAGGAACTTTTGAGACTAACTCTCTGAGTTGAGCAGGTATTTGCATGAAGTTAACCCGAATGGTGTTTCTGCGCATGGAAGCCATGATCTGTAAAACAGAACAAAGATAAATCCCCTCGGTCTTTGAAATGGTTAGTATAATGAAGTATGCATGCTATGTTATGATGCATGATGTCATGATAAAATACACAACATGTATAACAGGTAACAAACATGGTAAAGGAAAACAAGTCACACAAGAGCCCTTAAGTTTCAGGCTTGCATGGGGTCTAGGTACTACCCTCTTGAAGTTCAGTTGGTTTTAACCTGTCCTAATAATAGTAACTGGGTTCTAGAGGTTCTCAATATCATTGACCGTCCTCCATCAGTCATGGTTTCAGCTCACACAATCTTTTCTTACGGCTGGAACTATCTCGAGAGTATGGTCTCAATGAGTGTAGTATCGAGTATCAACCAGTTCCCAGCTTTATACCGAGACCGGCTATCTCACTACTTCCTATGGCCAAGTTGGTCAATTATAGGTTCTAAGGTCAGTTGATGCTTAACAACACATGTAGAAGCCCCGTATTTTCCTTGTTTCTCCATAAGGGATATCGATACCAACCAATATGTCACATCAACGTACCTACTGCTTCAACCGTATCGGTCTACGCTGTACAGTTCCCTCACAGTTTATTGCTACTTACCTAAAAGGTGTTCCCCAGATCCGGTTAGGATCTATAGTAACTCCAATACAAATCCCACAAAGATAAAGCAATCAAATCAAACAATAGAAGCAATATGATGAACTATTCCTAAGGTATACCCCACTTATTTCTCCCCAGCAGAGTCTCCAGTTCTGTGATACGGTGGCAGAACCGGAACTGTTTTAGGAAAATGTTGGTTTGTGTTTTGCGTTTGCGTTCACAAAATGTCGCGGTAAGCAAGAGTTGCCACCGACTTTTATTTTGTCCAACAAGGAAAGGAAAAAAAGCATAGAAAAATTCCTTTTTCGAGATTTTCTGAGTACGGGGGTAGATTATAGAAAGGGAAGGTATTAGCACCCTTTCTATCCATGGTTTTCCATGGGCTCTTAGGTACTTGCTCATCATTTTGAAATTGCTTGTGTTTGTGTGATTTGAAAAGTTTTTGTTTTACTTCGATTTAACCCTTGCTTCTGTCTTCAAGAGTGTTATGAAGTCGTTTTGAAAACTTTGTTTAAAAAGAGTGTAAGTGTGAAAAAGTTTGATTTTGAGCAAGTACCTACTAGCATCTACCTACTCGAAAAAAGAATTGTTCTATGTTCATTTCTTTTAGACAACGCTATCCCACTATTAGTGAGTAGGTAGCACCATCGTTGGAATTGTAAGGGTCAATACGTAAAGGGACGTACGATCACTAAAGCAACGTTAGGACGTCTTAGTAATAACTCTAATGTCTTAAGATCATATTCGAGGCAACATATCCGAGGCAACCTTTCCGAGGCAGCATTTCCGAACGGGACTTTGATCTTTTGTTTAGACAAGAGGGCGACCACTAAAATATCCTATACTTAATGATCGTTTACCGAAGGCAACCGAAGTGGGAGTATACCCTAGGAGTGCGCATGTGCGAGTGGTTCAATTTAAAGTTTATTATCTTTTCACATTTAGGGTTTGCTAACTGTTTTAATTTTGACATACATTCTTGTCATGCAACCCTATTATCATACATCTAGCAGTTAGTATTTGGCGGAAATTAAAATGCGAGAAAATAAAGCTACGCTATTACAAGGCTTCGGGTATTAATTACATAGCCAAAAAACCCGTCAAAACGATAAATAAAAAGAAAAAGTCCTAATTAATCTATTACATCCTATGAGCAGTTACATCAATATAAATATAAATAAATAAATGCGCGACGAATAGAGAATGAAGGGAAGTTAGGGTTTTGACCCCGTCTAACCTAATTAAAAAGAAAAATTATTTTTGTTGTTTTTGATTCTTTTAAGAAAATAAGGGTTTGAATTAAATATGCACAAACTTAATTACTAATTAAATTAAATTAAAGAAAATAATTTACATGACCTATTTTTGTATTTTGTTATTTTTAAGAAAAAGAAAATAGAATTTAAATTAACAAAACCCTAATTTCTTACTTGTTTTAATTTATTTACAAAAGGAATTAAAGTTACCTAATAAATTAAATAATCTAATTAAATTAATTTTTTATAAAAAATAAAACCTAAATCTATTTTTGATGAAAAATTTGATTTTATGAATTTTTTAATAAAAAAGAATTTAATTTTGTGTTAGTAAAAATAATTAAATAAATCAAATAAAGAAAATATAAAAGGAAAGGAAAAGAATATTAGGCTAGTGATCAGCAATTTTGGGGTGTGTCAAAAGCAAATTTTGGGCCCAAACCATTTGACCCACATTTTACTTCCTTGATCCAGCGTTGCGCTTTGACTAGGGACCTTGGTAGACCTTCAGATGATGACCTTTGGATCCAGCGCATGGACATCTGGCTTGCTAAGCATTGAAGGCGTACGGTGGACCTCACGCTTTGTGGGATATGGAATCTATAAAGAAAATTTAAGAAAAATTGCAAATGTTGGAGGTAGGGGTCGAACCCCTGACCTCATTCCCTCTAATGCCTTAGCGCTTCCTTGGCCACCACTTGGCCACTTGGTTAAATTTGTTAATATATGAAACAAAAATAATAAAATACATAAAGCGAAGCTGGCTACCAAACATACGCCAAATTTCAAACAGGCATATGGGATGATGCCACGCCTTCGTCCCTAACTTCTCTCCGTTGGTAAAAGTCAGAGACTTTTGCCTACGGACAAATGTCCGTCACTAGAACTCCTACATATCTCAAAATCAAATATAGGCACGATCAATGGATTCTAATGTTGTGGATCAAATCGCCTTGGCCTACTGAGCATCATGGTGCCCTTTTTGTGGTCCAATTTCACCTGTACAAAAAGATCCTAAATCGAGACCAAGAACCCTAGCAATGGTGGATTCTGATATAGCTTCCAAAAATGAAATTAATTATCACCATGAGCTTGCAAACATGTTAGGGATTCAGAATATGATATTGAAATGTGATGAATTTGCAAGAATAACAAGATTCAATTCTGAAAATAGAGACAAATCGTGGACCACTTACAACGAGTTCTAGCACGTGAGATGGCTTGCTCTTGATTGCTATGGCTTCCTTGAGTGCACAGGAAACAAAAGAGATGGCTTGGGAGTCTTGAAAATGCCTGGAAGTGCAAAATCAGATTATCACTTTCTTTGAGTTTTTCCAGTTTTTTTCTCTCCCTACATGCGTCTAAACCTTATTTTTTTTGTCTGCATTTGTTCACTATATATCACTGATCAAATTAGGTTTACAAAAGTCCATTCAATCTTTGTCAATTATGGCTTTTGATCTTGATTTGATCTTCATGAAATTCTTTCCAAAAATAGGCCATAACCAATCTTTTTATGCACACATATGCCTTGCACTATTTGATTCACTTGCTAGCTGTATATGGGACTTGAAAAGTGCATAAAATCTTGAGGTTTGAATGGTTTGGATATTTTCATGATTTATTTTGATTTAAATTGATTTAATTGAAATAAAAATCAAAATAAATAGAAAAAATAAGATAAAGACAAGTGGAAAGAGCTAGCGCTCGTGGACCATGCTACCAACTCAAAAAAGTGCAAAACGTTAGGCCCATTTGACAAAAATTGCAATTTGAGGCACTTTTGACTTTTGGCAATTTTGCAAAAAAGGTCAAATTCACCAATGCATAACTTCTTCAATTTTGACTCTTTGAAGGTGTTCTTTGACTTTTTAGAAAGCTTGAGGTGTCCTCTAATCAACCCTTTTGGTATAATCTCAAATGAGTCTTCCATGTTCATGTATGAAGCTTTGACAAAAAAGGTGTTTTTGTTGACTTTTCAAAATGACCTATAATGTCCAAATTCATAACTTCTTGTGAGTGAATATTTTGAACTTGGTAGATGAAGATGAATTGTAGGGCATTGCATTCTCTTCAAAATGAGCTTTGGATGGGTCATTTCTCATAAAGTATGAGAAAGTTATGCTTGGTCAAAGTTGAGTTGACTTTTCCTATAAAACCCTAATTTAGCAACTTTTGGGTTTTGATGAATTGTGAGCAATCCTTGATGAATCATGATCAAACCTTGATCAAATGATGTATAATACTTCAAAATGAGGATGTTGACCAAAAATCTTGAAGTTTGACTGTATGTGGGCCACATTTGACTTTTGCCCTAGCACAGTCGATTTTTAGGCCTTTGAGCCATTGACTGAGAAAACTTCCTCTGCAAGGCTTGAAACTTGACATGGATGATCTTGAGAACATATTATCACAGTGGTGATAATTTGGGATCCCTTGGACTCAAGTATCTTGATGCAACATGAAAACCTAATTTGAGGTAGACTGCCTTAGGAGAGAGTTTGTCTGGTCAACCCTTGGACTTCCTTGAGCAATCTGAGGACCTCACTTGAAATGTATTGAGAAATATGTGAGGGAAAATTTTGGGGTACAACACTCGTGAATTCAGAGAAGGCGACCTCGTGCTCAGGAAGATCATGTCTTTTAACGTTGATTCTAGGGGCAAGTGGACTCCCAATTTTTAAGGCCCATATGTTGTCAAGAAAGCCTTCTCTGGCGATGCATTAATTCTTGAAACTATGGATGGAGAAGAGTTCCCACGTCCCATGAATGCTGATGCAGTCAAGAAATACTTCGCCTAAAGAAATAAAAGAACAACTTGCTAAGTTGAAAACCCGAAAGGGCGACTTAGGAAAAAAGGAGCGTCTCGGTTGGCCGAAAACCCGAAAGGGCGGTCTAGGCAAAAATTAGAGAAATAAACGGAATAAAATTTCCCGCTAAGTTGAAAACCCGCAAGGGAATCTTAGGAAAAAGTTAGGGACTTTCTTAGCAAGTAACTATATCAAACAAGACTTGATCGTTGAAGCAACAACCTTCTTGGATCCTCACCATACTTCAACAGAAGCTGCTGCTCAGAATTTCAAAGTTGTTAGAGGGAGTAATGGTCATTGTATATCAATGTATCTTTTCCATTATATATTACCATTTTCCAAACTTTGTAATTATCCATGGAGTCTCGCCATTCGCAGACTACCATTCTATCAATAAAATTTGAACTTTTACCCAATTCTTTGTATTTCTTATTTTATTCAGCTTAAAAAGACTCCATTTATTATTGATAATAATTTTCAAAACAAAAAGATTAAATGACAAAATTGTTTTTCAAAAAGAATTTACAACTTACTTTTACTTTAGATTTTGTGATTCAAGAGGAAAACAAAAGTGGTGATCTCAGGAACGGACGAATTCTAGTAATGTTGGAAATTTTTGTTTCCCCCGGGAAAGTTTCTTAGGTTATTTTCACCGGTATGCGCATGTTTGTTGTATATTAAATACGATACCAATTGGCATAAGGTGCAGTATCGGGTTTGTGATCCCAATGTCCCTAGTCAAGTGTTGGTTCATTTTCTGATTTTTTGGGTTTGCTTGATCTGAGGTCTTTATTCTGGATCCCCCAGCGAAGTCTTCTCTCATATGATGAAAGGACTTGTTCCCTTGGTATGCTGAGATGGAACTATTTGCAAAATGTCACTCTTCCTACAGTATTGGAATTATTATTGGTATTTATTTCCCAGGCAACTAGACTAGGGCAGTATATTTTCTAAGAAGTGTTAAGACAGTTGTTAACTTTTGGGTTTTCACCTTCCCAGTGATGGGTTTGATTTAAAATCCCCATAGGTTTGACCTCTTTCTTTGATGTTGACTTATCGATTCCTCAGGAAGGCTATCCCATGTAATCTTTTGTTTGAATAGTTGTGTATGATATGAAGTCTAAATATGATATTCCCCAGTGAAGACTTCGCTATTTGATAGAAGTTTTTTCTCCCCACGCATATTGAATTGGACTCATTTGCGAAATATCTCCCTTTCGGCAGTACTTGCATTTTGTTTGATTGCACGATAATCAGACAAGGGCAATGTTTTATTCAAGAAGTGTTGAAATGGTTATCAACTTTTTGAGTTTTCTCCCGCCAGGTGCTGGGTTTGATTTAAAATCCCCATAAGATTTATTTTTTGCTATAATGTTTGAATTCTTAACTCTCCAAGTTGTTGTCCCCATAAGGTTTCATAGTTTCTCCCCAGAGAAGTTGGTGCAAAACCTACTCTCAATATTGAGAACGTATCTGGTTTCCCTAGTGAAAAGTGTACCTTAGTTTCCCCTCTTCGATATGGTGTTGACCTCCCCCAATAGAGTTGCCACGAGGTCCCCCGTTGATATCTCGATGATGAAGCACTATCTCCCCTAGTGAAGTATGTATGATATTTCTCCATTAAAATCAGCTTGGATTCCTCAGTGGATGTTTTGACAATATAGCTTCCATTTGTCTTATTTGAAATTAGTACTGCAATCCCCAGTAGAAGTTCTACGCATGAAAACATTTGTTTCCCCATTGAAGTCTGAGTGTTATTCCCCGATGAAGCCTGGAGAAGGATGTTATATCTTTGTATCTGTATTGTTTTGTCGCTATGATTTGTTTACTTCCAGATTATGTTTCTCCCTAGTGAAGTTAAGCCATGCAGTAGGACTTTGTTTCCTCAGTTGGTGCTTATTTTCTTATGGAATGATCATCTTAGATGTGATTTAGCCGAGTGTTGTTTGTGCCGGAGTTGATTTTGTTTGTTTATCCCCAGTATTATATGTTTGTTTTGTCAGCATATACATGATAACACTCATACATTCATACATACATCATGCATAGTTAAATTTAGAAAATCATTGCTCATTCATATTCATCAATATCTTGTTGACATATTACCCTGTTTTGCAGAGTTGTGTTGTCCTCTCTCCAATAGAGTGTCATCCTTAAGCAGAAAGTGTATATTCTTTTAATTTCCCCATTGAGTTATCCCTCGTGGAAGATTCTTTTCTTTAACCTTCCGGTACAACTCTTGGTATGGATGATTTGGGTTTCTCCCTTGAGTTTATTTCTCGAAGGATGTGTTTTAGCTGACTGTTTTACTCCAGTTTATTTCTGGTTTGAATCTTTGCTTCCCAACAATATTATTACTTTTGATCTTTGCAAGCTTCGAGCCTTGGTTTGAGTGTGCATTTATTTTGCACGAGAAGACTTTATCTCCTCAGCAGGCATATGTTGGCATTTCCTCATAAGGCCATTTTGTTTTCCCCGAGAAGCCATTTTTCCCCAGGAAGCTATACTACCTTCCCTGTGAAGTCATGATTCATTCCCCAGGAATTCGTGAAATTTTCTCCAGGAAGTCATGACATTTTCCCCAGGAAGTCATTTTACAATCCTCCATAACAGCAAGTAGCGGGTCTCTTTATTTGAGCAACTTTTATTTCCCCGTAAAAGTTGATGTTATATTTTTTTTTGCTATCTTCTCTATGAGTGGATAGTTTGCAATTCATTGTCAAATTACTCCAGTGGATGGCAAGTCTTTCAATATCACAGAGACAGATCATTATGAAATCTTTGCAAGTGCTAGTCTCTTTATTTGAGACAGCTTATATATTACCCTTTCAAGGCGGAATGCCTTGGTTAAAGAAGAAGTTGAGACCCGTTCTACGTGAAACACCGGAATTCTGGGAAAACTTGTTATCTTTTTGCTACCCTCAGTGAACATTGGTAGTTCATCGTTAGTGAACGGCGATGCTATGATATTTTCCTTCTACCTTCAGTGAATGTTGGTAGTTCATCGTTAGTGAACGGTGGTGCTATAATATATTTTCTCTCTACCTTCAGTGAAAGTTGGTAGGTCACCTTCAGTGAAAGTTGGTGGTTGTTATCTTTTTGCTACCTTCAGTGAATGTTGGTAGTTCATCATCAGTGAACGGCGGTGCTATGATATATTTTCTCTCTACCTCCAGTGAAAGTTGGTAGGTCACCTTCAGTGAGAGTTGGTGATTGTCATCTTTTTGCTACCTTTAGTGAACGTTGGTAGTTCATCATCAGTGAACGGTGATGCTATGATATATTTTCTCTCTACCTTCAGTGAAAGTTGGTAGGTCACCTTCAGTGAAAGTTGGTGATTGTTATCTTTTCGCTACCTTTAGTGAACGATGGTAGTTCATCGTCGTTGAACACTGATGTTATGATATATTTTCTCTCTACCTTCAGTGAAAGTTGGTAGGTCACCTTTAGTGAAATTTGGTGATTGTTATCTTTTTGCTACCTTTAGTGAACGCTGGTAGTTCATCGTCTGTGAACAGTGATTCTATGATATATTTTCTCTCTACCTTCAGTGAAAGTTGTTAGGTCACCTTCAGTGAAAGTTGGTGATTGTCATATTTTTGCTACCTTCAGTGAATGTTAGTAGTTCATTGTCAGGGAACAGCGATGCTATGATATATTTTCTCTCTACCTTCAGTGAAAGTTGGTAGGTCACCTTTAGTGAAAGTTGGTGATTGTTATCTTTTTGCTACCTTCAGTGAACGTTGGTAGTTCATCGTCAGTGAACGGCGATGCTATGATATTTTCTCTCTACCTTCAGTGAAAGTTGGTAGTTCATCGTCAGTGAACGTCGATGATTTTTCTTTTCTCTCTACCTTTAGTGAAAGTTGGTAGTTCATCGTCAGTGAACTTTGGTGATTTTTCTTTTCTCTCTACCTTCAGTAAACGTTGGTAGCTCACCGTCAGTGAACGTCGTTGCTATTAATCCGTTCCTCTTTCTACCTTCAGTGAACGTTGGTAGTATCGCCTTCAGTAAAAGTTTGTGTATCCCTTGACCTTTTACAATCCTCTATGATTCGGGTCTTTTTTATTCACCAGTGATTTATTTTCCTGGTCGGGTTTCTCTTTTGATCCTTATTTCCTTTGCTACATCCCCAGTTGTTTTTTTGCGTCTCTTTGAATTTGTTCATATGCATTCATGCTAATAAGTATTGCATGGCATCTTAGGGCCAAAAATAGGGTTTGTTTTATATTTAAGTATCTTTGATCACGTCGACACGAATATTTTTAACCTTCGTATCTCCGGATAGAAGAAACTTAAATAAGGATAGCTGTTGTACCCCAATTTTTTTCCCTAAGATCCCTTCATCATACCATGTTGATTCAATGACAACAAGATAAAATTAGGGCTTTTGGTTCTCCTCCCTATCTTTAGCTTTGCTCTTTGAGAGATCACCAAGCACCTTGACTTGTTTTTCTTTTGTGATTATGCATATTTTGTTTGTACTTTATTTCTAATTAACAAAATACAATTTTGTTTTGTCTTACTTGTTAATAATGTAGGTAAAGGAAGTGTGGCTTAACAAGTTGATCCATAGGTTCATGAGTTTATTTCCATGCCCTAGTAATTAAAGCTTGAGAAATTCAAACCTCACCATTGAATTTATTTTGGAAGAAATGGCATGGCAAGGTTCATTTTGGTTCACCAAATTTCAAATTTATCAAGATTGATTCAAAATTACAAGGGGGTTGATTGAAGAAGTTGTCATGGTTGGACAAGGCCTTGTTCCCATTTGTCACAAGTGCACATTTATCTCAATTATCAAGATATGAAAGTGGTTTTGGTTGCTATGAGTTCTCATTATCATCCTCAACAACTTCTATCTACAAAGCAAAAGTGTTGGTACAAGAAGTTTGTTCAAAATTGTCAAAGTTCCTCAAAGCATTTTCTAGATCTAGGAGCTAGGGTTTTGAACTTCAAAGAAGTATATCTTGATCATATTTTTGTATTTTTGAGTGATTCCAAAGACATCCTTCTCTTAAAAGGGTTATCAAAAAAACACTTCAAAAGTTTCAAGGAGTTTTCATGTTGAAGAAACTTGATGTTGAAGAAAGATTACAAGTCCTCTAGATGAACCCCCAATTTCTCATATGTGACTTCAAATGATCATAACTTGGTCAATTTTTATCACCTTGAGCCCACTCTTTTTCCACATTGATCTTGAGGTTGTAAAATTTATGTATTCTTTTATGTGCAAAGTGAGAAAATTGATGTAACATTCCCTAAGGATACAAAAGATTATAGGTCATTTCATGATTTGTTTTCCAACTTCAACAATTCATAACTCTCTCAATTCTTGGAGATTTTGAATGGTTCAAGTCTCAAAATGTCATTCTATAGGTTTATTTCATTCCATATTTTTTGGTCAAGAGAAAATTCCAAGTGGAAGATCATGTTAGGATGCAAAACATTATAGGTCACTTTTGAAGGAAAATTTGAAATATTTCTAAGTATGGAAAGTCAACCCTTTTTCCCCAACTTTGACTTGTTGCAACTTTGAGTTCAAACATCCATTTGATTCCATTATTTTTCCATTTAAAAGCTTGTAATCTCATCTTTATAAAGCATCAAGAATCATGCCTTAAGACCCCTTGAGCTGAGAATGCCATTGGATTGAACTTGGTAACTTGGAACTGAAGTTTCTTCATAAGTCAGAATTTGAAATTCATGTTTTGGCTTCTAAACATCAAATTAGCACGCGTTTGTCATCTAAACATGTTTAACCAAGTTGCCAAAGTGGATTAGAGCCTTAAAACGCAAGGATTAGATGAGGTTTGATGCAAAACAGATCACACCTTGCTCGTGTATCAGGTTCACACGATTTCCCTCCAAACTTCATCATTTCACATGCTTAAACATTCCATTTGATTCCCTATAAATAGAGGGTCATCCCCCATTCATTTCCTCAAGCTTTGAGAGCCAAATACACTCTGTCAAAACCTCACACGAACTTCAAAATTTTGAAATCAGTTTCTGAGATTCAAGCCTTTTCTTCCCAAATTCTTTTCACATTCATCATCCTTCAGCATCATACAAACTCTCCAGCACTTAAACCAAGAAAAATGAGCCATAATTTAAGCTACAGAAGTCCCATTTCATAGCTTCTTTCTTGAACTTAAAATAGGTATAATTCTCCACCATTTGGGTCCAAATAAAGCACTAACCTATTCTACTATTTCTCCTGATTCTTGTGCTTCCTACAATTTTTAAATCCATTGAGAATTGAGAGAGAAATCTCAAATTGAAGGTGCTCTCTACTTTCTGGGTTTTTGATTCATATCTCTTTGCATACCTTATATAAATTTTGTGTGATGGTGGTGTTAGGATCATCTTGAAGAGACGAATCCAATGATACTAGTCTGGGATCTTAATTTTTCCATTGGAAGGATCTCACAAAATCTCCATTGCAGGGTGTTTGGAGGTTAAAGACGATGACATGTCTCGTCTCAGCCAACGATAGCGTGCCAAACGTTTTAATTTCATTGGTTGCCTTTTTTCTGATCCTATGCGTATCTCACTAAGGTCCATATCAAGCACAGCGCGTCTGGTCCATTGGATTATCTTACTAACGTGTTTTAACTATGATCTGATGGCCCGCATCTTTTTGGTTTTATTTTATTTTCTGATTTTATATTTTAATTGATTTAATTTTCAAAAATTCATAACTCTTTTAGTTTTTATCCAAAAATTATGAAAAAAATCACAAAAGTACTTTGATATATTTGTGATCTCATGAGTATATTTTCACATTTTTATTTTGAAATTTGATATTTTTTATATTTTTTTGCATTATTTGCTTCCTTTTAATTACTTTAAAAATATTTTCTGACATTTTTTAATTATAAAAAATTCATAAATATCATTTTACATATTTCTGACTTTTTGAAAATTTTATGTAATTTTATATTGATGTTTTCTATTTTTGATCTATTTTCTATTTGTTTGAGCAATTTTAATTATTTTAAAAATATTTTCTGACTTTAAAAAATCAGCAAAAATATTACAAAAATATTTGAGTTCATCTCTGATTTTTCTATGGTCTTACTTATTATTTCTTAATTAATTTGAACATGGTGGATATTTTTCTCTTTTATTTCCTATTTTAAAACCCTTTTTAATGTATATAATAAATGTATTATTATTTTGTGATTTTTTTCTAGCTAATCTTGGGTTGAATTTTTTATCATGAACTTTGTTAACATCATTGGATCCATGGTGTTGAGTTTAACTCCATAAAAATAGATGAATGATTTTAATAATAGTTTGATTAAAACTTAATTCAAATGTGGTTTGTATATTTTCCCCCACCCTTCTTCATCTCATCCCTTTCTTATTGCACTAAGTGTTATTGGAGCGTGATCTCTATATCATGTCTCAAAATAAATGATGCATAGATTGCTATTGACCGACCTCAAAATAGGTGCGACTTCTATATAAGTCCACTTACGATTGCTTAACATAATGCTAAATTTTGTTCCAATTCGAATAAATAATCATTCATGGCCCAAACCTATGTTTGCAAGTCCAAGTATGTTACTTTGATCTCTTTGATCCAATAACCTTGAGATTCATTGTGTGGAGGCTTTGGTTCTACCAATCCTCTAATGGATCTACATCACTTTTGGTCAACGCGGATCACTTAAACATCGTTGATCATTAAATGGTATTTGCGAGAATTCCAAATGGATGATATACTTGACAAAAAGCAAATGCAACTTGTTGTGTGGAGGCTTTGGTTCTACCAATCATCTAATGAGTTTCAAATGCAAGTTTCAAGATGGCCATCCAACTAAACACTAATTACTAATAATTGACTTTATCTTGTGTTTTTATTATATGCCCTTTTATTTTATGCACCATTTACTTTTAGCATTTACATTTCATGCTATTTTCATCTTTGCTCATTTGAGCATTTACTTTCTTGTCATTTTTATTTTTTGCTCACTTGAGCTTGACTTTCCTTTTTGAAGATACCTAAATCAACATAAACCATAAAAAAATTTAATGATACTTAGACTATTTGGTTACTATCCTTGGCATTATTGAGTATTGGACTTCTTGGACTTAGGATTAGAAACCATGTCCTATGTTGGAGACCCTGTGACCTTAATTGATATTTTGTCTGGAGTTCTTGAGGTTTACCTCAAGACATTGGGTTGTTTATTTGTTTTATGTGCATAATATTGTGATTACATACTTTGTTTGTAATCTGGAATTCACCCGTATACAGCCGTTACTCTTACCTATATTTGAAGTTTATGAGATCTAGTGTCTCTACTTGCTTGGTTTCAATCCAAAGAATGGGAATTCTATCTTAACTCATAATGTCAAGTACTGGCTTCTTGTTAGTTAGATGGTTCTTATCCCTAGCTTTTACCTTATGCTTTAGGTTAGTCCCTTCTTCTCATCCCATCTTCTTTAATTTTAAAAATCATCTCCCTCCTTTTGAAAACTCTTCTTGTTTCTAAACTTGAACCACTTTCATAATAAACTTGGACTTAGGTTCATGCATTTTCAAAACATTTTTCATAAATAAACTCCAATCAATTTAATAAAATCTTGACCTTTTTTGTGAGAAGACTAAAAGTCAATCAATCTCATTTCAAACCATTTTGCCACTTTGGCTTTTTATTTTAAAACTTATCTCAGAAGATTAGACTTTTGTCAATCCTTGTAGTGATGCAAACTATACTTCTACAATATGTAGTGAAGTGAGATATTTTCCACTTGGGTGTTGAATGAGGATTTGTTGATTTTAAAATCCAAGCCATATCCTCCACTTTGAGATGATGCAAATTCTCCTTTCTCATGATTGTGGGTAGTAAGTATGTTTTCCACACAGACAATGACGATGATGTCTTATCTCATAAAATTAACCCACACACTTGTGTTTTAAAATTTTTAAAGAGGAACTACGTGTATATTGATCCCCTATTGCATGAAATGTGGTGCGTAGGCACT
Organism: Vicia faba; assembly: GCA_948472305.1. Lineage (NCBI taxonomy): Eukaryota > Viridiplantae > Streptophyta > Magnoliopsida > Fabales > Fabaceae > Vicia > Vicia faba. The sequence goes on along the minus strand of OX451741.1, from coordinate 34,648,157 downwards.
AAAGGTTCACAATCGCGGCGGGTGCAAAAATCATAAAAAATATATTTCTTTTTTCACTTCCACCATCTATTTTTTATACAACATTTTATAGCCAAAATATACAGATTTTTCAAAGAGGTTCCTGCAGAGTACTGTAGGATTTTAGGGTGCTAATAACTTCCCTTTGCATAACCAACCCCCTTACCTTGAATCTTTCCACTTCTTTTTGGGTTACTCACTCTCTTCCCATTCCTTTGGAAACAATAAAGCGCGGTGGCGATTTTTATTTTGATCTGTACAAGTCTAGTCAATCCAATGGCTTAGTCTTAAACATTTCTACCGCGACAAAGACCTTTCGTCATATGAGGGAAGACTTTGCTAGGGTATCTGGGATAGAGGCCTCAAATCATACAAACCCCCAAAAAAAAGAACCAAGACTTGACTGGGGACACTGGGATCACAAACCCAATACTGCATCTTACGCCAATTGGTATCATCTTCAATATACAAAAATCACATGCATACCAGCGAAAACGACCTGAGAAAACCTTCCCGGGGGAAACAAAACTTCCCAAAATTACTGGAGTTCGTCCATTCCTGGGATCACCACTTTTGTTTTCCTCTTGAATCACAAAATCTAAAGTAAAAGTAAGTTGTAAATTCTTTTTGAAAAATAATTTTGTTATTTAATGTTTTTTCTTTGAAAATTATTATCATTAATAAATGAAGTCTTTGTAAGCTGAATAAAAATAAGAAATCAAATAATTGAGTAAAAGCTCAAATTTTATTGATAGAATGGTCGCCTGCGAATGGCGAGACTCCACGGATGATTACCAAGATCGGAAAATGGTAATATATAATGGAAAAGATACATTGAGATACAATGACCTCTATTCCCTTTAATAACTTTAAAATTCTGAGTAGCAACTTCTGTTGAAGTATAGTGAGGATCCAAGAAGATTGTTGCTTCAATGATCAAGTCTTGTCTGATGTAGTTACTTGCCAAGAAAGTCCCTAACTTTTGCCTAAGCTTCCCTTGCGGGTTTTTAACTTAGCAGGAAATTTCATTCTATTTATGTCTCTAATTTTGTCCTAGACCGCCCTTTCGGGTTTTTGGCCTACCGAGACGCTCCTTTTTGCCTAAGCCGTCCTTTCGTGTTTTCAACTTAGAGAGTTGTTCTTTTATTTCTTTAGGCGAAGTATTTCTTGACTACATTAACATTCATGGGACGTGGGAACTCCTTGTCATCCATAGTTTCAATAATTAATGCACCGCCAAAGAAGGCTTTCTTGACAATATATGGGCCTTCAAAATTGGGAGTCCACTTGCCCCTAGAATCAGCGTTAAAAGACATGATCTTCCTGAGCACGAGGTCGCCTTCTCTGAATTCACTAGGTTTGACCTTCTTATCAAAAGCTTTCTTCATTATCTTCTGATGTAAATGCCCATGACACAAAGCCGTCATTCTCTTCTCTTCGATCAAATTCAATTGGTCAAACCTGTTATGGACCCATTCAGCCTCTGACAACTTGGTTTCCATTATCACACGCAAAGAGAGAATCTCAAACTCGATTGGGAGCACCGCTTCCATTCCATACACAAGGGAGAATAGGGTTTCTCCTGTTGAAGTGCGGACATATGTCCGATATCCATGTAAAGCAAAAGGGGGAATTTCATTCCAATCTTTATAAGTAACAACCATCTTCTGGATGATCTTCTTGATATTCTTATTAGTAGCTTCAACAGCCCCATTCATCTCCGGCCTGTACGGAGATGAATTGTGATGGACAATCTTGAATTCTTCACAAAGTTCTATCATCATCTTATTGTTTAGGTTCGAGCCATTGTCGGTGATGATTCTGCTCGGCACACCATACCGACATATAAGATTATTCTTAATGAAGCACACTACCACCTACTTAATAACATTAGCATATGAAGAAGCTTCCACCCATTTGCTGAAGTAATCAATTGCTACCAAGATAAAACGGTGTCCATTTGAAGCTTTGGGTTATATCATTCCAATCATGTCAATACCCCACATAGAGAAAGGCCAGGGGGAATAAATAACATTGAGAAGTGTTGGAGGCACATGAATTTTGTCCGCATAAATCTAGCATTTATGGCACTTTTTTGCAAATTTGTAACAGTCAGATTCCATTGTCAGCCAATAGTAACCTGCCCTTAGCATTGTTTTAGCCATCGAATGTCCATTTCCATTAGTGCTAAATTAACCTTCATAAATCTTATGCATCAACATGTTTTCTTCGTGTCTATTCATGCATCTGAACAAGACCATGTCATAATTTCTCTTATACAACACATTTTCACTGAGGAAGAACCTTCCAGCCCGTCATCTCAATATTTTTCTATATTTATTCAAAGCACCAAACGACTATTCCTGAGTTTGGAGAAAATGCTTGATATCATAATACTAAGGTTTCTCATCTTCTACATCTTTTGTTGTAAGCACATGAGCGGGCCTATCCAGTCGCCGAACTATAATTTGAGGTATATCATTCCAAGTATTCACTTGATACATAGAAGCCAGAGTTTCTAGAGCATCTGCCATTTGATTTTCGTCTCTGGGGATATGATGGAATTCAACTTTATTAAAGAAGGGTAACAATCTTCTAGTATAATCTTTGTAAGGGATCAAGCCGGGGTGACGAGTATCCAACTCTCCTTTAATCTGATTTATTACCAAAGCTGAATCTCCATACAAATCTAGAATTTTAATTCTGAGATCAATAGCTTCCTCGAGACCCATGATGCAAGCCTCATATTCTTCCATATTATTAGTCAATCAAATTTCAACCTTGCAGTAAAAGGAATGTGTGATCCATGTGGAGTGACAATCACAACACCAATTCCTTTACCATAAGCATTCACTGTTCCATCAAATATCATACTCCAGCGAGATTCAGGATCAGGACCTTCCCCGGGCAATGGTTCATCACAATCTTTAACTTTCAGAAACATCACATCCTCATCGGGGAAATCATACATCACAGACTGATAATCATCAACTAGTTGGTGAGCAAGATACTCTACCAACATGCTGCTTTTAATAGATTTTTGGGTGCGATATTCGATGTCATTTTCAGATAACAGCATCTGCCAGCGGGAAATTCTCCCAGTAAGAGCAAGCTTTTCAAAAATGTACTTGATTGGATCCATTTTGAAGATCAACCAAGTAGTGTGATTCAACATATATTGCCGCAAACGTTTTTCCGCCCAGGCCAGAGCACAACATGTGTTTTCCAACATGGAATACCGCGACTCATAATCAGTAAACTTTTTACTGAGATAATAAATGGCATACTCTTTCTTCCCTGTTTCATCTTATTGTCCCAGAATACAGCCCATGGAATTATTTAACATTGTCCGATACATAATCAATGATTTTCCTTCAACAGGAGGGAGCAAGATATGAGGTTCAAGCAGATATTATTTAATACTTTCAAATGCCCTTTGGAAGTCATCTGTCCATACACAACCTTGATCTTTCTTTAACAACTTAAAGATCGGTTCACATGTTGCAGTCATGTGGGAAATGAATCTGGAAATATAATTCAAACGCCTGAGGAACCCTCTGGCTTGCTTTTCAGTTCTTGGAGCTGGCATTTCTTGAATTACTTTGACTTTATCAGGGTCAACTTTAATCCCTCTCTGGCTAACAATGAAACCCAACAATTTCCCTGATCGAACACAGAAGGTACATTTATTTGGGTTCAAGCGGAGACAATACTTCCTCAAACGCTGAAACAACTTCAACAAATCTTCTACATGCCCTTTTTCAGTCTGGGATTTAGCAATCATATCATCAACATATACCTCAATTTTCTTGTCCATCAGATCATGGAATAGGGTTGTCATAGCCCTCTGGTACGTTGCACCATCATTTTTCAACCCGAAGGGCATCACTCTGTTACAAAATGTTCCCCAGGGTGTGATAAACATTGTTTTTTCCATGTCCTCAGGAGCCACCCTTATTTGATTATACCCGGAAAATTCGTCCATGAACGAGAAAACTTTGAATTTTGTTGTGCTATCCACTAACACATCAATGTGTGGCAATGGAAAATCATCTTTTGGACTAGATTTATTTAGATCTCTGTAATCTATGCACATGCAAACTTTTCCGTCTTTCTTCGATACTGGGACAATATTGGCAATCTACTGAGGGTACACTGATGTTAGAAGAAAAACGACATTAATCTGTTTTAGAACTTCTTTGATCTTCACTGCCATATCTGGGTGAGTTCTTCACAACTTCTGTTTGATTGGCGGGCACTCTGGCTTCAGCGGAAAATGGTGCTACAATATATGTATCTAAACCAGGCATATCTTGGTAAGACCAAGATAAACTATCCACATACTTTTTCAACATCTCAATCGACATGCTCTTCACATCAGGATGCAGTAATGCTCCAATCTTGACTCCTTCGGATCTTCTTTTGAACCCAAATTTATTACATCCAGTGGCTCTTTATATGGATGAATGTCATTCTCCTCGCGCTCAAGCAACGTGATACCTCTTCTGGAATATCATCATAGTCTTCTTCTTCGGCCCCACACACAGGACATTTAAAGTTGGGAGAGGGTGCAGGGTCATTGTATTCAACGGGTTTTTTTAATTAATCTGCACATATGATTTATGATTGCTTTTAGAAACCGACACATATAACAAGTGATCATGCAGATTGAATTTCAATTATTATTTATTTTGAAAGGTTTTTTCTGATTACCATTTTCCAAGAAAAATCAAAAAATAATGACACAATTTTGGAAACAAAGACAACTTTTATTATTGATTTTAAAAATCAAAGCAAACCGATAAGCCCATACAATATTAATACTTTCACCTTGGGTAGATTGTAAGCTTTTCAAAATGATTAAAACAAATTACTTAGAAACATGTAGCAAGAGGGAACATCAATTGTGATCCAGTTATGAACCCTAACTCCGTGTGTCACATAATTTGGGATTTCTGCCTCTGCTTCATCTTCCATAATGGAATTAAACACAGAAACAGTTGGATGAAGATAACCCCCGCTATGAAAGATGTCTTGATACTTGCCTGTAGAAGACTTCGGCTTCATGCTCTTACCTTTATCATTCTTCATAGAGAACCCCAAGCCAACTCTATTCTTGTTTATAGGTGGGTCAAAAATCTGTCCCCATACTTCAATATGGCCATTACACATAACCTGCTGAGCATCTTTAAACGAAGCCATAGAATTATCATTTACTCTTATATTATCAATGGATAAAGCTTGGAACTGGGTTCCAACAGCAGCTTCATCTGCCTCCACAATGTTGAAAGAGGACAAATGAGATATCAATAATGCATGTTCTCCATTTATAATTACCACTTTTCCTTCGCGCACAAAATCCAACTTCTGGTGTAAAGTCGAAGTGATAGCCCATGCCTCATGTATCCACGGTCGTCCCAACAAACAGTTATAAGCGGGTATAATATCCATGACCTGGAAAGTAATATTAATAGGTAAGTCCAATTCACCAATAATAGATTTCCTTGATCCATCAAATGCTTTCACAATAATCCCACTTGGGCGTATGGGCGTTCCTTGATATTTCAACTTCATAAGTGTGCTCCTTGTTATAACGTTTAATGCGGATCCATTATCAATCAGAAAATTGGATAATGAATCATTTTTGGAGTTCATAGAGATGTGGAGGGCCAAATTGTGATTCCTTCCTTCATCGGGAAGTTCATCGTTGCATAAACTCAGGTTATTACATGATGTAATGTTCCCTACCACACTGCTGAATTGGTCTACCAGCATATCACTTTACACGAAATCTTGGTCCAATACCCTCATCAAAGATTCTCTGTGAGTAAAGGAGTTCATCAATAACGCCAAGATAGATATTTTTGAAGGAGTCTGCAGTAGCTGATCTACAATTTTGTAGTCGCTCATCTTGATTATCTTCAAAATATCATCTACCTATTTTTCTAGCATAGCTCTACTAGATTCACCCACTGCCTTCTTGGGTTCAACATTTTTAAGAATTTTCTTTCCAGTACTAACATCTCCATGAACAACTGGTGCAAATACACGACCACTGCGGGTCACTCTGCTAGTCTCAGCAATATTTCGAACATTAGGCATTGGCTGGATGGGAACTTCTACACCGTCCTCTAAAATTGTAGCATTATATTTGTAGGGTATAGTCTTGTCTGACTTGTAGGGGACAGGACCTAGTAAGCTAATTACCAATGGAGTAATAGCTGGCTTGCTATGATATTCAACTTCAAAAGGGGTGGGTTCACCAAAATAAGGCAAAATAAAATTTACTCCCTCTTCAACATATTCAGTCATTACAGAGTCATCTCTAGAAAACATATCTTCATCTAAGGAGAAGAACTCATCCGCAGAGGCATACTCATCATCTGACTCTTCTTCAGCGAAACAAACCTCGATCTCATCAACCTCATAGTAATCATCATTTTGGCCTATAACCTTGATAGTTCCATTATCCAATAATAACTGAATACCTTTCCTTACAATTGAACATCCTCGAGAGTCCCGACAACAAATTCGGAAAGATCCATACTGATGTTCTACCTAAGTTGCCATGTGGCAGAAAGTAGCATGCAATTGTACAAGATCCTCATTCATATATTCCACATCAAAGATTATGAACTCTCCAGGACATCCAGAAACCATGTTTACTTCCTCTTCATACTCTGCCCTAGGCCTGATTATGTGGATGAGGCCATCATCCATCATCTCTTGCAAATCAACCTTTATCTTGTCACAACCCTGTATATCCATACTGCAAATAGCACAACCGGCGTGGTCATGCATATAATAGTTAAATTCACAGTGGTCTACCTCCATTTTTACCAAATCTCCTCTAACCAATTTAATATAAAAAATCTGGAAGTCGCCTGGACAACCGGCTACCATGTTCACAACATTTGCTCCTCCTTGCTTTGGAAAAGGATTATCTTTCACATTAGGGACAACATCTTTGAAGGATAAGATACCAAACTTCACCAATTTTTGTACTTCAGTTTTCAAAGGATAGCAGTTCTCAACATTGTGCCCTGGTGCTCCCTGATGAAAAGCACATGTTTGGTTTGTCTTGTAATACCAAGGCAATGGTGATGGTATAGCGGGAGGTGGTCTGGTCTGAACCAACTTCTTTTGAATTAACGTTGGGAGTAATTATGCATAGCTCATAGGGATAGGGTCATAACTCTTCCTTTTCTGATTATACTCTTGATTCCCCTGATGGGATGGTCTCTGATAAGAAACGGTGGTTGGAGCTACACCAACACCTGGAGTTACTGAGGCAACTTGTTAATGACGCTAATAATTTCTTCGAGGAGGATTAACCTTCCTTTCTTGCATAACAGCATTTTTATCTCCTTCCTTCTTTTTGGCAAACCCATAGGATGGCTTCTTCGTACTTCCGGAACTTTCACTTTTTATTAAACGACCCTCTCTTATAGCCTATTCCAAACGGATACCCATGCCCACCATTTCAGTAAAGTCACTTGGCGCACTCGATACCATCCTCTCATAGTAGAAAGCACCCAGAGTCTTCAGAAAAATATTTGTCATCTCCTTTTCTTACATGGGAGGAATCACTTGGGCGGCTACCTCACTCCATCTCTGTCCATATGCTTTGAATGATTCCCCGTCCGTCTGGACCATGGCCCTGATTTGATCACGGTCAGGCTCCATGTCCACGTTGTATTTGTATTGTCTGATAAATGCTTCTCCCAAGTCATTGAAAGTATTTATATTGATGCTGTCCAAACTCATATACCACTTCAACGCAACACCAGTCAAACTATCCTGAAAAAAGTGAATCAACAGACGTTGATCATCAGTGTGGGTAGACATTCTTCTTATATACATCACAGGATGAGCACGAGGACAAGTGTTGCCCTTGTAATTCTCGAATTTCGGGACTTTAAACTTCACAGGTATCTTGACATTCGGGACCAAGCATAAATCATTCACATTCTGCCCGAATAATTCCTTTCCCCTAAGGGCCTTTATCTCCCTCTGCATCTTGTCAACCTGATCTTGAAAATCATCCATTTGATCATAGAGACCGAAGCCTTCACTTGGTGGAGGAAAAGGACGATACATATCATCATTAGCAAATGGGATCATATTCACCGAAGGAGGTGCAGCAGGAGTAGCATCCACCACAAGAGGTGCAGGAGTAACAGTAGCCTGAACGACTAGGGTAACTTGAGGACCAAGATTGAAACCTTCAGGCACAAATTTCTTTGGCATTCCCCATGGATAACCTTGAGGCATGTGATTCTGAACAACAGCTGGAGTAGTAGACACAGGAACAATTGGAGCTTCAGTAGTAACCTTTGTCTGTTGAGGTTGAGCACTCGATGGCTGATTCTGAGCAGCCACCAGAGATTCCATTAGAGCAGTGAGATTCACCATCCTGGCTTTCAGAGCAAAAACTTCCTCACGCAGCTCACCTAGATATGCATAATAAATGCAAGAAATATGTGCAACATGATGCATGATATGCCATGCACATGATTTATTTTAAATAATATTTCAAGGGACTTAAATATTTATAGACACATTGCAAATATCAAAGTAATAACACATTTGAAATACTGAAATTTTTTATTATAATAACTTCAAAATGGATTACAAGTTTCAATAATCCCAAGTACAAGATGAAAATAAAGTCTAAAACCCTAAGAAGTAAAGCTGGTGGAGATTACTCTATACGCTGGCGCTTCCCTGTAAGCCTGGAAATCTAAGCCTTCAACCTCTGGTTTTCATCCGCATATCTGGTGGTAACCTCCTTCCAATCACATGAATCATGAAGTGAGAAACTAGCATCTGACTGAGGCTAAGAGGAAAATAAATCCCCTTGCCTCTCCATTGTCTCTACAGCCCGACTCTCAAGAATCTCAATCAAGTCATCTTTTTCCTTCAAGTCTGCTCTATAGGAAATGTCTAAAGTTTGGCACTTATTCTTCCAAGCATCCTTTTTCTGCTGCATCCTAACCAAAGCAAGTTGTAGTTCTTCCACATCATCCAATAGGGTAGGAGTGGTCTTCACAAACAAATTAGGCATAAGTGCTTCCCAGGAATACGACATCTTCAACTAAATAGCTCTCGTTTGGACACACTGAAGATAAGGCTCCAAAGAAACAACCCCCTAGGTCCCAAGTATTTCCTACTCTTCCTATGAACGTGATGCCAGGTCTTTGCAATCTTCTCCCTAGCTTACTTATGGTCTTCTCCCTCCTTCAGGAAGAAACTACTCAAATAATACTATTTGGTTTATCCCTCATCAGATAACCAAGTTGTCGTCGTGCAAGAATAGGGTTGTAGTTAATTCCTCCCTTTGTACCAAGAAAAGGTACATTGGGGAAACTACCACAAATGTCAACAATTTCTACATCATGGTAAGCCCGATGATACCAATCAATATATGAGTGAGTAAGTGCCATGATCCTAGGAGCCCAATGGGGTTCCTTCATGACATCCCAGAAAGCATAAGACTGAGGCATTTGAGAAATAAACCATCGGTACAACAGAGGCGTGCAACAGATAATCATCCCCCCATGATAAGAATTCCGAAGATGAATAGAATAATAAGCATCACCAAACAATGTAGGAACTGGATTTCTAATCATGAAGATCCTGATAGCATTAATGTCAACAAACTTATCCATATTAGGAAATTAAAACAACCCGTGAGCAAGTAGAGCAAAGATGGCCTCAAAAGAAATTGTACTCTTCATCCTGGAAAAATAACGAGCTTTCTCTAATAAGAACTGAGATGGTAATCCTATAATCCCTCCTTTAGTAGTCATATGGGTTTCAACCTCAGATTTCCCCAGATTGATCAAAGCAGCAATCTCGTGTGGTTTTGGCTCACCCTCCAAACCAGTAAAACGAACACGATCAGTAATAGGTAAATCCAACATATAAGAATACTCCTCTAGTGTAGGCATCAACTGATAGTTAGGGAAAGTAAAGCAATGATACATCAGATCATAGAACTGGACCAAGGTTGAGAGAATACCCTCCTTCATCCTAAGCTTCATGAGAGGAATGATGGATCCATACTTCTTCCAAAAATCTGCAGAACACTCAATCTCGGGAATCAGACTGATCAACTTATCTATCTTGGGATCTTTGAAATTGTATTTTCCGGTCTTTCTTTTTCCATAATACATGGTCAAAAGGTACCTGAGATATTCAGCAATGGTCAACTTTCAAGTCCCTTGAAATAAAATTTCCTCAAAAGATGCTTATGAGTGCATGGATGCATGATGCAACAATCACACACAAGATCACAAACATAGGGTTCATAGGTTCAACGTCACGAGCATGAGGTCGAAGGTACTACCCATAAGGTATGGTCTAAAATTTATCACCTATCGAACAAGGTTCTAGAGGTTCCCAGAGTCTATATTCTTCCTTCGGATATTACGAACTTCCCGATTAACTCGGTAGTTAGTAATATTCTCAAGAAAAACTCGTCCGAGCGTAGTATCACGTGATAGCTATTTCCGGATTACTCCATTATAGCTTCCGCACTACACCTAAAAGGCAAAGATGGGTTAGGTATTCTACAGTCCTCATCCTCTGCAGGCTCCCAGGTCGAAAGCAGCACGTCTTCCCGATTACTCGGTAAATGAAACTACAGCCAAAGGGGCCTCCACTGAGTGGGAGATCTCAAGCCTCCTTTTGTGGTATTACTCCCTCAAAGATAGCATGACTATACTGCCCATCCTATCTTAAAGTTTTCCCAAGTCCGGATATAGAACTCATGAGTAATCACCAAGCACCCTGAAAACCAGGAAAATCCAGATAAACATATATACAACATATAACACATAAACAACAATAGCATATATACAGATGTAAACAAAGATAGGTTTAACCAACTTAGGGATGGACAAGTAAGAGGTCAATATGTCCCTAGTGAAATCGCCATTTTTCTGTAGAGGTAGAAATGTTTAAGACTAAGCCATTGGATTGACTTGACTTGTACAGATCAAAATAAAAATCACCACCACGCTTTATTGTTTCCAAAGGAATGGGAAAAGAGTGAGTAACCCAAAATAGGGGGGAAAGATTCAAGGTAAGGGGGTTAGTTATGCAAAGGGAAGGTATTAGCACCCTAAACATCTACGGTACTCCGCAGGAACCTCTTTGAAAAATTTGTATATTTCGGCTATAAAATGTTGTATAAAAATATAGATGGTGGAGGTGAGAAAAGAAGTTTTTTTTAATAATTTTTGCACCCTCCATGGTTGCGAACCTTTAGTGCCTACGTACCACCTTTCGTGCAATAGGGGATCAGGGTATACGTAGTTCACCTTTTAAAAAAAAATTAAAACACAAGTGTGTTGGTTAATTTTATGAGATAAGACATCATCGTCATTGTCCGTGTCGAAAACATACTTGCTACCCACAATCATGAGAAAGGAGAATTTGAATCATCTCAAATTGGAGAATATGACATAGATTTTAAAATCAACAATGCCTCACTCAACACCCAAGTGGAAAATATCTCACTTCGCTACATATTGTAGAAGTATAGTTGTTTGCATTACTACAAGGATTGACAAGAGTCTAATCTTTTGAGAAAAGTTTTTAAAGTAAAAAGCCAAAGTGGAAAAATGGTTTGAAATGAGATTTAATTGACTTTTAGTCTTCTCACAAAAAATGTCAAGGTATTATTTAAGTTGGTTGAAGTTTATTTATGAAAAGGTTTTGAAAATGCATGGACCTAGGTCCAAGTTTATTATGAAAGTAGTTCAAGTTTAAAAACAAGAAGAGTTTTCAAAAGGAGAGAGAAGATTTTTGAAATTAAAGAAGATGGAAGGAGAAGAAGAGACTATCCTAAAGCATGAGGTAAAAGATAGGGAGAAGAACCATCTAACCAAAAATAAGTCAATACTTGACATTATGAGTCAAGATAGAATTCCCATTCTTTGGATTGAAACCAAGAAAGCAAAGATACTAGACCTCTTGAGGGAATCAAACTTCAAGTGCATAAATCTACGCAAAAATTGGGCAGAGAAACGGCTGTATATGGGTGAATTCCATATTACAAACAAAGTATGTAATCACAAAAACCTGCACACAAAACAAACAAACAACCTAATGTCTTGAGGTAAACCTCAAGAACTCTAGACAAAATATCAATTAAGGTCACAAGGTCTCCAACATAGGCCAAGGTTTCTAATCCTAAGCCCAAGAAGTCCAATACTCCATAATGCCAAGGATAGTAACCAAATAGTCCAAGTATCATTAAAGTTTTTTATGGTTCATGTTGATTATTAAGTATCTTAAAAAAGAAAAGAAAGGCTAAAGTGAGCAAAATAAAAACGACAAGAATATAAAGGGGCTCAAGTGAGCAAAGATGAAAAATAGAATGAAATATGAATGCTAAAGTAAACGGTGCATAAAGTAAAGGAATAAAATAAAGCATAAAGTAAAAGCATAAAATAAAATCAATTGTTAATAAGTAGTGGTTAGTTTGATGACCATCTTGAATCTTGCATTTGGAATTCATTAGAGGATTGGTAGAACCAAAGCCTCTACACAATTAATTTCATTTGCTTTATGTCAAGTATATCATGCATTTAAGAATCCTCAATATAACATATAATGATCAATGATGTTTAAGTGATCCGCGTTGACCAAAATTGATGAAGATCCACCAGAATATTGGTAGAACCAAAGCCTCTACACAATGAATCTCAAGGTTATTGGATCAAAGGGTTCAAACTAATATCTTGGGCTTGCAATCATAAGTTTGGGCCACGAATGGTCATTTTCTCTAATCAGGACATAATTTAGTGCTATGTTAAACAATCGTAAGTGGACTTATATAGAAGTCGCACCTATTTTGAGGCCGGTCAATAGCAATCTATGCACCATTTGTTTTGAGACATGATATAGATATCATTCTCTAATAACACTTAGTGCAATAAGAAAGGGATCAGATGAAGAAGGGTGGGAAAGAATATATAAACCACATTTGAATTAAAATTTAATCAAACTATTATTAAAATCATTCATCCATTTTTATGGAGTTAGACTCAACACCATGGATCCAATGATGTTAACAAAGTTCATGATCAAAGAATTCAACCCAAGATCAGCCTAAAAAAAATCACAAAATATTATTACATTTAATATATATATATATATATATATATATATATATATATATATATATATATATATATATATATATATATATATATATATATATATATATATATATATATATATATATATATATATATATATATATATATATATATATATATATATATATATATATATATATATATATATATATATATATATATATATATATATATATATATATATATATATATATGTGTGTGTGTGTGTTGAAAAGTGTTTAAAAATGAATAAAAATGAAAATAAAGGGGAAAAAATCAACTATATTCAAATTGTTTCATAAAAAAGAAATAAGGTCATAGAAAAATCAGAAATAGACTCAAATATTTTTATAAAATTTTTGGTAATTTTTTAAAGTCAGAAACTATTTATTAAACTAATTAAAATTGCTCAAACAAATAGAAAATAGATCAAAAAATAGTAAACATCAATATAAAATTCCATATAATTTTCAAAAAGTCAGAAATATGTAAAATGATACTTATGAATTTTTTTAGAATTAAGAAATGTCAGAAAGTATTTTTAAAGTAATTAAAAGAAAGCAGATAATGCAAAAAAATATAAAAAAATATCAAATTCCAAAATAAAAATGTAAAAAAATAGTCATGAGATCAAAAATAATTCAAAGTATTTTTGTGAATTTTTTTCATAATTTTTGAAAAAAAAATAAAAGAGTTATGAATTTTTGAAAATTAAATCAATTAAAATATAAAATCATAAAATAAAATAAAACCAAAAAGATGTGGGCCATCAGATCATAGTCAAAACGCGTTAGTAAGCTGATCTAATGGACCAGACGCGGTGTGCATGATATGGTCCTTAGTGAGATACGTATAGGATCAGAAAAAGGCAACCAATGAAATTAAAACGTTTGGCACACTATCATTGGCTGAGACGAGACATGTCATTGTCTTCAACCTCTAAATACCCTGCAATGCAGATTTTGTGAGATCCTTCAAATGGAAAAATTAGGATCCCAGACTAGTATCATTGGATTTGTCTCTTCAAGACGATCCTAACATCACCATTGTGCCAAATTTATATAAGGTATGCAAAGAGATATGAATCAAAAACCCAGAAAATAGCGAGCACCTTCAATTTGAGATTTCTCTCTCAATTCTCAATGGATTTAAAAATTGTAAGAAGCACAAGAATCAGGAGAATGAGTAGAATAGGTTGGTGCTTTATTTGGATCCAAAATGGTGGAGTATTCTACCTTTTTGAAGTTCAAGAAAGAAGCTCTGAATATGGACTTCTGTAGCTTGAATTATGGCTCATTTTGCTTGGTTTAAGTGCTGGAGAGTTTGTATGATGCTTAAGGATGATGAATGTGAAAAGAATTTTGGAGAAAGAAGCTTAAATCTCAAACTGATTTCAAAAAAATATGGGTTCGTGTGAGCTTTTGGCAGGGTGTTTTTGGCTCTCAAAGCTTAAGGAAATGAATGGGGAATGACCCTCTATTTATAGGGAAGCTGATGGAACGTCCAAGCGTGTGAAATGATGAAGTTTGGAGGGAAATCGTGTGAAGTTGCAAACAAGGAAAATGTGACTTCTAGTTTAATCAAAACTCATCCAAACCTTGCCTTTTGCTATGCTAATCACTTCTGTAAGTTCACTAGACATGTTTAGAAGCAAAAACACGTAGCAATTTTGTATTTAGAAGCCAAATTAAGGATTTTAAATTCTGACTTTTGGAGAAACCTCAACTCCAAGTTACCACATTTGAAACAATGGCATTCTCAGCTCAAGGGGTCTTAGGGCATGGTTCTTGATTCTTTAGAAATATGATATTACAAGCTTTTAAATGGAAAAAGAATAGAATCAAATGGATGTTTGAGCTGAAAGTTGTAATCAGTCAAAGTTGGGAAAAAGAGGTTGACTTTCCATACTTCGAAATATTTCAAGTTTTTCTTCAAAAGTGACCTATAATGTTTTGCATCCAAACATGACCTTCCTCTTGGAATTTGCTCTTGACCAAAAAATATGGCATTAAATAGATCTCTTGAATGACATTTTGAAACTTGAACCATTCAAAATATCAAAAAATTGAGAGAGTTATGACTTGTTGAAATTGGAAACAAATCATGAAATGACCTATACTCTTTTTTATCCTTAAGACATCCTTCATCCATTTTCTCACATTGCGCATAAAAAAAGGAGTAAATTTCACATCCTCAAGATCATTATGGAAAAAGAGTGGGCTCAAGGTGATAAAAATTGACCAAGTTATGATCATTTGAAGTCACACATGGGAAGTTGGGGGTTCATCTAGAGGACTTGCAATCTTTCTTCATCATCAAGTTTCTTCCACATGAAAACTCCTTGAAACTTTTGAAGTGATTTGTTAATAACCCTTTGAAGAAAAGGATGTTTCTAGAATCACTCAAAAATACCAAAAGATGAGCAATATATACTTCTTTGGAGTTGAAAACCCTAGCTCCTAGATCAAGAAAATGCTTTGAGGAACGTTGACAATTTTAAATAACCTTCTTGTACCAAAACTTTTCTTTGTAGATATAAGTTGTTGAGGATGAAAATGAGAACTCATATCAACCAAAACCACTTCCATATCTTGATAATTGAGAGAACAATGCACTTGTGACCAATGGGAATAAGGACTTGTCCAACCATGACAACTTCTTCAATCAACCCCTTGTACTTTTGAATCAATCTTGATAACTTTGAAATGTGGTGAACCAAAATAAACCTTGCCATGCCATTTCTTCCAAAACAACTTCAATGGTGAGGTTTGAATTTCTGAAGCTTTATTGACTAGGACATGGAAATAAACTCATGAACCCATGGATCAACTTGCTAAGCCACATTGCCTTTACCTACATTATTAACAAGTAAGACAAACCAACATTGCATTTTATTAATTAAAAGGAAAGTCAAAACAAAACATGCATGATCATAAAAGAAAAACAAGTCAAGGTGCTTGGTGATTCCTCAAAGAGCAAAGCTAAAGATAATGAGGAGAATCAAAAGCCCTAATATGATCTTATTGTGATTGAATCAATATGGTATGATGAAGCGGTCTTAGGGGGGGAAATTGGGGTACAACAATGATGAACGAAGATGATTTACCGGGGATTTTTGACTCCTTCTTGAGAATGACTCTGTTGGGAGAAAGATGCTTTATTGGAAGATTTTACCGATGTTGAGAAATAAACTCTGTTGGGGGATAAACTTCCGCAGCTAGAGAAATAAACTCTACCAGGGATAAGGCTTTATAAATTGTTCGAGATTATAAAAACTCAGTTGGGGATCTTTGAGTTAACCTCTCTGAGGGAACTTTACTGGGGGAGGTAATTCCTGCTTTGGGAAGAAGAGATCAAAATTTTGGTTGTTTCCACTCTGTGGGGAACATAGACATCATTGGGTTGTATGCAAAGGCTGTAGAGGTGACTTTGTCCTAAGACGTCTCTGCCCCTATATCTGCTGGAAAAAGTGACTTTAGGGACTACAAATGGCCTTTTTAGACCTATGTTTCTTAAAGTCATTAGCAATTGTCTTTCTGTTTCTTATGCCAATATTTGTAAACAGTAATCATATTCAAATGCATATGTCGAAAGATCACTGGAAGTTTTTGCAAAACAAAACAGAAAAATAGAAAACAAATAGTTTTGTACTTTCAAAGAAATGATTTGCATTGATTTTAAAGTTTGCCTATAACAAGAATTTTTGTACAAAGAGACTGACGTTCTTGAAGGAGAACGCCATCGTGAAAATGAAAACTATACAAAATAGTGTACAAAGAGAAAACAGTTATGTGTAATAATCCCATTGAGTTTCAAATATGCTATTACCCTTATGTCCTTGAGTGTCTCATCACTTTGCTACTTGTACGAAGCTGAATGGATTGATCGATACCGTTTGATCTTGATAGTCGATACTGAAGTCCGGTCACAAGGTGATCCAATGTGACATAGTTGTACGCTTTAAATCCCTAACTTTTTCCTGGACCGACCTTTCGGGTTTTTGGTCCACCGGAATACCCTTTTTTGCCCAAGCAACCTTTTCAGGTTTTCGACTTGTCGGGTATACAGATTTTTTTTGTATTTATCCCTAATTTTTTCCCGAACCCTTTTGGTTCGCAGGGATGCCCTTATTTTTGCCTAGTCCAGTCAACCTAGTGGGTCTTTATTCATGTGTAGTATCTTTTCACTATGTTCGCATTTATAGGGTGAGGAAGGTCGTCACCATCCATGGTGGTTAGAATCATGGCTCCACCGGAGAATATGCTTTTGATTACAAATGACCCTTCGTACGTGGGAGTCCATTTTCCCCTGGGATCACCTTGTGGAAATATGATGCGCTTGATTACTAGATCACCCACATGATATACTTGACGTCTGACCTTTTTGTTGAAAGCCTTGACCATTCGTTTTTGGTACATATGACCATGACAGACAGCAGTAAGCCTTTTTTCATCAATCAGTTTCAGTTGATCAAGTCGAGTCTAGATCCAATCATCTTCGTTCAGACCCGCATCCTTTATGATCCTCAAAGAAGGGATCTGGACCTCAATAGGCAGGACAGCCTCCATACCATTCACCAGAGAGTAAAGTGTTGCCCCTGTTGACGTACGTGCTGAGGTGCGGTAACCATGAAGAGAAAATGGTAACATCTCATGCCAATTTTTGTATGTCACCATTATCTTCTGTATGATTTTCTTAATGTTCTTGTTAGCAGCCTCCATAGCGCCATTCATCTTCGGTCGGTAAGGGGAAGAAATATGATGCTGGATTTTGAATTGTTTACAGAGTTCGGTGATCATAGTATTGTTGAGATTTGTACCATTATTGGTGATGATTATCTCTGGAACCCCGTACCGACAAATAAGGTTATGCTTGATGAACCGCGCCACAAGATTCTTGGTAATAGTAGAAAAAGAGGCAACCTCAACCCACTTCATGAAGTAATCAATGGCCACTAGGATGAAGCGATGCCCATTGGAAGCGGTAGGTCTAATCTCTCTGATCATGTCAATGCCCCATATAGCGAAGGGCAAGGGAGCCGTCAAGATGTTCATGGGAACCGGAGGTACATGCACTTTATCAACATAGATCTGACATTTGTGACAAGTTCGGGAATGCTGATAACAGTTGGCTTCCATAGTGGACCAGTAATATCCTGCCCGTAGGATCTTTTTAGCCATGGTATGTCCACTAGAGTGGGTGCCAAAGGTACCTTCATGTAAATCTTCCATAATCCTCTCTGCTTCACTCTTGTCTACACACCGAAGTAAAGTAGAGTAAAGGTTGTTGTGATACGGTGGGAGAACTGAATTGATTGTTTTGCGTTTGTATTCGCAAATGTTGCGGATAGCAAGAGTCACCACCGACTTTTCTTTTATCCAATAAGGAAAGGTGAAAAAGCACAGGAAAGACCTTTAGAGATGTTTTCTTGAGTTCGGGGGGTAAATTATGAAAAGCGAAGGTATTAGCACCCTTTTTATCCATAGTTTTCCATGGGATCTTAGTTACTTGCTAGAGCACTTGATTTTGTTTGAATGTGCTTGTGGTGTGGGTTTTTAAAGTATTTTGTAAAGACGCCATCATTTAGGAAAACTTTGTAATGATTCTCGTTCGTAAGAATGTATAAAAAGATGTTTGATCTTTTTAAAATGTTGTCAAGTTTGAAAGATGTGTTTTTGAAAGTGATTTTGAAAAGGTTTTCTGGTAATGATTCTCGTCTCTATAAGAATGCATACAAAGTGTTGTCTTTTGAAAAATGTTTCAAGGTGAGAGTGACGATGTATAAAATATTTTTTGTTATGAGCAAGCAAGAAACTAGGAGCGAATCTACCTACTCAAAAGGTCTTAGGTGTTCTTTTCCTCCCCCTTTAGATGTTGCTATTTTTTACCATTGTTTTGGTAAGAAGCCTCATCATTGGATGTGAAGGGACGAGTGTGGGACATTTGTATAGTCATAGAAGGCAACCTATTGGACGTTTTAGCAATGTCGTTTTAGGGACTAGATCGTTTACCGAAGGCAACATCGAGGGTCATCAAGGGACTACGATATTTTATCGAAGGTCTTTGCTAAAACGCCCATGTTCGAGGGACATGACTATTTTTCGATAGGCCACAAAGTGAGATTACCCTAAGGGTGTTAGTGTGCAAATGTGTTTGATTGCATTCATTTTTAGTCTTTATTAGGATTATCTACTTGTTGATTTCATGTCTTGCCATACACACCCTAATTACTACCATTTATATTCAAAAGCGATAAATTGCAGAAATGTAAAGTCCTAAACTATTACAATATTTTTAGGGATGGGGATACATATTTATGAATGGGGTTGCAAATGAAATTAAATCCTAAGTTACTATTACAATCATATTGAATGGATAAGAATGTACAAGAAAATATGAAATGGACTTGTTTTGTTTCAGAAAAGAGATAAGTTTTGTTTAAGAAAATATTTTTGATCTTTTTATTTTAAGAAATAAAATAAAGCATGTAAAAATGTAAAATGTTTTTGGTGTTTTTGATTAGTGAAATAAAAAGTGATAGCAAAAATGGTGAGGAAAAAGAAAATAGAATCAGCGTATTGCTGACTAAAGGAGATCAGAAGTTGTGACTCTGGCGTATATAACTGACAGAACTTGGTCTCCCTCTCCATGCTAGTCAGAACATCTGCAACTTAGTCATTTCTCAATAGAACAGAAGATGCGCATATAACAGTTATGGTTGGTTTCATAGTATTTCAGAAACAAGAAGTATCAGAACTATAAATCAGAGGCAAACATCAATCTGCTAATTCTAATTTCCTTAAGAGGTTCTGAACTAATTTACTCCCTACTTAGGCATACAAATATGTGAAACCTTGGAATACGTACAACCTCAGAAATATGATGTCTACATTGTATTTGTTTTTTAACATGCAAATCTGATAATGCCTAAGTAATATGATGAGAGTCAGCAGAAGCTTACCTTGCAGCTGGAAAAGACTCTATGAACTGGAGTTTGGTCTTGAACTCTGTTGATGTTTTGAGCAGCTTCTTCACGCTCTCAGCAGGCTGGAAGTTTTCAACTTCTGGAACAGCCAAGGGGTAATGTTCTGACTTCTTTGAGATGGATGTGGATAAAGAGTGTATTGCAGTATGAACACAGAAGTTAGGATAGCTTCTAATATGTGAATCAGAAACTGTGTGGATGGTTTTAGTCAAGAAACACTTGAGAACAGATGGAGTTTGAATGCAAGAAATCAAAAGTTAACAAGTTTTGTATTTTGTATTGCAACTTTGGACTCTTGGAATTTTTGCAGGGATTCAAGGATTTTTCTTTCTTAATTTTCGCCCTTTTACCGTTGCCAATAGCTTTTTATTTATTGGCAAAGATCTTGTAGCTTGGAGAGTGCAACCATCACATGCTAGGGTGCTGCCTTGCTATTGAAGCAAGTATGGTGGTTAGTAGCCTTAGCAGCGCCTAAGATGGAATTGTAAGCAGGAATTAAGGAAAGGTAACCTCCAAAGCAAAAGTAACGCATGGGCCCAACACACTTTTGTACAAGAGTTTGCTTTTCCAGGACAATAAAGGTAATTATATGCCACACGTGGAGAAATACTTTGAACAAAGACCCATAAGTGGTTGTGAGCTTTAAATGATGATGAGATTGATCAAACCAGAAATCCTGCAACGTGATATTCTACATCATTGCTTAGTTCTGGATCAGAAGTTCAGCTTCAGCGTGACTTAGAATAGACATCCAATTTCTGATCCTTGAATCCCTTTGCTTCAGCACGTTCTGAAGGAGCTCTCAGACATTCCAGGACGCTTGCAGCACGCTTTGTAAACTTCTTTGAATTACCCTTACAAACTCTGACTGAACCTTTGTGAAAACTGACCCAGATGTTCTGACCAAACTCTGTCTTGAAAGTGTCCAGAATTTGCTGAGTGTTTTAGTTTCATGGACGTGTCTTTGAGGAAGTATAACTTGAAATCCTAACATTTCTAGGAGAAGTTTTGTTCTTCAATGTTTTAGATCTTATTGAAATCTATAACTTTTGTGCCAGAAGTTTTTCCAGAATCAGCTTACATTATGGTGATAAGCTGATCAGAAGTTCTGAGCTTGTCATATTTCTTAAACACTTAGAAAAATTCTAAGTATTTAGAATTTTGACTTTTGAATTTCTTGATGAAACAAAATTCATATTTCAACGTGTCTTAATGAAACATGATTCTTGAAGCTTGATTTTGATCCAAAAGTCAAAGTTTGACTTTTAGTGTGCAAATGACCATTTTGCCCTTGTGAATGACTTTCTTGGAATATTTTTAATTCAAGGCTTGAAGTTAGATGGAAGCAAACCTGAGGGTCCAGGTTGATCCTTTGAGAAATGAGAGGGAAAGTTTTGGGGTATAACAATTGTCCCTGTTCAATCTTCTTAAGCCTGAGAATGTAGATTGGTTGGTCTGCCTTTCATGATCTGAAGGCGGAAGATGATTGAACACTAGAGTGCCCAGAAATTTGCACTCATATGAAGTAATGTTGATTTGTGATGTCGGGCATGGGCTTATAGATGCCATTTGGAAGGCGACGGTGAATTGTAAGAGATGGGCTTAAAGATGCCATCCAGAAAAGATCGGTTGCATAAGAGATTCCTTGGTGAGAATTCCTGTACCTGCTATTGAGAAAGACTTTGCTGAGGAATGTTGATTCATGCCCTGGGAAGTAAGATCTAGGAGCTTCGGTTGTCCATTATTGTACTGGAGAATTAACTCTTGATTGAAAGTAGAATGTATACCTAGTTAGGGTCTAGGTTGTACAGCGACTTACTGGGGAAATATGAAATTGACCGTATCTGATCGAGTCTGGGCCTTTCAGTGTTGTAAACTGTTGTCTGGAGATAAGGGAGTAGGAACCTGGATAGTAGGGTTGGCGGATTTTCCATTCAAAGAAATGATGGATAGTTGTTGGATATGGGCTTATAGATGCCATCCAGAGGTGATTGTATCTGGACTGTATTTAAATGAGTGAAAGAATGACATTCGAATCTGGATCGCATCTGAACTGTATCTGAAAGCTGAATCTGAATGAGTATAAGGATGGCATCCATGTATGGAGCATATCTGAACTATATCTGAAAGCTTTCTTTGAAAGAGTATTAGGATGGAATCTATATCTGGTGTGTATATGAATTGTATCAAAAGTTGTCTTTGAATGAGTATCAGAATGGCGTTTGTGTCTGGAGCTATCTAAATTGTATCAAAAGTCGTCTTTTAATGAGTATCAGGATGGCATTCGTATCTGGTGTGTATCTGAACTGTATCTGAAGACTGAATTTGAATGAGCATCAGAATGGAATTCGTGTCTAGTGCGTATCTGAACTGTATCAAAAGTTATCTTTGAATGAGTATCAGGATGGCATCCGTGTCTGGTGCGTATCTGAACTGTATCTAAAGTCGTCTTTGAATGAGTATCAAGATGGCATCTGTGTCTGGTGTGTATCTGAACTGTATCTGAAGATTGAATTTGAATGAGTATCAGAATGGCATCCGTGTCTGGTGCATATCTGAACTGTATCCAAAGTTATCTTTGAATTAGTATCAGGATGGCATCCGTGTCTGGTGCGTATCTGAACTGTATCTGAAGACTAAATCTGAATGAGTATTAGAATGGCATCTGTGTCTGGTGCGTATTTGAACTATATCTGTAGATTGAATCTGAATGAGTATCAGAATGGCATCCGTGTCTGGTGTGTATCTGAACTATATCAAAAGTTGTCTTTGAATGAGTATCAGAATGGCATTCGTGTATGGAGCGTATCTGAACTATATCAAAAGTTGTCTTTGAATGAGTATCAGAATGGCGTCTGTGTCTGGAGCGTATCTGAACTATATATGTGTTGCTTGATGATAAGTCTGTGTAAAACTGCATCTAGAAATGAGGAACCTGTGTAGGGTTGCTTCGTGATGAGTCCATGTGAAGCTGCATCCTGGAAGTAGGAGGAACATGTGTAGGGTTGCTTGATGATGAGTCCGTGTAAAACTGCATCTTAAAAGTAGGAACCTATGTAGGGTTGCTTGATGATGAGTCCGTGTGAAACTGCATCTGGAAAGGAGGAACCTGTTTAGGGTTGCCCGATGATGAGTCCGTGTGAAATTGCATCTAGAAAGAAGGAACCTGTGTAGGGTTGCTTGATGATGAGTCTGTGTAAAACTGCATCTGGAAAGGAGGAACCTGTGTAGGGTTGCCCGATGATGTCTGTGTGAAACTGCATCTGGAAAGGAGGAACTAGTGTAGGGTTGCTAGATGATGAGTCCATGTGAAACTGCACCTGAGAAAGAAAGATAGTTTTCCTGGTTTGTTACAGGTATTAATCTAGAACTTGAGAATTGTTGATGGTAGCCATCTGTTGATTGACCTTTTCATGAAAAGGTAAAATGTTAGTTGTATGAAATGCATAGCGTCATGATGTTCTCAAAATAAATGAGATTGTGTCGTATGCACTTATCATGTATGTAAATAGGATGTATGAAAAGTGAAATTTTAATGAATGTATTTTTGTCTGGGAAAATAAATCCTTGACAAATGCTGGGGAGTCATTAAATCCTGGACTGCAGTTGAAGAGTATGTGTGTCTTCAAACTTTGCTTAGGATGTTTCCACTGGGGATTCCTGTTTTGTTGTTTGAGGAGAATTTCGTTGGGGAATATTGAAAATTTTGTGGAGAGTGTTGATTCCTGCTTGGGGAAAAGAGTTCAGGAGTCTCAGTTGTCTGTTGCCCTACTGGAGAGTCGAAGTTGAACTGATGTCTGGTCGGGTCCAGGCTTCACAGTAACTTGCTGGGGATTGTAGAGTAGTCTACCGGGGATGAGGAGTTGTGGTCCTTTTATTTTTAGTAGTCAGAGAGGAAAACTCGAGCTGGGGAATCCTGCTGTTTGTTGGGGAAATAAACCCTGTTGTCGGTCTGTTGGAGAGGTGTCTTCTTCACTAGGGAACATCCTCGAGGATTCTTGAGGTCGACTCAGCTGAGAAGTTTTTCAGAGATTGAAACTCTGGCTGAGAGTCATCCTATGAGAAAGATTTTGGGGAGATTTGTCATTTCCCCTAGTAGCAAGTGTTTGTGGCACTGCCAGGAAATGTTCGATTGTATGTAACCCTTTGTCAAGATTCACATTCAATTCCCTAAGTAATGGAGACTTGCCCTTGGTTTTTTGTATTTCTTAAGAAGTTTCTTGGAATCTTGACTGGACTGCCCCAGGTGTGCTGGATAGTGACATGTCATGCCCCCTTGTTGATAGGAGATTTATCAATGGAAGTGTCATCCTACTTGAAGTGATTTTGTTCACTGAGAAAGCTTTCATTCATTGGATATTTGTTGTGTGAATTTCTCTGCTGTCAAACAAATAGCCATATGCAAACAACGATATTCAAATAATGCAAAGTTTACGCTTGTCTTGAAGTTTTTAAAATGCGTTTTAACAAGAAATTTTGTAAGAAAATTCAAACTCAGGATTTAGAGCAAAGCCTTACAGGAGTCAGGATACCTTTTGTAATAGTATGCTTTCAAACTAACCCATGCTTCAATTAGGACTTTTGAAGGGTTGCAACGTGGCTTGGTTCACGGTTTAAGAAACAAAGGATAAGGGCTCAAAGTGTATTTGTACCCACCCGTTCTTCGTGATGTTCTTCAGACCTAAACTCAGTTAATTGTGTGTTTGAACTCCAATTGAGTCTAGAATGGCGCTTTAGTGATGTTTCGAACAAGTTAAGTTTTTCGGAAGGAAGTCATTTTTGCAACATTTTTCATGTTGTTGAGGATTTGTAGTGACCTCTTTATTTTGATTTATCATCCCTGATTTTTGTCTGATTGTTCTTGTTTTTGAGATTACAGTCAGCGGGATGCCCCAGTTTTCTTTAAGTCTCCTTCGTAGGTTTTGACTTAGTGGGATTTCTTTTTTGAGAGATAATGACTCCCTATGTGATAGGGAACCATCACCGTCTTTTGATTCCATAGGAGAGTTTTTGATGTCATTTGTTGTATTATGAGATGAGAGTTTACGGCTAAACGCGCGTTTGAATTGACTGAGAGACTACCCTGCCCCGGGTTTTGATTAAAGGTTTCAATTTGTGTGAAAAAGGAAAACTTCTACTTCTTTGTCTCAAAGGGGTTTACTAGGGATTATCTTCCTTATAACTCCAGTGTTTAGGATTTGAAAGAACGTTTGTACATCATCAGCAAGGTCTATTCAAAAGCATACCGTATGAGATTAATGGTATTGTTTTCGTCATCCTCCCTCAAAAGGCTTGTAACTTTTAGCAAGAGTTGAATGTCATAAAGTATAATTTAAATGTAATGAAAATGAGTGGATCAAATCAAGACAAACATATGCAATGCATTAATGAATCAAAGTTTGACATTAATAGATAATTGTTTGAATAACAAAAGAAATTACAATTGAAAATTCAAAATGAACAAGACGCTCTCAATGATTTGACATAGGAGTAGTGATCACGTTTGGAGTCTCTAGAGGGTCAAACTCAATCTCCTTGGTGTCAATCAAATTCTGAACCTTGTACTTAAACCCCAACAATCGTTAGTGTCATGTCCGGGACTGCCAGAATGATAAGCACATGTTGCATTAGGATTGTAGTTAGGAGAAGAAGTTTTGGGGTTTGGATGAGGTCATATTAATGAAATCAGATCCATCCTCAACAAGTGTTGTAGCTCTTGAGACAGCGGCATGTTGATGTTGGTAAACTGTCTTTTGGGCTCGTCTAGCCTTCGTTGATTTCGCCTTTGCTGTTGTCGGTGCGATGCAGAACCAGAGATTAGGACTGCCCCCACGTGTTGGTCATGACGACTCTTTTGACCAGACACTGCATTGGACTCTTTCTTCCCATTCTATGGATTTTTCTGAGCATCAGGAGGTGTAGCTCCTTGGATCTTTCCACTTTTGATGCCAGCTTCGACCCTTTCGCCGGTCAGTATTAGCTCGGTGAACTCAGCTGAGGAGGTTCTGATTAGGTGTTTGAAGAAAGGCCCTGTCAAAGTTCCCATGAAGATGTCAATCAAATCCCTGTCAATTAAAGGGGGTTGCACCCTACTAGCCAGATCCTTCTACTTTTGGGCGTATCCTTTGAAGCTCTCGTTTTAACCCATAGTCATGTTCTGCAATTGCATACGAGTTGGTGCAAGATCAGCATTGTACTGATACTGCTTGTAGAAAGCAGCAGCTAAATCCTCCCAGGTGTGGATGCGAGAACTCTCCAATTGATATAACCATTCGAGTTGAGTCCCTGATAGGCTTTCTTGGAAGAAAAGGATCCAAAGCTTTGGATCAATTGTGTATGGTTGAATCTTGCGGACATAAGACTTTAAGTTCATCTTAGGGCAAGAGACTCCATCGTACAAGGCAAAGGTAGGGATTTTGAACTTTGGGGGATGACCACTATAGAAACCAAACCCATGTCTCCTAAATCCAAGCCGGGTATCTGTTAGATCTCCATAGCACTGAGGCGGTCCTCCAGCTGTTTGTACTTGTCATCAGTGGGAGGATATTGTTCCTCAGAGTAGTTAGCTTCGTCTTCATCAATCTCCAGACCGTTATCTTCTTCATGACTATCCCCCATGTTGGATGGAGTTGAAAGATCTAGAGCTCCCTTGACGGGTTCTCTAGGTCTTCTTCTCAAGTTCAGGACGCCTACTGAATTCTTGGAATTTTTCTTCTTGTCTTTGAGAAGAAGGGTATTCAGGTCCTCTTGCCCCTTAGCCATAGCTAGGAACATTTGTTGGAATTGAGCATTTTGAGCTTGGAGATCTTTCACCGTTCGTTCCATATCCATCTTACTGAAATAAACAGTAGGAAGATAAGGAGACCTGTATGGGAGAAATCTGTCATGATATGATGCATGATATGTGGATGCATGTTTTCGAGGATCTCGCGGGGTTAGTAGTCACTTACAGTTTTGGATTGGAGATCTTTGTATCGGTGGATGTCCTTCCACGAGAATTAAGCTAACCATGTCAAGTGGGTTGTAGCTTTGACTCCGATTTGTTGTACTTGATTTTTGATGGCGTTTGGTTAGAGGAAAATAAATCCTCTTGCCCCTTGGTAGACGTCTGGTTCAACGTGACCCTGCATCATAGGCCCTCGAGATCCTTGAAACGACTATTGAAAATGCTATGGTATGATGTTATGATGTTATGTACAAATATGCGAGGTAAGCAAGTTTATATACAAATAATCATATTCACACAAAGTAGACAAGTCCTTAGGTTTAGGCTTGCACGGAGTTTGTAGGTAAGTACCCTCTTGAAGTTTAGTTGGCTCAACCTGTCCTAGTTAATAGTAATCGGGTTCTAAGGGATCTCAATATCACTGACCTTTCTTTTAGGCATTGTCTCAGCTCAATCAATATTTTCTTGCGGCCGAGATATCCCAAAAGTCTGGTCTCAATGAGTGTATAATCGAGTATCAACCAACTTCGGACTGCACCAAAGTCGGCTATCTCACTACTTCCTAATGGCCAAGTTGGTCAAGTAAGGTTCTAAGGCCAGTTAGTGCTTCATGACGCCGCTCAGCGACCCTGTATTCTCCTCATTTCAACACAAGGGATACCGGTACCAACAAATGCGTCACACTAACGTAGCTATTGCTTAGACCATGTCGGTATACCCCGCACAGTTTCCATAATCTATTGCTACTAACCTAAAAAGGTGCCCCAGATCTGGGTAGAGGATCAAAACAAACCCAAACGAGGAACCAACAATGTAAAGCAAGCAATTCAAACAAATGAAGGCAAGTAAATATGATCTAACCCTAAGGTAACCCCACTTTTAGAGTTATCCCCACCAGAGTCGCCAGTTTTGTGATACGGTGGGAGAACTGACTTGATTGTTTTGCGTTTGTATTCGCAAATGTTGCGGATAGCAAGAGTCGCCACTGAATTTTCTTTTATCTAATAAGGAAATGTGAAAAATCACAGGAAAGACCTTTAGAGATGTTTTCTTGAGTTCGGGGGGTAAATTATGAAAAGGGAAGGTATTAGCACCCTTTTCATCCATGGTTTTCCATGGGCTCTTAGTTACTTGCTAGATCACTTGCTTGTGTTTGAATGTGCTTGTGGTGTGGGTTTTGAAAGTATTTTGTAAAGACGTCATCGTTTAGGCAAACTTTGTAATGATTCTCGTTCGTAATAATGTATACAAAGATGTTTGATCTTTTGAAAATGTTGTCAAGTTTGAAAGATGTGTTTTTGAAAGTGATTTTGAAAAGGTGTTTTTGTAATGATTCTCGTATCTATAAGAATGCATAAGAAGTGTTTTCTTTTGAAAAATGTTTCAAGGTGAGAGTGTCAGTGTATAAAATGTTTTTTGTTGTGAGCAAGCAAGCAACTAGGAGCGAATCTACCTACTCAAAAGGTCTTAGGTGTTCTTTTCCTCCCCCTTTAGATGTTGCTATTTTTTACCATTGTTTTGGTAAGAAGCCTCATCGTTGGATGTGAAGGGACGAGTGTGGGACGTTTGTATATTCATAGAAGGCAACCTATGGGAAGTTTTAGCAATGTCGTTTTAGGGACTAGATCGTTTACCGAAGGCAACATCGAGGGACTACGATCTTTTATCGAGGGTCTTTGCTAAAGCGCCCATGTTTGAGGGACATGACTATTTTACGATAGGCCACAAAGTGAGATTACCCTAAGGGTGTTAGTGTGAAAATGTGTTTGATTGCATGCATTTTTAGTCTTGATTATGATTATCTACTTGTTGATTTCATGTCTTTCCATACACACCCTAATTACTACCATTTACATTCAAAAGCGATAAATTGCAGAAATGTAAAGTCCTACACTATTACAATATTTTTAGTGATGGGGATACATATTTATGAATGGGGTTGCAAATGAAATTAAATCCTAAGTTACTATTACAACCATATTGAATGGATAAGAATGTACAAGAAAATGTGAAATGGACTTGTTTTGTTTCAGAAAAGAGATAAGTTTTGTTTAAGAAAATATTTTTGATCTTTTTATTTTAAGAAATAAAATAAAGCATGTAAAAATGTAAAATTGTTTTTGGTGTTTTTGATTAGTGAAATAAAAAGTGATAGCAAAAATGGTGAGGAAAATTAAAATAGAATCAGCGTATTGCTGACTAAAGGAGATCAGAAGTTTTGACTATGGCGTTTTGCAAAATAGAGATCATATTAGTAAAAATATGTAAAGTCAGAAGTTCTGGGTCCGCTAGGATCCAGGAAGATTTCAGAAGTTCTGATACCACTGAAAGAACTTGGTCTCACTCTCCATGCTAGTCAAAACATCTGCAACATAGTCATTTCTCAACAAAACAGAAGATGCGCATATAACAGTTATGGCTGGTTTCACAGTGTTTCAAAAACAAGAAGTATCAAAACTATAAATCAGAGGCAAGCATGAATCTGCTAATTCTAATTTCCTTAAGAGGTTCTGAACTAATTTACTCCCTACTTAGGCATACAAATATGTGAAACCTCAAATTATGTAAAGCCTCAGAAACATGATGTCTACATTGTACTTTTTTTTTAACATGCAAATTTGATAATGCCTAAGTAATATGATGAGAGTCAGCAGAAGCTTACCTAGCAGCTGGAAAAGACTCTGTGAACTGGAGTTTGGTCCTGAACTCTGTTGATGTTCTGAGCAGCTTCTTCACGTGCTCAGCAGGCTGGAAGTTTTCAACTTCTAGAACAGCCAAGGGGTAGCGTTCTGACTTCTTTGAGATGGAGGTGGATAGAGAGTGTATTGCAGTATGAACACAGAAATTATGATAGCTTCTAATATGTGAATCAGAAACTGTGTGGATGGTTTTAGTCAAGAAACACTTGAGAACAAATGGAGTTTGAATGCAAGAAATCAAAAGTTAACAAGTTTTGTATTTTGCGTGGCAACTTTGGACTCTTGGAATTTTTGCAGGGATTCAAGGCTTTTTCTTTCTTAATTTTCGACCCTTTTACCGTTGCCAATAGCTTTTAATTTATAGGAAAAGATCTTGTAGCTTGGAGAGTGCAACCATCACATGATAGGGTGCTTCCTTGCTGTTGAAGCAAGTATGGTGGTTAGTAACCTTAGCAGCGCCTAAGCTGGAATTGTAAGCAGGAATTAAGGAAAGGTAACTTCCAAAGCAAAAGTAACGCATGGGCCCATCACACTTTTGTACAAGAGTTTTCTTTTCCATGACAGTAAAGGTGCTTCTATACCACACGTGGAGAAATCCTTTGAACAAAGACCCATAAGTGGTTGTGAGCATTAAATGATGATGAGATTGATCAAACCAGAAATCCTGCAACATGATATTCTACATCATTTCTTAGTTCTGGATCAGAAGTTCAGCTTCAACGTGACTTAGAATAGACATCCAACTTCTGATCCTTGAATCCCTTTGCTTCAGCATGTTATGAAGGAGCTCTCAGACTTTCCAGGATGCTTCTAGCATGCTTTGTAAGCTTCTTTAATTACCCTTGCAAACTCTGACTGAAACTTTGTGAAAACTGGCCCAGAAGTTCTGACTAAACTCTGTCTTGAAAGTTTCTAGAATTTGCGGAGTGTTTTAGTTTCATGGATGTGTCTTTGAGGAAGTATAACTTGAAATCCCAACATTTCTAGGAGAAGTTATGTTCTGCAATGTTTTAGATCGTATTGAAATCTATAACTTTTGTGCCAGAAGTTTTTCCAGAATCAGCTTACATTATGGTGATAAGCTGATCAGAAGTTCTGAGCTTGTCATATTTCTTAAACACTTAGAAAAATTCTAAGTATTTAGAATTTTGAATTTTGAATTTCTTGATGAAACAAAATTCATATTTCAATGTTTCTTGATGAAACATGATTCTTGAAGCTTGATTTTGATCCAAAAGTCAAAGTTTGACTTTTAGTGTGCAAATGACCATTTTGCCCTTGTGAATGACTTTCTTGCAAAATTTGTAATCCAAGGCTTGAAGTTGGATGGAAGCAAACCTGAGGGTCCAGGTTGATCCTTTGAGAAATGAGAGGGAAAATTTTGGGGTACAACAGTTGCGCTTGTAGAGGATTCCATTACTGAGGAAGAACTTTGTGGAGAACCTTCTCAGAAACTTTTTATCATCGGCAGATGCCCCCTTAGGATATTCTTGAGCCTCGAGATACCTTTTCACTTCATGGAACCAAGGTTTTTCTGTTACCCTTTCAGTATCAATCTTATAGCAATATGTTGGTTCATCCAATCTCTCAATAGTGATCTGAGGAGCCTCATTGTCCCACCTGACCTTGAACATGGATAACATAGTAGCTAGTGCATCCGCTAACTGATTCTCTTCTCGTGGAAAGTGTTCAAAGGTGACTTATTCAAAGTGTGGGAGTAATGTCAGCACATGTTCCTTGTAAGGGATGCGATTAGGGTGCTTCGTGTCCCACTCTCCTTTGATTTTACTTATTACCAAGGCCGAATCTCCAAAAACACTCAATAACTTGATCCTCAGATCAATAGCAGCTTTGAGACCCATGATGCACGCTTCATACTCAGACATATTATTGGTACAGTTGAAACATAATCTGGCGGTCAAAGGAGTATGACAGCCCTCGGGAGATATGATTACAGCACGAATGCTATTGCCGAGTGCGTTGGAAGCTCCGTCAAAAACCATAGTCCATCGGGATCCTTTCTCGGATCCTTCATCCGGTCTAGGTTCTTCACAGTCAGTCACCAACATAATATTCTCATCCGGGAATTCAAAGTTCATGGATTGGTAGTCATCCACAGCCTGATGAACCAAATGATCAGGTAACACACTTCCCTTTATTTCTTTCTGGGTCGTATATTGAATGTCGTATTCAGTCAAGATCATTTGCCATCTTGCGATTCTCCCAGAGAGAGTGGGATTCTTAAAGATGTACTTGATCGGATCCATCTTAGATATCAACAAAGTAGTGTGAGTCAACATATATTGTCTTAGTCGGCGAGCAACCCATGCCAAAGCACAACAAGTTTTCTCGAGCTGTGATTATATTGTTTCACAGTCGGTAAACTTTTTTCTAAGGTAGTATATGGCATGCTCTTTTCGACCAGACTCGTCATGCTGCCCCAACACACCCCCCATTGAATAACACTGTTAAGTACATTATCAAAGGTCTTCCTTCGATTGGCGGAATCATAATTGGAGGCTCTTGACGGTATTCCTTGATTCTCTCGAAGGCAGTCTAGCATTCGGCATTCCATTTTACCACTTGATCTTTCTTCAGGAGTTTAAAGATTGGCTCACAAGTAGCTGTTAGATGGGAAATGAACCTAGCAATGTAATTTAGGCATCCCAAGAAGCCTCTAACTTCCTTCTCAGTGTGAGGAGGTGGCATCTCTTCTATGGCCTTGACCTTTGCAGGATCTACCTGAATACCCTTTTCACTGACAATGAAACCTAGGAGTTTACCAGACCTTACCCAAAAGGGACACTTGTTAGGATTTAGACTTAAATTGTACGTCTTCAGTTTATGAAACAACTTTTGTAGATGATCAAGGTGCTCTTCCCTCAGTTTAAGATCTGGATATCATGTCAATAACATAGATCTCTATCTCATGGTGAATAATATCATGGAACAAAGCTACCATAGCTCGCTGATAGGTTGCCCCAGTGTTCTTCAACCCAAATGGCATCACTTTGTAATAGAAAGTGCCCCACTGTGTGATGAAGGTTGTCTACTCCATGTCTTCGGGTGCCATCTAGATCTGATTGTAGCCAGAGAAACCATCCATGAAGGAAAAGACTTTATGATGTGTGGTGTTGTCAACCAGAATGTCAATGTGGGGAAGCGGAAAGTCATCCTTGGGGATCGCCCTGTTCAGATCTTTGTAGTCCACACACATCTGTACTTTTTCGCCCTTCTTAGTCACCGGAACTATGTTAGCAACCCATTATGGATAAGAGGTGACAGCTAAGAACCCAACGATGAACTGTTTCATAACTTCTGCTTTGATCTTCTCCGACATTTCAGGGCTCATACGACGAACCTTCTGCTTTACTGGAGGGAAATATTCTTTAGTTGGAAGACGATGAACCACAATATCAGTATCTAGCCCTGACATGTCTTCATATGACCAGGAAAAGATCTCAACATAATCATGCAACATCTGAATTAAATGTTGTTTAACACTAAGCTCCAAATTTGCACCTATCTTGACTTATTTTTTGTCCTCTTCTGTACCCAAATTTATTGTCTCAACTGGCTCTTCATGAGGATGTATAGCCCTTTCTTCCTACTACAATAGTCTAGAAAGTTCTCCGGGTACCTCACAATCTTCCTCACCTTCGTCCTTGGCTTGGTTGATCGGACTTTCAGAGTCATAACCGGCAATAGCAGAACCGTTATCAATGGGATCCAAAGTGGATATGGATCTGCAGTTTGATACGTGAGTGTGTGTAAGAGCATAGCTATATTGACAAAGTAAAAAACAGAAAAGAAAAATAGAGAGCGCAAAATTTGTATGCAAAACGTCCAATGCTTTATTAATGACATATGGGATTAAAACATGATAACCCTCACAAATAAACCATTGTTCCTCGGGTAAGACACATGGCGATAGAGTTTATATTGTTTAATATTACATATCCGAAAACAAAAAAGACAATTACTTCTGAATAAAAGTAATCGGTACAAAGTCCTTTTCCGTCCAATTACTGGGTCCACCGTTGGTAGTAGGGAAGATCCAGCTATCCATGTCATAGTCACTATCACTATCTTCTAAAGCGTTGACCCCATGGTTGTTGATACGTAGAGGAGGTCCTCCAGCACGAGCACGACGAACAGCCCTTTGAGCCCCTGAAGAGAAACCCAAGTCAAACTTATCAGATTTGTATGGAATATCATGGATTTGGCCCCAAATGGTACACCTACCTTCTTCAATAATTGCTTTGGCTTCCTTGAGATAAGCCATTTTCAAGGGAGGTCTGGTGATCTTCGGTGGATTGGTAACAGTCTCAGTTGCAACCTCTATCTCCTTACAGCTATGAACATCAGTTGGAAAATACTTTTATAGAAAGTCATTCTTGAAATTATCCCAAGTAATCTCAATATTCACAGCTTCCAACCTCTGACGGGTACTCTCTCATTAATACTCATCTTTCTCAAACAGTATATATGTTTCGAATAACACCTTTTGTGCATTAGTGCATGCCATAACTCTGAAGATCTTCATAATCTATTTAAGCCAAGTCTGAGAACCTTTAGGATTATACCTTCCCTTAAATGTAGGTGGGTTATTCCTCTTACACTTTCTCAACCCATGAAACTCATCAGCTCCACCATTCTGATTCTGATTCAGATTAGACTACAATGTTTCATTTGCTTGCGCCATCACATGAGCCATCACCCCAAGGGCCTCTAAAATCACTTGATTGTTTCAACCTTTAGCCATTCTGTAGAACAAACCAAATCATAAAAGCAAATAGAAACTAAAAAAATCAAGCATTGACCGTGCTCACACACATGTCGTCTCAGAGTATAGACAAGTTCACAACCTAGGCTGAACGAACCGACCTGCTCTGATACCAACTATGTAACATCCTAAACACTAAAAGCTATTATTAAAATTTAGATAACAATACTTATTTATTCAGCAAGGGTGTCACATTTCTCATAAAACCTCCTTCTCAAACAAATTTAAAATAAATTAGCAGAAACTCAAAAACACGTTCAACTAAAATATCACATTATTTAAATAACTCAAATTCAAGCATAAGGAAATTAATCCAACAGTCTCATAAACAAATACAGGAAAGTCAAAACTATCTCATCATAATGTTACATATTAGAGAGATGCTCCAGAATACTAAAACATAACTCGAAATGATAAAGAAGGAAATTTCGGTCATTCCTCAATACATAAACAACTAATACTCATCTACGTAAGTATCTGCAACATCGACATAACGAACAACAGAACAACATACAGGGGGTGTGAATATATTCATGAATTTTATCGGTATAAAACAGTGAGGATAGTTCAATAACATTATTTAGCAATCACATATATTAATTCATAATAATAAACAATCACATATGCATATATCTAATGCAATGAAATTCTCCTCTTCTACTCTAATGTATGTGGTACCAAGGCTATGGATTTTAGATTTATGTGAGTGATTGATCCAACGTCTTTGGTTTTTCTCAGAATAAACTATTCCTCTGTGAATCTGAGACCCGTCTTTAGTTCCACTCTAAACCAATGATTCCCTCTAAATCTAAGACCCTCTTTGGATCGAAGTTCTACCTATCTTTAATATACATGAATGCATGAAAAACCACAAACAATAATAATTTAATAATTATCATGGGTTCCTCTCTGAACCCACAACATCACCAATATAAGGCTACCACATTAGTTCCTCTCTGAACTACACATCATAATATAAATATCGCCAATATAAGGAAATCACTGTAGTTACTCTCTAAACTACTCAACTCAACATAATATATAATTATAGTTAGACTCAATACATATAATAATATAATTATTCAACAATACTCATCAACAGGAAAAACTTATTATCATACACACTAAACAATGCTCACATGTGTACTCTAGCCTTATCTCACTTTTCATCAACACGACTCTGAACACATCAAATTACTCAAATTCATCCCTCTTGATTCACATAAAACTTCAAACACATTAACATAACTCATTAACTCTATCACAACTTTATTACTCATCAAATACTTTCAACTCAACTGTATACATATCAATAACTCAAATTTTAACTATTTAAACTAATCATAACTTAAACTCATCTCTAAAGTGTCTTATACCTTCAAATCTAACTCTAAACACTTCAATAGACTTTAAATACCTCAACAACTACAATTCAACTCATTTGAATCTCAAATATAACTCTAATAAATCATATAACTCAAATTTTAACTCTAAACATATCAAATAACTCAAACTCAACCCTCTTGATTCAAATCGTCTCTAAAACATATCAAACTTAACTCAAACACATCAATTAACTCAAAATAGAGTTATTTATAAATATATTCAATTCCTAAAATTACAAAGGGTTTCCCAAAACTCTGAACTTAACTTTAAAATTGTATCACCTCACAATAGAACCAAATATTATAGACTTATGATAAAACTATCAAACACTCCAGTTTAAAAGTTCTTTAAACCCTCATTTAAACACAGTTAATCACATCTCAATTGGAGTTTCAAAACTACATTTCAATTTGTTTCAGTTCAGCTATATCTCAATATTTCCTGCTAATCATACATCAATTCAAATGATTATTCAAAATATCAAATGGAGTCAGACTCAGGAAAATGGATATGTTTCACAAATATTAGAGTGTCTATTTCAAAACTATAACTTTTACTTTGATACTTATGATCTTAATTAGTACATTTTAATCAAACAATATGAATTGGTGTAGACACCAGACATAATGTTTGCTACTAGTCATACCTCGAGTTTGAACAATTCTTAAAAATATCAAACGGAATAGAAACCAAGTAAATGAATATGTTTTTGAAATCTTAGAATTTCTATTATCATAATTTAAGTTTAAATTTTGGACTTAAAGTCCCAATTGGTACACTTTAATTGAACAATGGAAACTAGTACTAACACCGGGCAAAATGTTTCATCAGACTTGTAACTAATATTTCTTCTACTGAAATTAATGAAATGAGATACTTATTAAGTCTAATATGTAAGAAATTTTGTCTATTTTACTAATAAATAAAGGTTACTCTTAAAGGACTTACCAAAATCAAGTTATGCGTGAAACAAGACAACCAACACATGACTAAAATTTGACTACACTTCTTGTATAAAAACTAGATAATTTCTAGCGTTGTAGCGCTCCTACACTCAATTTTCCCACTTTAAAATAAATATTATTGTGTTAGCTTTCTAACACACCTGACGGTGTAACACCTCAATTTTATTCAAATTGTTGATCATAATTTAATTATGTGATGTTGTGCATTTATATATGTTGATGGGTGTTTTGATGTGTTGTGATAACCTTAGAAATTCGTAATATAGGTGATGGGTGTGTGTGAGAAATGATAGTGTAGAACATGGAGGTGGTGAGAGAATGTTATTACTATTATTATTTAATTAGAATTTTAATGGGATAAAATAATATTAGTGGTAACAGAGTTAAATAAATAATTAGTTGGATTATTATTTATTTATTTTGTTTAGATTAATAATAATAATAATAATAATAATAATAATAATAATAATAATAATAATAATAATAATAATATAATAATAATAAGGATAATGAGGGAAATAAAGAGACTGATAGAGTCAGTACATGAAAAGAGAAGGACAGAGAAAACAAAGCTAGAGCTTGAGGAAAGAGAGAGAGATAAACTCCATGGTTAGAGGTTAAAGAGCTTTCGCTAGGAATACCTAGGTAAGGATGGGATTTTTGATTATCTAATGGGTTGTATAATGATTTGTGGGTAAGAATTAATTATTTGTTAGAACTTAATTCTACCATATGTGCTAAACCTTCAATGGTGGAAATATGTTTTGTTGATGATAATAGGCATAATTGACAATGAGAAATTATATGTCTAGGTTGATGCAAATTGGTGTGATTTAATTGTGTGAATTTATGTGTGTATATGTGTTTTTGGTAAATTAGAATGTTGTTAACGAGTCATGTGAATAGAAACTGAAAATTGGAATCTGAATTGTGCATTGTGTGGGAGTTTGGAGTGTTTAGGTGTAGAGAAAAGTAATTTTCGTGTCAAAAAGCAGCAGAAAAGTGCTTGTGCTCTGCATGTAACCGGGTACTTCTTTTTGGGTACTCAGGTACATTAGGATGAAAATTAGAAAAACTTCAAAAATTCATAACTTTGGTTCCGGGTGTCCGTTTGATGCGTCGTTCGAAGCCATGGAAAGCTAACGCAATGTACTTTGCTATAAAAATACTTTTGGGTGCTGGAAATACTTATTTAGTTGTATGGTCATGTGTTTGGTGTGTAACGAGTTATGTTGTTTTGTGGAACATGTGCAAATGCATTTGATTATTTGCTATATCGATTGTTGTGGTTGCTGCATGTTTCTGGTAGGTGTTTAGTGGCTGGTGGCCAGTACTGGTGAGGTACATTGACTATGGTGACAGCCTTTATGTGTGTTGTTGTATTGTATTGTGTTATGTTTTGTTGTGTTATATTGTATGCATAATATATTGCTTTGTGGGATGTGTGCAAATGCATTGTTACTACTTGATGTATCATTGTGTTTTTGTTGTTGTATGTTTTGGCAGGCGTTTGTTGCATAGTGGCCAGTAGTGGTGAAGTGCACTGACTATGTTTAAGGTAAACATGTATACTATTATTTCTTGATATATTATTTTATTATTGTTGCATTATGTATTAGAACGTGTTTGAGGCGTGTTGATCGGTATCGATGAAGTGCACTGACTATGGTGAATGTTAATGTGCATATTGTTGTTATTGCATGTATAATGTTTCATGCATTCATGGTGTTGGACGAAGGTCCATGTTTGGTGATCCTGAATACCATTGTGTGGATTGGGTGTGATTAGTTAATTCCTATGGTAATGGATTAGTTAAGCGTTACTTTGTAACAGTTTTGGACGGAGGTCTGTTTAGAGAGCTTTGATCTTAGGTGGGGTTCAGAGAAGTGAACCTGAGAGTTCACAAATTGGTACCACATGCATTGAGTCAAGTTGTTGAGTCTCATTTCATCGCATTGGTGTTATATTATTTTGTTGGTGGTGTGAGTTTTTCTAGTGTCGACATCTGCTGTGATGTGTAACACTGGGGGATGGAATGTTTTGATGTTATTTATGTTTGTGGGAGATCATTTGGAATCTATTAAATTGTTATAGATATGTTATTTCCACTCAAAAATATAATTATGTTTTGAAATTATCAAGTTGTTGTGTGTTGATGTTTTCCGCTGCTTAATTAAAAGTTAGAGTTTCATAAATGTTTTACTATTATAATCATTTGTAATAATTTTTGAAATAGTGAGTGTTACATATCTTATTAAATGAGTAGGTTTTGTTGAATTGTGACATACTAAATATTTTATGTTTTAATTTTTCTCTGATAATTATTATAAAATACGCGAGGAATACTTAGGGGTTACATAGTGGTATTAGAGCATGTCGGTCTATCTGGCCAAGTTGTTGAGTCGGTGTGGTGTAATAGTTTAATATTGTTGATGTGTTGTTCCTTATTACGCAACATGTGAGTGAAATATTGTTGGTGTTTTCTTGTTTTTCTAATCACTTGTTTGCATGAGGGAGATTGAATAAAGTAGGGGAGAAGTTGTTGCTTCTCAGAGATGTTTTGGTTATAAGATGTGAATCGTTAGTTTATTGTGTCTTGGATTGCATATGTGCAAATGTTTGTGAGACTGTGTTGTTTCCCGATTTCAAATGAAGTACAAATTCAAGATTTATGTCTAGTGGTCAGGTCAAAGTGTCTTTGGGAGGTGTTATACCCCAATTCTTACCCCTAAGATCTCTCATCATCTCATATTATCAATACATCAAGATCATACATTAGGGTTGGTTCTCCTTTTCTACTTTATCCTATCTTTTTGTTTTCTCTTGAGGGGTCACCAAACACCTTGAATTGTGTATCTTGAACATGTGTTCTTTTAATTAACATCATGGTATGTATATATGTTCATTTTAATGTTCATATTGTAGCTGATGACACAATTGCATCCATCTCACCATCTAACCTAGGGTTTGAGGGTTGGTCCTCAGTAAAATGGTTCTTAAATGGATGTAAAGAGCTCAAGCTTCAATTTTATGTCTATAATATCAAGACTTTTGGTTCAAACAGCTCTCTCACTTTATTTAGGTCAAGTTTTCCTCATGGTTGGTGGTGGTATTCATCAAGAAGATTCATAGGTTCATGTGTTTATTTCCATGCCTTCTTCAACAAGATTCATTGAGATTCAAGCTCCATCTTTGAGTGTGCTTCAATAAAACATCATTTCAAGGGCTAATGTGATTTAACATGCTCTATTTTGCAAAGAAAGTTCAAAATATTCAAGGTTGACTAGACAAGTTTGACCTAATTGAACAAGTGCTTGATTCAGTGATCATAGGGGCACTCTTAATTTTTAATATTTGGAGTTTGTTATTTTTTCTATGGGTTCTTATCATCATCTATAACAACTTCTCTTCATATGATAAGATCCAATTGTGCAAGAAAAACCATCAAATGTTGAAAGGGGTTCCAAGTCATTTTGACACTCTCTGAGCTAGGATTTGCTGACTTCCAAGGACCATATCTTTCTCATTTTTTGATATTTTTGATTGATTCCAAAGCCATTATTCTCTTTAAAGGGTCCTTAACAAGTTCTCTTCAAGGATCTAAGGCTAATTTTGAATGGAATATCACTAATGGTTGAGAAAGATTACAAGTCCTTTGGGAAAGCTATCAAATTCTCTTGTGTGACTTCAAAGGATCATAACTTCGTAAATATTTATCTCCTTAAGCTCATTAATTTTCTACAATAATCTTTGGGATGTCTACTACAACTTTGTTTCAATATGCAAGACTAGAAAATGCTAGGAAAGTTGTTTAAGAATTGAAAAGATTATAGGTCTTTTGTGAATTTCCCCAAATTTGTTCATCATCTTCCAAATACTTATAACTCCTTCAATTTTTATGATTTTTTAGTGATCTCAATTCCATAATTCAATTCAAGAGGTTTACTCCATCTCATCTTCAAGGATCAATATCTAATTTTGAGTGGAAGGTCATGTAATTTTGAAGAACATTATAGGTCATTTTGAAGCTCAACACTTAGAAATATTTCTAAGTACAAAAATCAATTTGTTTTTTTTTTCATGATTTCAATTGATCATAACTTTTTTTCAAACATCCAAATGCTACCTTTCTTGGCACATTGTTATGTTTTTTGTGAGATCTTTCAAATGCTTCAAGAATCATCCCATACAGGTCCCTGAGTAGTGAGTCAAGCATTGTTGAAGTTGGTTACATGGAATTTGTTTTTTCCTCGAGTCAGAATTTTTACCATGAGTAAACTTGGATTACATGTCGAATTACTTAAATTTTAGTGGCTAAACATGTTTAACTAATTTCCTATATATGTTTTGATAATAATTTCACTTGGTATGAGGTCGCTTTGATGCATTTCAAGTCACACGTTTGGCATGATGACAGTTAGCTTTGTTTGCACGATTTGCTCACAATTCCTCTCATTGCTCATCATCATTCACTTCCATATAAATAGAGGATGATATTTCATTCATTTCCCAAGAGCTAGAAATCCATAAAACCTTTGTCAAACTTCCTCCATACCTCTCAATTTTGCAACATTGAATTTGATTCTAAAGCTCTTCGAGTTCTTAATTCTTGAGCTCTTCACCTTCACTGGACCTCTATGAAGCTAACCACATCAAAAACATGTCAAATCATCCATTCAATCGAGCTATCAAAATCCAATTTCAGAGTAAATTTCTCTTACTTTGTTTAGGTAGTTTTTTTAACCAAATTGATCCAAATAAGTTACTAATTTGTTGTCCTCCTTCTTTTGATTCTCATGCTTCTTATGGTATTTCATGGAGAATTGAGCATTTAATTTACAAACTCGCTTTCACTTTTTCTTTTGTTTTTTTGCAAATTAATTTAGCTATGGTTTAAAGAAATTTTTCACGAGGGTGAGGTTATGATCGTCTGGAAGAGACGAATCCAATGATATCGGTTTGAGCTTCAAAAGATTTTGTTTGAAGAATCTCATAAGAACCCAACATGCAGAGATCTGGAGGTTGAAGACGACCTACATGTCGTTCTTCAACCAATGATTGTGTGACATTTGTTTTAATTTCATGGCTCATATCTTACTGATTCTGTGTGTATTTTAATAAGGACCATAACATGCACAACGCGCCAGGTTCTTTAGATCTGCTTACTAACGTGTTTGATAATTATCACATTGTCCTTATTTTTTTAGTATATTATTTTATTTTCTGATTTTTGTTTTAATTGTTTTAAACATCAAAAATTCTTAAAAAATTCATTTCAACTTCTAAAATTGTAAAAACGTTATCAAAAATACTTTAAATTCTCTTTCTGATATTTATTTTTTCACAAATTTATTTTGTGATTTGGTATTTTTTTAATGATTTTTCACTTTAGTTAACTTGTTTTAATTGTTTAAAAATACTTTTCTTAATTTTACAATCATGAAAATATTATGGAAGGATCCAATGACCTTTTGACAAATATCGGTGACCTTATTTTATTTTTTATTCTACTATTTTTCACAAATGTTAGCTTATTTTGCTTATTTCTTTATATTTTAAAAATAGTTTCTGACTTTTTAAAATTCTAAAAAATTTTGTCAACACTTGTTGACTCATGTTTGACTTCTGATATTATTTAGTATTTTTATTTGGTATTTTAATACATGTTGTGTATTTTACCAATTTTTCCTTTTTAAATCATTTAAAATTTCTTTTATATTAAATATATGCTATTATTTTTTGATTGGTCCTGATTTGGAGACACTTGAGTGTTATTTTAGGACAAGTTCTTCAACCTCATTGGATCTTGGGTGTTGATAGGTTGAAAAACCAAATCCACCAAAATGGATGAATGATGTATATGATATTTGAAACCCTAATTTCATCTGATACATTGGTTACACTGTCATTCCCCTCCCTTTTCATCTTATCCCTTTCTTGTTTTTTACTTGTGCTATATGTTTTTGGAGAATGATATACATATCATTTCTCTAACATGTTTGGTACATAGATTGTTATTGACCATCCTCAAAATAGGTGTGGCTTCTACATAAGTCCACTTATCATTGCTTAACATAGTTCTAAGTTTGTCCTGATTCTAAAAATGATCATTCATGGCCCAAACCTATGTTTGCAAGCCCAAGTATGTTTAATTTGAAACCTTTAATCCAATAACTTTAAATTTTATTGTTAGGAGGCTTTGATTCTATCAATCCTCTAATTAACTTCATGAATTTTGGTCTAATTGAATCATTTGAACATCAATAATCATATGTGGTTGCCTTAAGTACTTGAAATGAATGATATACTTGACAAAAAGTAAATGAAACTTGTTATTGAGAGGCTTTAATTTTATCAATCCTCTAATGAGCTATCAAAAGTAAGCTTCAAGATGGTCATTCAACTAACCCTGTAACTTCTAATTCACTAACAATTAACTTTACTTTATGCATTTATTTTGAGCCTTTATTTTTATGTACCATTTACTTTATTATTTACATTCCATGCCATTTTTTCATTTGCTCACTTGAGCCTTTATCTTTATGCCATTTTCATCTTTGCTCACTTGAGCTTTCTTTTCTTTTAAAGACACTTAATAATTAACTTGAATATTAAAAGCTTTAAGGTTACTTGGATTATTGGTTACTATCCTTGGCATTGTGGAGTTTGGGATCTCTCAGACTTAGGATTAAGAGCCTTTATACTTGGGGACCTTGTCGCTCTGTTGTTATTTAGTCTGAAGTTCTTGGGGTTTACTCCAAGGCATTGGGTTGATTTTCTTTGTGTGCGGGTTATTCTGATTTTATGCTTTGTCTGTGATTAATAATTCCTCTGTATACAACCGTTACTCTGCCCAATTTTTGTGAAGACTTAATTCATCTGAAGCTTGGTATTCCTCAGAGGTTTAGTATTTTTGCTTGCTTAGTTTCAATCTAAAGGATGGGAATAATACATTAACTTCTTATGTCAAGGTGTTA
Source organism: Vicia faba (assembly GCA_948472305.1). Classification (NCBI taxonomy): domain Eukaryota; kingdom Viridiplantae; phylum Streptophyta; class Magnoliopsida; order Fabales; family Fabaceae; genus Vicia; species Vicia faba. The sequence goes on along the minus strand of OX451741.1, from coordinate 34,604,244 downwards.
GCTTCTTATTGGTTAGATCATTCTTTTCCTTAGCTTTTACCTTATGATTTAGGATAGTCCCTTCATCTCCTCTTATCTTCTTTAATTTCAAAAATCTTCTCCCTCCTTTTCAAAACTCTTCTTGTTTTCTAACTTGAACCGTTTATATAATAAACAAGGACTTAGGACCATGCATTTTCAAAAATATTTTCTTAATCAAACTTTAATCAAATTAACCATACTTTGACATCTTTCTAAAGACTAAAAGTCAATTAACCTCATTCAAACCATTTTTGCCACTTTGGCTTTTTACTTTAAAAAGACTTTTCCCAAAAGATTAGACTCTTGTTGATTCTTGTAGTGATGCGAACTACTATACTTCTACGATATAAAGTGAAGTGATATATTTTCCACTTGGGTGTTGAGTAAGGCTTTGTTGATTTTAAAATCTAAGATATATCCCCCACTTTGAGATGATGAAAATATTTCTTTCTCGTAATCGTGGGTAGTAAGTATGTTTTTCACTCGGATATGACAATGATATCTCTTCTCATAAAATTAACCACACACGTGTGTTTTAAATTTTTTGAGGTAAACTACGAGTACCTTGATCCCCTATTGCATGAAAGGTGGTACGTAGGCACTAAGGGTTCACAACCGCGTCGAGTGCAAAAATTGTAAAAAATACTTCTATTCTCATCTCCACCGTCTTATTTTGTATACACCTTTTTTATAGCCAAAATACACAGATTTTCAAAAAGGTTCTTGTGGAGTACCATAGATATTTAGGGTGCTAATACCTTCCCTTTACATAACCAACCCCCGTACCTAGATTATCTCCCCCTCTTTTTTAGGTTTATTCACTCTTTTCCCATTTCCTATGTAAACAATAAAGCATGGTGGCTATTTTTATTTGATTTGTACAAGTTAAGTCAATCCAATGGCTTAGTCTTAACATTTCTACCACTACAGAAAACTGGTGACTTCATTGGAGATTTTCTAATCTTTAAGTGGGTTGAGCCTATCTTTGTTTATTTGTGTATGTTCTATTATTTGTTGTATATTATTTGTTGTATCTATATTTATCTGGATTTTTCTGGTTTTTATACTACTTTTTGATGTCTTATAAGTCCTATACCCAAACTTGAGAAAACTTAAGATAGGATGGTCATTATAGTCATGTTAACTTTGAGTGAGAAATCCAAAAAAAGGAGACATGAGATCTCCCACTCAGTGAAGGCCCTTTTGACTGTAGTATTTATTTACCGAGCAATCGAGAGACATTGTTGATTTCGACATGGGAGCCCAAGAAGCTAAGAGACCGTAGAACCTTTAACCCATATTGGCCCTTTAGGTGTAGTACGAAGACTATGACGGAGAAATCCGGAAGTAGTTGTCACACAATGCTACACTCAGATGAGTTTTTCTTGAGATTATTGATAATTATCGAGCTAATCGGGACGTTGGTAATATCCTAAGGAAGAATGTAGACTCTGAAATCTCCTTAGAACCTTGTTCGGCATGTGATAAACCATTAGTCCTTACCTTGTAGGTAGTACCTTTGACTTCATGCTCGTGACGTTGAACCTAAGAACCCCCATGTTTGTGATGTTATGTGTGATTGTTGCATCATCATGCATTCATGCACCCATGACCATTCTTTAAACAGTTTTTCAAGTAACTTAAGGTTGACTTTTGCAAATATCTCAGGTGCTTTTTTGACCATGGATTTTGGAAGGAGAAAGACTCGAAAGTACAGTTTCAAGGATCCTAAGATAGAGGAACTGACGAGTTTGATTCCTGAGATTGAAAGTCTTACAGATTTCCGGAAGAAGTATGGAGCCATTGTGCCTCTTATAAAGCTCAAGATGAAGGAGGTATTCTTTCTACATTGGTCCAGTTTTATGATCCGTTATACCGGTGTTTCACTTTTCTTGATTATCAGTTGATGCCCATATTAGAGGAGTATTCTTATTTACTTGGTTTAACTATTACTGATTGTGTTCCTTTCACTGGCTTAGAAGGAGAGCCAAAATCTCATGAGATTGTCACCATAACTCACTTGAGGAAGTCCGAGATTGATGCTAACATGACTACCAAAGGAGGAATCATGGGTTTACCTACTCAGTTTCTATTGGAGAAATCTCGTTACTTTGTCAAGATGAAGAGTACAGTTTCTTTTGAGGCTATCTTTGCTTTGTTTACCTATGGGTTATTCTTGTTTCCAGACGTCAACAAATTTGTGGATGTTAATTCCATTAGAATCTTTCTGAATGGGAACCCAGTCCCTCCACTACTAGGAGATACTTATTATTTCATCCATCTTCAAAAATTTTATCAGGAAGGGATGATCATCTGTTACACAATGCTGTTATATTAGTGGTTTATTTCTCACTTACCTCAGTCTGCTGCTTTTTGGAATATAATTAAGGAACTGCGTTGGGCATCGAAGATTATAGATCTCACTCATTCTGACATTGTTTGGTATCATAAAGCTTATTATGATGTGGAGATTATTGATAGCTGCGGTAATTTCCCCAATGTGCCTCTTCTTGGTACAAAGGGAGGAATTAACTACAATCATGTTCTTACACGCCACCAACTTGGATATCCAATGAGAGACAAGCCTAACAACATTCATCTAAGTGGTTTCTTTATCAAAGAAGGAGAAGATCACAAGGAAGATGCGGAAGAGATTGAAAAGCCTTGGCGCCATATTCATAGGAATGGTAGAAAATATTTGGGACCAAGAGGAGTTGTTTCCTTAGAACCATATCTTCGTTGGGTACAAGCAAGGGAAATTGAGTTGAAGATGCTTTATTCTCGCGAAGAACCTATATCTGATATGTTTATGAGAACTCCTCCTCTCTTTGATGACGGGGAAGAACTTCAGCTTGCCTTAGTTAGGATGCATCAAGAGAAGGAAGCGTGGAAGAACAAGTACCAAACTTTTGAGGTGTCCTACTAAACAGAATTGAAAGAGAAGGATGACTTGATTGAGATTCTTGAGAGTCATGTTATGGACATAACGGAGAGGCAGGAGGATTGATTTTCCTCTAGAGTTTAGCCAGATCCTAGTCACCCTTTTCTGATTATGGTGGATGGAAAGAAGTCGCCGACAAGTATGCAGAAGAGAAGAAGTAGTTGAAGGCTCAGATTGCAAGACTCAAGGGAAAGCGTCAGTGTGTGGAGAGATCTTTCATCAACTTTGGCTCCTTAGGATTTTTAAATTCTATCTTTATTCTCTTGTACTTAGGATTATTGAAACTTGTACTAAAAGTTATAATCCATTCCAAAGTTATTATTAAAATGAGATCTTTTCATTATCTCCAAATGTATTAGTACTTCAATATTTGCAATTGTTTATAATTATTTGAGTTCACTGAATAAACAAAATAAATCATGTGCATTGCATATCATGCATCATTTCGCATATATTTTTTTGTATTCCTATCTTTCGTAGGTGTCTTACTTGATTCTCTACTTCGTTCAGTCGGAAAGTTGTCTCATTCCTATAATACTCAGCCTAATTCTAGAAAGAAGATGGAAAACCTTGAACAAGAGAATCGTGAGCTGCGTGAAGAAGTTACTGCTTTGAGAGCCGGTATGGCCAACCTGATTGCTTTGGTAGAATCGTTGGTGGCTGCTCAGAATCAACCACCACCTCCTCATCCTCTGTATCCTCGTGCTACTCAGCCACACAGACGACTATTATTTTAGAGGTTTTGTCAGTTCCTATCTTTGTTGCTCAAATTACTACTGCTTAATATCGTATACCACACGGTTACCCGTGGGGAATGCCTAAAAATTTCATGTCAGAAGGTTACAATTATGATGCTCAAGTTGCTCCATTTTCTCAAACTACTGCTCCTTATGCAACTCATGTGGTGCATGCTATCCTTGTTGCTAATAATGAGATTCATCATACTGCACCTCCTGCAGTGAATTCCATGTCTGTTATTAATGATGAAGTTTACCATCCTGCTCCTCCACCAAGTGAAAGTTCGGGATTTTATGATGGAATAGATGATTTTCAGGATCAATTCAATGAAATGCATAAAGAAGTGAAGGCTCTCCGATGGGAGAGCAATAAATGACTAAGGTCTTATGATAATACGGTGGGAGAACTGACTTTTTTGGTTTCATCCAAAATGTGCGGATAGCTAGAGTCACCACTGACTTTTCGTTTATCCAATATTTAAGAAAGGGTGAAAAGAACAAGAAACACCTTGATAGATTTTGAGTTCGGGGGGTAAGTTATGAAAAGGGAAGGTGTTAGCACCCTTTTCATCCATAGTTATCTATGGGCTCTTAATCGCTACCTCACTTTGACAATTTTCTTTGTGTTTGTGATTTATTTGAAAATATTTCGAAAAAGCCAAAGTACGGCTAACTTTGTAATGGTTCTTGTATCAGTCCTCAAGAATGCGTGCAAAGTGTTTTTTGAAAATATTTTTGAAAAGTGTGATGTATAAAAAAATGTTTATTCTAAAAATATTGTGAGCAAGCGATTAACAATTCTTATCCACTCAAGGTCGTTCTTATTCTTTTCCTTCTCCTTTAGAGATAGTGTTATTTATACCATTAGTTGGTAGGTAGCCCCATCTATTGGATGTGAAGGGACAGGCGAAGGATCATCGTATGGTCATCTAAAGCAACACATAGAGGGGTCATCGAGGGACTATGATCTTTATTCTAAGGGACTTCGCTAAAGTATCCCTATTTCGAGGGACATGACCATGTTTCCGAAGGCAACTAAGGGAGGTTATCCTAGAGGTGTAAAGTATGAATAGTGTGTTTAATTCAGTTATTTATCTTATATTAGGGTTATCTATTGATTGTTTTTAGATCTTTCCATACATGCCTAGTTACTAACAGTATAAAATATACAAAAAATTAAAGGTGCGCAAAGTAAATACTAACCTATTACAAGGCTTTGGGACACTTACATAAAAAGGATGCGAAAAATAAAATGCGGAAATTAAACCTTAAACTATTAAATCTCATAAGCAAATACATAATAGAAAAAATGCGGAAAGATAAATCTAAACTATTACAAGAAAAACATCGTGTGACCTATACAATTCCTCTAAGAATTTAAATGCAAAATAAATAATGAAAAAAATGTTTGAATGTGATTTTTTATGAAATAAATTTGATGTTAATTAAATAGTTAAAACCCTAAATCTAATTAATTTTAATTAATAAAAAAATCCTAAAATATAATTAATTTTAATTTTAAGAAAATATTTATTAACCTAATTAATTAGTAATTAAAAAAATATCAAAATTAATTATTGATAAAAAACCTAAACCTAATTTATTAAGGTTTTGAAAAAAGATTAAAATTTACTGATAGTTAATTAAGGGAAAAAATTAGGATTAGTGAAAAAAATTAGGGTTAATAATAAAAAAGAGAAGAAAATAGGTTAGTAAAACAAGAAAAAAGATTTGTATGGGGTGGGTGTTGAACCCACGCTCTAGATCTCATAGGTGTGCCCTCCTGCCACTAGGCCAAGCTGTTGTTTGTGTTAGGAAATAAGTGTTGCGCAAAATATTGTAAACATGCATGTTAATTGTAAAAATAACAAAAAGATGCAAAAGGCATGGATCGAACCCACGCCCTTATAGATCAATGCCTTTGCACACGCATCCTTGCGATTGGGTTGGCTGTTACATCCGGTACTATGATTGAAATAAATAAAAATGGATGGGCTGGAGAGGTGCCGGAGCCCTAGCTCCGATCGTCTTCTCCGGCAAGTTGCTTTCTTGTACTTGCGAAATAAAAGCGTTAATGATCCAAAAGAGACCCTACCCCCCTAATTTGACTCTTGCGAGTTCAATGGTGGCCTTGGTTTTTGCTGAATTGTCCTATACATAGAGATATAAAGAAAACAAAGCAAATAGGTTCCAATATGGAGATCCATCATCCTGACATTATGGGACTCATGCAATGGTTCAACCCTGTATTGTTACATCTCAACAACACAATGAAAGCATTAGTTCACATCAAAATAATATAGAATTTAAAACATGAAATTCATGAAAATATTTCAATCGACCATGCTTGGAATTCTTATTTCATGCACTTTTGATCATCAAGAACGATCAAGTCTTACCCTATAACACCTCAGGGATTGATTGGAATGGTTGGTTTGCTTTGAGAAGGGTCAGAATAATGATTTCAAGTTTGCTCTACTTTGGACAAATTTTGATATTTTTGCTAGAGAGAGACAGTCCTTGTAGGGTTTTTTATTATCTTGAGTGTATGAATGAGTGTGCTTATATAGAGGGAAAGATTAAGTTAAAAAAGGTGGGCCTGGACCTTGTACAACATATCTTTGATTTTGTTTTGAAAATAGGTTGGGATAAGACAAAACCAATAGATTTGTTTCTCTAATAGGTTCACATGGTTGGCGATGAGATCTTGGGCCTCCAAAGGATAAGAATCAAAAGCCTTTTAAGTCGTGCACCTCCACTTAATATTTATTTGATTTAATTTTCATTTAAATGAATAAAAATTCAAACAAAAGAAATAAAAATCATAAAAAAAATATAAGAATGGATTTGGGGGTCCCCTAATATGTCATGAACATGTTTGAACTTCAAAAGTTAGGCCCATTAGTCTGAAAGCCCAAAATTGTTTAATTGAGGTTTCATGCAATTTCACAAAATTACCTAACTTGTGCAATACATAACTTGCTCAATTTTTGTCATATGAAGGTGATCTTGGACTTTTTGGAAAGCTCAAGATGTCCCATATAACTCTCATTTGATCATTTTTGAACTTGAAGATTTCAATTTTATGTAAGTTGCTTTGACAAAAAGTTTCTTTTTGTTGACTTTTAAAATGACATGTAATGTTTTGGCTCATATCTCTTAAATGAAGCATTTTTAGGCCTTGAGCTTAGAGAGACAAAGTTGTATATAATTGAATTTCCATCAAAACGAGCTTTGGTTGAGAATTTTCTGATGAAATATGTGAAAGTTATGCCTGGTCAAAGTTCAGTTGACTTCTTCTAAAGAAAACCCTAATTTAGCAACTTTTGACTTTTGATGAATCTTGACTTTTCTTGATGAGTTATGATCAACCTTTGATAAAATGATGAACGTGACCTCAAAAACTTTATGTTGACCAAAAATCTCGAAGTTTGACTGTATGTTGACCACTGTTGACTTTTTGTCCAATATAGTTAATTTTCAATCATCTGAGCAATTGACTGGGCAAATTTGTGATGTTAGGCTTGAAACTTGATGTGGGGATTCTTTGAAGCATATGAGGAACCATGAAACTTACTTGAGGCATTAGAAGTGTAAAATCAAGCTTCTCTAATGCACTTTGGTTTTGATGAAGACAAACCATGTTGACAAGAAGGCAAAGATTATTGCTCAAGCTAAAAGCTTCTATGGATAAAGTATTTGGTTCAAGCACTTAGAAAATTTCAAGGTATAATGATAATACTTACTTTGAACTTAAGACATAGATGCTCAATGGCCAAAAGAAATATTTTATATTGTCCAAATCTTTACTCGAGTTTTTCTAAGCAAAAATTCAATTTTCACTTGGGTGAAATCGATTTGCATATTAGTGCAATCAATTGCATGCTTCAATTTTTCAAAACATTTGCTACTGTTTCTAAGTGCAATCGGTTTGCATGTTTGTGCAATCGATTGCTCTCAATCAATTTTTTATACTGACTTCAAGTGCAATCGATTTACACACTTGTGCAATCGATTGCACACTCAAAATATTTGAATTTCTAGCTGTTAAAGCAATAGATTTACACAAGGGTGCAATCGATTGCATGCTGAATGATTTTGAAAAACAACAGCTTTACTCATGCTTGTTCATAACACCAATTCATGGAAACCTTTCACTGAATCTTGGCTATTGTTCATGATTCATTTACAGAATTTTAAGTTGTTTCAAAAGGGTGCTATGAACATATAAATACTCATTTTAAAAATCATTTTAAGTACCTCTTCCAATCATATTTTCTGAATTTTCAAAAATCAAACTCAAGTTGTTATACTTTTTCATACACAAGTTTTCTGCACACTTTCACATATTGTTAACCAGAAAACTTTGAGCATTATATATCTTGAGTCATTGTATACTATTATCATTGTAAGAGAAGATCAATTCATTTATAAAATCACTGAAAGTGATCATTGCTACTCAAACTCACTCAAATCAAATATTGCTATATACTTTTTATTTTTCAAGATTGTTGGAAATAAGTTTGAGTGGTTTTATAAATCTTATTTTTCCAGGATTATTGGATACAAGTAAAGTCACTTTGAGAGGATTGTTCTAATTGTTGACATAGTGAAAATCCAAGAGGATTATTCTTGGTCCAAGAGGATTGTTCTTGGTTTTGGGTAGTTCTTGTTTAAGTTTGCCACAATAAGGAAATCTCTTTCATGTTGAAGGGGGACCAGGATATATTGCTTGTGTCTCTTTATTTTTCTGCACTTTACTCTTTCATAAACTCACCATAAACCAGAAAAATAATATCCATCATCACTAAAACAAGAACAAATTTAAAGTACCTAACTCACCCCCCCCCCCCTCTTAGGCGCAGTTCGTACTTATAATTGGCATCAGAGCAGGTTATAGGTAACTTGTTCCTAAAAGATCCAGAATGGCTTCCGAAAATCAAAATCCTGTTTTCAGAGATGGTGGTAGTAACAACAAGCCTCCTCTATTTTGTGGTGAATATTTTAACTTCTGGAAAATACGCATGAAGGCACATCTAGAAGAACAAGGAGAATAAATATGGGATGCCGTCAAGAATGGTCCATTTATCCCTATAACGGTAATCATTGGTGCTGGCTCATCAAAGCCTAAAGCTGCATGGAACGAAGATGATAAGAATAAGGTTCTCCATGATAAGAAGGAAATAAATCTTCTTCAAGGTGAACTTAGCATGGATGAATTCTTCTGTGTCTCGGCATGCAAAACAATGAAAGAAATATGGGATACCTTGGTACAAACTCATGAAGTAACTGTTTAAGTTAAAAGATCAAGACTAAATACCTTGAGTCAAGAATACAAATTATTTCAAATGCATCCCGGAGAAACCATACTTGACTTGCAAAAGAGAATCGTGCACTTGACAAATCATCGAAGTGCTCTTGGTAAGACTATGACAAATGATGAACTAAATCTGAAAGTACTTAGGTCCTTAACTAGGGAATGGTAGCCAAAGGTAACGGAAATTTCAAAAAAGAAAAGTATCTCCTCCATGACTTCCGCAACGTTGTTTGGAAAACTTCAATAATATGAGACGGAACTCGAAAGAATTGAAAAGCATGAAAATCAAGATAAGGAATCCAAGAATATTGCTTTAAAGATAGATTCCAAGGAAGGTGAAAAGGAACACAATCCAGAAGGAGATGAAAATTGCATGCTTCTTGTTAAAAGGCTTAGTAAGTTCTTTGGTAGAAATGATAAAACCTTTTCTCATTCAAAAGGAAAGAAACAATTCATGAAAAAGGAAGCTTTCACATCAACACAAGAAGTCACATGTTATGAATGCGTTAAGCAAGGTCATATAAAGCCGGATTGTCCGAAACTCTCCAAGAAAGGTGGCTACAAAAGAAAAAAGGGATTCAAGAACAAAAAGGCCTATGTTGCATGGGAGGATAATGAAATTAGTTCTTCGTCCGATTCTGATAGTGATAAAAGTGTAAATCTAGCATTGATGGCCTCACACCATTCTGATAATGAAGATGATGAGGTTAGTAATGAATTTTCTCTTTTTGATAGTGATGCACAAGGTTCTATATATGAACTATTAAATGAATGCAAAATTCTATATAAAACTATTTCATATCAAAAGAAACAAATTTCATCTTTAGAAGAAAAATGTGAAACTATGGAAAAAGATTTCAAAGAAGAAAAACAAAAATTAAGTGATGAACAAAAACATAATTTTGTATGCAAAAATTGTGAATCACTCTCTTTCCAAATTGTCCAATTAAAAAGAGTTATTGAAAGATATGAAAAAGGTAAAATTGGATTAGAAGGTGTTTTTAGCCAACAAAGATATTCCAATAATAAAAGTGGACTTGGATATTCAAAGTTTTCAAAACCAAGTTCTAATAAAACTATCTTTGTTAAGGCTAGTGATCAATCATCCAAATAGAAAGTGAACAAACCTAAAGTGGTTCATCACTATCCTAAAAAGGAAACATTTACTAAGAAGAAATCTTATCCTTCTAGATGTAGAAGTAACTTTGAACCTACTTGTTTTTATTATGGTATTAAAGGACATACACCTAATGCTTGCTATGTTAGAAACTTTAGTGTGGCAAGTGAGCATTATGTGTGGGTGTAACACGGTGGGAGAACTAACTTGGTGTTTTGCGTTTGATCGCAATTGTGCGGATGGAAAGAGTCGCCACCGACTTTTCTTTTATCTAAAAGGAAAGGCTGAAAAAACAGGAAAGACCTTTAGAGATGTTTTCTTAAGTTCGGGGGGTAGATTATGAAAAGGGAAGGTGTTAATAGCCTTTTCATTCGTAGTTATCTACGGGCTCTTAGTTGCTTGCTAGATCACTTGCTTTTATTTGAATGTTCTTGTGGTGTGAGTTTTGAAAGTATTTTGAAAATGTCATTGTAATGGTTCTCGTTTCTATGAGAACGCGTACAAAGTGTTGTTTCGAAAACTGTTCAAAGAAGTGTTTGTTGGAATGTGTTTTTGAAAGTGATTTTGAAAAGGTGTCTTCTTTGTAATGGCTCTCTTTTCTATAAGAACGCGTACAAAGTGTTTCTCTTTTGAAAATGTTTTAAAGTGAAATTGTTGGTGTATAAAAATGTTTTTGTTGTGAGCAAGCGAGCAACTAGGAGCGAATCTACCTACTCAAAAGGTCTTATGCTTTCTTTTCCTCCTCCTTTAGATGTTGTTATCTTACCATTGGTTTGGTAAGAAGCCCCGTCATTGGATGTGAAGGGACGGGCGTCAGAAGTTTGTATAGTCATAGAAGGTAACCTATAGAACGTTTTAGCAATGTCGTTTAGGGACTAGATCGTTTACCAAAGGAAACATCAAGGGTCATCGAGGGACTACGATCTTTTATCGAGGGTCTTTGCTAAAACGCCTATGTTCAAGGGACATGACTATTTTTCTGATAGGCAATAAAACAGGATTACCCTAAGGTATGTGTGTGAAAGTGTGTTTGATTCAAGTTAAGTTGTTCTTTGATTAGGGTTATCTAGTGGTTGTTTTTATCTTGCCATACACACCCTATCTTACTAGCAATTATATGAAAAGCGGTAAACTTGCGGAAATTAAAATCCTACGCTATTACACCATTAGGGGGATGGGGATACAATTTGTAAATGGGGATGAAACAAGTCCCTAATTATTACAACCATATCGAATAAGTGGACAGCAATGAAGTATATATGTATATAATACAGAAATAGTGTAAAAAGAGAGAAAAATAGCATTTTGAACTATTATGTGTCGACACATGCTGTTATGCATCGAGACATAACTTTTTCTTGCCCCTACTAAACTAAATCAACTCAGTATGAGTCGATGCATAATGAGATGTGTCGACTCATTCCCTGCTTGTGTCGACACATACGCGTTTTGTGTCGACTTACGCACCTTCCATCTTTTTGTTTTAGGCCTTGTGTAGCAGTATGAATCGATGCATACATCCATGTGTCGACTCATACCCTGCTTTTTCACTTAGAATGAGTCGACCCATGAGGGTATGTGTCGACCCATGTTACAGTTTTTTGCCTCTATGACCATTCCTTTGCATGTGTCATTCATTTTTCAACATATAAATGATAAAAATAAATAGGAAGGAAATGATTAACTTCAAGAGTAATGATTACTTCATCTTTTCCTCAGAAATAAACCAACAATAATGTATGGAAGATTCAAGGTTGAGATGACTTACCTTGCAAATGCAATTTCGGTTTTGAGTCTGAAACCCTTTAAGATGTTGTGTGGACTTTAATGAAACTACAGGAAGCTGCTAGACTTTCCTTTGTGTTGAAGTTTGTTGAATCAACTCCCAACAGTCAAGTTTATGTAATATTGTCTTTTGTTTAGAAGTTGAGAATAAGAGCACTACAGAAACGGTTCTTGAGCTTGAGCAGTATCTGTGTGATATGAAGTGTTTTGAGGATTTATGGGAGGGTTAGCAAGGTTGTATAATAGTGGATTGTGGATCTTTTCTGTTTTGATGAGTCAAAAAAGAGTTAAAGATGAACAGAGCTGTTATGGATGAACTGGGTTTTATGAGTGAGCTGGTTTTAAAAAATTATGTTTTTATTTTCTATCCTCCCTCTCTCAAAAAAAATCCTCCTCCATGTCTTATGAATCAGTCCCTTTTGTAGCCCCTTGATTGAGGTTTAGGAGGGAAACAAAATAAGTTGTTTTAAATTATTTTTGCATACTGCTTTTATGCTTTTTCCACATAATTTTCTTTTGCCATTTTGGTGCAATTTTATGGTTGTTATGATGCAGGTTGGAGCAGACTGCATAGAGCAGTTTTGGACTGGTTTTTTTGGACTGTATAGGGAAGCATATACAAGTTTTGTGACAGGTTTATGGTGCAGAATAACACAAGTTTTTGTAGGAAAGCAAATGAATATATTTTTGGAGTGTTGTTTCAATGCATACAAGTAACATATCATTTTTTTGTTCAACCATAATTTGGACAGTATAGTTTGCAGCATGAAACATGTTTGGTTTGTGGAGCAATTTATGCATATTGTATCAAAGACAAAGCATCGTGGCAAGGTTTTGAGTCAAAGGGAAAAGTCCAAACAATACAAATTTTAGGGTTTGTAAACTTGCAAAAAAATGTCACTTTGTAATAACTTGAATTATTTTTTATTGTAGTGACAAGATGTCATGAAGCAACGAACTTAACTTCGAAAAGTTTCCAAGTCTTGCAAAAGTTGGATTTTTGACTTTCTTGATTTTTGATGATCAAATTTCATATTTTGGATGTATTGATGAAATATGATTTTTGGGATTCAACTTTTGGTCAAAAAGTCAAAGTTTGACTTTTTAGCGTACAGTTGACTTTTCCCACCAGTTGACTGAATTTTGTCTATCAATCCACTGATCTCAGGAGATGAATTGAAATGTGCAATTAGGTCAAAATGATGCGCTCAGATCCTTGAGATCATGCTTCCAACAAATAAGCCAGGTATTAGGTCAAAAATCAAAGTTCGATCATTCTCGGTCAGAACCCTAATTTTACCCATTTTGTCCTTGTGACTGTCTTTCTTGGGAAATTATAGTCCAAGACTTGAAACTTGATAGAAGCAAGCTTGAGAGTCTAGGAGGATCCTTTGAGAAATGAGAGGGCAAATTTTGGGGTACAACAGCTGCCCCTGTTCAATCTTCTTAAACTTGAAAAGTGAGATCGACATGTTTGTCGTTCGTAGCTTGAGAGTGGAAGATGATTGAACACTAGAGAGCCCAGAAATTTGCACTCGGTGATGTGTTAGTTGATTGTGTAGGGAATGGGCTTAAAGATGCCATTTGGAGAAATGATGGAGATTTGTCAGATATGGGTTTATAGATGTTATACAAAGGTGATTGTTGACAGAAATTAGACTAAGTCTGAACTTGACTTCAACTTTGAAAAGAATCAGAGTAAACCCTTGGTCGATTTAAACTGAAACTAGTGAAAGTCTTGAATATTGTTTGACTGGAAAGAATTAGAATAAATCATGGAGCGATTTATCTGAACCAGAAGTGTTCCTTTGGAAAGTATTAGGATAAACCGTTGAGGGGTTTAAACTGAACCAAAAGAGATCTTGAATATTCTTTAACTGGAAAGAATTAGAGTAAATCTTTGAGCGATTTATCTGAACCAGAGAAAGTATCTGCGGAAAGAATCAGAATAAATCATTGAGATTTATCTAAACCCGAAGTGTTCCATTGGAAAGTATCAGGATAAACCATTGAGGGGTTTAAACTGAACCAAAAGAGATCTTGAAGAAGAATCAGAACAAATCATTGAGAGATTTAAACTGAATCGGCAGGGATCTGGAGAAGAATCAGAAGAAATCATTGAGATATTTATCTGAACCAGAGAAGACGTCTGCGGGAAAGAATCAAAATAAATCGTTGAGAGATTTAAATTGAACCGACAGGGATCTGGAGAAGAATCAGAACAAATCATTGAGAGATTCATCTGAACCAGAGAAGACGTTTGCGGGAAAGAATCTGAATAAATCGTTGAGAGATTTAAACTGAACTAGAAGGGGTCTGAAAGAAACATCTGTTATGTAGATGGTTGACCAGTCCTTTCTTGGGAATTGATCTGTAATTGACTTGTTGAAAATTTGACAATAATTCTCTGTTGATTGATCTTTCCTGAAAAAGATGAAAGGTTAGTTGCATGCAATGCCATGATGTATTAAATGCATGGTGCAATGATGTTATCAAAATAAATGAGATTGCGTCGTATGTATCTGTGTTGTCCATGCTATGACGTATGGATGTAATGTATGGACAAATTAATTGTTATGCCGCAGTATTGCTGGAGTCAAGGAAAATAAATCCCTGAGCATTGCTGAGAATGAGGAGTGCAACTCTTCATGTTTTTAAAGTTGAAGTGTTGATGAGCTTCCATTTATTAGAGAAATAAACTCTATTGTGTAAGGGGAAACGTCGTGCATTGCTTGTGGACCTTGTGAAATCCCGCTAGGGAATCCTAAGAAATTGGGCGACTTTCACTGAGGAGTCTTAGGAGCGGTAACTGGAAGTTTTGTTCTGTCTGGGATGTGAGAGAGCTTGATATCATTAAGCTGCATGCTGGAGATATGTTAGCGATCCTGTAGTGGGATGTCCCGTCTTCCGCTCTTGCTGGAAAAAGTAAATGTGGGGGATTTTATGGAATAGTATAAAGATATCATCCAATTTCTTAAAGCCATTAGTGATTGTCTTTTTATTTTCTGTTCCTCTTTTTTTTTTCATTTGTAAATAGTAGTCATGTTCAAATGCATATGTTCAAAAATAATCATTGGACGTTTTCTCACACAAAACACGGAAATAAATAAAAAAACAGATAGTTTTGCACTTTTAAAGGGATATCTTTGTATTAACTTGAATAAGTATTTTTGTACAATGAGACGAACATTCTAGTAAGAGAATGTCATCGTAGAAAATGAAAATTTGATACAGAGAAAAGATAGCTATGTGAAATAATTCCATGGGGTTCCCATTCTGCTATAGCCTTCGTGTCTCTGAGCGTCTTGTCCATTTGCTGCCTTGTTTGAAGTTGATTGGATTGATTAGACCCGTTGAGTTTGGCAGTCGATGCTAAAGGTTATCTGTAAGGTGATCCAACGGGACATAATCATACGCTTTAATTCCCTAACTTTTGCCTGGACCGCCTGTAGCGGTAGAAATGTTCAAGACTAAGTTGTTGGATTCACTAGACTTTATACAAATAAAAATAAAAATCGCCACCGCGCTTTATTGTTTCCAAAGGAATGGGAAAAGAGAGAATAACCCAAAAAATAGGGGGAAAATATCAAGGTAAGGGGGTTGGTTATGTAAAGGGAAGGTATTAGCAACCTAAACATCTAGGGTACTCCACAGGCGCCTCTTTGTAAAATCTGTATATTTTTTATATAAAAATTGATGTATATATAAAAAAAATGGATGGTGGAGGTGAGGAAAGAAATATATTTATTTTTATAATTTTTGCACCCTCCGCGGTTGACAACCTTTAGTGCCTACGTACCACCTTTCCGTGCAATAAGGGATTAGGGTACGCGTAGTTCCTCTTTTAAAAATTTAAAACACAAATGCGTTGGTTAATATTATGAGATGAAACGTCATTGTCATTGTCCGTATGGAAAACATACCTACTACTCACAATCATGAGAAAGGAGAATTTGCATCATCTCAAAGTGGAGGATATGGCTTGGATTTTTAAAAATCAACAATGCCACACTCATCACCAGAGTTGAAAGTATCTATCTTTATTACATATTGTAGAAGTATAGTTGTTTGCATCACTACAAGGATTGACAAGAGTTTAACCTTTTTTTGAGAAAAGTTTAAAGATAAAAGCAAAAGTGGAAAAATGGTTTGAAATGAGATTGATTGACTTTTAGTCTTCTCACAAAAAATGTCAAGGCATTATTAAGTTGATTGGAGTTTATTTATGAAAAATGTTTTGAAAATTCATGGACATAAGTCCAAGTTTATTATGAAATTGGTTCAAGTTCAAAAACAAGAAGAGTTTTCAAAAAGGGAAAGAAGATTTTTGAAATTAAAGAAGATGGGAGGAGAAGAAGGGACTATCCTAAAGCATAAGGTAAAAGCTAGGGATAAGAACCATCTAACCAACAAGAAACCAATACTTGACATTATGAGCCAAGATAGAATTCCCATTCCTTGGATTGAAACCAATCAAGAAAATAAATACTAGACCTCTTGAGAGAACCAAACTTCAAGTGTATTAAGTCTTCATAAAAAATTGGGCAAAGTAACGGTTGTATACGGGTGAATTCCATATTACAAACAAAGGGTGTAAACACAAAAACATGCACACAAAAACAAACAAGCAACCCAATGTATTGAGGTAAACCTCAAGAACTCCAGACAAAATAATCAGATAAGATCTCCAAGATAGGTCAAGGTTTATAATCCTAAGTCCAAGAAAAGTCCCATGCTCCATAATGCCAAGGATAGTAACCAAATAGTCCAAGCACCATTAAAGATTCTTTAGGGTTTATGTTGATTATTAAGTGTTTTAAGAAAGGAAAAGAAAAGCTCAAGTGAGCAAAGTAAAAATGGCAAGAAAATAAATGCTCAAATGAGCAAAGATGAAAATGGCATGAAATGTAAATGCTAAAAGTAAATAGTACATAAAGAATAAAAAAAAGTATAAGGTAAACAAGTCAATAATTAGTGGTTAGTTGGATGACCATCTTGAAGCTTGCATTTGGAACTCATTGGAGGATTGGTAGAACCAAAGCCTCCACACCACAAGTTGCATTTGCTTTTTGTCAAGTATATCATCCATTTGGAATTCTCATAAGTACCATTTAATGATCAACGATGTTTAAGTGATCCGCGTTGACCAAAGGTGTTGTAGATCCATTAGAGGATTGGTAGAACCAAAGCCTCCACACAATGAATCTCAAGGTTATTGGATCAAAGAGATCAAATTAACATACTTGGGCTTGCAATCATAAGTTTGGGCCACGAATGATCATTTATTCGAATCGGTACAAAATTTAGTGCTATGTTAGGCAATCGTAAGTGGACTTATATAGAAGTCGCACCTATTTTGAGGCCGGTCAATAGCAATCTATTCACCATTTGTTTTGAGACATGATATAGAGATCATGCTCCAACAACATCTAGTGTAGTAAGAAAGGGATGAGATGAAGAGGGATGGGAAAATATACAAACCACATTTGAATTAAATTTTAATCAAACTATTATTAAAATCATTCATCCATTTTTGTGGAGTTAAACTCAATACCATGGATCCAATGATGTTAATAAAGTTCATGATCCAAAATCTAACCCAAGATCAGCCAGAAAATAATCACAAAATAATATCAAATTTAATATACATAAAAAAGGATTTTTAAAAATGTTTTAAAAATAGAAAATAATAAGAAAAATATCAACTATGTACAAATTAATCAAGAAATGAAAAGTAAGACCATAGAAAAATCAGAAAAAGGCCCAAGTAATTTTACAATTTTTTTGGTAATTTTTTAAAGTCAGAAACTATTTTTAAAATTAAAATAAATGGGTCAAATAAACAAAAAATGGTAAAAAAAATAGTAAAGTCAGAAACAAAAATAAAATGAGGTCACCAATATTTTTCACAATATCATTGGATCATTCTATAATTTTTTTTCAGAATTTAAAAATGTATAACAGTATTTTTAAACATTTAAAACAACTCAAATAAGTGTAAAATTTGTAAAAAATACCAAAACACAAAATTAAATTGTGAAAAAATAAAAATCAGAAAGAGAATAATTAAAAATATTTTATATAAATTTTTCATATTTTTTGGACTAAAAATGAATTTTCTATGATTTTTTGAAATTTAAAACAATTAAAATATAAAAATCAGAAAAAGAAAATAAAAGTAAAATATGTGAACCATTGGATGAAAGTCAAAACGCGTTAGTAATCAAATCCAAGGGATCTGGCGCGCTGGCATATCATGGTCATTAGTGAATATTGTACATAATCATTAATTAAATCAGAATTTGAAAAATACAGATGGCGCGCCTTCATTGGTTAGAAGATGACATGTTGGTCATCTTCAACCTCCAATCATCACGAATTGCAGGTCTCTCAAACTTTAAAATCAGAAGCTCAGACCTATGCCATTCGCTTCATCTCTTCAAGACGAAGACAACCACACCCTCGCGTCAAATTTATATAAATTGTAGCTCAAGCAATTTGGAAGGAAAGTTTTGAAAAGGGATTTGAAATTTCATGGTCAAAACGTGTTTCCAGTAAAAGGTAAGTGTTGCGACTAGAACCAGTGCACTGAAAGTAACACAATGATATCACAGTTTTGAAGAATTGATGAAGGAATCTACCTATTGAAGTGGAGTTGCAGAGCTCTGAAACTGGACTTATATGGAGAAGTATAGGGCACGATTCTTGAATGTAATTATATGGTTAGCTTCAGGGAATATCAAGGAAGGTGAATTGATGGAAAATTTAGATTGGAAAAGGGTCGAGAATGGATTTTGAAGTTACCGAAAATTTAGTTATGGAGGAAGTTTGGCAGGGTGATTATGGCTATCCAAGCTTGGGAAAATGAATGGGATAGTTCATGTATTTATAGGAGAAGCAAATGGGATCAAAAGGAAGAGTGAATGACGTGTTTTGGAGGGAATTCGTGCAAACATGATGCACGAGTGAAGTATGATAGAAACTTCATCAAAACTCATCCAATTCTTGTGTTTTGATGCACTAATCCACTTGGGAAAGTTGGCTAATCATGTTTAGACCCAAAACACATGTTAATTTGAGGTTTAGAGGTTGTAACATGAAATTCAAATTCTGACTTGCAAGGAAACTTCAATTCCAAGTTACCATTTTAGAAACAATGGCATTCTCAGCTCAAGGGGTCTTAAGGCATGATTCTTGATGCTTTAGAAAGATGAGGTTACAAGATTTTCAATGTAAAAATAATGGAGTTAAATGGATGCTTGAGATGAAAGTTTCATTGTGTCAAAGTTGAAGAAAAAGGGTTGACTTTCCATACTTAGAAATATTTCACATTCTTCTTCAAAAATGACCTATAATGTCTTGCATCCAAACATGGCCTTCCACTTGGAATTTGCTCTTGACCAAAAAAGATGGAATAAAGTAGATCTCTTAAATGACATTTTAAAACTTGGATCATTCAACATATCCAAAATTTGAGCAACTTATGACTTGTTGAAGTTGGCAAAAAATCATGAAATGACCTATAATCTTTTGCATCTTTAAGGCAACTTTCATCCATTTTCCCACTTTGCACATAAAAGAAGGAATAAAGTTCACATCTTCAAGATCAATATGGAAAATTAATGGACTAAAGGTGATAAAAATTGACCAAGTTAGGAGCATTTGAAGTCACTCATGTAAAATTGTGGATTCATCTGGATGACTTGTAATCTGTCTTCTTCACCAAGTTCCTTCCACATGAAAACTCCTTGGAACTTTTGAAGTGATTTGTTGATAACCCTTTAAAGAGGAGGATATATTTGGAATCACTCAAAAATACCAAAAGGTGAGCAAGATGTACTCCTTTGAAGTTCAAAACCTTAGCTCCTAGATCAAGAAAATGCTTTGAGGAACTTTGACAAGTTTGAACAAACTTCTTGTACCAATATTCTTGCTTTGTGAATAGAAGTTGTTGAGGATGATAATGAGGACTCATAGCCACAAAAACCACTTTTATATCTTGGAATTTGATATAAGTTTTCTCTTGTGACCAATAGGAACAAGGCCTTGTCCAATCATGACAACTTCTCCAATCAAACCCCTTGTACTTTTGAGTCAAATCTAATAACCTTGAAATGTGATGAACCAAAGCAACCTTGCCATGCCAGTTCTTCTAAAACCAATCCAATGATAAGGTTTGAACTTCTCAAGCTTTATTGAATAGGGCATGGAAATAAACTCATGAACCCATGGGGTAACTTGTTAAATCTCATTGCCTTTACCTACATGGATAACAAGCAAGACAAACCAACATTGCATTTTATTAGTTAAATGAAGAAATCAAAACAATATTCATGATCACAAAAGGAACATAAGTCAAGGTGCTTGGTAATCCCTCAAAAAGGGAAAAATTAAATGTAGGGATGGGAACCAAGAATCCTAGTGTGATATTGTTGTGAGTGAATCAACATGGTATGATGAAGGGATCTTAGGGGAAAAAATTAGGGTACAACAGTTGCCCTTATTTAAGTTTCTTCTATCCGGAGATACAAAGGTTAAAAATCTTCATGTCAACGCGATCAAAGATACTTAAATATATAACAAACCTTATTTTTGGCCCTAAGATACCATGCAAATGGTTATGATCATGAATGCATATGAACAGGACCAAAGAGACGCAAAATAACACTGTGGCTGTAACAATAATAATGAAACAAAGGAGCACCCCCACCAGGAAAATAAATCACTGGTGGACCCAGAGAACTGAATTAGAGAGGATGGTAGGATGGTCAAAGGACACACCAACTTCTACTGAAGGCGAAGTTACCGATGTTTACTGAAGGCAGAGAGAAAGATAACAAACATCGACGTTCACTGCCAATGTCCTACCAACTTTCACTGAAGGTAGAAAGAGAATATATCATATCACCGCCCTTCACTGACGATGAACTACCAACGTTCACTGAGAGTATAAAAAAGATAACAAACACCGACGTTCACTGTCGATGGTCTACCAACTTTCACTGAAGGTAGAAAGAGAATATATCATATCACCTCCGTTCACTGATGATGAACTACCAACGTTCACTTAGGGTAACAAAAAATAACAAACACCGATGTTCACTGCCGATGGTCTACCAACTTTCACTGAAGGTATAAAGAGAATATATCATATCACCACCGTTCACTGACGATGAACTACCAACGTTCACTGAGGGTAACAAAAAGATAACAAACACCGACGTTAACTGCCGATGGTCTACCAACTTTCACTGAAGGTAGAAAGAGAATATATCATATCACTGCCGTTCACTAATGATGAACTGCCAATGTTCACTGAGGGTAGCAAAAAGATAACAAACACCAACGTTCACTGCCAATGGTCTACCAACTTTCACTAAAGGTAGAAAGAGAATATATCATATCATTGATGTTCACTACAATGAACTACCAACATTCACTGAGGGTAGCAAAAATATAACAAAGACCGATGTTCACTGCCAATGGTCTACCAACTTTCATTGAAGGTAGAAAGAGAATATATCATATCACTGTCGTTCACTGACGATGAACTACCAACGTTCACTGAGGGTAGCAAAAAGATAACAAGTTTCCCCAAGATTCTGGTGTTTCACCTAGAACGGGTCTCAACTTCTTCTTTAACCAAGGCACTCCGCCTGTAAAGGATAATATATAAGCTGTCTCAAATAAAGAGACTTGCTAATTATTGTCACAGAGGGTTGTAAAAAGATATTACTTTTTGGGAAGGAGGTATGACTTCCTAGGGAGATGGCATGATACTCTTGCTGAAGGGATAAAGTCTTCTTGTGCAAAATAAATGCACCAACCAAAACTTGGGGTTTTCAGCAATCCAAAGTGAATAGCATTGTTGGGGAACCACAGATCCAAACCAGAAATAAACTGGAACGAAACAGTCAACCAGAATTCATCCTTTGAGAAATAAACTCAAGAACAAAAACAAAATTTATCCAAACAAGGAGCTGTACCGGAAGGCTTAAAGCAAAAATCTTCTATGAGGGACAACTCAGTAGGGAAATTGAAAGAATATACGTTTTCTGCTTAAGTCCAACACTCTATTCAAAATAGGGCAACGTAACTCTGCAAAACAGGGTAATATGTCAACAAAAATATTATTAAATGTCAATGAACAATGATATGCTAATTTTAGCTATGCATGATGTATGTATGAATGTATGAGTGCTATCGTGCGTATGCTGACAAAAAAGATACACAATCATTGGGAACAAACAAGCAAAATCGCCTCAGGCACTAACAAAACTCGACTAAACTTCATCCAAGATGATCATTCCAAGACAGGTAAAGACCAACTGCGGAAACAAAACCTACTGCCTGCTTTAACTTTACTAGGGAGAAACATAATTCGGAGGTAGACAAATCAAAGTTATGAAATAAACAGATACCGGGATAGAACGTCCTTCTTCAGGCTTCATCAGGGAAACCAGTATTTTTTACAAAAGCAACATGCCTACTGGAGATTACAAGACTAGTCTCAAATAAAGCATATTAACACCGAAACATCCAAACTTCGCTGGGGAATTCAAGCCTACTTCACTGGAGAAAAATGCGGATTGAAACTTCTCATCATGAAAACTCAGAAAAGAGGAGAAATGAATCCAAAATTGATTGAGGATACCGGAATCATGAACCCAGTACGGTGAAAAAAACCCGAGTAGACCTTCTCGAGGGGAACAAAAGCTTCTCAAAACAAATGGAGGTTGTCCATTCCTGGGATCACCATTTTTGTTGTCATTGCTTCATCACAACTCTCAAAGTAAAAGTAAATTGTAAACATCTTTTTTTTTTTGAAAAATTAATTTTGTTATTTAATCACTTTGCTTTGAAAGTTATTATCAGTAATAAATGGAGTCTTTGCAAGCTAAATAAAATAAGAAACACAAAGAATTGGGTAAAATCTTGAATTTCATTAATAGAATGGTAGTCAGCGAATGGCGAGACTCCATAGATGATTACAAAGTTTGAGAAATGGTAATACATAATGGAAAAGATACATTGAGATACAATGACCACTATCCCCCCTAACAACTTTTGAAATCCTGAGCAGCAGCTTTTGTTGAAGTATGGTGAGGATCCGAGAAGATTGTTGCTTCAACGATCAAATCTTGTCTGACGTAGTTACTTGCCAATAAAATCCCTAACTTTGCCTAAGCTTCCCTTGTGGGTTTTCAACTTAGAGGGAAATTTATTCTGCTTATGTCTCTAATATTTGCCTAGACCGCCCTTTCGGGTTTTCGGCCTACCGAGATGCTCCTTTTTTGCCTAAGCCTCCCTTTCAGGTTTTCAACTTAGCGAGTTGTTCTTTTATTTCTTTAGGCGAAGTATTTCTTGATTGCATCAGCGTTCATGGGACGTGGGAACTCCTCGCCATCCATAGTTTCAAGAATTAATGCACCGCCAGAGAAGGCTTTCTTGACAACACATGGGCCTTCAAAGATGGGAGTCCACTTGCCCCTAGAATCGATGTTGAAATACATGATCTTCCTGAGCACGAGGTCGCCTTCTCTGAGTTCACGAGGTTTGACCTTTTTATCAAAAGCTTTCTTCATTCTTTTTTTATATAACTAGCCATGACACAAGGCTGTCATTCTCTTCTCATCAATCAAATTCAATTGGTCAAACTTGTTATGGATCCATTCAGCCTTCGTCAACTTGGTTTCCATTATCACACGCAACAAGGGAATCTCTACCTCAACTGGGAGTACAACTTCCATTCCATACACTAAGGAGAACAGGGTTGCTCCTGTTGAAGTGCGGACAAATGTTCGATATCCATGTAGAGAAAAAGGGAGCATTTCATGCCAATCCTTATAAGTAATAACCATTTTCTGGATAATTCTCTTGATATTCTTATTAGCAGCTTCAACACCCCATTCATCTTTGGCCTGTATGGAGATCAATTGTGATGTACAATCTTGAATTCTTAATGCAATTCTGTCATCATCTTGTTGTTCAAATTCGAGCCATTGTCAGTGATGATTCTACTCGGCACACCATACCGGCATATAAGATTATTCTTGAGGAAACGTATAACCACTTGTTTAGTAACATTGGCATAGGAAGCAACCTCCACCTATTTGGTGAAGTAATCAATTGCTACCAAGATAAAATGGTGCCCATTCGAAGCTTTGGGTTCTATCATCCCAATCATGTCAATACCCCACATAGAGAAAGGACACGGGGAGGAAATCACATTGAGGAGTGTCGGAGGCACATGGACCTTGTCTGCGTAAATCTGGCATTTATGGCACTTATTTGCAAACTTGTAACAGTCAGATTCCATTGTCATCCAATAATAACCTTCCCTTAGCATCTTTTTAGCCATCGAATGTCCATTGGGATAAGTGCCAAATGAACCTTCACGAATCTCATGCATCAACATGTCTGCTTCGTGTCTATCCATGCATCTGAGCAAGAACATGCTATAATTTTTCTTGTATAACACATTTTCACTGAGGAAGAAACTGCCTGCCAATCTTCTCAATGTTTTTATATCTATTCAACGCATCAATCGGGTATTCCTGAGTCTGAATAAAATGCTTGATATCATAATACCAAGGTATTCATCTGCTACCTCCTCTATTGTAAACACATGAGCGGGCCTATTCAGCCGTCGAATCGTAATTCAGGGGTATATCATTCCAAATATTCACTTGGTACATAGAAGCCAAAGTTGCCAGAGCATCCGCCATTTTATTTTCATCTCTAGGGATGTGATGGAATTCAACTTTATTGAAGAATGGTAATAATCTTCTTGCATAATCTTTGTAAGGGATCAAGCCAGGGTGATGAGTATCCCATTCTCCTTTAATCTGTTTTATTACCAAAGCTGAATCACCATACACATCTAGAATTTTGATTCTGAGATCAATAGCTTCCTCGAGACCCATGATGCAAGCCTCATATTCTGCCATATTATTAGTGCAATCAAATGTTAACCTTACAGTAAAAGGAATGTGCGATCCACGAGGAGTGACAATCACAACACCAATTCCTTTACCATAAACATTCACAGCTCCATTAAATATCATACTCCAACGAGATTCAGGGTCAGGACCTTCCTCAGGTAATGGTTCATCACAATCCTTCACTTTCAGGAACATCACATCCTCATCGGGGAATTCATATTCTACAGACTGGTGATCCTCCACTGGTTGGTGAGCAAGATAATCTGCCAACACACTACTTTTAATAGCTTTTTGATTGCGGTATTCGATATCATATTCAGATAACAACATCTGCCAGCAGGCAATTCTCCCAGTAAGAGCAGGTTTTTCAAAAATGTACTTGATTGGATCCATTTTGGAGATCAACCAAGTGGTGTGATTCAACATATACTGCCGCAAATGCCTTGTCACCCAGGCCAAAGAACAATATGTTTTTTCCAGCATGGAATACCGCAACTCACAATCAGTGAAGTTTTTACTGAGATAATAAATGGCGAACTCCTTCTTCCTTGTTTCATCCTGTTGTCCTAGAATACAACCCATGGATTTATCTAACACTGTCAGATACATAATCAACGGTCTTCCTTCTACGAGAGAGAGCAAGATAGGAGGTTCAAGCATATATTCTTTAATACTTTCAAATGCCCTTTGGCAGTCATCCGTCCACACACAACCTTGATCTTTCTTTAAGAACTTAAAGATCGGTTCACATGTTGCAGTCATGTGGGAAATAAATTTGGAAATATAATTCAAACGCCCGAGGAAACCTCTGACTTGATTTTCAGTTCTTGGTGCTAGAATTTCTTGAATTACTTTGACTTTATCAGAGTCAACTTCAATTCCTTTCTGGCTAACAATGAAACCCAACAACTTCCCCGATCGAACACCGAAGGGGCATTTATTTGGATTCAAGTGGAGATGATACTTCCTCAAACGCTGAAACAGCTTTGTTGTACCCCAAATTTTCCCTCTCATATTCTCAAAACATTGCAAGAAAAATCTCCAAGTGGCTCAAGGTTGCTCAAGAGTTGGGCAGTCAAGCTATCTCCTAAGGCAGTCAACCCCAAATTAGGGTTTTGTGTTGCATCAATATCTTTGAATCCAGATGACCTCAAGTGCTCCCTAATGTCCTAATATATTATCAAGATCATCCATGCCAAATTTCAAGCCTTGCAGAGGAAGTTTGCTCAATCAATTGCTCAAAGGTCCAAAAATCGATTATGCTAGGGCAAAAGTCAATTGTGACCTATAAACAGTCAAACTTCAATATTTTTTGTCAAAATTCTCATTTTGAAGGCTATTTCATCATTTGATCAAGGGTTGATCATGATTCATCAAGGATTTCTCAAAATTCATCAAGACTCAAAAGTTGTTAAATTAGGGTTTTATAGGAAAAGTCAACTCAACTTTGACCAAGCATAACTTTCTCATATGTTATGAGAAATGACCCATCCAAAGCTCATTTTGAAGAGGATGCAATTTCCTACAATCCATCTTCATACCCTCAAGATCAAAAAATGCACTCACAAGAAGTTATAAATTTGGACATTATAGGTCATGTTTGAAAGTCAACAAAAACACCTTATTTTCAAAAGCTTATAACTTGAGAATGGAATATTAAAATGAGATGAGACAAACAGGGTTGATTAGAGGACATCTCAAGCTTTCTATAAATTCCAAGAACACTTCCAAAAGTTCAAAATTAAAGAAGTTATGCATTGTTGAAGTTGGGCATTTTTGCAAAATTGCCAAAAGTCAATTATCCCCAAAACTTCAAATTTTGTCAAATGGGCCCATTCTTTTCCACTTGATTTGAGCTTTCATCATAGTCCACGTGTCCTAGCTTCATCCATGAGCCCATATCTTATTTTTATTATTTTATTTGATTTTTTATTGAATTTATTCATTTTTAATCAAATTAAATCATAAAAAATTCAAAAGCTTTGATTACATGAGATTTTTTGGCTGTTTCAGGCTGTAATTATCATCATTAACATCATCAAATTCGTATCAAGCAAAACCATGTGCAAAAAGATTGAGATTTGGCAAAATTGGAAAGGTTTAAAGAGTGAATCAAATCAAATTGGCAAGCATTAATGGGGGAAGATTTGAGCCAAGTTTGTTACCCTAGCACATTGTACCATACATAAAGAAGCCAGAGGAATCGAGACAAGGGTTGGAGGATACAGAAAGAAGTAGAACAAAGTTGGGAAAAAGTGACAAAAAGCTTGAAATCGAATCCATAGCTAGAGACATTTTCAGAAGCCAAGACATATCTCAATCGTTTCCTGGATGTCCATACAAGCGATCAGGATCAAAGGCAAGCATTCTCAGACCTTCACAAGCGCTGTAAGTGTCACGATAATCACCTTGGTTCTTGAATTTGGTTTGATCTATTCTTGCATCTATAACAAAAATTAACTGCATATTCATGATCACCATGTCATTTGCTAACCTTCTGTAATAGCCAATTCCATTTATAGGCATTGTAACTCCAGAACACCATAGCTAGGGTTGCGTTTTGTTTTTTTAGGGATTCTTATTTCAGGTGAAATTGGTCCATATAATGGGCATGGTTGCACTCAGGAGAAGGAGACGAACCCAACCATGCCCTTGAAAGTCATTCTTATTGCCTGGAAGTGATTTTTGGATCGAGCTGAGTTTTTAGCTGCGGATTCAAATCCACAGGTAAAATTACAGTAGTGGAAGGACAGGGACGAAGAGCTGGCAGTCGCCCATTGGCCTGTTCAAATGGAGCGCGCTTTTTTTATAATTTTTCTTTCCTTTGACTTGTTTTCTTTTATTATATATTATTTGTATATTATTAACAAACAAAGCCAAGCAGCCTAGTGGTTGAGCGTGTACATCCAATATCCTATAGGACCTGGGTTCGAATCCCAGGTCCCCCACTTTCTTTGTTATTTTTCTTCTTCAGGTGATCATGTGCATATCCAGGCTTGCAGCTCACCATGCACCATCAAGCATTCAGTAGCCAGATGGCCATTGGCCTGATTTGGTGGCCAAGATCCGAAGGTCCACCATGGAGTCAAGTCTACGCATGCACACCAAGTCCAAAAAAGTCAACAGGGCCAGCGTTTAATGGGCCATAAAATTGCTGATCCACACTCCCAATTTCAGGCCCATACCCCCCTTACTCTCATCTATTTTATTTTTTTAATTTTAATTAATTGTTTTATTATTTTTTATTCAATTACTAACCAATTAAAAAATTCTTTTCTTTTCTAAAATGAAATCACCAAAAATATTTTTATTCAATAAAATTTTAATTTTTCTTATTTTATTAATAAACACTAATTAAATTAATTTAGGTATTAATTAGAATAACTTTAAACTATTTTTTGCAAATAATTAAAATTAAATTAGACATAATTAGGTTTTTACTAATTCAATTAATTTTTTATTTCTTTCTTAAAATACCAAAAACCCAAAAATAACTTTTTTTCATTTAATTAATTAATTTATTAATTTAGTAATTAATTTAAGTTAACTTCTTTCTTAAAATAAAAATAACAAAAGATCTTTTCCTTAATAAAAAGGGTCAAAACCCTAGAACTTTGCGCTCGATTTAATTTCCTGCATGCGATTTACTTTCTTTATCATATAATGTACTTGCATCCGGTTTGTAATAGTTAATAGGACATTTATTTATTTTTTATCGCTTTATTTATTTTTTATCGCTTTATTTATTTTTAAAGGGTTTGTCTTTGGCGATGTAAATACCCGACGCCTTGTAATTTAAATTCCGCATTTTATTTCCTGCAAATTATAACTGTTAGATGTTTGATAATAGGATGCATGACAAGACTGAATGTTTTAACCTAAAATCAACTTAGATCACCCTTAACATGTACAAAGACAAAAATAACTGAAAATGACACACTCGCACATGCCACTCTTAGGGTACACCCCACTTGGTTGCCTTCGTACACGGTCATTGAGTATAGGTCGTTTTAGAGATCGTCCTCTTGTCTAAAAGATCATAGTCGCCTCGAAATGGTTGCCTCGAATATTGTTGCCTCAAACAAATGATCTAAGACATTAGGGTTATCGCTAAGGCATCCTAATATTGCTTTGGTGACCGTATGTCCCTCATTCAAATTGACCCTTAAACTCCAACGATGGTGCTACCTACTCACTAATAGTGGGATAGCATTGTCTAAAGGACATTAGCATAGAACGATTCCTTTTTCGAGTAGGTAGATAGCTCTTAGATACTTGCTCTTTCAAAAACTAAAACTTTTCACACTTACACTCCTTTTCGAACAAAGTTTTTAAAAAACACTTCATACGCTCTTGAGGACAGAAGCAAGAGTTAAATCAAGGTTTCAAAACAAAAACTTTTTCAAACCCACAAGCACAAAGAGAGAAATTCTGAAAACAATTGAGCAAGTACCTAAGAGCCCGTGGATAACCATGGATAGAAATGGTGCTAACACCTTCCCTTTCTATAATCTACCCCCCGAACCCGAGAAATATCTCGAAAAAGGAATTTTTCTGTTCTTTTTTCCTTTCCTTGTTGGATAAAATAAAAGTCGGTGGCGACTCTTGCTTACCGCGACATTTTGCAAAAACAAACGCAAAATGCAAACCAGCATTCCAAAAAACAGTCAGTTCTTCCCACCGTATCACAGAACTGGCGACTCTGCTGGGGAGACTGTGAAGGGTTGGAGCTGAAACCCAACAAAACTCAAAATATCATCCCCAGAAGAGTCGCCAGTTCTGTGATACGGTGGGAAGAACTGACTGTTTTTTGGAATGCTGGTTTGCATTTTGCGTTTGTTTCTGCAAAATGTCGCGGTAAGCAAGAGTCGCCACAGACTTTTATTTTATCCAACAAGGAAAGGAAAAAAGCACAGAAAAATTCCTTTTTCGAGACATTTCTCGGGTTCGGGGGGGGGGGGGGGGGGGTAGATTATAGAAAGGGAAGGTGTTAGCACCCTTTCTATCTGTGGTTATCCACGGGCTCTTAGGTACTTGCTCATATTATTTTCAAAATTGCTTTCTTTGTGCTTGTGGGTTTGAAAAAGTTTTTGTTTTGAAACTTTGATTTAACTCTTGCTTCTGTCCTCAAGAGCGTATGAAGTGTTTTTGAAAACATTGTTCGAAAAGTGTAAGTGTGAAAAGTTTTTTTTTGAAAGAGCAAGTATCTAAGAACCATCTACCTACTCGAAAAAGGAATCGTTTTATGCTAATTTCCTTTAGACAATGTTATCCTACTATTGATGAGTAGGTAGCACCATCGTCGGAGTTTTAGGGTCAATTCGAATTAGGGACTTACGGTCACCAAAGCAATGTTAGGATGCCTTAGCGGTAACCCTAATGTCTTAGATCATTCGTTTGAGGAAACAATATTTGAGGCAACCGTTTCGAGGCGACTATGATCTTTGGACAAGAGGGCGACCTCTAAAGTGACCTATACTCAATGACCGTGTACGAAGGCAACCAAGTGAGGTGTGCCCTAAGAGTGCGCATGTGCGAGTGTGTTGTTTTTTCAGTTATTTTTATCTTTTTACATGTTAAGGGTGATCTAATTTGATTTTAGGTTAAAACATTCAGTCTTGTCATGCATCCCTATTATCAAACATCTAACAGTTATAGTTTGCGGAAAATAAATTGCGGAATTTAAATTACAAGGCGTCGGGTATTTACATCGCCAAAGGCAAACCCTTTAAAAATAAATAAAGCGATAAAAAATAAATAAAGTTCCTATTACCTATTACAAACCGGAGGCAAGTACATTAATATGATAAAAATAAATAACGCGCGTGGGAAGTTAGATCGAGTGCGAGTTTAGGGTTTTGACCCTTTAAAGAAGACATTTTTTGTTGTTTTTTATTTGATAAAGAAAAGAAATTAACCTAAATTAATTACTTCATTAATAAATTAATTAATTAATAAAAATAAATTATTTTTGGTTTTTTTGTTATTTTAAGAAAGAAAAATAAAATAATTAATGTTAGTAATTAAAATCTAATTAAATCTAATTTAATTTTAATTATTTACAAAAAATAGGTTAAAGTTATTTCTAGTTAAAACCTAAATTAATTAATTAGTGTTTATTAATAAATAAAAAATTTGATTGAATAAAATATTTTTGTGATTTTATTTTATAAAGAAAAGAACTTTTTTGATTGGTTAGTAAATTAGATAAAAATAATAAAACAATTAACTAAAACAAAATAAATAAAATAAAAGAAGAGGGGTTGGGCCTGAAATAGTGGTGTAATTAGCAATCTGAAGACCCATTAGAGCTGGCCTTGTTTGACTTTGTGAGATCTAGTGGGCGTGTGTTGACTTGGCTCCATGTAAGCCCCCAACGTTTGACCATCAGATTTGGCCTTTGGCCATCTGGCTATTGGATATATGAAGGTGCACGGTGAGCTGCAGGCTTGAATACACACACAATCTCCTGAAAGAAAAAAACAATAAGGAAGTGGGGGACCTGGGATTCGAACCTAGGTCCTGAGAGTGATTGCTCGCTTGCCTTGCCAACGCACCAAGTTGCTTCAATTGTTATATGGATACAAAACAATGATAATAAAGCAAAACAAATAATTATTGATCAGAAAAAAAAATATGCGCGCCATTTTTGAATGGCCCAATGAGTGAATTCCAACTCTTCGTCCCTGTCCTTCCACTACTGTAATTTTACCTGCGGATTTGAATCCGCAGCTAAAAACGCAGCTCGATCCAAAAATCACTTTCAGGCAATAAGAATGACTTTCAAGGGCATGGTTGTGTTCGTCTCCTTCTCCTGAGTGCAACCATGCCCATTATATGGACCAATTTCACCTAAAATAAGAATCCCTAAAAACAAAAATGCAACCCTAGCTTTGGTGTTTCGGGGTTACAGCGCCTATAAACCAAATTGATTATTGCCAAAGGTTTGCAAATAACATGAGGGTTATGAATATGCAATTATCTCATTCAAATGATGCCAGAATAGGCCAAATCGAATCCAAGAACAGATCTAGGAAGCGTGGGACTTACAGCATGTTATGGGGTTTGATCGAGCTTGCTTTTGATCCAGGCAGATTGAATGAACACCCAGGAATAGATTGGGACCAGTCTCAGCTTCTGAAAATGCCTCTAAGCACGATTTTGATTTCAAGATTTTTGTCACTTTTTTTCCACTTTGTTTTGCCTCTCTTTGCAGCCTTTAACCCTTATTTCGTCCCTTGTGGCTTGCTTATGTACTGTATAGTGTGTTAGGGTAACAAACTTGGCTCAAATCTTCTCCCATCAATGCTTGCCAATTTGATTTGATTCACCCTTTACAAACTTGCCAAATCTGCCAAATTTCAATCTTTTTGCCCATGATTTTGTTTGATTCGAGTTTGATGATGCTAATGATGATAATCAAGACCTGAAACAGGCAAAAAATCTTAGGTAATCAAAGTTTTGGATTTTATATAAATTAATTTTATTTAAAATGAGTAAATTAAATAAAAAATCAAATTAAATAATAAAAATAAAATATGGGCTCATGGCTGAAGCTAGGATACGTGTGCAACTATGCAAGCTCAAATCAAGTGGAAAAGAATGGGCCCATTTGACAAAATTTGAAGTTTTGGGGATAGTTGACTTTTGGCAATTTTGCAAAAATGTCCAACTTCAACAATGCATACCTTCTTCAATTTTGAACTTTTGGAGGTGTTCTTGGACTTTTTAGAAAGCTTGAGATGTCCTATAACCAATCCTTTTGGTATCATCTCATTTTGATGTTCCATGCTCAAGTTATAAGCTTTGGAAAAAAAGGTGTTTTTGTTGACTTTCAAAAATGACCTATAATGTCCAAATTCATAACTTCTTGTGAGTGCATTTTTCGATCTTGGGGTATGAATATGGATTGTAGGAAATTTCATCCTATTCAAAATGAGCTTTGGATGGGTCATTTCTCATAAAGTATGAGAAATTTATGCTTGGTCAAAGTTGAGTTGACTTTTCCTACAAAACCCTAATTTAGCAACTTTTGAGTCTTGATGAATTTTGAGCAATCCTTGATGAATCATGATCAACCCTTGATCAAATGATGAAATATACCTCAAAATGAGAATGTTGACAAAAAAACTTGAAGTTTGACTGTATTTGGGTCACAGTTGACTTTTGCCCTAGCACAGTCGATTTTTGGGCCCTTTGAGCAATTGACTGAGCAAACTTTCTCTACAAGGCTTGAAACTTGACATGAATGACCTTGAGAACATATTAGGAAATTGGGGAGCACATGAGGTCATTTGGACTCAAGGATCTTGATGCAACACAAAACCCTAATTTGGGGTTGACTGCCTTAGGAGATGACTTGTCTGACCCACTCTTGAGCAATCTTTAGTCACTTGGAGATTTTCCTTGCAATGTCTTGAGAAATATGAGAGGGGAAATTTTGGGGTTCAACAGCTGCCCCTATTCAATCTTCTTAAACCTGAGGATGTAGATTGACTTTTGTGCCTTTCGTGATCTGAAGGTGGAAGATGATTGAACACTAGAGTGCCCAGAAATTTGCACTCGCATGAAGTGGTATCAGCCTGGTGATGTCGGAAATGGGCTTACAGATGCCATTTGGAGATTATTGGCGGGAGGATGGGCTTAAAGATGCCATCTGAATGGGTTTCGATCGCATAAGAGATTCCTTAGCGAGAACTTGCATACCTGTTGTTGTAGAAGATTCCGCTGGGGAAGTCTGATCTTTGTTGAGATTTAGGAACTTGTCTGTACTTCAACTGAGAGAACATCTCTGTTGAGCTTTAAGAACTCTTATGTAATTCAACTGGGGGGAATCTGTCGAGATTTGGAACCTTACTATAATTCAACCGAGGATAATTTAGTTGAGATTTAAGAATCGGTCAGTACTTCGACTGAGGAGAAATGCCGAGATTTAGAACCTTATCTATAATTCAACCGAGACTAATTCAGTTGAGATTTAAGAATCGGTCAGTACTTCGACTGAGGGAAACATCTTCATCGAGATCTAGGATTGTCTGTACTTCAACGGAGTATAATTCTGTTGAGATTTAAGAACTCGTCCACACTTCGACGGAGGAAAGTTGTCGAGAGTTAGAAACTTATCTGTAATTCAACTGAGACTAATTCAGTTGAGATTTAAGAACCGGTCAGTACTTCGACTGAGGGAAACATCTTCATCGAGATCTAGGAACTGTCTGTACTTCAATGGAGGATAATTCTGTTGAGATTTAAGAACTCGTCCACACTTCGACGGAGGAAAATTGTCGAGATTTAGAACCTTATCTGTAATTCAACCGAGACTAATTCAGTTGAGATTTAAGAACCGGTCAGTACTTCGACTGAGGGAAACATCTTCATCAAGATCTAGGAAATGTTTGTACTTCAACGGAGAATAATTCTGTTGAGATTTAAGAACTTGTCCACACTTTGACGGAGGAAAATTGTCGAGATTTAGAACCTTATCTGTAATTCAACCGAGACTAATTCAATTGAGATTTAAGAATCGGTCAGTACTTCGACTGAGGGAAACATCTTCATCGAGATCTAGGAACTGTCTGTACTTCAATGGAGTATAATTCTGTTGAGATTTAAGAACTCGTCCACACTTCGACGGAGGAAAATTGTTGAGATTTAGAACCTTATCTGTAATTCAACCGAGACTAATTCAGTTGAGATTTAAGAACCGGTCAGTAGTTTGACATAGCTGAGAACTTAACTGCATCCTTCCTGAAAGGTAAAAGTCAGTCGTATGCAACGCATGATATATATCAAGCAATGATGTTCTCAAAATAAATGAGATTGTGTTGTATGATGCATATATGCATGTGCCATGATGTATGGAAATGTAATGTTTTTAGCTGGGGAAAATAAATCCCGGATAGCTGCTGGAGAAGAGATTTGAATTCTTCATTTCCGCTGGGAATGGCGAACGAAGATGACTGTGAGAATAAACCTGTAGGAGAGGATAACTCCGCTGGGGAATAAACTGATGAGGATATTACTCTGTGGGGAAGAGATGTTCTGTTGAGGATTCCACTGATAAATTCCGCTGGGGATGAATTACCGTTGCTGCTGATACTGAATCCTGTTGGGGATTGAATTCCTATTTATGAAAGGAATGAACTCCACTGGGGATGATCTTCAATTGCGACTTCACAGGGGATAACCTTTTAGGCTCTACTGGGGACAAACTTCTAGAGTCTACTAGGGATGATTCTCCAAACTCCATTGGGGAAGCTTTTTTAGACTGCGCTGGGGAAAGATTTAAAACTCCACTGGGGATATATTTTTTATACTCCACCGGGGATAATAGGACTTTTCAGTGCTGATGGTAGATAAACTCTGCTTGGGGAGACTATTATCGATTCATTTGCGGTTGCGAGTCTCAGTTGGGGAGAGCTAACATTACCGTCTTCTTCTCACTCTGCGGGGAGTGGATGTTACTGGGACACATGCCGAACATATGACGATGGATTTGCATCGAGATTTTTCTGCCCCTGTATATGCGGGAGAAGGTGCCTGCGGAGGCCTTGTGGATCGAGTATTATCCCAACCTACGAGGTGCTTGGTAATTTCCAATTGAAAGGACAAATCTTCTTCTAGTAGGCAAGTGACGAGACGACGAGACATAGTCGTACGCTTCGATCCCTAATTTTTGCCTGGACCGCCCTTTCGGGTTTTCAATCCACCGGGATACCCTTTTTTGCCCAAGCCGCCTTTTCACGTTTTCGACTTGCCGGGTGTACAGACTTTTTTCATTTTCATCCCTTATTTTTGCCCGAACCCTTTTGGTTCACCGGGAAGCCCTTATTTTTTCCTAGGCCAGTCGGCCTAGCGGGTCTTTGATTATGCGTAGTACTTTTTAACTCTGTCCACGTTCTCAAGGTGTAGGGAGTTGTCATTGTCCATGGTGGTTAAAATCATAGCTCCTCTTGAGAAAATGCTCTTAACCATAAATGGCCCTTCGTAGGTAGGGGTCCATTTACCCCTGGGATCACCTTGAGGCAGTATGATGCGCTTGATAACCAGGACCCCAACTTGATACTCTTGTCGTCTAACTTTCTGTTAAATGCCTTGATCATCCACTTTTGGTACGTCTGACCATGAAAAATAGCAGTAAGTCTCTTTTCGTCGATTAGGTTCAGCTGATCAAGCCGGGTCTGAATCCAGTCATCTTCGCTCAAACCTGCGTCCTTCATAATCCGAAGAGAGGGTATCTGAACTTCAATGGGCAATAATGCCTCCATGCCATAAACCAAGGAATAGGGTGTTGCCCCTGTCGACGTCCGCGCTGAGGTATGGTACCCATGAAGAGCAAATGGTAACATCTCGTGCCAATCTTTGTATGTCACCATCATCTTCTGCACAATCTTCTTAATATTCTTATTAGCCGCTTCAACAGCCCCATTCATCTTCGGTCGGTAGGGAGAAGAGTTGTGATGTTGTATCTTGAACTGCTTGCAAAGCTCGGTGATCATCTTATTATTGAGATTTTTACCATTATCCGTAATGATCCTCTCTGGTACACCATATTGATAGATCAGATTATGTCGAATAAACTGTGCCATGGCGTTCTTGGTTATGGTAGCAAAGGAAGCTGCTTCAACCCACTTTGTAAAGTAATCGATCGCTACTAGGATGAAACGATGTCAGTTGGATGTCGTAGGTCTGATCTTGCCGATCATATCAATGCCCCGCATTGCAAAAGACCAAGGTTCTGTCAAGACGTTCATAGGAACTGGAGGTATGTGCACCTTATCAGCATAGACTTGGCACTTTTGACATGTCCGAGAATGCTGATAACAGTCGGCTTCCATTGTGGACCAAAAATATCCTGCCCCAAGGATTTTCTTTGCCATGGTGTGTCCACTGGAATGAGTTCCAAAAGCACCTTCATGTAATTCTACCATAATCCTTTCTGCTTCGTTCTTATCCACACAACGTAGTAAGGTCGAATCATGGTTACGCTTGTAAAGGATACCATTGCTGATGAAGAACTTTTCCACGAACCTCCTCAGAAACTTCTTGTCATTAACAGATGCACCTTCAGGGTATTCCTGAGCTTCAAGATACCTTTTCACCTCATGAAACCAAGGCTTTTCTGTTACCTCTTCAGTCTCAATATCACAGCAATGTGCAGGTTCGTCCAATATTTCAATGATAATCCGGGGAGATTCGTTGTCCCAATTGACTTTGAACATAGAAGACATCGTAGCCAGCGTGTCCGCCAACTGATTCTCCTCTCTAGGGAAGTGTTCAAAGGTTATCTCCTCGAAGTGCGGAAGCAACGTCAATACATACTCCTTGTAAGGAATAAGATTTGTGTGTTTCGTATCCCAGTCGCCTTTGATTTGACTGATCACGAGAGAGGAATCTCCGAACACACTCAAGAACTTAATCCTTAGGTCAATTACTACTCGAAGACCTATTATGCACGCTTCATACTCCGCCATATTGTTGGTGCAGTTGAAACATAGTCGGGCGGTAAATGGAGTATGAGAGCCTTTAGGAGATATGATCACGGCGCCAATTCTATTTCCCAAAGAGTTTGAAGCTCCATCAAAGTACATAGACCATCAGTATCCTTCCTCAGGTCCTTCATCCGGTCCAGGTGTCTCACAATCAGTTACTAACATGATATTCTCATCCGGAAATTCAAAGTTTATAGACTGGTAATCATCCACTGCCTGATGTGCCAAATGATCTGCCAACACACTTCCCTTAATTGCTTTTTGGGTCGTATATTGTATGTCATACTCAGTCAAGATCATCTGCCATCTCGCTATTCTTCCGGACAAGGCAGGCTTTTCGAAGATATACTTGATTGGATCCATCTTTGATATCAATAGAGTAGTGTGAGTCAGTATATACTGTCTCAGCCGGCGAGCAGCCCATGCCAAAGCACAGCAAGTTTTCTCAAGAAACGAGTATCGGGTCTCGCAGTCGGTAAACTTTTTGCTAAGGTAATAAATAGCATGCTCTTTTCGGCCAGACTCGTCATGCTGACCCAGCACACACCCCATTGAATTGTCAAGTATTGTCAAGTATAAGATCAAAGGTCTCCCTTCAGCTGGCGGCATCAACATAGGTGGCTCTTGGAGATATTCTTTAATCCTTTCGAAAGCGGCCTGACATTCATCGTTCCATCGTACCACTTGATCTTTCTTCAGCTCCCAAGTTCAAGATATGCACTCACAAGAAGTTATGAATTTGGACATTATAGGTCATTTTGAAAAGTCAATAAAAACACCTTTTTTGTCAAAGCTTCATACATGAGCATGGAATATCAAAATGAGATGAGACCAAAAGGGTTGCTTAGAGGACATCTCAATCTTTCTAAAAGGTCAAAGAACACCTCCAAAGATTTAAAATTGAGGGAGTTATGCATTGTCAAAGTTGGACAATTTTTGAAAAAATGCATGAAGCAAATATTGACCAAACTTGGATTTTTTCCAAATGGGCCTATCTTTTCAAGTTTGAAACTCATTCCTAACATGGTCCACGACCTCTAAGCCCACCAATACATTTTTCTACTATTTATGCTATTTATTTTGATATTTTATTCATTAAAATTCAGAATTAAATAAATAAATAATAGAAATAATGTAAATTTTGATGTGAATCCATTTTGGGAAATTTTTATGCTGGTTTATGTCAATTGATTTCGTGCAATAACTTTTCAAATATGTCCAGGTTCATTCACATGTGAAAATGGCATAAAATCATCAAATATGACATTTTTTTCAAATCTTGATCATGGTCTTAAAACACAACATTATGAGGGAGATTCTTTCTATGCTTTCTTGTCTCCTCATTCTCCTTAATAAATATAGAGCCATAAAAGCTTGAAAGGGACGAAAATCCTCTCTAAAAAGCTCTCAAAAAGCTCTTCAAAAAGCTCTCTAAAAGCTCTTCAAAAAGCTCTCCAGAAATCAAATAATTGGTGAAAGTCATATCTCGAGGTTCCGGTATCTCTCAATTGACATCAAGCCTCAAACCATCCTCTTGAAGTTCTCAAAAGTCTTACAAGGCCCAAGAGCAATCCATCACACGCCTAGCACGCCCCATTTGACAACACCGATTTGGTAAAATTTTAAATTTCGAATCTCTAATTTTAATCACATTTTATGGTATGCTAACGTTTGCTTGAGTTTATATAGAACAGTTATGGATGTTTGAATCATAGATTCCACGCAAGAATAAAAAAAACACCATATTTAGAGCATGAAGCTTTCGAACATTCGGGCCTAGAGATTTCTGATGATTGCACCCCCACATTGCAGGCCCAGTTTGCTTTTCTCTAATTCTTTTATATTTATATTATTACATTTATTTATTTTATTAACCCATCAAATTATTTTCTTTTTTATCAAAAAATCACAAAACATTTTTCTATCCAATTAAATTCAAGATATTTATTTTTATTAAAAAAAAAGTAATTAATTTAATTAGGTTATTAATTATTAGACAACTTTAATTTCTTTTTACATAATTAAAATTAATTAGAGTAAATAGGTTTTATTACTAACTTAATTATTTTATTTCTTTCCTAAAATAAAAAAAACCCAAAAATATGTCATTTAATTATTTTCATTAATTAATTTAATAACCAATCAATTTTGCATTTAATTTAAAAATCTAATTTCTTTTCTTAAAAAATATTAAAAACAACAAAAAAAACATTTTCTTTTTTTAATTAGGATAGAAGGGTCAAAACCCTAATTTCTCGTCCATCTAATTTTTAATCGCGCGCTTTATTATTATTTTGCCCAATTATTGTATCTGCTCACAGTTTGTAATAATTTAATTAGGATGTTTATTTACCTTTACCGCTTTTATATTTTTTTTACGATATTTAATGTAACTGCTCATGGGATGTAATAGTTTAATTAGGACGTTTATTCTACATTTATCGCTTTTATTTTCAAAGGGTTGCTTTTGGCGATGTAAATACCCGACGCCTTGTAATAGCTTAGTTTAATTTCCGCACCTTTAATTTTTGCAAATATTCAACTGTTAGATGTTTGATAATAGGGCTTGCATGACAAGAATGAATGCCTAATTTAAAAAACAGTTAGATCACCCTTAACATGTGCAAAGATAAAAATAACTGAAATCAACACACTCGCACATGCGCACTCCTAGGGTACACCCCACTTGGTTGCCTTTGTAAACGGTCATTGAGTATAGGTCATTTTAGAGGTCACCATCTTGTCCAAAGGCACTAGACCGGTTAGACTGTAAAGGGTTGGAGCTGAAACCTTGTCAAGGCCTTTGATGGGTCCAAGAGGATGGTACACGGTGAAGTGGATATTCCAATTAAGGTTGGTTCTCAGGTTTTCGCATCTACATTCTATGTGATGGACATTAGACCATCTTATTGTTGTTTGTTGGGTCGTCCGTGGATCCACAAAGCTGGGGCAGTAACCTCAACGCTCCACCAGAAGCTAAAATACCCAGTGAAAGGGAAAATTGTGACAGTACAAGGAGAGGAGGAGTACATGGTGAGCCACCTCAACTCTTTCCGATATGTAGAGATGGACGGGGAGTTCATTGAGACCCCATTTCAGCATTTTGAAGAGGTTCCCCAGACACTGGCATCAATCGAAACTGTTGTTGAAGATCCTCCAATGAAGATGGCTTCCTTCAAGGATGCTCAGGTTGTTGTTAAGAAAGGTGGGTGTGCAAATTGGGGCCAACTCCCTGATTTCGCACATAAGACTAACAAATTTGGTTTAGGTTTCACTACAGAAGCTCAAAGGGCTGTTCGGAGTGCACGGATCGGAAGACCTCCCCTGTTCATCAGCAATTCAGGAGTGAATGCCATTGAAGACGATGTTAAAGAGTCTGAGTTCGATAGTTGGATTTACCCTACTGCCGATGGTGGATTAAGAAATTGGACGGTAAAGGACTTCGTCCCAATTTCTTTTATTACCCGGTAATGAGACTTTTTATTTTGAATTTGTAACAGACAATGTTTTAAACTTTATGGCCCGGTGTCTTACCCGGGGCACTGTGGCTTCGTTTGTGAGGGCTTTATGTGTGTCATCTACATATATCATTAATAAAAGCATTTGACGTTTTCTTGCATTTCAAATTTTTCCCTCCTTGTTTTTCTTTTTATATATTGAAAAACAACTATTTTACATACACTCATATATACAGGTCTACATCCACTCTGGATCTCACTGGTAACGACTCTGATACTGCCAGTTATGACTTTGAAAGTCCAATCAACTTAGTCGAAGACGAAGGTGAAGATGATTGCGAAGTGCCTGGTGAACTTGCTAGACTGTTACTTCAGGAAGAGAGGGCCATACAGCCGCATGAAGAGCCAGTGGAAACAGTGAATCTGGGTACAGAGATAGACAAGAAAGAGGTCAAGGTCGATGCAAATCTTGAAGCTAGTGTTAAGCAACGGTTAATTCAGATGCTGCATGACTATGTTGAGATCTTTGCCTGGTCTTATAAAGACATGCCTGGGTTGGATACCAATATTGTGGTTCACCTCCTGCCTACCAAGGAAGACCGTCCTCCAGTAAAACAGAAGGTTCGCCGAATGCGCCTAAAGATGTCCAAGAAAATCAAGGTTGAAGTTATGAAACAGTTAGATGTCGGTTTTCTAGCGGTTACTTCTTACTCGCAGTGGGTTGCCAACGTGGTTCCTGTGCCGAAGAAGGATGGTAAAGTTTGAATGTGTGTTGACTATAGGGATCTGAACAAGGCTAGCCCCAAGGATGATTTCCCTCGGCCTCATATCGATGTTCTGGTTGACAACACCGCTTAGCATAAGGTCTTCTCCTTTATGGATGGTTTCTCCGATTATAATCAGATTAAAATGGCTCCCAAGGATATGGAGAAGACAACCTTTGTTACTCAATGGGGTACCTTTTGCTACAAGGTCATGCCTTTCAGATTGAAGAATGCTGGGGAAACGTATCAGCGCGCTATGGTTGCCTTATTCCACGACATGATCCATCATGAGATTGAGGTATACGTCGATGACATGATTGCAAGATCCCAGCATGAAGAAGAACATCTTGACCACCTTCAGAAGTTATTTGACAGATTGAAGTTGGCCTTTCAGAGGGTACCTTAAGAAAGCTCTTTTCAAAAGCGCTGCTAAAGCTGGCCTTTCAGAGGGTACCTTAAGAAAGCTCTTTTCAAAAGCGCTGCTAAAGGTCAGCCTTAGAAAGCGCTTTTCCAAAGCGCTGCTAAAGCTGGCCTTTAGAAAGCGCTTTTAAAAGCGCTGTTATAGGATATGCTACGAGAGCGCTTTTTGATGTAAAAGCGTTGTTATAGATGACCTTTAGAAAGCGCTTTTAAAAGCGCATTCGTAGGTTGTTTTATGATAAATTTTATTGATTTTGATTAAAGGTGTGTTCGTATTATGTGTAGCTGTTTTGTTTCCTTTCTTCCAACCCAACCCCCAAATTCGTTCCTTCTTCGTACTCTCACAGTAGCCTCTTTCCGTTCAATCGCCACCATCGTCAACTCTCATCGCCTCCGCACGACTCGTCCCTCTCTTCACAAGGTTCAATCTCTCTCGAATTGCACCGATTATTCAATATCCTAATTGAAATTACGATTGGTTTCAGTTTCTGCTTGTATAGTTCGTTTATGTATTTTGAAATCAATTTAGGTTTTCGATGATTTTTATTTTCTTCATCATTCACAATGTAGTGGTTGTTGTTGTTGTTTGATGATTTGTGAAAGATGAGAAAAATGATTAGTGTTTTCAATAGAAAGTTTTTATTAGGTTAAACCACTGAGAGAGATCTTTTTAATTACT
Source organism: Vicia faba (assembly GCA_948472305.1). Taxonomy (NCBI): domain Eukaryota; kingdom Viridiplantae; phylum Streptophyta; class Magnoliopsida; order Fabales; family Fabaceae; genus Vicia; species Vicia faba. Next base: position 34,561,570 of record OX451741.1, on the reverse strand, counting down.
GATGATTAGTGTTTTTCTTTTAAACCGTTTTTGGTAAATGATAATGATGAAATTAGTTTGTTAATGATTTTGATTGGTGTGGAATGTGTTTAGCTTGGAGTTGCATTGTTCTAGAGGATGATTATCATTGAGTGCTTGGATGTTTCTTTATCTGTTCAATTGCTGGATGGTATTAAATGTGTTTGTCTTCGAGTCATTGATGAGTTTTGAATGTTTCCTAAAACCCTTTGATGATTTTTTTGTTACTTTTTTTTTGGAGCAATGGACGGTTTGGTGTTAGGTGATTATGTTTTAAAAGTAATTGAGGGTTTATTGAATAATCGGGCACGGAATATTTTCTTGGAAGCCATAGTGACATACAAAATTCTCGTTTCATTGATTAGCAAGCACAGTTAGTGTTTCTCACTCACACTAGTTGGACGACAGGTTGTGATTCCCGATTAAGGCTCTCTGTCTTTTGATGTTTGTTTAATGTGTTTTGGAAATTAATCGGTTTCTGTAACTTCTTCAGGACCTTCCGATTCATAGCAACATATGTCACCGGAGAACTCAAACGTGTCAAATCGTCAGAAAACAAGAGCAATATATCTCACCGGAGAACCGCTTGCCGCAGGAGAACCGTCAGGTGATTGTTTCTTCTTTTCAATCTATACAAAATATTTTGTCCTTTTTGTTTATTACAAAATTTTGTAGCAGAAAACATATCTTAGACTAAAATGAGGCCATGCCATATATAAGAAATAGATGAAGTTTAGTATAGGGTAGCCCTTGAGTTTGATGAAACAAGGGTATACTAGTATATAAGAAACGGACATGTAGAGGGTTATGCTAATGATGTTGTCTTGTGTTAGTGAATGGTGGTGGAAATTATGATTCATTAACAAACGGGGTTCCCCATTTCACATTACCATTCATTATTATGTATCTATATATCTATATCTATATGTATATTTAATTAGAGATAATGTAAAGTGATTAATTAACTTGTTAATGAGATGGATAAAGAAACAAAAACAACTTTTTAAGGTAACATAATGCATGCTTATATAAAATTGTGAGAGTTAATAATTGTGATTAGTGACGTAATTATAAAATGTGATTAGTTGATAGAATAAAATGAATTTAGTGAAAAGTTTTGAGTATTGGTTTTGTTATATGGTTGTGCAAGAGCAAGTGCAAGTTTTGAGTATTGGTTTTGTTTTCGAATTTATCATTTAGCTCAGATTGACTCAGAAACCGTAAACCATGGATAAGACATGGATGTATTCCAATCGATTGTCGAAAGAGTACGAGAACGGGGTATCAGAATTCGTTAAGTTTGCTGTTGTGCACGCCGAAGACCTCAGTCGAATGACATGTCCTTGTTTATGTTGTTGTCATGGGAATCGGGTTGACGCGGTTCAGTTGGCATCGCATTTAATACGGTATGGAATTGATAGAAGTTATACATGTTGGAATATGCATGGTGAGAAAAGTGACCGGAATGATGAATCGGGGGATAATAGGACCTATGCTTCAAACGACAATGGCACATATACATACGATTATGATCGAGTTGAATAGATTGCATAAGCGCTTGGAGAAGATCTTAATGATTGTCCCAAAATGTTCGAGAGGTTGGTAAGCGATGCATAGAAACTGTTGTATAACGGTTGTACAAAATTCACAAGATTGTCTGCGGTATTAAAGTTGTACAACTTAAAGGCGGGCAATGGATGGTCGGATAAAAGTTTCAGAGTTATTAGCCCTTATGAAAAATATGCTACCAGAGGATAATGTTCTCCCCAATCGAACGTATGAGGCCAAAAAGATGTTGTACTCTATTGGCATGAGCTATGACAAGATACATGTCTGTCCAAAATATTGCGTTTTGTTTTGAAACGAGTATGCATCATTAAATGAGTGTCCTAAATGCGGTGCCCCTCGATATAAGAAAAAGTTGTCTCCGGCAAAAGTCTTATGGTATTTTCCCATAATTCCGAGATTTAGACGGATGTATCGTAGTGAAACCGATTCAAGACACTTAACTTGGCATGCATATGAAAGAATTGTTGATAGAAAGTTTCGACATCCGGCAGATTCACCACAGTGGATGAAAATTGATAATGATTATCCTGAATTTGGAAAAGAAGCAAGAAACCTTCGCTTGGCATTGTCTACTGATGGAATGAACCCACACGGTATTCAGAGTATCTCGCATAGCACATGGCCTGTGATTCTTATAATTTATAACCTACCTCCGTGGCTATGTATGAAGCGTAAGTACATGATGTTATCTATGTTAATTTCTGGGCCGAAACAACCAGGAAATGACATAGACGTATATTTGGAACCTTTAATCGAAGATTTGAAGATTTTGTGGGAGAATGGTGTGGAGGTTTATGATGGGTATAGGAAAGAAAGTTTCAACTTGAGGGCGATGTTGTTTGGAACAATTAACGATTTTCCAGCCTACGGAAATCTATCCGGGTATAGCATTAAAGGTGAAAAAGCGTGTCCTACCTATGAAGATGCAACCGATACGATGCGATTTAAACTTTGTCAGAAGAATGTCTTTCTCGATCATCATAGATTCTTAAATTCTAAACATCAATATCGTGGATGGAGAAAAGCGTTTAATAGAGATATCGAACAACGTAGAGCTCCGCCTGGATTGACAGGTGATCAAATATTTGAAAAGGTGAAAGATGTGAGTATTCAGTTTTGCAAGCCTTTTGCACATAAAGTTGTCACAGGTGGGTGGAAGAAGAGGTCGATTTTTTTTGAATTGCCATATTGGAAATCTTTGTACGTAAGACATTTTCTTGATGTTATGCATATTGAAAAAAATGTATTTGACAGTGTTATTGGTACGTTACTCAATATAAAAGGGAAGTCTAAGGATGGACTTAAAGCAAGGGAGGACATGGTAGAGATGGGAATAAGAACTGAATTGGGACTCATGAAAAAAGGAAGACGAACATATCTACCACCTGCTGTTTACACTCTATCCAGAAAGGAGAAAAAAATATTATGTAAGTCCCTAAGTGAGGTTAAAGTTCCAGAAGGCTACTCATCAGATATTGGAAGACTTGTGTCTATGCAAGACCTCAAGTTAAAGAGTTTAAAGACGCATGATTTCCATGTTATAATGGAACATTTTCTACCGATAGGTATACGTTCTATTCTTCCAGAAAAAGTAAGAAGTGCAATAACTAAACTGTGTTTTTTCTTCAAGTCAATTTGCAGCAAGGTGATCGATCCTGAGATCTTACCAACATTGCAAAAAGAAATAGTTGTTACTTTGTGTGATCTTGAAATGTATTTCCCTCCCTCCTTTTTGACATAATGGTTCATCTTGTCAAAGAGACACAACTATGCGGACCAGCTTATATGAGATGGATGTACCCTATTGAACGTTATATGAAAATATTAAAAGGGTATGTGAAAAACCGAAGTCGACCAGAGGGTTGTATTGCTGAACGATATATTGTTGAAGAAGCGGTTGAGTTTTGTACTGAATATCTGTCAAATGTTCAATCAATTGGACTCCCCAAATCTCATGTTGTTGAGAAAAAAGAAGGTAAGAAGCTAATTGGAAATAAAGTTGTAACAGTATCAATGGTTGAACGGGATCAAGTGCATTTGTATGTTCTGCACAATGAGCTTGAAGTTGAGTCGTATGTTGAAATACATAAGGGTGTTCTTCGAGGTTTAAATCCGAATAGAAATGAGAATTGGATTGTATGAGAGAACAATCGTAGTTTCATACCATGGTTTAAGGAACATATTTATTCAAAGTATCATTCAGATCCTGCTTCAGTAACAGAAAGATTGAGATGTTTAGCATACGGTCCAAGTTTAGTTGTGTTTTCTTATAGCGCATATGCAATTAATGGATACACATTTTATACCAAAGAACAGGATGACAAAAGTACTATGCAAAATAGTGGCGTCACCTTGATCGCTGAAGCAATGCATATATCAAGTGTGAAGGACTTAAACCCAAAATTTGCAAATCTGTCATATTTTGGGGTTATCGAGCGCATTTGGGTGTTTGATTACGAGAAGTTTCAGATTCCTATATTTGGTTGCAAGTGGGTTGAAAATAATAATGGCATGTGAATGGATAAGTCAGGTTTTTTGCAAGTGGATCTTAATAGGGTGGGGTACAAAGATGGGCCTTTCATTCTAGCCTCTCAAGCTAAACAAGTGTTCTATGTCAATGATCCGACAAGTACGAAATGGTATATAGTGCTATTATCTAACAAAGTAATTAATGATAGCATTGGAGATCAAAGTGATATTGGTGTTGACATTGAATCTTTAACCATAACTGATCAAAATGATAATGAATCATGTATTAGAAATGATCATAATGAGGGTATTTGGATCAATCCAACTGACCGCGTTGTTAAGAGATGAGTAGAACACATTCCTACCAAGAAAAGAAAGAGACCTTAGTGAAAAAGGTAATAGTATATATAATTATAGCCTATATCATTCAATAAAATTTAATTTGTCATTTTCAGAAATGCTCCTGAAAATACTCCAGAAAATACTTCAGAAAAGACTTCAGAAAAAGATATTACATGAGGTATAACTATTATGAGGGGAATCATCTGCGATAGAGATAGAGGAGTAACATATAATGTAGATTGGAATGATAATGACCAACTAATTGGGTCTAATGCTGCAAAGTTGACAAGCTACATTGGTACGCTTGTTCGTATACACATTCCGATCACCACTCCTAGATGGAAAAGAGGAGAGTTGGATGAGGGTAAAGAGAAAGTTTGGACTGAGATAAAGGTACATATATGGTTTTTTTTATTTGCTTTATCTTGACAATAATATGTGTTTGAATTGCTTTTACTAACACACTTTATGCGTATGTTTTTTTGTAGAGGTCTTTTAACATTGAAGATACCCGTAAAAAGTATATAATGGGTTTGGCTGGAAAAAGACAGAGAGGGTGGAGAACATTTTTAACGAACAAGTATCTTAAAGATGATGAAGGGAATTTTCTTGAAGAGGATCTGGAACATCCAAAGATATATGAGAACTTCATTACACCTGAAGAATGGGTTGGTTTTGTAGGCCAAAGAAGAGACGAGAATTTCAAGAAAGTAAGTGCCATCAATCGCGAGAGAGCGTCAAAACCCGCATATCAATACAAAAAAGGGCGTTTGGGATATGCTAGCTTAGAGGAAAAAATTGTAAGTAAATATAAACTCTACGATCTTATTAATTCTCTCAATGTGTTATAATTGATGGTCTTAAGACTTGTGTCAATGCGTAGTTTGAAGAGACGAAAAGCGACGCAACATCACTACCAGTACATTTGTTGTGGAAGGAAGCTCGTGTGGGCAAGGATCAAGTTGTTAATCCCGATATTCAACATGTGTATGATGAATGTGTAAGTATAAGATTGTGTATTTAATTAAATCAAATGTTTATTAATATTTAAATAATTTTTTATCTCCACTAATAATTTTCGATATGTAAATGAATTACAGGAGACCTTGTCGCAATCGGTATCCCCAGGTGAGGATCAGGATACCAGGAGCGTACTTAGTCGAGCACTAAATATTGCTGAGTATCCGGGTCGGGTGAGGGGTAAAGGCCATGGTGTGACTCCGACCTCTTTGTATAAGCATACAAGGAGAAGAAATCCTAGCAATGCAGAAGTGATGCAAACATTGCAGGATTTACAAGCTCAAGTCCGTGAATTGTAGAAGGATAAAGAGAGAGATATGGCGGAAAAGAGCAGTTCACAGTTGAAAGAAACTAGTGACAAAGCTAGTATCAACTGTCAGCATAAATTTCCTGAGGTAATTTTCAATATATATTCGTTATTATTATAGAATATTTTTAGTCACTTCTAACGGTTATTATTGGTTTAGGGCATTTCACCATATACCGCTTCCGGATGGACACATGAAAGTATCGGTTTATATTGCTTTAGATATAGATGCGTTGCTGCCGGTACCTGACATTGTTGCTGAGACCACATTGCTGCGAGATGCAATAGGATCTTTTGTTGCATAGCCATCAGACCTCATTTTCATAGATGATCAGGTATGTTGAAAACCATTATGAATCTTTAAGTCTTCAACTGTCAGTTCTGACATCAGTTATTTCCACGGTAACTATAGACTCCTACAAAACCCGCATCTAAGGGTAAAGGGATTTTGCGGCACGACGAGTCTGATGTATCACAAAAAGAGGTACGTTTAAAGTGTTAATAATATGATCCGAATAAAAAACTGCATAATTTTATAATTTAACTGAGTCTATATGATTTTTAGGTACCTTTTCAAAGGTCACAACAAGTGAGCCAGAAAATTGTTGGCGTACCACCCAAGAAAAGGGTTCCTACTAGATTTTTCCCTCGATACCGGTAGTGTCTTGAAACAATAGTGGGAACAACAGATTTGATGGATGGTGGTATTCGTCAAATGGATATAGATCAAGGTATCTTTGGTTTTCCTTGCACCGAAATAATTGGACATGAGGACGTGGAACAGATTTTCCGTCATAAAGAATTAGGCGTCAGTATTATGCACGCATACATCCAGTAACCCCATCTTTATATTATGTAATTAGCTGAATTTTTTTTTAAACATTTCAATGAATATAGTCTAATATTAATTATGTTTTTATTTAAGGTTGTTATATGACAAATTGATGCGCGGGAATCAATTGTCAAACATATTCCATTTCGTGTCTTCCTCCCGTGTCAGCGGAGCGACAATTGGTAGGCAACCGGATTCAGTAAGAGAGCACTTAGTCAAAAGATTCATGGCAACTGGCAGTACAGAAAGCTTATATCTTTGGGCGTATAATACTATTCTTACAGGGTTAGATTTTCATTCTAAGTTCATTTTAATATTTGTAATTTTTGCGTAGAAAATTTACATCTAAACTGTTGTTTTAATTTATAGACGTCACTGGTTGTTGGTTGCTATCGATCCTATAAAAGAAGTGGTCTATTATCTGAATTCGGTTGACGGTGATTGGACAAATTATCCAGATATGAAGTTAATGATTGATACGTAAGTGAGATTATTCTAAATATTTGTATGTATTTATATATTTAATTATTTCTGTGACATTGTTCTAAATATATATTTTTATTTTGTTAGAGTGATACAAGTATTCCGATGTTAAAGAGCAGCTCGGGTACGACGGTCTAAATCAAACAACATTAATTAGATCAAAGTGCAGGTATATTAATTTCCACTATTTTGCTTATAATATTTATGCTATTTGATAAAACAATACAACTATATATTCTTATTTATTTTTCTATGTAGTGTCCTCAACAGCAAAACGATATAGATTGCGGATACTTCGTTATGCGGTTTTTGAAAGAAATCCTTCAACTGAATCAAATAGAGATTCCAGTCACGGTATGGATTTATAACTTAGGATTTGTTTTATTATTTCTCTGATATTTCATATAATTTTTTACTTTTAACTAAATCATGCATATTATGTTTTGTTATGTAGTACTTCGATGAATACAAATGTGCATATTACACGAAACTTCAGTTGGAAGAAATCAAAGAGGAATTGTGTCAATATTTTATTGAGCAGAGAATCATATAAGGTATGAATACATTATTATGTGAAAGTGTTATGAATACGTTACATATGTACATGGAATACCATATTGACTGTGTTATTATGTTCAAACCTCACAGGACCAGGACCTTAATACATAATTGACCGTGTTTCTTTCATACATTAGGACTGGTTTAGTTGTTGTTAGGGTTGATTTTGTAAGACTGATTTTGAGTTACAATGCTGATAACAATGGTTTTTATATATTTTGAGGTACAAAAATGGTGTATATATATTTTGGATTACAATGGTATACAATGCATTACCACGGTTTATGAATTACAGGTTATGGCAACTGGTTTATATAAATAATATGCTACAAATAATGCAGGTATATGAATTATATAAATTATACCTCTAAAAAAACACCCTATGAAAGCGCTTTTTCAAGAAAAACGCTGCCTTAGGTAACCTATGAAAGCGCTTTTTTCACAAAAAGCGCTGCCTTAGGTAACCTATGAAAGCGCTTTTTCACAAAAAGCGCTGCTAAAAGAAAACTTATGAGAGCGCTTTTCCAGAAAAAAGCGCTGCCTTAGGTAGACCTATGAAAGCACTTCTTCATAAAAAAGTGCTGCCAAAAGCCTACTTAAGAGAGCGCTTTTTAGAAAAAGCGCTGCCAAAAGCCTACTTAAGAGAGCACTTTTTAGAAAAAGCGCTGCCAAAAGCCTACTTAAGAGAGCGCTTTTTAGAAAAAGCGCGGCCTTAGGTAGACCTACGAAAGCGCTTTTCATTAAATAAAAAGCGCTGCTAAAACCTATAGCAACGCCACGTTAGAAAGCGATTTTAAAGGCCAAAAAAAGCGCTTTCGTAAGTCTTTTTTGGCGTAGTGCCAAAAGGCAATTAAGGGAAGTGTGCTGGCAGACCATTTGGCACATCAAGCAGTGGATGATTACCGGTCTATGAACTTTGAGTTTCCGGATGAGAATATCATGATAGTAACCGACTGTGAAGAACCTGGACCGAATGAAGGACCTGAGGAAGGATCCCGATGGTCTATGTACTTTAATGGAGCATCAAACGCTTTGGGTAATGGCATTGGCGCCGTAATCATATCTCCTAAAGGCTCTCATACTCCGTTCACCGCCCGACTATGTTTCAGCTGCACCAACAACATGGCAGAGTATGAAGCGTGCATCATGGGTCTTCGAGCAGCAATTGACCTAAGGATTAAGTTCTTGAGTGTTTTCGAAGATTCTGATCTCGTGATCAGTCAGATCAAAGGCGAGTGGGATATGAAACACCTAAATCTTATTCCTTACAAGGAGTATGTATTGACGTTGCTTCCACATTTCTAGGAGATAACCTTTGAACACTTCCCTAGAGAGGAGAATCAGTTGGCAGACGCGCTGGCTACGATGTCTTCTATGTTCAAAGTCAATTGGGACAACGAGGCTCCCCGGATTACCATTAAAAGGTTGGACGAACCTGCACATTGCTGCAACATTGAGACTGAAGAAGCAACAGATAAACCCTGGTTTCATGAGGTGAAGAGGTATCTTGAGGCTCAAGAGTACCCCGAGGGTGCATCTGTTAATGACAAGAAGTTTCTGAGGAGGTTCGCGGCGAAGTTCTTCATCAGCAATGGTATTCTTTACAAGCGCAACCATGATTCAACCTTACTGCGATGTATGGATAAGAATGAAGCAGAAAGGATTATGGCAGATTTACATGAAGGTACTTTCGGAACTCATTCAAGTGGACACACCATGGCAAAGAAAATCCTACGGGCAGGATATTTTTGGTCCACAATGGAAGCCGACTGTTATCAGCATTCCCGGACCTGTCACAAGTGCCAAGTCTATGCTGATAAGGTGCATATACCTCCAGTACCTCTGAACGTCTTGACAACTCCTTGGCCTTTTGTAATATGGGGCATAGATATGATCGGCAAGATCAGACCTACGACATCCAACGGGCATCGTTTCATCCTGGTAGCTATTGATTATTTTACGAAGTGGGTTGAAGCAGCTTCCTTTTCTACTGTAACCAAGAACGTCGTGGCACGGTTCATTCGACACAATCTGATCTATCGATATGGTGTACTAGAGAGGATCATAACAGACAATGGTACAAATATCAATAATAAGATGATCACTGAGCTCTACAAGCAGTTCAAGATACATCATCACAACTCTTCTCCTTACCGGCCGAAGATGAATGGGGCTGTAGAAGCAACTAATAAGAACATTAAGAAGATTGTGCACAAGATGACGGTGACATACAAAGACTGGCACGAGATGTTACCATTTTCTCTTCATGGGTACCGTACCTCAGCACGGACGTCAACAAGGGCAACACCCTATTCCTTGGTATATGGCATGGAGGCAGTCTTGCCCATTGAAGTTCAGATACCCTCTCTTCGGATTATGAAGGATGCAGGTTTGAGTGAAGATGACGGGATTCAAACCCGGCTTGATCAGCTGAACTTAATCGACAAAAAGAGACTTACTGCTATTTTTCATGGTCAGACATATCAAAAACGGATGATCAAGGCATTTAACAAGAAAGTCAGACGACAAGAGTATGAAGTTGGGGACCTGGTTATCAAGCGCATCGTACTGTCACAAGGTGATCCCAGGGGAAAATGGACCCCTACTTACGAAGGGCCATTTGTGGTTAAGAACATTTTCTTAGGAGGAGTTATGATTCTAACCACCATGGATGGTGACGACCTTCCTCACCCCGTCAATGCAGACATAGTGAAAAAATACTACGCATGATTAAAGACTTGCTAGGTTGACTGGCCTAGGCAAAAATAAGGGCTTCCCGGCGAACCAAAAGGGTTCGGGTAAAAATAAGGGGTGAAAATGAAAAAAATTATACACCCGGCAAGTCGAAAACCTGAAAAGGCGGCTTGGGCAAAAAAGGGTATCCCGGTGGGCTGAAAACCCGAAAGGGAGGTCCAGGAAAAAATTAGGGATTAAAGTGTAACATTATGTCTCATTGGATCACCTTGCAACCAGACTTCGGTATCGACTATCAAGCTCGGACGACACTAATCAATCTGACCTACCTTCAACCAAGTAGAAAAGTGATGAGATGCTTGAGGACATAAGGGAAATAGCAGAGTTGGAACCCAGTGGGATTATTCACATAGTTGTTTTGTTTAGTTTTCACAAATTGTGTAAATTCTATTATTCGGCGGCGTTCTCTTACTAGGACGTCAGCCTCTTGTACAAAAAACACTTATTTACAGGCCAAACTTCAAAATCAATACAATTCATTTTCAGAGAAATTTCAAATTGTTTTTTCCTTTTCTGTTTCATTTTGCAAAGAACGTCCAATGTTCATTTTTTGATATATGGACTTGACATTAATTGCTGCTCATAAATATTTACATGCGAAACAAAAGACGATTACTGGTAATATCCGAAACAGGGGCAATAAGAATTGTCCAAGCTTTACAGTTGCTCGATCCACCCGGTACAAAGGTAGATTTAGCTGAAGAATATGGCTAAAGTACTTTCACTCCTCGCAGAGTAAGACAGTAGTGTCAGCTCTCCCCAGCTGAGACTTGCAACTGTGAACGAATCGGTAATATTCTCCCCAAGCAGAGTTTATCTACTATCAGCACCGAAAAGGCTTAATATCCCCAACAGTTTTAATATTCCCCAAGGGAGTATAAGAATATTCCCCGGTAGAATACAAGAAATCCCCAGTGGAGTCTGAAATATTTCCAGCGCAGTCTGAAGAAGCTTCCCCATTAGAGCTTGGAGAATTATCCCCAGTAGACTTTGGAAGATTGTCCCCAGCAAGTTCAAAGGATTATCCCCATAAGAGTCTAAAAGATTATCCCCAGTGAAGTCGCAGCGGAAAGATCATCCTCAGCGGAGTTCTTTCCTTTCACAAACAAGAAGTCAATCCCCAACAAGATTCAATATCACCAACAATGGTAACTTATCCCCAACGGTATTTATCAGTGGAATCCTCAGCAGAGAATCTCTTCCCCACAGAGTAATCTCCTCAGTAGAAGTACAGACAGTTCCTAGATCTCGATGAAGATGTTCTCCTCAGTCGAAGTACTGACCGGTTGTTAAATCTCAACTGAATTAGTCTCTATTGAAGTACAGACAGTTCCTAGATCTCGATGAAGATGTTCTCCTCAGTCGAAGTACTGACCGGTTGTTAAATCTCAACTGAATTAGTCTCGGTTGAATTACAGATAAGGTTCTAAATCTCGACAATTTTTCCTCCGTCGAAGTGTGGACGACTTCTTAAATCTCAACAGAATTATCCTCCGTTGAAGTACAGACAGTTCCTAAATCTTGATGAAGATGTTTCCCTCAGTCGAAGTACTGACCGATTCTTAAATCTCAACTGAATTAGTCTCGGTTGAATTACAGATAAGGTTCTAAATCTCGAAAATTTTCCTCTGTCGTAGTGTGGACGAGTTCTTAAATCTCAACAGAATTATTCTCCGTTGAAGTACAGACAGTTCCTAGATCTCGATGAAGATGTTTCCCTCAGTCGAAGTACTGACCGGTTCTTAAATCTCAACTGAATTAGTCTCGGTTGAATTACAAATAAGGTTCTAAATATCGACAATTTTCCTCCGTCGAAGTGTGGATGAGTTCTTAAATATCAACTGAATTATACTCGGTTGAAGTACAGACAGTTCCTATATCTTGATGAAGATGTTTCCCTCAGTCGATGTACTGACCGGTTCTTAAATCTCAACTGAATTAGTCTCGGTTGAATTACAGATAAGGTTCTAAATCTCGGCAATCCTCCTCAGTCGAAGTACCGACTTGTTCTTAAATATCAACTTAATTAGTCTCGGTTGAATTACAGATAAGGTTCTAAATCTCGACAGATTTCCCCCCAGTTGAATTACGGATAAGTTCTTAAAAATCAGCAGAGATGCTCTCTCGGCTAAGGTACAGGCAAGTTCCTAAATCTCAACAAAGACCAGGCTTCCCCAGCGGGATCTTCCACAACAACAGGTATGCAAGTTCTCGCTAAGGAATCTCTTATGCGATCGACACTGTGATACAGTGGGAGAACTGACTTGAGGTTTTGCGTTTATGTTCACAAATGTTTCGGTTTAGCAAGAGTCACCACCGACTTTTATTTTATCCTAAGGAAAGGTCAAAAAGCACATGAAAGACCTTTGAGATGTTTTCTTGGGTTCGGGGAGTAGATTATAGAAAGGGAAGGTATTAGCACCCTTTCTATCCATGGTTATCCATGGGCTCTTAGTTACTTGCTTAGATCACTTGCTTTGCATTTCTATTGTTTGAAATGGTGCTTTTCAATTGTTTGAAATGGTGCTTTGTGTGTGATTTTGAAAGATGTTTTGGAAAGAAGCCATCGTTGTGGCAACCTTTGTAATGATTCTTGTTTGAATGTATACAAAGGTGTTTTTGTCTTTTGAAAAGTTTTCAATGTTTGAAAGTAAGGTTTTGAAATTGTGTTGTGAAGTGTGTTTTGAAAATAGCAAGGATGTTTTTGCAAGTTTGATCAAGTAACTAAGAGTTTGTCTACCCTATTTTACTCAAAGATCTTTCTTATGTTTTAACCCTTTTAACAGTGTTGTTTCACCATTGTATTTGGTGAACAACCTTGTGTTAGGATGTTAACGGGACAGGCGTGGATCATCGTATAGACCATGATAGCAATGGTGTCAAGTATCTTTTGGCAATTTTCTTGAGGGACTTGATCATTTTGTTTAGGCAACTCATATAGCGTCATCAAGGGACTATGATCTTTTTGTTTGTTTTTTGTTTTGCCAAAGTACTCAACATGCAACCATGGCCCATTTTTGAAGGCAACAAGTGGATGAAACCCTAGGGGTGCAAGTGTGCATTGTGTTTGTTTTTCATGCATGTTTATCTTAGATTAGGTCAAGCTAGTTGTTGATTTTATTTTGCATACAAACCCTAAGTCTAAGCATGACATAATTTGGGAGCTTTTAAATGTGCGAGAATTTAAATGCTACACTATTACAACATGATATAGGGGGGGGGGGGGGGAGTTACAAATTTGAATTGGGGGTATTTGACAAGAAAATAAATTCTAAGTTATTACAACCATATTGAATGTATAGGCAATATTTAATATTTAAATAAATACAATTAAACAAATATCAAATAAAATGTATTATGCAAAAAAAGATTTTTATGTATGTAGAAAGTATTTTTTTTCAATGTGAAATGTAAATAAATAAATTTAAAAAAAGGGTCAATTTTGATTATTTTTCTATTTAGGGCAAAAAACCCTAATTCTTAATAAATAGTATTATTTATTAATTATATACAATAATATATTAATTTATACAAAAAAATAAAAGTATATTGTAAAAATGATATTTTTAGTGCAAAATATTAATAAAAATAAAAATGTAATCTTTTTGTATATACACTTAAAAATATTTTCTTGAAAATACACATTTTTTGTAAATAATTAATTTCTATTTTTATATATTTAATATATTATATATATATATATATATATATATATATATATATATATATATATATATATATATATATATATATATATATATATATATATATATATATATATATATATATATATATATATATATATATATATATATATATATATATATATATATATATATATATATATATATATATATATATATATATATATATATATATATATATATATATATATATATATATATATATATATATATATATATATATATATATATATATATATATATATATATATAATAAATATATTAAATATATAAAAATAGAAATTAATTATTTACAAAAAATGTGTATTTTCAAGAAAATATTTTTAAGTGTATATAAAAAATAATAACAAAGATAAGTATATTTTTTGTATTATTTTTGAGTTTTAATAAGAAGAAAATAGTTTATTTACATATTTATACTTAGTAAAATAAAAATAAATATCAAATAAATATGAAAAATATAGCAAATAATTTTTTTGGCATTTTTTATATTTAGACAAAAAATAATAAAGTCAGAATAAAAAATAAAAATGTCAAAATGATAAATATTCAAGTAAATGGGCCAGGGGGTGTAAACAGAAAAGGGGGTGTCAAAAGCAAAGAACAACCAGGCCCAGCCCAGTCAGACTTCATCTTCTTCCTCTTGTTCACAAAACGCGTGCCTCTGTACATCAATGGCTATCTCCTGATTCTTTGATTTTTTGACAAAACTCATAACATGAACATTGTAGAGAATTAAACAACGAATCCAACCATATAAAAAACTTAGATTAACTCTCAAAGACCAGAGAGAATTTCTCTGGCCCTAATTTCTAACCTAGTTTTTTCAGAAAGTTCATGAGTGAAATTCTCTTAGCACGATTAATGTAAATGAAAACTAAGCATATGTATGGCTTCAGGGCTATGAGTACAACATATTTCATTCACAAACCTAAGCCTAACCATTCCTAAATAGAGAGATAGAAGTCCATGAAAATACCTGTTTCAGTTGACTTCGAGCTGGACAATGTAGCAACCTTCAATGGTGTTTGAGCTTCTTTTGAGCTTGCCTGAGGTCCAAGGAAGCTTTTCCAATGCTTAGTTTGTTTTGAAACAGCTTGAATCGTGCTGTAGAACTCAACCTGCAGAGCTTTGAAACAGAAGTGTGTTAGAGGTGTTACAGCTTGCAATGGAGGCCTGGGATAGTTCAGGTGAGTTGATTGGAAGGTGTTGGAACTATCTTGGGACAAAACGCACGATGGAATTTGGTTATGGCTTGCAAAATGTAGAACTTACCCTGTTTTGCAGAAAAACGATGATTATGTGTACAAGGGAATTTGAGAGGCAAAGGGGTCGTGTTTCAGGCTTGTTGGGAGGTATGAAACTTGTCTACAATGTTTGTGTAAGCTTCTCTTAACAGATATGAGAGATGGTATATGATTTGCAACGTTTCTTCTTTTTCAAGCAAGAGTGTGGAAGTGATGTTATAGCCTTGTACAGGCCCTCCTATCACCTTGCACACAACACTCTTGGCCCCTCCAATTCCTGGATTTGGTTTGCAGTCTCAGATTTGTTCAAGGCTCAATGCTCAGTGTTTTGACATAAAGTAACCTTTTGCAAAAATGGCAATATACCTTTTACCATTTAGGGCTTAATCTTGTGTACAATGCCCTAATGACCAAAGAAAAACCTTAACTCAATGGATATGCATTAAATTATGGAGTACAAACTGGTTTTGAGGCCTGTAATTGTGAACCAAGCTAGCTAGATCAGATTTGCAAATTGGTATGAACATGTATTGGCCATGAACAAAAGTGAGTTTTTGCCAATTTCAAGCATTTGATTCTCTCTAACCACAAGGGTGTTTGAGGAGTTCTTGGACAATTTAGAAAGCTTGGAACGTGTACTATAATCCATCTTTGCAATGCAACTTGAAACTCTAAGTGTAACTATGTGAAAAGTGCCCAAGAAGATGGGTCAAAATCCTGCCTAGATTAGGGCAAATTTTCTCTAAGTCAAAAGTTTTAGGCACCCTTGTTCCAAAAATCATAACTTGAGCTACAAGCTTCTTTTGAGAAAACTTTGTTAATTAAAGTTGTAGACTTTGTTATGGACTACAAATTTAATGTTTCAAGTTTTCCTTGAATCCATTTGCATCTTGGTGAAAAAATGGGACAAAGTTAGGGAAAAATAAGAAAATTTCATAACTTAGAAAAATTCTAAGTTATGAAATTTTTCCATTTTAAACCCTAATTTGCATTTTTGGGTTTCTTGATGAAAAAGTTTCATAATTTGACATGTATTGATGAAAAATAACTCTTGGCACTTGATTTTGACCAAAAAGTCAAAGTTTGACTTTTTAGTGTACAGTCAAATTTTGATCAGTTGACTGAAAAATTCATCTGTCAATCCTATGCATTTGAGATCTTTTGAACTTGTAGAATGGGTCAAGACAATGTAATTTAGTCCTTGAGTCCATATGTGAGCTTGATTTGTCATTGGTTAGGTCAAATAGTCAAAAAATGCCTTTGTGCAGTCAAAACCCTAAAAATGACCATTTTGCCCTTTTGGTGATCTGATCAAATTTCTTGTAGAATTGTGATCCAACCTTGATCAAATAGTTCATATGAGTTCATAATTTTGATGTGGGTAAAAATTCATGGGGTTTGACTGTCAATTGGCCACAATTGACTTTTTCCCCAATACAATTGATATCTAGGTCAACTGTCAAATTGATTGGGCAAAAATTTGAATCAAGGCTTGAAACTTGGTATGGACAAACTTGTGAGTCCAACATGAAGGATGAAAGTCACTTTGGGCATTTTAGGTCAAAATATCCCTGTGCAAACTCAAACCCTAATTTAGGTCAACAATGCAAGGAGGTGTCTTGTGTAGAGCAAACCCTAGCTTGATCTTGAGTTCCAAGAGTCTTGTGATGAGAAATGTTGATGAAATGAGAGGGAAAATTTTGGGGTACAACAGACACTCATGCAGATGACATCTTTAAGCCCATCCTCCCGTCAACAATCTCCAAATGGCATTTGTAAGCCCATTCCCGACGTCACAAGGCTGATACCACTTCAATGCGAGTGCAAATTTCTGGGCACTCTAGTGTTCAATCATCTTCAACCTTCGGATCATGAAAGGCACGAAAGCCAATCTACATCCTCAGGTATAAGAAGATTGAACAAGGGCAGCTGTTGTACCCTAAAATTTACCATCTCATATTTCTCAAAACATTGCAAGAAAAATCTCCAAGTGGCTCAAGGTTGCTCTAGAGTTGGGCAGTCAAGCTATCTCCTAAGGCAGTCAATCCCAAATTAGGGTTTTGTGTTGCATCAAGATCTTTGAATCCAGATGACCTCAAGTGCTCCCTAATTTCCTAATATGTTATCAAGATCATCCATGCCAAATTTCAAGCCTTGTAGAGGAATTTGCTCAGTCAATTGCTCAAAGGTCCAAAAATCGACTATGCTAGGGCAAAAGTCAATTGTGACCTATAAACAGTCAAACTTCGAGATTTTTTGTCAACATTCTCATTTTGAAGGCTATTTCATCATTTGATCAAGGGTTTATCATGATTCATCAAGGATTTCTCAAAATTCATCAAGACTCAAAAGTTGCTAAATTAGGATTTTGTAGGAAAAGTCAACTCAACTTTGACCAAGCATAACTTTCCCATACTTTATGAGAAATGACCCATCCAAAGCTCATTCTGAAGAGGAAGCAATTTCCTACAATACATCTTCATACCCCAAGATCGAAAAATGCACTCACAAGAAGTTATAGATTTCGACATTATAGGTCATGTTTGAAAGTCAACAAAAACACATTGTTTCCCAAAGATTATAACTTGAGCATGGAATATCAAAATGCGATGAGACCAAAAGTGTTGGTTAGAGGACATCTCAAGCTTTCTATAAAGTCCAAGAACACTTCCAAAAGTTAAAAGTTGAAGAAGTTATGCATTGTTGAAGTTGGGTATTTTTGCAAAATTGCCAAAAGTCAACTATCCCCAAAACATCAAATTTTGTCAAATAGGCCCATTCTTTTCCACTTGATTTGAGCTTGCATCATTTTCCACGTGTACTAGCTTCAGCCATGAGCCCATATCTTATTTTTATTATTTTATTTTATTTTTTATTGAATTTATTCATTTTTAATCAAATTAAATCATAAAAAATCCGAAAGCTTTGATTACATGAGATTTTTTGGTTGTTTCAGGTTGTAATTATCATCATTAACATCATCAAATTGATATCAAGCAAAACCATGTGCAAAAAGATTGAGATTTGGCAAAATTGGAAAGGTTTAAAGAGTGAATCAAATCAAATTGGCAAGCATTGATGGGGGAAGATTTGAGCCAAGTTTGTTACCCTAGCACATTGTACCATACATAAAGAAGCCAGAGGAATTGAGACAAGGGTTGGAGGCTGCAGAAAGAAGCAGAACAAAGTTGGGAAAAAGTGACAAAAAGCTTGAAATCGAATCCATAGCTAGAGACATTTTCAGAAGCCAAGACATATCTCAATCGTTTCGTGGGTGTCCACACAAGCGATCAGGATCAAAGGCAAGCATTCTCAGACCTTCACATGCGATGTAAGTGTCACGATAATCACCTTGTTTCTTGAATTCGGTTTGATCTATTCTTGCATCTATAACAAAAATTAACTGCATATTCATGATCACCATGTCATTTGCTAACCTTCTGTAATAGCCAATTCCATTTATAGGCGTTGTAACTCCAGAACACCATAGCTAGGGTTGCGTTTTGTTTTTTTAGGGATTCTTATTTCAGGTGAAATTGGTTCATATAATGGGCATGGTTGCACTCAGGAGAAGGAGACGAACCCAACCATGCCCTTGAAAGTCATTCTTATTGCCTGGAAGTGACTTTTGGATCGAGATGCGTTTTTAGCTGCGGATTCAAATCCGTAGGTAAAATTACAGTAGTGGAAGGACAGGGACGAAGAGCTGGCAGTCGCCCATTGGCCCGTTCAAATGGCGCACGCTTTTTTATAATTTTTATGGCCTTTGACTTGTTTTCTTTTATTATATATTATTTGTATATTATTAACAAACAAAGCCAAGCAGCCTAGTGGTGAGCGTGTACATCCAATATCCTACAGGACCTGGGTTCGAATCCCAGGTCCCCCACTTTCTTTGTTATTTTTATTCTTCAGGTGATCATGTGCATATCCAGGCTTGCAGCTCACCGTGCACCATCAAGCATTCAGTAGCCAGATGGCCATTGGCCAGATCTGGTGGCCAAGATCTGAAGGTCCAAAATGGAGTCAAGTCTACACATGCACACCAAGTCCAAAAAAGTCAACAGGGCCAGCGTTTAATGGGCCACAGAATTGCTGATCCACACTCCCAATTTCAGGCCCATACCCCTCTTACTCTCATCTATTTTATTTTTTTGTTTTAATTAATTGTTTCATTATTTTTTATTCAATTACTAACCAATTAAAAAATTCTTTTATTTTCTAAAATAAAATCACCAAAAATATTTTTATTCAATAAAATTTTAATTTTTCTTATTTTATTAATAAACACTAATTAAATAAATTTAGGTATTAATTAGAATAACTTTAAACTATTTTGTGCAAATAATTAAAATTAAATTAGACTTAATTAGGTTTTTACTAATTCAATTAATTTTTTATTTCTTTCTTAAAATGCCAAAAACCCAAAAATAACTTTTTTTCATTTAATTAATTAATTTATTAATTTAGTAATTAATTTAAGTTAACTTCTTTCTTAAAATAAAAAATAACAAAAGATCTTTTCCTTAACAAAAAGGGTCAAAACCCTAGAACTTTACGCTCGATTTAATTTCCCGCATGCGATTTACTTTCTTTATCATATAATGTACTTGCCTCCGGTTTGTAATAGTTAATAGGACATTTATTTATTTTTTATCGCTTTATTTATTTTTAAAGGGTTTGTCTTTGGCGATGTAAATACCCGACGCCTTGTAATTAAAATTCCGCATTTTATTTCCCGCAAATTATAACTGTTAGATGTTTGATAATAGGATGCATGACAAGACTGAATGTTTTAACCTAAAATCAACTTAGATCACCCATAACATGTACAAAGACAAAAATAACTAAAAATGACACACTCGTACATGCGCACTCTTAGGGTACACCCCACTTGGTTTCCTTCGTACATGGTCATTGAGTATAGGTCGTTTTAGAGGTCGTCCTCTTGTCTAAAAGATCATAGTCGCCTCGAAATGGTTGCCTCGAATATTGTTGCCTCAAACAAATGATCTAAGACATTAGGATTATCGATAAGGCATCCTAACATTGCTTTGGTGACCGTATGTCCCTCATTCGAATTGACCCTTAAACTCCAACGACGGTGCTACCTACTCACTAATAGTGGGATAGCATTGTCTAAAGGACATTAGCATAGAACGATTCCTTTTTCGAGTAGGTAGATAGCTCTTAGATACTTGCTCTTTCAAAAACAAAAACTTTTCACACTTACACTCCTTTTCGAACAAAGTTTTTAAAAAACACTTCATACGCTCTTGAGGACAGAAGCAAGAGTTAAATCGAGGTTTCAAAACAAAAACTTTTTCAAACCCACAAGCACAAAGAAAGCAATTCTGAAAACAATTGAGCAAGTACCTAAGAGCCCGTGGTTAACCACAGATAGAAAGGGTGCTAACACCTTCCCTTTCTATAATCTACCCCCCGAACCCGAGAAATATCTCAAAAAAGGAATCTTTCTGTGCTTTTTTCCTTTCCTTGTTGGATAAAATAAAAGTTGGTGGCGACTCTTGCTTACCGCGACATTTTGCAAAAACAAACGCAAAATGCAAACCATAATTCCAAAAAACAGTCAGTTCTTCCCACCGTATCACAAGCTTCAACAAATCTTCTATATGCCCTTCTTCAGTCTGGGAATTTGCAATCATATCATCAACATATACTTCAATTTCCTTGTCCATCAGATTATGGAATAGGGTTGTCATAGCCCTCTGGTACGTTGCACCAGCGTTCTTCAACCCGAAAGGCATCACTCTGTAACAGAATGTTCCCCAGGGTGTGATAAACGTTGTTTTTTCCATGTCCTCTAGAACCATTCTTATTTGATTATACCCAGAAAATTCGTCCATGAACGAGATTACTTTGAATTTTGTTGTGCTATCCACTAACATGTCGATATGCGGCAATGGAAAATCATCTTTTGGACAAGCTTTATTTAGATCTCTGTAATCTACGCATATGCGGACTTTTCCGTCTTTTTCGGTACTGGGACAATATTGGAAATCCATTGAGGATACACTGACGTCACGAGAAAACCAGCATTAACTTGCTTTAGAACCTCCTTATTGATATTTACTGCCATATCTGGGTGAGTTCTTCTCAACTTTTGTTTAATTGGCAGACACTCTGGCTTCAACGGCAAACGATGCTCGACAGTATCTATATCTAGACCAGGCATATCTTGGTAAGACCAAGCAAAGATATCCACATACTCCTTCAACAACTCAACCAACTTTATATTTACCTCTGGATGCAGCAATGCTCCAATCTTGACTTCCTTTGGGTCTTCTTCTGAACCCAAATTGATCACTTCCAAAGGCTTTTTATATGGATGAATGGTATTTTCCTCGTGCTCAAGCAACCGTGAGACCTCTTCTGGAATCTCATCATAATCTTCTTCTTCAGCCCCAAACACATGACATTCAAAGTTAGGGTAGGGTGCAGGGTCATTGTATTCAACGGGTTTTTTAGTTAATCTGCACATATGATTTATGATTGCTTTTAGAAACTGACACATATAACAAGTGATTATGCAGATTGAATTTCAGTTATTATTTATTTTGAAAGGTTTTTTTTATTACCATTTTCCAAGAAAAAGCAGAAAATAAAGACATAATTCAGGAAGCAAAGACAACTTTTATTAATGATCTTAAAAGTCACAGCAAACAGATAAGCCCCACAACATTAATACTTCCACCTTGGGAAGAGTGAAATCTTTTCAAGTAAAAAAGATTAACAAATCAAATTACTTTGAAACATGTATGCAAGAGGGAACATCAATGGTGACCTAGTTTTGAACCCCGACTCCGTGCGTCACATAATTCAGCATTTCCTGCTCTGCTTCATCCTCCTCAACAGCATTAACTCCATAATCAGTTGGATGGAGGTAACCTCTGCTGCAGATAACATTATGATAGCTGCTCATAGTAGACTTTGACTTCAAACTTTCGCCTTTTCAATTCTTCGAAGAGAACCCCAAGCTAGTTCTGTTCTTGTTCACGGGTGGATCCACAATTCATCCCCATACTTTATTATGACCTTTACGCACAACCTGCTGCGCATCCTTCAACGAGACCATGGAATAAGGCTTGGAATTGGGTTCCAACAGCAGCTTCATCCGCTTCTACAATGCTGAAAGAGGATAAATGAGATATCAGCAATGCCTGCTCCCCATTTATGATCACTACCTTCCCTTCACGCACAAACTTTAGCTTCTGATGTAAAGTTGAAGTGACATGCCCTACTTCATGTATCCACGGTCGTCCTAGTAGACAATTATAAGCGGGAATGATGTCCATGACCTGGAAGGTTATCTGGGACAAATGTGGTCCTATATGGATAGGTAAGTCCACTTCACCGATGACAGATTTCCTTGACCCATCAAATGCCTTCACAATGATGCCACTCGGGCGCATAGGCATTCCTTGATATTTCAACTTCATGAGAGTACTCCTCGGTATAACATTCAATGCAGATCCATTATCCATTAGCACATTGGATAGTGAATCATTCTTGCAGTTCATAGAGATGTGGAGGGCCAGGTTGTAATTCCTCCCTTCATCTGGTAATTCATCATTGCAGAAACTCAAGTATTACATGATGTAATGTTTCCTATTATGCTGCTGAATTGATCTATTGGCATATCACTCTCCACAAAATCTTGGTCCAGTACCCTCATCAAGGATTCCCTATGAGCAGAGGAGTTCATCAATAAAGCTAAGATAGATATTTTTGAAGGAGTCTGCAGTAGCTGATCTACAATTTTGTAGTCGCTCATCTTAATTATCTTCAAAATATCATCCACTTCTTTCTCTAACGTAGCTCCACTAGTCTCTCTTGTAGCCTTCTTAGGTTCATCATTCTCATCAATTTTCTTTCCAGTAGCAATATCTCTCCGAACAACCGGCGCAAACACACGACCGTTATGGGTCACCCTGCTATTTTCAGCTATATTTCCAATATCAGGCATTGGCTGGATGGGAACTTCCACTCCATCTTCTAAGGTTGTAGCGTTGTATTTGTAAGGCACAGCCTTATCTGATTTGTAGGGGATAGGACCTGGTAAACTAATCACCAATGGGGTAACAGTTGGCTTGCTATGATACTCCACTTAAAAATAGGCAGGTGCACCAAAACAAGGCACGATGACATTTACCCCTTCTTCAACACAATCAGTCATCAATAAGTCATTTCTGGAAAACAAATCTTCGTCTGAAGAGAAATACTCATCTGCGGAGGCATACTCTTCATCTAACTCTTCTTCCGTTAAACAAACCTCAACCAAATCAACCTCGTGATAATCATCACTCTGATCCTTACTCTTGATAGTTCCATTGTCTAACAACAACTGAACACCCTTCTTCATAATTGAACATCCTCGGGGATCTCGACAGCAAACTAGGCAAGATCCATATTGGTGTCCCACCTGACCAGCCGTATGGCAAAAGGTAGCATGCAACTGCACGAGATCCTCATTCATATCCTCCACATCAAAAATTCTGAATTCACCAGGACATCCGAAAACCATGTTCACTTCCTCTTCATACTCTGCCCTAAGCCTGATTATGTGGATGAGGCCCTCATCCATCATCTCCTGTAAATCAGCCTTTATCTTCTCGCAACCCTGTATATTTGTACTACAAATAGCACAACTAGAATGGTCATGTGTATAGTAGCTAAATTCATAGAGGTCTACATGCATTTTCACTAAATCTCCTCTAACCTGATTAATATCAAAAATCCAGAAGTCTCCTAGATAACCGGCCACCATATTCACAACATTTACTCCCCTGTGCTTGGGTATATGGTTATCTTTCACATTAGGTCTCACGTCCTTGAAAGATAGAACACCAGACTTTACCAATTTCTGCACCTCAGTCTTTAAAGGATAACAATTCTCAACATTATGCCCTGGTGCTCCTTGATGAAAGCACATGTTTAGCCTGCCTTGTAATACCAAGGCAATGGTGATGGTACGGCGGGAGGTGGTCATGTCTGGACCAACTTCATCTGAATCAATGTTGGTAATAGATCTGTATAGCTCATGGGAATAGGGTCATAACTCTCCCTTCTCTGATTATACCCTTTATTCTCCTGTTGGGACGGTCTCTGATAAGCAACGATAGTTGGAGCGACATTCATAACAGGAGTAACTGTGGCAACTTGCTGATGACGCTGATAATTCCTTCTAGTAGTGTTTACCCGCCTCTCTTGTATAACAGCATTTGTATATCCTTCTTTCTTCTTGGTAAACCCATAAGATGGCTTCTTTACACCTCCGGATCCTTCACTCTTCGTCAAACGGCCTTCTCTTACAGCCTCTTCTAAGCGGATACCCATTCCTACCATCTCAGTAAAGTCACTTGGCGCACTTGCTACCATCCTCTCGTAGTTGAAAGCACCCAGTGTTTTCAAGAAAATCTTAGTCATTTCCTTCTCTTCCATGGGAGGAATCACTTGGGCGGCTACCTCACGCAATCTATGTGCATACTCTTTGAACGATTCCTTGTCTTTCTGAACCATGGCCCTAAGTTGGTCACAATCAGGCGCCATGTCCACATTGTACTTGTATTGTTTGATGAATGCTTCTCCCAAATCATTAAAAGTATGGATATTGGCGTTGTCCAAACTCATATACCACTTCAATGCAGCACCAGTCAAACTATCCTGAAAAAAGTGAATCAGTAGACGCTGATCATCAGTATGAGTAGACATCCTCCTTACGTACATCACCAGATGAGCACGAGAGAAAGTGTTGCCCTTATACTTCTCAAATTCCGGGACCTTGAACTTAGCAGGTATCTTAACGTTCGGGACCAAACATAACTCATTCACATTTTGCCCAAATAGCTCTTTTCCCCTAAGGGACTTCATCTCTCTTTGCATCTTGTCAAACTACTCTTGAAAATCATCCATTATATCATAAAGACCCAAGTCTTCACTCGGTGGAGGGAAAGGAAGACACACATCATCATTAACAAACGGAACCATATTCACCGAAGGAAGTGCAGTAGGAACAGCATGCACCACCGGAGGTGCTGGAGTAACAATAGTCTGAACCACTGGAGTATCTTGAGGACCAATATTGAAACCTTCAGATGCGAAATTCTCTGCCATTCCCCATGGATAACCTTGAGGCATGCGATTCTGAACAACAGCCGGAGTAGCAGATACAGGAACAGTCGGAGCTTCAGTAGTTGCCCTTGTTGGTTGAGGTTGAACACTCGGTGGCTGATTCTGAGTAGCCACCAGAGCCTCCATCAGAGTAGTCAGATTGTCCATGCCGGCCTTCAAAGCAAAAACTTCCTCGCGCAACTCGTGATTCTCTTGTTCTAAGTTGTCCATCGTCTTTTTGAAATTAGCCAGTGTTGTAGTGATGAGTCATCTTACTAAATGAAGTAAAAAAGCTTGGTAAGACACCTGGATATGCATAACAACTGCATGAAATATGTGAAATATGATGCATGATATGCAATGCACATGATTATTTTTACTTTGTTATTTAATATTTCGAGGGATTTATAGATTTATAGACATATTGCAAACATCAAAGTAATAACGCTTTTGAAATACTGGAAAAAAATATTATAATAACTCCAAAATGGATTACAAGTTTCAATGATCCCAAGTACAAGATGAAAATAAAATCTAAAACCCTGATAAATAGAACTTAATGGAGATCATTATGGCGCTTCCCTGTGAGCCTAGCAATCTGAGCCTTCAACCTCTGGTTTTCTTCCGCATATCTGGTGGCAACCTCCTTCCAATCATCTGAATCAAGAAGTGAGTGATCAGCACCTGATTGAGGCTTAGGAGAAAATAAATCCCCTTGCCTTCCCATAGAATCTACCGCTCGACTCTCAAGGATCTCAATCAAGTCATCTTTCTCCTTCAGGTCTGCTCTATAGGAACTCTCTAAAGTTTGGAACTTGTTCTTCCAAGCATCCCTTTCCTGTTGCATCCTAACCAAAGCAAGTTGCATCACTTCTAGATCATCTAATAAGGGAGGAGTGGTCTTCACAAATAGATCAGGCATGGGTGTCTCCTGGGTATATGGCATCTTTAACTAAATGGCTCTCGATCGGATCCATTGAAGATATGGCTCCAAAGAAACAACACCCCTAGGTCCCAAATCCGTCCTACTCTTCTTATGCATGTGACGCCAGGCCTTCGCAATCTGCTCCCTAGCTTCCCTATGGTATTCCCATTCCTTCAGAAAGAAACTACTCAAATGAATACTATTCGGTTTATCCCCCATCGGATAACCAAGTTGTCGTCGTGCAAGAACAGGGTTATAGTTAATTCGTCCCTTTGTACCAAGAAGAGGTACATTGGGGAAACTACCACAACTGTCAATAATCTCTACATCCTGGTAAGCTCGATGATACCAATCAATGTCTGAGTGAGTAAGTTTCATGATCTTAGGAGCCCAATGGGGTTCCTTCTTGATATCCCAAAAAGCATCAGATTGAGGCATATAAGAGATAAACCATCGGTACAACAGAGGCGTGCAACAGATAATCATCCCCCCATGATAAAAATTATGAAGATGAATAGAGTAATAAACATCACCCAATAATGTAGGTACTGTTTTTCCAATCATGAAAATCCTGATAGCGTTAATGTCGACAAACTTGTCAACATTAGGAAATAAGAACAACCCGTAAGCAAGTAGAGAAAAGATGGCCTCAAAAGCAATTGTACTCTTCATTCTGGCAAAGTAACGAGCTTTCTCCAATAAGAACTGAGCTGGTAATCCTCTAATTCCCCCTTTAGTAATCATATGGGCTTCAACCTCATATTACCCCAGATGAATCAAAGTAACAATCTCATGTGGTTTTGGCTCACCCTCCAAACCAGTAAAAGGAATACGATCGGTAACAGGTAAATCCAATAGATAAGAACACTCCTCCAGTGTAGGCATCAACTAATAGTTGGGAAAATTAAAGCAATGATACATCGGATCATAGAACTGGACCATGGTCGAGAGAATACCCTCCTTCATCTTCAGCTTCATGATAGGAATAATGGACCCATACTTCTTTCGAAAGTCTGTAGGAACACTCGATCTCTGGAATTAGACTTATCAACTCATCTATCTTGGGATCCTTGAAACTGTATTTTCCGGTCTTTCTCTTTCCATAATCCATGGTTAGAAAGTTCCTGAGATATTCATAAATAATCAACCTTTAAATCCCTTGAAATATGGTTTCTTCAAAAGATGCTTATGAGTGCATGAATGCATGATGCAACAATCACACACAAGATCACACATATAGGGTTCATAGGTTCAACGTCACGAGCATGAAGTCGAAGGTACTACCCATAAGGTATTGGTCTAAAACGTTATCACCTGCCGAACAAGGTTCTAGAGGTTCTCAGAGTCTACATCCTTCCTTCGGATATTACCAACTTCCCGATTAACTCGGTAATTAGTAATATTCTCAAGAAAAACTCGTCCGAGCGTAGTATCGCGTGACAACTATTTCTGGATTACTCCGTCATAGCTTCCGCACTACACCTAAATGGCTAAGATGGGTTTGGTATTCTACAGTCCTCAGTTCCAGCAGGCTCCCAGGTCGAAAGCAGTACGTCTTCCCGATTACTCGGTAAATGACACTACAGTCAAAGGGGCCTCCACTGAGTGGGCGATCTCATTCATCCTTTTTTGGGATTACTCCCTCAAAGTTAACATGACTATACCGCCCCCCTATCTTAAAGTTTTCCCAAGTCTGAGTATAGGACTTACGAGTAATCACCAAGCACCCTGAAAACCAGGAAAATCCAGACAAACATATATACAACATATAACACAGAAAACAGTAATAACACATATACAGATATAAACAAAGATAGGCTTAACCCACTTAGGGATGGACCAGCAAGAGGTCAATCTTTCCCCAGTGAAGTCGCCATTTTTCTGTAGCGGTAGAAATGTTCAAGACTAAGCCATTGGATTGACTAGACTTTATACAAATCAAAATAAAAATCTCCATCGCACTTTATTGTTTCCAAAGGAATGGGAAAAGAGCAAATAACCCAAAAAAGAGGGGGAAAGATTCAAGGTAAGGAGGTTCGTTATGCAAAGGGAAGGTATTATTACCCTAAACATCTACGGTACTCCGCAGGAGCCTCTTTGTAAAATCTGTATATTTTGGCTATGAAAAATGTTGTATATATAAAAAAATTGGATGGTGGAGGTGAGGAAAGAAATATTTTTATTTTTATAATTTTTGCACCCGCCGCAGTTGCGAACCTTTAGTGCCTACGTACCATCTTTTCGTGCAATAGGGGATCAGGGTACGCGTAGTTCCTCTTTTAAAAATTTAAAACACAAATGCGTTGGTTAATTTTATGAGATGAAACATCATTGTCAATGTCCGTATGGAAAACATACCTACTACCCACAATCATGAGAAAGGAGAATTTGCATCATCTCAAAGTGGAGGATATGGCTTGGATTTTTAAAAATCAACAATGCCTCACTCATCACCCAAGTGGAAAATATCTCTCTTTACTACATATTATAGAAGTATAGTTGTTTGCATCACTACAAGGATTGACAAGAGTTCAACCTTTTTTTGAGAAAATTTTATAGATAAAAGCCAAAGTGGCAAAATGGTTTGAAATAGGATTGATTGACTTTTAGTCTTCTCACAAAAAATGTCAAGGCATTATTAAGTTGATTGGAGTTTATTTATGAAATTTTTTTTTGAAAATGCATGGACATAAGTCCAAGTTTATCATGAAAGTGGTTCAAGTTCAAAAAGAGTTTTCAAAAAGGGAAAGAAGATTTTTGAAATTAAAGAAGATGGGAGGAGAAGAAGGGGCTATCCTAAAGCATAAGGTAAAAGCTAGGGATAAGAACCATCTAACCAACAAGAAACCAATACTTGACATTATGAGTCAAGATAGAATTCCCATTTCTTGGATTGAAACCAATCAAGCAAAGAAATACTAGACCTCTTGAGAGAACCAAACGTCAAGTGTATTAAGTCTTCACAAAAAATTGGGCTGAGTAACGGTTGTATACGGGTGAATTCCAGATTACAAACAAAGGGTGTAATCACAAAAACCTGCACACAAAAACAAACAAGCAACCCAATGTCTTGAGGTAAACCTCAAGAACTCCAAGATAGGCCAAGGTTTCTAATCCTAAGTCCAAGAAAAGTCCCATGCTCCATAATGCTAATGATAGTAACCAAATAGTCCAAGCACCATTAAATATTCTTTAGGGTTTATGTTGATTATTAAGTGTTTTAAGAAAGGAAAAGAAAAGCTCAAGTGAGCAAAGTAAAAATGGCAAGAAAATAAATGCTCAAATGAGCAAAGATGAAAATGGCATGAAATATAAATGCTAAAAGTAAATAGTATATAAAGCATAAAAAATAAAAGTATAAGGTAAACAAGTCAATAATTAGTGGTTAGTTGGATGACCATCTTGAAGCTTGAATTTGGAACTCATTAGAGGATTGGTAGAACCAAAGCCTCCACACAACAAGTTGAATTTGCTTTTTGTCAAGTATATCATTCATTTGGAATTCTCATAAGTATCATTTATTGATCAAAGATGTTTAACTGATCCGCGTTGACCAAAGGTGTTGTAGATCCATTAGAGGATTGGTAGAATCAAAGCCTCCATACAATGAATCTCAAGGTTATTGGATCAAAGAGATCAAATTAACATACTTGGGCTTGCAATCATAAGTTTGGGCCATGAATGATCATTTATTCGAATCGGGACAAAATTTAGCGCTATGTTAAGCAATCGTAAGTGGACTTATATAGAAGTCGCACATATTTTGAGGTCGGTCAATAGCAATCTATGCACCATTTATTTTGAGACATGATATAGAGATCATGCTCCAATAACATCTAGTGCAATAAGAAAGGGATGAGATGAAGAGGGATGGGAAAATATACAAACCACATTTGAATTAAATTTTAATCAAACTATTATTAAAATAATTCATCCATTTTTGTGGAGTTAAACTCAACACCATGGATCCAATGATGTTAATAAAGTTCATGATCCAAAATCTAACCCAAGATCAGCCAGAAAATAATCACAAAATAATATCACATTTAATATACATATAAAAGGATTTTTAAAAATCTTTTAAAAATAGAAAATAATGAGAAAAATATCAAATATGTTCAAATTAATCAAGAAATGAAAAGTAAGACCATAGAAAAATCAGAAAAAGGCCCAAGTAATTTTATAATTTTTTTGGTAATTTTTTAAAGTCAGAAACTATTTTTAAAATTAAAATAAACGGGTCAAATAAACAAAATATGGTAAAAAATAGTAAACTTAAACAAAACTAAAATGAGGTCACCAATATTTGTCACAATACCATTGGATCATTGTATAATTTTTTTCAGAATTTAAAAATGTATAAAAGTATTTTTAAACATTTAAAACAAATCAAATAAGTGTAAAGTTTGTAAAAAATACCAAAACACGAAATTAAATTGGGAAAAAATAAAAATCAGAAAGAGAATAATCAAAAATATTTTTCTTAATTTTTTTCAGATTTTTGGACTAAAAATGAATTATCTATGACTTTTTGAAATCTAAAACAATTAAAATATAAAAATCAGAAAAAGAAAATAAAAGTAAAATATGTGGACCATTGGATGAAAGTCAAAATGCGTTAGTAATCAAATCCAAGGGATCTGGCGCGCTGTGCATATCATGGTCATTAGTGAATATTGTACAAAATCATTAATTAAATCAGAATTTGAAAAATACAGATGGCGCGCCTTTATTGGTTAGAAGATAACACGTTGGTCATCTTAAACCTCCAGCCATCACGAATTGCAGGTCTCTCAAACTGTAAAATCAGAACCTCAGACCTATGTGTTGTACCCCAAATTTTGACCTAAGATACCATCTCCCATCTGCATCATTACATTGCAAGCGTTTTGATCTTTTGATTTTTAAAAATTCATAACTTTTTCAGGTCGAGAGCTGTTTATTTTTGAACGCTAAATTTATTAACTGATCAAGACTTAAATGATGTTTATTAATTATTTATCATCTTAAATTTAAATAATTGGAATTTATTTTCAGTTATTATATAATTCAAAGATCTATAAATAATAAAATAAATATTTGAAAAGAGGCATATTAATCGTTCAGACAGTGTTTATTTATTATTTATTATCTTAAATTTAAATAATTGGAATTTATTTTCAGTTATTACATAATTTAAAGATTTATGAATAATATAATAAATATTTGAAAAGAAGTTCATTAATTGGTCAATAATGATTATTTAATTATTTATCATTCTAAGTTAAATAATTGAAATTCTATTTTTAATTATTATAATTTAGAAAATTATGAATAACAAATTAAATAATTGAAATTATTAATTGATCAATGATGTTTATTTATTCGTTTATTATTCTGAATTTAAGTGATTGAAATTGATTTTCAATTATTATACAATTTAAAGAATTATAAACGATAAATAAATAATTGGAAAGAAAAAGAATTGACTGGAAAAGAATAAAATTTTATTTCACTTTATTCTATTTTATTACAATTGTTATTTAAATATTATATTATTTACAAAATATTTATAATAACAAATTACATAAAAGTTTAAAGTAAAATAGAACTATTTTTCTAAGATTCTAATTCTAATCTTCTATCCAATGCTTTTGTCTGCTCATTTAATTTTACCTGCAAAAACAATTAAAAGAAAAGTCAGAATTGAATAAATATTTAAAAGCAGAAAATTATTTATTAGTGTTCATCATTAAAAGCAAACGGCTGGAATCAGTTTACCCTTTTTTGCAAATCACGGGATTTCTCCCGGTTCACAAAAAAGGGATGAATTTTTATTTTCATAAATGAATGCACAATTTAAAACATGCACAAATTCATTTTTATTTTTCAAAACTGCATATGCATAATTTCTTTTGTCAAAAAATTCATATTTCAAAATATACACAGCATACAAAATCCACAACATATGCATAAACAAATGACATGTTTAAAAGCCAACGTAAACCTTTGCCATGCACTTAAGAAGAGTCCAAATACAATAGGCTCCAACTGTGCCATTGCAAGTCAAAAAGAAATATGCAGTTCAAAACCATTTTGCAAGCATAATATATTTCCTATTTCATCATTTTCCAGCATGTTTGCAATTTCAGAACAGTACAATACATCATTTTTATGCATCAAATGTACTAAGAGAGAGAAGAGAGATAGAAAGATGGTTTTACAGGTTTTGGTTTAGGCAGAAGGAGTTATAAAACAAAGCTACAGCAGTAACTCAGTAGAAAGAAAGAGCATAAGAAAGGAATAAAAACAAAACTGTTGTAACAGTAATATGCAGAAGGCCAAGGATATAGTAAATAATTCAAAAACCTGTGGCATAGAGGAGATGCCAAACAATTGTATAACATAACATAAATCCCTTCAAAGGAAGAGATTTCGTAACCTGCAAGCCTTCCACGTTCAAAACTGAAAGAAAGAAGCAAAAAACCTTTGTTCTCCAAGTCTAAAACAAAAAACCAATAGAGTATACTTTCATAATGCAAAACCGGCATATAACCATTTCAAAACCTGCATAGAACCATTTTTTCAAGAACCTACTGTCAAACCAAAAAACACCATAACCCTTTTTCAAAACCTCAACCATTACCAAAAACCATAGCCTACTGTAAAAACCAGTAGAACCATCAACATAACCAACAAACGCCATAACCACTGTCTAAACCATCAAACCTTCATGGCCTAAAACAAGTAAGAACCTGCATAAACCATTCCCACTGTCTAAACCAAAACCATATGGCCTAAACAATGGAACCTGCATACACCATTCAAAACCTACTGTCAAACCAAAAAACACCATAACCCTTTTTCAAAACCTCAACCATTACCAAAAACCATAGCCTACTGTAAAACCCAGTAGAACCATCAACATAACCAACAAACGCCAAAACCATTTTCCAAACCATTATACCATAGCCTACTGCAAAAACCAGTAAAACGATAACCATTTCAAAAACCATAAGACCTGTTGTCCAACAAACGCCATCACCATTTCAAAACCAACATATAGCAAGGACCATAAAAACTGTCAAAACCATGGCCTAAACTAATTTCCAAACCCAAGCATACAGTAACGCCTCAGTATGATCATCATATGTTAATACAAAAGGGCAACAGAAGAAGAGAAGAAAGATAAATACAGAGTACTGGCAACTGAAGCAAGCTCACAACGTCAACTTCCTTGTCCCGGCCTCCTACGCACTCAACCCTCCCTCCTCCTTCTCCAGGTATCTGTTCCACCCTCTTTTTCCTTTCATAACATCTCAATAATCACATGAACACGAAATTAGAATCAGAAATAGGTATAAAAATTAACACATGCAATTGTAACAAACCCTAAAACGAATGGGAAATTGATCGTACCGTGAATCCATCGCCTTATGCTTTGCTGGAGGGAAGAGGGAGACGGAATACCGGTGGCCTTTGGGACGAAGCAGAACGCGAACGAAGCAGAGTTCAGACGAAGAAGAGCGTAAACGAAGAAGATGATACAAGAGGAATGGGCGCCGCTCTCCCAAAACCTTAACCCTAATCCCAATTACCAAACGCGTTTAACCCTTGAACAAAATTATGAAACATAGTTGGACCCAACCGGTTCTGCCTAAGCCCAAACGGACCTCTTTGTGCACCCCCCCTGTTTTAGTTTTGATTAGGCCCCTTAGACACCTTTGGCCCATATTTGTTTGTTCTTCTAGCCTTTTTTTTAATACACTCTTTTCTATTCATTTCCTTTTTTAGTTTTTTTTTAGAAATATTACTAACTTAGTTTAAAATTAGTTGGTAACTTAGTCAAATAATTTAATTAAAACATTTTAATTATTTTTACCTTTTGTTTATTAAATTTAATTTTAGGTTTATTTGGTAATTTTAAATATCCCTTTTTTAATTAGGTTTAAGTTAGTTTTTTAAGTATTCATTTAGTTTGTTTATTTAATAATTACTAAATACAATAATGCCTTATATAGAACTCTAAAAAATATATAAAAAAATAGAAAGTCTTAAAACTTAAAAAATATTTTTGTTTTCCTTAATTAATTCTCATTTACTTTTATCCATATTAAAAATGCGTAAAAAATGAAAACTACTAAAAACATTTTCTTTTCATTAATATTAAACAAAAATCACAGAAATGCACGTTCACACACTTAGTCTTTTATTTAATTGTTATATATCCTAATCCGCATAATTTTTCTGTTTAATCATTTCATATTCACATGATTATTCTGTTTACGTTTAAATCCAAGGGGAAAAACGATTAAATTTGTTGACTTCATGTCCTCAAGTCTAATCGCGCGAACATTCGCATTTCATTAAAACTTAGGATAATTTTTCCTTAAATATTCAATCTTTTCAAAACTTATACCCTTTAAGCAAAAACTTCGACATTAGGTCGTCGCATCTTCAAAACCCGTCCGTACCCCTTTTTCGGCCAAAACAATTTATTTTCTTCAATCAAACAAACAATTTTAATAAACAGATATTTCAAAAGGTTCCTATAGAGTACTATAGATACATTGGGTGCTAATACCTTCCCATTGTATAACCAACCCCCGAACCATAGATCTCTTTTCAAAAACGCCTTGTATTTTTATTACTTTTAAAAGTATTATTTACATTTCATATTTAGGGTTTTATTTTGCTCTCTTCCCTTTTCCCTTGGAAATAATAAAGCGCGGTGGCGACTCTTGCTTTTGTGAGACGAATTAATCAATAATTCGATCTCCGATTTACCCCGCTACATTTTTTATCGCTACAGAATTGGCGAATCTGTTGGGGACAGATTGACCTCTTGTTGGTCCATCCCTAAGTGGGTTAAGCCTAATTTGTCTTATATATTTTTTATTATTTGATTTGTTTGATTATGTTTTTAAATTGGGGTGTTTGGGTTTTTGCAAAGGACGAATCCTATACCCGGATTAAGTAACACTTAAGGAATAGGACGGGCGGTACAGTCATGTTAACTTTGAGGGAGTAATCCCGAAGAAGGAGGCATGAGATCCCCCACTCAATGGAAGGCCCTCTTGAACTTAATATTTGTTTACCGAGTAATCGGGAAGACATTATTATTTTCGACCTAGGAGCCCGAGAAATTGAGGACCGTAGAACCCTAACCTATCTTGGCCTTTTTAGGTGTAGCGCGGAGACTATAACGGAGTAATTCGGAAGTAGTTGTTACGCGATGCTACGCTCGGACGAGTTTCTCTTGAGAATATTGCTAATTATTGAGTAATCAAGACGTTGGTAATATCCGAAGGAGGAATGTAGACTCTGGGAACTCTTAGAACCCTGTCTTACAGGTGTGATTGAACCATTAGTACATACCTTTGGGTGGGCTTTACCCTTAACTCCATGCTGAACGTTGAACCTTTGAACCCCATGTTTGTGAACTTGTATGTGACTGTTGCATTATCATTCATTCATGCATTCATCAACATCTTTGTAAAAAACTTGTTTTTCAAGGAACTTCGGAATGATTTTTGCAGACATCTCAGGTCATCATGGAATTTGGAAGGAGAAACACTCGAAGTTTTAGTTTTAAGGAGCCCGAGATTGAAGAATTGAAGAGTTTGATTCCGAAGATCGAGAACCCGACGGATTTTCAGAGAAAGTATGGGTCCATTATACCTCTCATGAAGCGCAAGATGAAGGAAGGCATACTCAATACGTTGGTTCAATTCTACGATCCTTTGTACCGATGTTTCACCTTTCCAGATTACCAGTTGATGCCCACCTTAGAAGAGTACTCCTACATACTTGGTTTGCCGATCACCGACCGTGTTCCTTTTTCTGGCTTAGAAGAGGAGCCCAAATCTCACGAGATAGCGACCATCACCCACTTGAAGAAGTCAGAGATAGAGGAGAACATGACTACGAAAGGGGGAATCCGAGGTTTGTCTGCGCAGTTTTTGTTGAAGAAAGCTCGTCATTTTGCTGAGATAAAAGATACTATTTCCTTTGAAGACGTCTTTGCTTTACTCGCTTATGGTCTATTCTTGTTCCCTAACGTTGATAAGTTTGTGGATATCAACGCCATCAGAATTTTCTTGATTGGAAATCTGGTCCCTACGCTGCTCGGAGATACCTACTACTCCATCCATCTTCGAAATTATTATCAAGGAGGGATGATTATTTGTTGTGCACCGTTGCTGTATCAGTGGTACGTTTCTCATCTACCTGGGTCTGATGTTTTCTGGGATCTCGAGAAGGAACCGCGTTGGGCGCCAAAGATCATGGCTCTCACTCATTTCGACATTGATTGGTATAATCGAGTTTACTACGACGTGAAAATCATTGATAGCTGTGGTGCTTTTCCTAACGTGCCTCTTCTCGGTACGAGAGGTGGAATTAACTATAACCCTTTTCTTGCGTGCCGTCAGTTCGGGTACCCGATGAGAGATAAGCCAAACAACATCCATGTGAGTGGTTTCTTTCTACAGGAAGGACAAGATCATCAGGCAGCTAAAAGGGAGATCGAAGGAGCTTGGCGCCACATCCATAGGAAAGGGAGAGATATGTTAGGACATAGAGGTGCCGTTTCTTTTGAGCCTTACCTACAGTGGGTCCGTGCTAGGGCTTGTGCTCTCAAGATGCCCTATAAACTTGAGAAACCTTTATTCCCCACCGTTGCACCATCATCTGTTGTTACCCCTATCGCAAATATAGGAGAATACCAAGGAAATCTGGCTAGGATGAAGTCCGAGAGGGATGCTTGGAAAGAAAAGTACCATATGTCTGAATATGAGAATCGAGTCCTGACTCGACAGTTAAAGGAAAAGGAGGAGTTGTTGTTTATTCAAGACGGCTGGTTCATTGATCACGATGAGAAACTTCGTCAAAAGGATGCTTTACTGAAGAAGTATGCTAGTGAGAGGAAGAGAAGGAAGGAAGGTTCGTTAAGCGTGGATCTTGTTCCTAACCCACAGAAGGAAATCATTGATCGACTGGTAGCTGAGAAGAAAGAGATGGAAGACTTTTATAAAGAGAAGATTAAGAAGCTCCGGTTACAGTTGGTGTTTGGTCCTTCTTCTGAGGATTCTGAGTGATCTTTAGCTTTTAGTTTTATTTTATTAATGTCATTTTGTAAAACTTTGTAAAAGGGCTTCATGCTCCAAGTTGTAATTTATTGCTTTATTAAGGGTTTTAATGCTCCACAGTTGTAATTTATCGCTTTATTATGGATTTCATGTTTCGAAGATGTAATTTACTGCTTTTATTATTGGGTTGTTATCCAAAAGTTGTAATTTACTGTTTTCAATTAATGGATTGAGTTTTTGTTATTCCAAATTCCTTTACCATTGATATGTGCAAAATTATCGAAGTTCCTTGAAAAACTATTAAAATGAATCATCATTTGCATCGCACATCATGCATCATTCAGCATTTCACTTCACATGTTTTCTAGAGTCTTATCCATGTTCTTTTTCCACTCTAAAATGTTGTCAAACTGTCTCACCGTTACGACACTCGAGACAATCGTCAGAGGAAAATGGAAGATTTGGAACAGGAAAATCATGAGCTTCGTGGGGAGGTTGCTACCCTTCGTATCGAGATGGAAAAGTTAACTGCGTTAGTGGAAAGTTTGGTGGCTGTTCAGAATCAGCCATCGACTACAGCTGCTGAGATTCAGACTTCAACTCCAGTGGTTCCCGAGATTGTCACCGTTCCAACCTCTGTGACTCAAATCAACTCTCCGCTTCAACATCAGATGCCAAAAGGTTTTCCGTGGGGAATGCCTTACAACTTTGTGCCAGAGGGGTATCAGCCTGCCGTACAACCTTTGTTTCAACCTACTTTGTCTCTTCCTCAGCCAGAGATAACTGCCATGCCGCCAGTAATTCCGTCTGTGACACCTTTTCCGCAACCGGTTATGACAACTGTCGCTCCTGTGGTCCACTCTGTGCCATACTTGAATGAACCTACTTATCCTGCCGAGCCTGCTGAAAGTTTGGGTCTCTTTGATAGAATGGAAGAATTCAAGATCAGTTCCAGGAAATGCAGAAAGAGCTTAGAGCATTAAAGGGGAAGGATTTGTTTGGGAAGAACACGCATGACCTTTGTTTAGTTCCGAATGTCAAGATTCCAGCAAAATTTAAAGTACCAGACTTTGAAAGATATAAGGGTGATTCGTGTCCACGAAGTCATTTGACAATGTACGTGAGAAAGATGTCTACGTATTCCGATGATCATGACTTATTGATTCACTATTTTCAAGATAGTTTGACGGGTGCTGCTCTAAAGTGGTATATGGGTTTAGACAGTATTCGGATCCGCAACTTCAACAATCTTAGCGAAGCTTTTGTCCACCAGTATAAGTATAACGTTGACATGGCACCGGACAGGGATCAACTCCGGGCGATGTCGCAAAGAGATCAAGAATCTTTTAAGGAGTACGCCCAGAGGTGGCGTGAAATTGCTGCTCAAATCTATCCACCTCTTGAGGAGAAAGAGATGACTAAGATATTTTTGAAGACTTTAGGTTCCTTTTACTATGAAAGAATGATAGCCAGCGCACCCAGTGACTTCACTGAAATGGTAAGCATGGGCATGCGGTTAGAGGAAGGGATTCGTGAAGGGCGTTTGGTTAAAGAAGGAAGTTCGTCTAGCAGTACTAAGAAGTTTGGAAGTGTTTTCCCGAAAAGAAAAGAGCAGGATGTCAGCGCTTTGTTCCCAGGTAGACCAAGGAGAGGTTACTCTCATGTTGCGGCAGTCACCCCGGCTGTCCGCCCAACTTTGATGACCCCAGCTCATCAAACCCCACCAACTCAACAACGGCCATTTCAGCAGCAGCCTCGACAACAGGCTTATCCATTCAACAATCAGAACCGTTCACCCAGAAAACCGCAGTTTGATGCCATTCCTATGACTTATACTGAATTGTTCCCTGCTCTTATTAGAAAGAATCTCATAACGACAAAGCCTCCTCCTGTCGCACCGAACAGTACTTCTCCGTGGTACAAGGCGGATCAGTTCTGTGAATATCATCAAGGGTCGCCGGGGCACAACCTTGAGAATTGCTTTGCTCTGAAGGCGGACGTGCATAGATTGATTAAGAATGGTATCTTGTCTTTCAAGGATGTTAATCCGAATGTTAGAGATAATTCTTTGCCTCGACATGGGGCAGCTTCAGTGAATATGGTGGAAGGTTGTCCGGGGAAGT
This sequence comes from Vicia faba, assembly GCA_948472305.1. Lineage (NCBI taxonomy): Eukaryota > Viridiplantae > Streptophyta > Magnoliopsida > Fabales > Fabaceae > Vicia > Vicia faba. Next base: position 34,522,019 of record OX451741.1, on the reverse strand, counting down.
TTCGAGTTTTTCAAGTTGAACACATAAGAGAGTCGTTGATCAGGTTACATCAGAGTTTGAGAAGACTTGCCTTTGTTAGGCATCAACATGATTATGATGTTTGTGAATTTTGTTCAAGAGAGGTTGATTGTCCTATTGTGAAGGAGGATATTCAGAAGTTGCTAGACCAGAGAGTTATCACTATTACGTATGACAGAGATCCGGAGGATGAAGTGAATGTTATCATACCACAATTCAATTTGCCTGAATCAGTAGAGATCGCTTACGACAGTCAGACTGCACCTGTTGATCCTTTGATTATTTACCCACCTGGTCCTGTGCCTTACAACTCAGACCAAGCTGTACCATATAAGTATAATGCCACAATGATTGAGAATGGGGTAGAAGTCCCTATACCAACAAGACCGTCTTTTGTTAACATTGCTGATGTGAGTAGAGTTACGAGAAGTGGAAGTGTTTTTGCAGCAGTACCTTTGAAGAGACCAGAAGTTCAAGTCAGGAGACCCATACCTGCGGAGGTTCCAGTGAGAAATGTTGAACCAAGGGTTGAGATAGGCCGATCCAGTGAACCTATCCCTCACCCTGAGGATGATGAGATCTTGAAGCTTATCAAGAGAAGTGAATATAAGAGTGTGGACCAACTTTTGCAAACTCCTTCCAAGATTTCTTTGCTTGCTTTACTGAGAGATTCTGGTGCCCATAGAGAAGCTTTGATGAAGGTCTTGGACCAGGCGTTCGTGGATCATGATGTGACGGTTGACCAGTTTGATGGGATTGTGGGAAATATTACTTCGTGTAACAATCTTGGTTTCAGCGATGAAGAGCTCCCGGAGGAGGGGAGGAACCACAATATGGCTTTGCATATCTCAGTAAGTTGGGGAAATGATACCTTATCAAGTGTGTTGGTGGATACAGGTTCGTCGTTGAATGTGATGCCCAAGACTACATTGTCTCGACTCTCATATCCAGGTGCTCCCATGAGACCCAGTGAAGTAATTGTTAAAGCGTTTGATGGTTCTAGGAAGACAGTCATTGGTGAAGTGGATCTTCCTATAGTAATTGGTCCCCATACTTTTCAAATCACTTTCCAAGTGATGGATATTCGTGCTGCCTACAGTTGCTTATTGGGTCGTCCCTGGATCCATGATGCAGGGACAGTCACCTCCACGCTCCATCAGAGACTAAAGTTTGTAAGGCATGGGAAGCTAGTGATGATTGGGGGAGAGAAAGCTATGGTGGTAAGCCATTTATCATCCTTCTCTTTTATTGATGCTGACGAGGATGTTGGAACCCAGTTCCAAGGTCTTTTTGTTGCCAAGAATGCAGTGAAGAAGCAAGGGGCATCCATCTCTTCTTTTGAGGATGCACGGCGAGTGGTGGAAAGTGGTTCGGCCGAAGGATGGGGCTAGGTGTTGACATTGCCCGAGAACAAGTCTGGGGAAGGTCTTGGTTTTCATCCAGTGTCTGCAAGAGTCAAGAAGGAGGTGGTTGTTCGTCCGATTCAAGAGGTTTTCCGAAGTGCAGGGTTTATACATCCTGAGGTTGATGCTATCATAGATGACGAATCCGAGGAAGATTTGCCCGATTTTGTGACGCTTGGATTGGCTTGCCAAAACTGGATAGCTGTTGATGTTCCTATTGTTATGCACATTTCCGAGTAATGTTTTGTTTTGTTTTTCTTTGAAAAAATTCGCTCTGCCCAAGGCAAAAAGTATTTTGTGTCGAGCTATGAAAAATAATTCCTTTTGCTCTGCCCAAGGCAAAAGAGAAATGTCTGGGCCCTTTGTTTCAAGTATTTCCCTTCAATGAATAAAAATGTTATTTTGTCCACTACTGTTTTATTTTTCACTTTTTCTGGGAAATAGCAATGAAAATTAATTGGTAGTAATAGGAAAATGTAATAACCTTTTGTTTTATTTGCACAAATCGATTTCTAAAATAAAGCATAATCATATGTGCTGATTAATCCATGACTTAACCATCGAAAACAATGATCCTATGCCCTCTCCCAACTTTGAATTCCCTGTGTTCAGAGCCGAAGAAGAGGATGACGAAGAGATTCCTGTTGAGATTTCCCGTTTGCTTGAGCATGATGAGAAGATCATTCAACTGTTTGAAGAACCTTTAGAGTTGGTCAATTTGGGTGATGAAGAAGATAGAAAGGAAGTCAAAGTCGGAGCATTGCTTATCCCGGAAGTTAAAGAGAAAATGTTGGAGCTTCTCAGAGAGTATGTTGATGTGTTTGCTTGGTCCTACCAGGATATGCCGGGTTTGGACAACGATATTGTGGAGCATCGTTTACCGTTGAGACCTGAATGTCCGCCGATCAAACAGAAGATGAGAAGGACTCGTCCCGACATGGCTGACAAGATCAAAGAGGAGGTTCAGAAACAAATTAATGCAGGTTTCCTTGTGACATCGGTCTATCCTCAATGGTTAGCCAATATAGTGCATGTTGCAAAGAAAGATGGCAAAGTTCGGATGTGTGTAGACTACAGAGATCTGAATAGAGCTAGTCCGAAGGACGACTTCCCATTACCTCACATTGACGTATTGGTCGACAGTACCGCCAAGTTCAAAGTCTTTTCTTTCATGGACGATTTCTCTGGTTATAATCAAATCAAGATGGCACCAGAAGACATGGAGAAGACTGCTTTCATTACACCTTGGGGAACTTTTTGTTATCGGGTTATGCCGTTTGGTCTGAGGAATGCTGGCGCAACATACCAAAGAGCCATGACTGCTTTGTTCCATGACATGATGCATAAGGAGATAGAAGTGTATGTGGATGACATGATTGCCAAATCACAGACTGAGGAGGATCACTTGGAGCATTTGTTGAAGTTATTCCAGCGTTTGAGGAAGTACAAACTCCGTCTGAATCCCAACAAATGCACTTTTGGTGTTCGTTCTGGAAGACTTCTGGGGTTCATTGTCAGTCAGAAAGGTATTGAGGTAGATCCTGATAAAGTCAAAGCTATTCGAGAAATGCCCGCACCCAAGACGGAAAAACAAGTAAGAGGATTCCTTGGGAGACTGAACTACATTTCTAGGTTTATATCTCATATGACTGCTACCTGTGGGCCGATTTTCAAGCTTCTCCGAAAGAACCAAGGATGTGTGTGGACAGAAGATTGTCAGAGAGCTTTTGATAGCATCAAAGAATATTTGCTTGAACCTCCCATTTTGATTCCTCCGGTGGAAGGAAGACCTTTGATTATGTACCTGACTATATTGGAAGACTCCATGGGATGTGTGCTTGGTCAACAAGATGAGACTGGAAGAAAGGAACATGCTGTATATTATCTGAGTAAGAAATTCACAGACTGTGAGTCTCGATACTCATTGCTTGAGAAAACCTGTTGTGCTTTAGCTTGGGCTGCTCGCCGTCTGCGCCAGTATATGATTAACCACACCACTTGGTTGATCTCCAAAATGGATCCGATCAAGTATATCTTTAAGAAGCCCGCCTTATCTGGAAGAATAGCCCGTTGGCAGATGTTGTTATCTGAATATGACATTGAGTATCACACTCAGAAAGCAATCAAAGGGAGTATTTTAGCCGATCATTTGGCTCACCAACCAATTGACGATTATCAATCCATCAAGTTTGATTTCCCAGATGAAGATGTTATATACTTGAAAGCTAAAGACTGTGAAGAGCCGTTACCTGAAGAAGGACCTGATCCTGAATCGCATTGGGGTTTAATATTTGACGGAGCTGTGAACTCTTATGGAAATGGAATCGGGGCAATCATCGTCACTCCCCGAGGTACTCATATCCCGTTCACGGCAAGATTGAAGTTTGACTGCACGAACAACATGGCTGAATATGAGGCATGTATTATGGGTCTCGAAGAAGCGGTGGATCTAAGGATTAAGATTCTTGATATTTACGGAGATTCAGCATTGGTGATTAATCAAATCAAAGGAGAGTGGGAGACTCGTCATCCTGGTTTGATCCCTTACAGAGACTATGCTAGAAGATTGTTAACTTTCTTCAACAAAGTGGAATTACATCATATCCCTAGAGATGAGAACCAAATGGCTGATGCTTTGGCTACTTTGTCTTCAATGTTTCAAGTAAATGGTTGGAATGATGTGCCTACAATCCGAGTTATACGCCTCGACAGACCTGCTCATGTGTTCTCAGTAGAAGAGGTTACCGACGACAAACCGTGGTTCTATGACATTAAACGTGTTCTTCAAACTCAAGAATACCGGCCTGGGGCATCCAATAAAGATAGGAAGACGTTGAGAAGATTAGCAAGCAGTTTCTTCCTCAACGAAGAAGTTTTGTATAAGAGGAATTATGACATGGTCTTGCTCAGATGTGTAGACAAACGTGAAGCAGACATGCTGATGCAAGAAGTACACGAAGGATCCTTTGGCACTCATGCCAATGGACATGCGATGGCTAGAAAGATGTTGAGAGCTGGTTACTATTGGATGACAATGGAATCCGATTGCTGCAAGTATGTGAAGAAATGTCATAAATGCCAGATTTATGCGGACAAGATGCACGTCCCACCGACTCTCCTCAACATTATCTCTTCACCTTGGCCTTTCTCTATGTGGGGCATTGATATGATTGGAATGATTGAACCCAAAGCTTCAAATGGTCATCGTTTCATTTTGGTAGCGATCGATTATTTTACTAAATGGGTGGAAGCAGCATCTTATGCTAATGTAACCAGACAGGTGGTAGTCCGATTTATCAAGAATCAGATCATTTGTCGGTACGGTATCCCGAGCAAGATTATCACTGATGATGGTTCGAATTTGAATAACAAGATGATGAGAGAGCTTTATGAAGAGTTCAAGATCGAACATCATAATTCTTCTCCTTACAGACCAAAGATGAATGGGGCTGTTGAAGCTGCTAACAAGAATATCAAGAAGATTGTCCAGAAAATGGTGGTAACTTATAAATATTGGCATGAAATGCTTCCGTTTGCTTTACATGGATACCGTACTTCAGTTCGAACTTCAACAGGTGCAACCCCATTTTCCCTAGTTTATGGTATGGAAGTTGTACTCCTCGTGGAGGTTGAGATTCCGTCTCTGAGAGTGTTGATGGAAGCTAAGCTTTCTGAGGCTGAGTGGTGTCAAAGTAGATATGATCAGTTGAATTTAATTGAAGAAAAGAGATTGACAGCTTTGTGTCACGGTCAATTGTATCAGCAGAGAATGAAGAAGGCTTTTGATAAGAAGGTTCGACCACGCGAGTTCAGAGAAGGTGACCTTGTGCTCAAGAAGATATTATCTTTCCAACCTGATTCTAGGGGCAAGTGGGCTCCGAATTATGAAGGACCGTATGTCGTTAAGAAAGTTTTCTCTGGAGGTGCCTTGATTCTCACCAATATGGACGGTGAAGAACTCCCGCGTCCCATGAACGCCGATGCAGTCAAGAAGTATTTCGCTTAGGCAGGCTTTTGGTCAGACCAGTCTTGGCATTTGAGCACATTTTGGAATTCGAAGTTGTTAGGGAGAATAGCGATCATTGTTTTTGTGTAACCTTTTTATTTCATGAACTATTTCCCAAACTTTTGTATACCGCTGGAGTCGCATTGTTAGCAAACTACCATATTATTAATGAAATTTGAGCATTTACCTTTTGTGGGCAAAATTTTAATTTTTGTGGAAATACTTGAAACAAATTTACTTAAAGTATTCTTATTTTTAAAAAAAAATGTGTCGTGAATAACGAAAGGAATATTAACAGTTGTTCTGAAGATGGTCAAGCCATGGAATGCAAAACAGTACAGTAATTTATCCTTGCATGATGAGCATGTTTCGTTTCAAAATCATCATGAGGTGTTATTTGTGTAAGCTCGTGTTTCTGGTGGTACTAAGTTTGGTGACTCCCCAAGTGTACCAGTTAAGATTTGTTTCAGTTAGCTTTATTTGGGAGATTTCGGAAGTATGGTGCGTTTTGTTTCTTGCCAGTGGTCTTTTGGTTTTGTAAGATTGGATTTGAGTTCTTTTCTCCTCAGAAGACTTGAGCTTTGTGGTGTGTTACGCTCCGACGTTGCTTTGTGTTTCCAGTTCCAGTTATCTTCCGTCTTTTTAAGATTGGCCGAGTATCTATCTTGTCGCGACATCTTATCGTCTCCAGGATATTCCATCTGTTCGTTTTGTCAGCATAACATTCATTTATTCATTCCCACTTATGTCACGCATACATATTTACATTTGCCATCGATTTTGGTTTGTACTTTGTCTATTCAAATAACGTACATGTTTCTTTCCAAGTAGAAGGTTAGCTTAGGCAGAAAATGTGCTTCCTTGCTAAATTCGCCAACTGAGCTAATCCCCATGGATGATTTTTGATTTAGCTCACCTTGTCCATTTCTGGATAGGATGAATTCCCCAATCGAGTTGCTTTCTCATTGGGTGGAGTCTTGTTTGACTGTTTTTCTCTTTAGTTATTCCTGGATGAAGTTGTTGTCTCTTGCATAGGCTATCTCATGATTTTTCCCAGTGAAATCGCGACCTAGACAGATGGTGCATTTATTTTGCACATTTATATGTGATATCCTTGGGAATGGACTAATTCATGATTCTCTTTGACGAAGATTTTATTCTCTGCCGGTGTCATCGCAACTTCTTTCTGAGTTACTCTTCGGAAAACGACAAGCGGCAGCTCTTCACGAGCAACTTGTACGTATATTATCACCGTTGGAAAACGACAAGCGGCAGCTCTTCACGAGCAACTTGTGCGTTGTTATTATTGGAAGATGACAAGCGGCAGCTCTTCATGAGCAACTTGTACGTCATAGACATCGTCGGAAAACGACAAGCGGCAGCTCTTCACGAGCAACTTGTGCGTTTTTATTATTTTTGAAAAACGACAAGCGGCAGCTCTTCAGGAGCAACTTGTGCATTTTTATTATTTTTGAAAAACGACAAGCGGCAGCTCTTCACGAGCAACTTGTGCGTCATTATCTTGGAAAGCAGCAAGTGGCAGCCTCTTTATTTGAGCAGCTTGTATGTTATTGGTATTTTCTTTGGACGACAGCAAGTGGCAGCCTCTTTATTTGAGCAGCTTGTACGTTATCGGTATTTTCTTTGGACGACAGCAAGTGGCAGCCTCTTTATTTGAGCAGCTTGTATGTTATTGGTATTTTCTTTGGACGACAGCAAGTGGCAGCCTCTTTATTTGAGCAGCTTGTACGTTATCAGTATTTTCTTTGGACGACAGTAAGTGGCAGTTTCTTTATTTGAACAACTTGCGTATCTACAATATTATTATATCAGCATTAATGAGTATATCTCCGGAAATCTCGCAGAGAAGCTTGTCATGAATCATTACCTTCGGAAGTCGGTAATCCATCATCAGCAAGATTGGTTACTTTTCGTCTATCTTTAACCTTGAGTTGCGAACTCACTGTTTTGGGTCAATAATCTGTTTTATGGCCTATGCAAGATGCCTTCTTTGTTAGGGTCAGAGGTCGTATTCCCTTGATTTTATTCGCTGTCAAGAGTCTGTCCTTTGAATTCGATAGCTCGTTTCCCCAGTAATGTATAACCCACGTCTCTGTGTTTTGTTGGTGTTCGATTCCTCCAACATTGTCTTGTTTCATACAATATCTTTCTCTGTGAATTCAATCACTGCATTCATATCAAACATAAGGGCGGCATCTTAGGACAAAATTTGCGTAATTATGTATTTAAGTACCTTCAATCTCGTCGAAACGAAGATTTCAATCTTCATATATCCGGATAGAAGAAACTTAAATAGGGGCAGCTGTTGTACCCCAAATTTTGACCTAAGATACCATCTCCCATATGCATCATTACATTGCAAGCGTTTTGATCTTTTGATTTTTAAAAATTCATAACTTTTTCAGGTCGAGAGCTGTTTATTTTTGAACGCTAAATTTATTAACTGATCAAGACTTAAATGATGTTTATTAATTATTTATCATCTTAAATTTAAATAATTGGAATTTATTTTCAGTTATTATATAATTCAAAGATCTATAAATAATAAAATAAATATTTGAAAAGAGGCATATTAATCGTTCAGACAGTGTTTATTTATTATTTATTATCTTAAATTTAAATAATTGGAATTTATTTTCAGTTATTACATAATTTAAAGATTTATGAATAATATAATAAATATTTGAAAAGAAGTTCATTAATTGGTCAATAATGATTATTTAATTATTTATCATTCTAAGTTAAATAATTGAAGTTCTATTTTTAATTATTATAATTTAGAAAATTATGAATAACGAATTAAATAATTGAAATTATTAATTGATCAATGATGTTTATTTATTCGTTTATTATTCTGAATTTAAGTGATTGAAATTGATTTTCAATTATTATACAATTTAAAGAATTATAAACGATAAATAAATAATTGGAAAGAAAAAGAATTGACTGGGAAAGAATAGAATTTTATTTCACTTTATTCTATTTTATTACAATTGTTATTTAAATATTGTATTATTTACAAAATATTTATAATAACAAATTACATAAAAGTTTAAAGTAAAATAGAACTATTTTTCTAAGATTCTAATTCTAATCTTCTATCCAATGCTTTTGTCTGCTCATTTAATTTTACCTGCAAAAACAATTAAAAGAAAAGTCAGAATTGAATAAATAATTAAAAGCAGAAAATTATTTATTAGTGTTCATCATTAAAAGCAAACGGCTGGAATCAATTTACCCTTTTCTGCAAATCACGGGATTTCTCCCGGTTCACAAAAAAGGGAGGAATTTTTATTTTCATAAATGAATGCACAATTTAAAACATGCACAAATTCATTTTTATTTTTCAAAACTGCATATGCATAATTTCTTTTGTCAAAAAATGCATATTTCAAAATATACACAGCATACAAAATCCACAACATATGCATAAACAAATGACATGTTCAAAAGCCAACGTAAACCTTTGCCATGCACTTAAGAAGAGTCCAAATACAATAGGCTCCCACTGTGCCATTGGAAGTCAAAAAGAAATATGCAGTTCAAAACCATTTTGCAAGCATAATATATTTCCCATTTCATCATTTTCCAGCATGTTTGCAATTTCAGAACAGTACAATACATCATTTTTATGCATCAAATGTACTAAGAGAGAGAATAGAGATAGAAAGATGGTTTTACAGGTTTTGGTTTAGGCAGAAGGAGTTATAAAACAAAGCTACAGCAGTAACTCAGTAGAAAGAAGGAGCATAAGAAAGGAATAAAAACAAAACTGCTGTAACAGTAATATGCAGAAGGCCAAGGATATAGTAAATAATTCAAAAACCTGTGGCATAGAGGAGATGCCAAACAATTGTATAACATAACATAAATCCCTTCAAAGGAAGAGATTTCGTAACCTGCAAGCCTTCCACGTTCAAAACTGAAAGAAAGAAGCAAAAAACCTTTGTTCTCCAAGTCTAAAACAAAAAACCAATAGAGTATACTGTCATAATGCAAAACCTGCATATAACCATTTCAAAACCTGCATAGAACCATTTTTTCAAGAACCTACTGTCAAACCAAAAAACACCATAACCCTTTTTCAAAACCTCAACCATTACCAAAAACCATAGCCTACTGTAAAAACCAGTAGAACCATCAACATAACCAACAAACGCCATAACCACTGTCTAAACCATCAAACCTTCATGGCCTAAAACAAGTAAGAACCTGCATAAACCATTCCCACTGTCTAAACCAAAACCATATGGCCTAAACAATGGAACATGCATACACCATTCAAAACCTACTGTCAAACCAAAAAACACCATAACCCTTTTTCAAAACCTCAACCATTACCAAAAACCATAGCCTACTGTAAAAACCAGTAGAATCATCAACATAACCAACAAACGCCATAACCATTTTCCAAACCATTATACATAGCCTACTGCAAAAACCAGTAAAACGATAACCATTTCAAAAACCATAAGACCTGCTGTCCAACAAACGCCATCACCATTTCAAAACCAACATATAGCAAGGACCATAAAAATTGTCAAAACCATGGCCTAAACTAATTTCCAAACCCAAGCATACAGTAAGGCCTCAGTATGATCATCCTAGGTTAATACAAAAGGGCAACAGAAGAAGAGAAGAAAGATAAATACAGAGTACCGGCAACTGAAGCAAGCCCACAAAGTCAACTTCCTTGTCCCGGCCTCCTACGCACTCAACCCTCCCTCCTCCTTCTCCAGGTATCTGTTCCACCCTCTTTTTCCTTTCATAACATCTTAATAATCACATGAACACGAAATTAGAATCAGAAATAGGTATAAAAATCAACACATGCAATTGTAACAAACCCTAAAACGAATGGGAAATTGATCGTACCGTGAATCCATCGCCTTATGCTTTGCTGGAGGGAAGAGGGAGACGGAATACCGGTGGCCTTTGGGACGAAGCAGAACGCGAACGAAGCAGAGTTCAGACGAAGAAGAGCGTAAACGAAGAAGATGATACAAGAGGAATGGGCGCCGCTCTCCCAAAACCTTAACCCTAATCCCAATTACCAAACGCGTTTAACCCTTGAACAAAATTATGAAACATAGTTGGACCCAACCGGTTCTGCCTAAGCCCAAACGGACCTCTTTGTGCACCCCCCCTGTTTTAGTTTTGATTAGGCCCCTTAGACACCTTTGGCCCATATTTGTTTATTCTTCTAGCCTTTTTTTTAATACACTCTTTTCTATTCATTTCCTTTTTTAGTTTTTTTTTAGAAATATTACTAACTTAGTTTAAAATTAGTTGGTAACTTAGTCAAATAATTTAATTAAAACATTTTAATTATTTTTACCTTTTGTTTATTAAATTTAATTTTAGGTTTATTTGGTAATTTTAAATATCCCTTTTTTAATTAGGTTTTAGTTTTTTAAGTATTCATTTAGTTTGTTTATTTAATAATTACTAAATATAATAATGCCTTATATAGAACTCTAAAAAATATATAAAAAAATAGAAAGTCTTAAAACTTAAAAAATATTTTTGTTTTCCTTAATTAATTCTCATATACTTTTATCCATATTAAAAATGCGTAAAAAATGAAAACTATTAAAAACATTTTCTTTTCATTAATATTAAACAAAAATCACAAAAATGCACGTTCACACACTTAGTCTTTTATTTAATTGTTATATATCCTAATCCGCATAATTTTTCTGTTTAATCATTTCATATTCACATGATTATTCTGTTTACGTTTAAATCCAAGGGAAAAAACGATTAAATTTGTTGACTTCATGTCCTCAAGTCTAATCGCGCGAACATTCGCATTTCATTAAAACTTAGGATAATTTTTCCTTAAATATTCAATCTTTTCAAAACTTATACCCTTTAAGCAAAAACTTCGACATTAGGTCGTCGCATCTTCAAAACCCGTCCGTACCCCTTTTTCGGCCAAAACAATTTATTTTCTTCAATCAAACAAACAATTTTAATAAACAGATATTTCAAAAGGTTCCTATAGAGTACTATAGATACATTGGGTGCTAATACCTTCCCATTGTATAACCAACCCCCGAACCATAGATCTCTTTTCAAATACGCCTTGTATTTTTATTACTTTTAAAAGTATTATTTACATTGCATATTTAGGGTTTTATTTCGCTCTCTTCCCTTTTCCCTTGGAAATAATAAAGCGCAGTGGCGACTCTTGCTTTTGTGAGACGAATTAATCAATAATTCGATCTCCGATTTACCCCTCTACATTTTTTATCGCTACACTATGCCATTCACTTCAACTCTTCAAGACGAAGACAACCACACCCTCGCGCCAAATTTATATAAATTGTAGCTCAAGCAATTTGGAAGGAATGTTTTGAGAATGGATTTGAAATTTCATGGTTAAAACGTGTTTCCAGTAAAAGGTAAGTGTTGCAACTAGAACCAGGGCAATAAGAGCAACACAATGATATCAGAGTTTTGAAGAATTGATGAAGGAATCTACCTATTAAAGTTGAGTTGCAGAGCTCTGAAACTGGACTTCTATGGAGCAGTATAGGGCACAATTCTTGAATGTAATTATATGGTTAGCTTTAGGGAAGATCAAGGAAGGTGAATTAATGGAAAAATTGGATTGAAAAAGGGTCGAGAATGGATTTTGAAGTTACAGAAAATTGAGTTATGGAGCAAGTTTGGCAAGGTGATTCTGGCTATCCAAGCTTGGGAAAATGAATGGGATAGTTCATGTATTTATAGGAGAAGCAAATGGGATCAAAAGGAAGAGTGAATGATGCGTTTTTGGAGGGAATTCGTGCAAACCTGGTGCACGAGTGAAGTGTGATACAAACTTCATCAGAACTCATCCAATTCTTGCGTTTTGATGCACTAATCCACTTGGGAAAGTTGGCTAATCATGTTTAGACCCAAAACGCGTGTTAATTTGAGGTTTAGAGGTTGTAACATGAATTCAAATTCTGACTTGCAAGGAAACTTCAATTCCAAGTTACCATTTTTGAAACAATGGCATTCTCAGCTCAATGGGTCTTAAGGCATAATTCTTAATGCTTTAGAAAGATGAGCTTATAAGCTTTGAAATGGAAAAAGAATGGAGTTAAATGGATGCTTGAGATGAAAGTTGCATTGAGTCAAAGTTGAAGAAAAAGGGTTGACTTTCCATACTTAGAAATATTTCACATTCTTCTTCAAAAATGACCTATAATGTCTTGAATCCAAACATGGCCTTCCACTTGGAATTTGCTCTTGATGAAAAAATATGGCATGAAGTAGATCTCTTGAATGACATTTTGAAACTTGGATCATTCAAAATATCCAAAATTTGAGCAAGTTATGACTTGTTGAAGTTGGCAAAAAATCATGAAATGACCTAGAATCTTTTGCATCTTTAAGGCAACTTTCATCCATTTTCCAACTTTGCACATAAAAGAAGGCATAAAGTTCACATCTTCAAGATCATTATGGAAAAATAATGGACTCAAGGTGATAAAAATTTACCAAGTTAGGACCATTTAAGGTCACTCATGTAAAATTGTGGATTCATCTGGATGACTTGTAATCTTTCTTCTTCACCAAGTTCCTTCCACATGAAAACTCCTTGGAACTTTTGAAGTGATTTGTTGATAAACCTTTGAAGATGAGGATGTCTTTGGAATCACTTAAAAATACCAAAATTTGAGCAAGATGTACTCCTTTGAAGTTTAAAACCCTAGCTCCTAAATTAAGAAAATGCTTTCAGGAACTTTGACAAGTTTGAACAAACTTATTGTACCAATATTCTTTCTTTGTGAATAGAAGTTGTTGAGGATGATAATGAGGACTCATAGCCACAAAAACCACTTTTATATCTTGAAATTTGATAGAAGTATGCTCTTGTTACCAATAGGAACAAGGCCTTGTCCAATCATGACAACTTCTCCAATCAAACCCCTTGTACTTTTGAGTCAAATCTAATAAACTTAAGATGTGATAAACCAAAGCAACCTTGCCATGCAAATTCTTACAAAACCAATCCAATTATGAGGTTTGAACTTCTCAAGCTTTATTGACTAGGGCATGGAAATAAACTCATGAACCCATGGGGTAACTTGTTAAATCTCATTGCCTTTACCTACATGGATAACAAGCAAGACAAACCAACATTGCATTTTATTAGTTAAATTAAGAAATCAAAACAATATTCATGATCACAAAAGGAACATAAGTCAAGGTTCTTGGTAATCCCTCAAAAAGGGCAAAACTAAATATAGGGAGGGGAACCAAGAATCCTAGTGTGATCTTGTGTGAGTGAATCAACATGGTATGATGAAGGGATCTTAGGGGCAAAAATTGGGGTACAACACCACCCTTTCGGGTTTTTAGTCCACCGGGATACCCTTTTTTACCCAAGCCTCCCTTTAAGGTTTTCAACTTGCCGAGTGTACAGATTTTTTTTGTATTTTATCCCTAATTTTTGCCCGAACCTTTGTGGTTCGCCGGGATGCACTTGTTTTTCCTAGGTGTGTCAACCTAGTGGGTCTCTTATGCATAGTATCTTTTGACTATGTCCGCGTTCACAGGGTGCGGAAGTTCGTCGCCATACATAGCGGTTAAGATCATTGCTCCACCATAGAATATTCTTTTGATCACAAATGGTCCCTCGTATGTAGGAGTCCATTTTACCCTGGGATCACCTTGTGGAAATATGATACTCTTTTACCAAATCCCAAACTGATATACCTGACGTCTGACCTTTTTGTTAAAAGCTTTGATCATACGTTTTTGGTACATCTGGCCATGACAGACAGTCGTAAGCCTCTTCTCATCAATCAAGTTCAACTGGTCAAGCTGAGTTTGAATCCATCATCTTCATTCAGCCTTGCATCTTTTATGATTCTCAGAGAAGGTATTTGTATTTCAATTGGCAGAACAGCTTCCATGTCGTATACCAAGGAGAAAGTAGTTGACCCTTTGACGTGCACACCGTGGTACGGTAACCATGGAGAGAAAATGGTAACATCTCATGCCAGTCTTTGTAGGTTACTGTCATTATTTGTATGATCTTCTTGATGTTTTTATTTGCGGCTTCGACAACACCATTCATCTTTGGCCGATAAGGAGAAGAATAATGGTGTTGGATCTTGAATTGCACGCATAGTGGGTGATCATAATATTGTTCAGATTCGTACCATTGTCTGTGATGATTCTCTCCGGGATGCCGCATCGACAGATGAGATTCTGTTTGATGAATTGGGCCACAACATTCTTGGTAACGGAAGCGAAAGAATATGCCTGAACCCATTTTGTGAAGTAGTCAATGGCCACCAAGATGAAGCGATGCCCATTAAAAGTTGTAGGTTTAACTTCTCCAGTCATATTGATGCCCCACATCGCGAATGGCCAAGGAGAAGTCAGGACGTTTAGAGGCACTAATAGTATATGCACTTTGTCAGCGTAGATCTGACACTTGTGGCAGGTTCGCGTAGATCTGACCTTGGAAAGGGTGCCAAAAGTGCCTTCATGTAAATCAGCCATGATTTTTTCTGCCTCAGCCTTTTCTATGCAACGAAGCAAAACGGAGTCGTGGTTGCGCTTGTAAAGAATGCCATTACTGAGGAAGAACTTAGTAGAGAATCTTCTCAAGAACTTCTTATCATTGACTGAAGCTCCCTCCGGATACTCTTGGGCCTCGAGATACCTCTTGACTTCATGGAACCAAGGCTTGTCCACTACTTTTTCAGTATCGATCTCATAATAGTAAGCTGGTTTATCCATCCATTCAATGGTGATCTGGGGAGCCTCGTTATCCTACTTGAGTTTAAACATGGATGACATAGTGGCCAGTGCGTCCGCTAGTTGATTTTCCTCTCGTGGAAAATGCTCAAAGGTAATTTCCTCAAAAAATGGGATTAATGTCAACACATGTTCTTTGTAGTGGATGAGATTAGGGTGCTTCGTGTCCCATTCTCCTTTGATCTGACTGATGACTAAGGCTAAATCTCCAAATACACTTAAGGATTTAATTCCCAAATCTATGGCAGCTTTGAGACCAAAAATACAAGCTCCGTATTCTGCCATGTTATTTGTACAGTTGAAACAAAGTATTGCAGTGAAGGGAGTATGACATCCTTCAGGGGATATGATTACAGAACCTATGCCATTACCGAGTGTGTTGGAGGCCCCGTCAAAAACCAAGGTCCATCGGGATCCTTGTTCAGGTTTGTCATATGGTCTGAATTCTTCACAGTTGCTTACCATCATGATGTCTTTATCTGGGAACTCAAATTTTATGAACTGATAGTCATCCACAGCTTGATGAGCAAGGTGATCGGCTAGCACACTGCCATTTATTGCTTTTTGGTTAGTGTACTGAATGTCGTATTCAGTCAGGATCATCTGCCATATTGCTATTCTCCCAGAGAGGGCAGACTTCTCAAATATGTATTTAATTGGATTCATCTTGGATATCAATAAGGTAGCATGGGTCATCATATATTGTCTTAATCGGTGAGCAGCCCATTCCAGAGCGCAGCAAGTTTTCTCGAGAAGTGAATATCTTGTTTCATAGTCGGTAAACTTTTTGCTCAGGTAGTAAATAGCATGCTCTTTTTTGCCAGACTCGTCATGTTGCCCCAGCACACACCCCATTGAATTTTTCAAGACAGTTAGATACATGATCAAAGGTCTTCCCTCGATTGGCGGCATCAAAATATGAGGCTCTTGTAGGTACTCTTTGATCTTCTCGAAGGCAGCTTGGCATTCAGCATTCCACTTGACTACTTGATCTTTCCTCAGTAATTTGAAGATTGGTTCACAAGTAACGGTTAGGTGAGAAATGAATCGGGCGATGTAGTTTTACCTTGGCAGGGTCCACTTCGATACCTTTACCGCTGATGATGAAGCCTAGGAGTTTACCCGACCTCACCCCAAATGTTCATTTATTCGGGTTCAACCTTAGCTTGTATTTCTTTAGCCTTTCAAACAATTTCTGCAAATGGTCAAGATGTTCCTCTTCAGTTTGAGATTTGGCTATCATGTCGTCCATATAGACCTCTATTTCATGATGGATCATATCATGAAATAGAGCTACCATGGCACGCTGATAAGTTGCCCCAGAGTTTTTCAACCTGAATGGCATAACCTTGTAACAGAATGTGCCCCATTGTATGATAAAAGTCGTTTTCTCCATGTCCTCAGGTGCCATTTTGATCTAGTTGTAGCCTGAGAAACCATCCATGAAGGAAAATACTTTATATTGTGCAGTGTTGTCAACCAGAATATCGATGTGGGGAAGCGGGAAGTAATTCTTAGGGCTTTCCCTATAAAAATCTCTGTAGTCCACACACATACGTACTTTACTGTCTTTTTTAGCAACTGGAACAACATTGGCGACCCATTGTGGATAGGAGGTGACGGCTAAGAATACGGTGTTAAATTGTTTCATGACTTCAGTCTTGATCTTCTATGACATGTCTTGGCGCATGCGACGAACTTTCTATTTTACTGAAGGGCAGTCTTCTTTTGTTGGTAGACAATGGACCACGATATCAGCATCAAGTCGTGGAATATCTTCGTATGACCAAGAAAAGATCTCAACATAGTAATGTAGTAACTGAGTTAAACGCTTCTTGACACTGGGTTCCAGATTGGCTCCTACCTTGACTTCTATCTTGCCCTCTTCGGTACCTATGTTAACTGTGTCGACATGTTCTTCGTGGGCATGTATGGTCCTTTCTTCCTATTATAGTAACCTGGCTAGTTCCCCTGGAACTTCACAACCTTCCTCACCTTCGTCTTCGGCTTGGTAGATTAGATTTTCAAAGTCACAATAGGCCATAGCAGAATCGTTACCCATGGGATCCTGAGTGGATGTAGATCTGCATTTTGATATGTGAGTGTGTGTAAGAGCATAGCTATTTTTGAAAGAAATAAAAATGTAGAAAAAGAAAGACAAAGAGCAAAAAGTTTGCATGCAAAAACGTCCATGATTCATTGATGACATATGAAAATGAAGTAACAGCCCTTACAAATGGACTGTTGTGCCTCGGGTAAGACACAAGGTTTTAAATGTCTGAATTGTTTAATTATTACATGTCCGACAAAAATTTAAAGACAATTACTGCTGGATAAAAGTAATTGGGACAAAATCTTTGGCTTCCCAGTTGGTGAGTCCTCCATTGATGGTTGGAAAAATCCATTCTTCCAGGTCATAGCTGTCATCACTATCCTCCACCGTGTTGACTCCGTGGTTTCTGATCCGCAAAGGTGTTCCCCCGTCACGAGCACGACGAATAGCTTTTTGGCCTCCTTCTTCGACCACTGCCTTGGCATCTTTCAGAGAAGACATCTTTAGCAGAGGCCTGGTAATCTTCGGGACTTGGGAAACAGTCTTGGTTGCTTCCACTGTTTGTGGGACTTCCTCGAAATGTTGACATGGAGTTTCGATGAATTCACCATCCATTTCTACGTATCTGAAGGAGTTTAAGTGTCAGACCATATATTCCTCTTCTCCATGGACAGTAATGATTTTTCCCTTGGTTGGGTATTTCAGCATCTGATGTAATGTAGAGGTGACGGCACCAGCGTCATGAATCCATGGTCGGCCCAATAAATAGGAATAGGAAGGGCGAATGTCCATCACGTAGAAATTTGAATCAAAGGTTTGAGTTCCAACTTTAATGGGGATTCCCACCTCCCCATGCACCATTATCTTTGAACCGTCGAAGGCCCTTACCACTATGTTGCTGGGTTTTAAGGTTAGACCTTCACAGTCTAGTCTATCAAGAGCCTTCTTAGGTAGAACATTCAAAGATGAACCAGTATCAACCAGAACATGGGCCAAAGTAGTGCCCTTGCATTCGACAGAGACATGCAATGCCTCGTTGTGTTTCCTCTCTCTAGGTGTCAGGTCAGCATCAGAAAAGCCTAAACCGTTGTTAGTTGTTAAAATGGCCACACAATCTTTGAACTGATCAGCATAGGTTTCCTGTGGTACATGGGCAGTTTTAAGAAACTTCACCAAGGCCTTCATATGAGCCTCGGAGCACAGCAGTAAATATAGCTTAGAAATCTTTGACGGAGTCTTCCCTAGCTGTTCGACTATGTTATAGTCACTTCTCTTTATAATTTTCAAAATTTCTTCCATCTCCTTCTTGCAGGCTTCTGGGATAGATAATGATTGCACCTTCATCTGGACAGGCTCAACCAAAATTCCTTTGCCCCGATTCTCGGTCGACTCGGTGACAGGGGTATCAGCAGGGGTAACCATAGGGACTGTAGTAGTAGTGTCAACAGGAACAAAAGTAGGGAAGATCACAAGACCGGTAGTAGTTTTCGAAGGAGTAATCTCAGGGGAGAATACTCTTCCACTTCGGCTTATTTTGTGGGTTCCCATAATGTTGCCAATGTTGGGGTCAGTCTTCTCAAAAATCGAGTCTTCATCAGTCAGCCAATCCTGCTTGACACCATGATAGTAGACATCACCCTCATAGTTCCAGGGGACAGTTTTATCTGATGAGTACGGGATTGGTCCTGGAATAGTAATTATCAATGGAGTCACCTTAGGAACAGATGTAATCCTAACGGGTCTTTTGGTGGAGACCTTGGAAGGATTGGCAGAAATGATTACTATTGAAACATCCTTATAAGAAATGGTTGGAATGGGAGCCTTCTCAAATAAAATCTCTTTGTCATCCATTAGGCGCTTGACACCTTCTTTCAATAAATGACAACCAGTTGGTAGGGATAAACAGAGGTGGCAGCCTTCGCCACAACCCGGAAATAAACCGGCCTTCAACAGGTTCCTCTTGACGGTTAGGAGAGGAGTAACAAGTTCATCAACAACAGTAACAAACACATCATCTTCAACAGCGTTAACATCACGACCATGGTTGGGCATAGGAGCGATGATAACATTTGGGATCTCATGAGCATCAAATTCAATTTCTTTCGCCTCGAGAAGGTCTTGCACCTCGTTTTTCAAAGCCCAACAGTTGTTGGTACCATGGCATGGACTTTCTGAATGGTAAGCATAGCGAGCATTAGGGTTGTAATGAGGGGAGGCAGTGTTGGGATTCTTCGGGGCTTTCTTCAAAGTTACCAGATTAGATCTCAACAAATGTGGCAGGACTTGAGACAACGTCATATTTATCTGGGTAAACTGTCTTACTGGTCTTTCCGTTCTAGGCTGGTTTCTCCTTTGTCGAGTAGGTGCAGGCTTAGGGATCATGACGGCCCCTACCGTTGGACGGTGTTCAGTTTTGTCCTGATTCCTTTGAGGGTATACAACACCAACTTCTTTCTTCCCAATAAATGGTTTTCTCACGGCACTGGAGGATGCGTCCTTTTGGATCTTCCCACTCTTAATCCCAGCTTCCATTCTTTCCCTAGTCAAGATTAATTCAATGAAGCCGACTGAGGAGCTTCCAATTAGATGATTAAAGAAAGGACCGGACAGGGTATCCAAAAACATGTCTACTAACTCCCTGTTAGACAGGGGAGGCTGGACTCTTCCTTCCAAGTCCCTCCATTTCTAAGCGTAGTCTTTGAAACCTTCGTTCGAACCCATAGTCAGACTTTGGAATTGAGTACGGGTGGGAGCAAGGTCTGCGTTGTATTCATATTGTTTATAAAAAGCAGTGGCCAGGTCTTCCCAATTATGGATATTGTCCCTCTCCAGTTGATATAATCAATCTAGCTGAGTCCCGAATAGACTATCCTGAAATAAGTGGACCCACGAATCTATGTCAGCAGTGTGAGGCTGTATCTTCCTCACATAAGATTGGAGGTGCATCTTGGGACACGAAACCCCATTGTACTTAGCAAACACTGGTGCCTTGAACTTTGGTGGAATAAAAATCCCAGACACCAAACCCAGCTCTTCAAAGTCCAACCCGGGCACTTTCTGAATCTCCATTACACTTAGACGCTCTTCCAAATGTTTATATTTGTTATCAACCGGAGGATACTTCTCTTCAGAGTAATCATCTTCTTCTTCCTCTTCAGATTCTAGACGGGCAATCACTTCCTTGTTTTTCCCTTCTTGATTATCCTTTTCACCTGATGATGTTGCGAAGTCTAGGGTCCGTCTGGCTGGTCCTGGGAACCTTCTTCCTAGATTCAAAACACCGGTTTATTTCTTTGCTTTCTTCTTCTTTTCTTTGATCAGCCAAGTTTTCAAATCCTCTTGTCCTTTTTCTAAAGTCAAGAACATTTGTTGAAACTGAGCATTATGCGCCTGGATATTTTTTACTGTCTGCTCAAGATCCGTCTTACTGAAATAAACAGTAGAAAGATAAGGAGACATGTGGTAAGAAACCTACTTATGTTATGATGAATGAAGATGCATATGCAATGATTTCAAGGAAATTAGAGACTTAAATTTGCTTTAGACCAAAAAGGAACAGACGTTATATTAATAAATCAAAGGTTGAGTACATCATGCCTCTTTGGGCTTACAAAGAAATACAAAAACTCTAAGATAAAAAAGTTGAACGCATCCTCTTTGGTGCAATGTAAGCGTTCAGACTCCGCTCCTCATGAAGCTACTTGGTGAGTTCCAGCACTTTCTTCTTGCTAGCATAGAATTGGGCGTTGAAAGTGTATCGCTCCCCCTTAAGCTGTATCCAATCCCTTTGTAACTCTTCGAGAGAGGTGGGCATATCAGGATGCAGGATGGTGTATGGGACATCTCCTTCCAAAACAGGCTCTTTGATGACCGGGAGAGTAGAGGGGTAAGCCATCATAAGACTTTCAGCACAGGCTCGTACCCATTTGAGATAGGGCTCAAGAGGAATGGAATTCTTATGCCCCAACGTCTTGCTATCTACCTTGTTCAACATCCTCCAAGCTAGGATAAACCTCTGGCGGTGACCTTGATCGTCATTCTCGTAGTCAAATACCAACCCTTGGATAAGCATCTCATATGGATCATCCCTTCGGGCGTAACCAAACTGTCTTAAGGCTAAGCAGGGGTTGTAGGTGATACCTCCTCTAATGCCAAGTAAGGGGACAATAGGGAATTTTCCACAACGCTCGATGATAGTAACACTCTCCATAGATTGGGAACACCAATCAATATCTGAATGCATGAGCTTCATCAACCTATGTGACCACCTTGAACCTTGCTCGTTCTTCAATACAGATTGTGGAAGATGCGAAATAAACCATCTTGCCAAGAGAGGAGTACAACATATAAGGATATCGTTTTTCCTCATAGTGTGAGTGTGAAAAGAATGTAGGATGTCTCCTAACAAAGTAAGCACCTGTTTACGAGACATGAAGATTTTGACGGCATTTACATCTATGAGTTGGTCAGGATTTGGAAACAAAACCATCCCATAGATGAGGAGAGCCACAATTTCCTCAAAATCTTGCAAGTCCAAGGAGTTCCAATAGTTTTGAGTTGTCTCAAACAAGAACTTGGCTAAGAAACCTTTGACACCACTCCTTGTTTCCAATTAGTTATGACATCAAATGGTTGCAAGTGTAGGGCTTGAGCAATCTCTTCTAGTTTTGGATCTCTTTTCGTACCGTTGAAGGGTAGTTGATTGAGAATGGGAATCCTCAAGATTTGGGAGAATTCTTCAAAAGTTGGCACAAGTTGATAATTGGGAAATGTGAAGTAATGGTGTAGAGGATTAAAGAACCAAAAGAGCGCCTTCATCATGTCCTCATCAGTGTTAGAGGTAACCAAGTTTAGGAGGCGACCATGTCTTTCGGTAAATGGAGAATTTTTGGGAACCCTTGATGCTAAATCTTTAAGTTGAAGATGGATCCTTACAAGATTGACTTGAATGGTTTTCCTGTGAATAGAATCCATGTCCTACAAAATAGGACAAAGATAAATCCCAAAAATCCTTGAAATGGTTAGTGAGTATGAGCATGATGTTATGTATAAGTAAATATATACAAACAAAACAAATAAGTCTTTAGGTTTAGGCTTGCATGGAGTCTCATGGGTAAGTACCCTCTTAAAGTTTAGTTGGCTCAAACATGTCCTAGCAATAGTAATTGGATTCTAAAGGAGCTCAATATCACTGGTTTGTTTCCTCGGGCATTTCAGTGCAAGCCTCTTTAATGGCGACCGAAATATCCCAAAAAACCAAACCTAAATGAGTGTAGTATCGAGTATCTACCAACTTCGGACTGCACCAAAGCCGACCATCTCACTACGTCCTAATGGCCAAGTTGGTCAAGTAAAGGTTCTAGAAGTTAGTTAGTGCTTCATGACATCACTCAGGGGCCCCGTATTCTCCTTGACTACTCAAGGTCTACCGGTACCCATAAATATGTCACACTAACGTAGCTATTGCTTAGACCATGTCGGTATACCCCGCACAGTTTCCACAATGTATTTCTACTTACCTATAAGGTGTCCTAAATCTGGGTAGAGGATTCAAACCCAAACAAAGAACCAAAATGTAAAGCATACAAATCAAACAATGAAAGCAAGTAAATATGATTTAACCCTAAGGTAACCCCACTTTAAAAAATTTCCCCAGCAGAGTCGCAATTTCTGTAACGCGGTGGGAGAACTGACTTGGTGTTTTGTGTTTGATCGCAATTGTGCAGATAGCAAGAGTCGCCACCAACTTTTCTTTTATCCAAAAGGAAAGGTTGAAAAAAACAAGAAAGACCTTTAGAGATGTTTTCTTGAGTTCAGGGGGTAGATTATGAAAAGGGAAGGTGTTAACACCCTTTTCATCCGTAGTTATCTACGGGCTCTTAGTTTCTTGCTAGATCACTTGCTTTTGTTTGAATGTGCTTGTGGTGTAATTTTGAAAGTATTTTTAAAATGTCTTTGTAATGGTTCTTATTTCTATGACAACGAGTCTTCTTTGTAATGGCTCTCGTTTCTATAAGAACGCGAACAAAGTGTTTGTCTTTTGAAAAAAATTTAAAGTGAAAGTGTTGGTGTATAAAAATGTTTTTGTTGTGAGCAAGCGAGCAACTAGGAGCGAATCTACATACTCAAAAGGTCTTAGACTTTCTTTTCCTCCTCCTTTAGATGTTGCTATATTACCATTGGTTTGGTAAGAAGCCCCTTCATTGGATGTGAAGGGACGGGCGTGGGACGTTTGTATAGTCATAGAAGGTAAACTATAAAAGGTTTTAGCAATGTCGTTTAGGGACTAGATCGTTTACCAAAGGCAACATCGAGGGACAATGATCTTTTATCGACGGTCTTTGCTAAAAAGCCTATGTTCGAGGGACATGACTATTTTTCTGATAGGCAACAAAATGGGATTACCCTAAGGTATGCGTATGAAAGTCTGTTTGATTCAAGTTAAGTTGTTCTTTGATTAGGGTTATCTGGTGGTTGTTTTTATGTTGCCATACACACCATATCTTGCTAGCAATTATATGAAAAGCAGTAAACTTGCGGAAATTAAAATCCTATGTTATTACACCATTAGGGGGATGGGGATAAAATTTGTAAATGGGGATGAAACAAGTCCCTAATTATTACAACCATATCGAATAAGTGGACAGTAATGAAGTATATATGTATATAATACAGAAACGGTGTAAAAAGAGATAAAAATAGCACTTTGAACTATTATGTGTCGACACATGTTGTTATGCATTGACACATAACTTTTCCTTGCCCATGCCAAACTAAATCAACTCAGTATGAGTCGACGCATAATGAGATGTGTCAACTCATTCCCTTCTTGTGTCGACACATACGCGTTTTGTGTCGACACATGCACCTTTCATATTTTTGTTTTAGGCCCTGGGTAGCAGTATGAATCGATGCATACAGCCATGTGTCGACTCAT
This sequence comes from Vicia faba, assembly GCA_948472305.1. Taxonomy (NCBI): domain Eukaryota; kingdom Viridiplantae; phylum Streptophyta; class Magnoliopsida; order Fabales; family Fabaceae; genus Vicia; species Vicia faba. The sequence goes on along the minus strand of OX451741.1, from coordinate 34,497,813 downwards.
ACCCTTCTTTTTCACTTAGAATGAGTCGGCCCATGTGGGTATGTGTCGACCCATGTTATAATTTTTTTCCTCTATCACCATTCTTTTGCATGTGTCAGTCAGTTTTCAACATATAAATGATAAAAATGAACAGTTAGGAAATGATTAACTTCAAGAGTAATGATTACTTCATCTTATCCTCAGAAATAAACCAACAATGATGTATGGAAGATGCAAGGTTGAGATGACTTACCTCGCAACTGCACTTTCGGTTTTAAGTCGGAAACCTTCAAGATGCTGTGTGGACTTTAATGAAACTCCAGGAAGCTGCTAGACTTTCCTTTGTGTTGAAGGTTATTGAATCAACTCCCAACAGTGAAGTTTATGTAATACTGTCTTTTGTTTAGAAGTTGAGAATCAGAGCACTACAGAAACTATTCGTGAGCTTGAGCAATATCTATGTGAAATGAAGTGTTTTGAGGATTTATGGGAGGGTTACCAAGGTTGTATAATAGTGGGTTGTGGATCTTTTCTGTTTTGATGAGTCAAAAAAGAGTTGAAGATAAACAGAGCTTTTATGGATGAACTGGGTTTTATGAGTGAGCTGGTTTTAAAAAAAATCTGTTTTTCTTTACTCTCCTCCCTCTCTAAAAAAAATCCTCCTCCATGTCTTATGAATCAGTCCCTTTTGTAGCCCCTTGGCTGAGGTTTAGGAGGGAAACAAAATAAGTTGTTTTAAATTATTTTTGCATACTGCTTTGATGCTTTTTCCACACAATTTTATTTTGCCACTTTGGTGCAATTTTGTGGATGTTATGATGCAGGTTGGAGCAGACTACATAGAGCATTTTTGGACTGGTTTTTTTGGATTGTATAGGGCAGCATATACAGGTTTTGTGACAGGTTTGTGGTGCAGCATAGCACAAGGTTTTGTAGGACAGCAAATGAACAGATTTTTGGAGTGTTGTGGCAATGCATAGAAGTAACATATCATTTTTTGTTCAACCATAATTTGGACAGTATGAAACAAGTTTGGTTTGTGGAGCAATTTGTGCACATTGTATCAAAGACAAAGCAATGTGGCAAGGTTTTGAGTCAAAGGGAAAATTCCAAACAATACAAATTTTAGGGTTTGTAAACTTGCAAAAAAATGTCACTTTGTAATAACTTAATTTATTTTTAATTGTAGTGACAAGATGTCATGAAGCAACGAACTTAACTTAGAAAAATTTCCAAGTCTTGCAAAAGTTGGATTTTTGACTTTCTTGATTTTTGATGATCAAATTTCATATTTTGGATGTCTTGATGAAATATGATTTTTGGGATTCAACTTTTGGTCAAAAAGTCAAAGTTTGACTTTTTAGTGTACAGTTGACTTTTCCCACCAGTTGACTGAATTTTGTCTATCAATCCATTGATCTCGGGAGATGAATTGAAATGTGCAATTAGGTCAAAAATCAAAGTTCGATCATTCTCGGTCACAACCCTAATTTTACCCATTTTGTCCTTGTGGCTGTCTTTCTTGGGAAATTATAGTCCAAGACTTAAAACATGATAGAAGCAAGCCTGAGAGTCTAGTGGGATCCTTTGAGAAATGAGAGGGAAAATTTTGGGATACAATAGTGGGTAAAGAAAGATACTAATTATGAAGGACCCAAAGCAACTTGGGTACCTAACAAAACCTAATTTTTTTTGCAGGTATGCTTGAAGACCACATGCAATCTTTGGTATCTTGATAGTGGTTGTTCAAAGCATATGACGGGAGACTTAAACCAAATTTCAAATCTAGTTCTAAAGGCCAAGGTTTTTGTCACTTATTGAGACAATAATAAGGGAAGAATTCTTGGCAAAGGTAAAGTTGGTGCTCCACCTTTCACATACATTGAAGATGTTTTTTATGTTAAAGGACTAAAGTACAATCTTCTTAGTATTAGCCAACTTTGTGACAAAGACTTCAAGATCAAGTTCACCAAAGATGAATGCTTGATAGAAGACGAAGTCACGCATGAGGTTATACTTAAAGTTAAAAGAATTAATAATATATTCATGATTTCCCTTGATGATCCATCTTTGAAGGTAAATTGTCTCATGGCGAAAAACGATGATTCATGGATGTGGCACAAAAGAATTGCTCATATTCACATGGAACACTTGAATAAACTAATCAAGCAGGACCTTGCCATTGGGTTGCCTAAGAGAAATTTTATCAAAGATAGACTTTGTGATGCTTGTCAAAAAGGGGAACAAACAAAATCAACTTTCAAATCTAAGAATGTGGTGTCTACTACAAGGCCAATACAATTGTTGCATATGGACTTATTTGGTCCATCAAGAACAAGAAGTTTCATAGGTAATGTATATGCTTTGGTTATTGTTGACAATTTCTCTAGATATACTTGGACATTCCTTTTAGTGTAGCAAAGTGATGCTAAACAAATTCAAAATGAGAAGTCTCTAACAATTGCCTCCATAAGAAGTGATCATGGCGGAGAATTTCAAAATGCTCTATTTGAAGAATTTTATGGAGAATATGGAATATCTCAAAACCTCTCGGCACTAAGGACTCCTCAACAAAATGGAGTGGTGGAAATAAAGAATAGGTCTCTTGTAGAGCTTGCAAGAATGATGCTTAGCGATTCAAATCTTCCAAAATATTTTTGGGCGAATGCGGTGAGTACGGCATGTTTTGTTAGCAATGGAGTTAAAATAAGACCAATCTTGAAGAAAACTCCATATGAACTTTTCAAATGGAGGAAACCAAACATTGCTTTCTTTCACGTTTTCGGTTGCAAATGCTTTGTCTTAAACAACGACAAATATAACCTTGGTAAGTTTGATGAAAAATCCGATGAAGGTATTTTTCTTGGCTACTCTCTTTCTAGTAAGGCATATAGAATTTATAACAAAAGAACTTTAACAATTAAAGAATCAATGCATGTATCTTTTGATGAATCTAACCCCTCCAAGGAGGATAATATTGTTTGTAATGATGATGATTGTGATCTGTGGAAATAGAACTGACTGTTTTGGAATGCTGGTTCGCGTTTGCGTTTAGCAAAATGTCGCGGTAAGCAAGAGTCGCCACCGTCTTTTATTTTCTCCAACAAGGAAAGGACAAAAGCACAACAAAATTCCTTTTCGAGATGTTTCTCGGTTCGGGAGGTAGATTATAGAAAGGGAAGGTGTTAGCACCCTTTCTATCTGTGGTTATCCACGGGCTCTTAGGTACTTGCTCACTATGTTTTCAAAATGTTTTGCTTTTCTTGTGTTTGTGGGTTTTGAAAAAAGTTTGTTTGAAAACTTCGATTTAACTCTTGTATCTGTCCTCAAGAGTGTATGAAGTGTTTGTTTGAAAACTTTGTTCGGAAAAGTGTAAGTGCAAAAAGTTGTTTTTGTTTTGAAAGAGAAAGTATCTAAGAACCTCTACCTACTCAAAAGAAATTAAGTTGTGTAAATGTCCTTTAGACAGTACTATCCCACTATTGAGAAGTAGGTAGCACCGTCGTTGGAGTTTTCGGGTCAATTCGATTATAGGGACATGTGGTCACCAAAGCAATAGTAGGATTCCTTAGCGGTAACCCTAATGTCTTAGATCGTTATTTATCGAGGCAACCGTTCTGAGGCAACTTTTGATCTTTAGACAGGAGGGCGACCTCTAAAACACCCTATACTCAATGACCACGTTGAGGCAACCAAGTGAGGCGTACCCTAGGAGTGGAATGTGCGAGTGTGTCAGGATTCAGTTAAGTTATCTTTGCACATGTTATGGTGAGCTACGATTGATTTTATTTTAAGGATAAGTCTTGTCATGCATAGCCTAATTAGCATACATCTAGCAGTTAATGATTGCGGAAAATAAAGCTAAACTATTACAAGGCGTCGGGTATTTACATCGCCAAAAACAACCCTTGAAAAGTAAATTGCGGAAAAATAAATAAAAGCGATAAAAAGTCCTAATTAAAGCTATTACATCCTCGGAGCAATTACATAATAATGGATCAAAAATAATATGCGCGAGGGAAAAAATTGAATCGGAGAAGTTCCTAGGGTTTTGACCCTTTTTTTTGAGAAAGAAAGAGTTTTTTGTTATTTGGTATTTAATTAAATTAAACCTAGACTAATTAATTAATTAAATAAAAGAAAGAAATATTTTTGGTTTTTTTAATGTTTTAAGGAAATAAATAAAAAGGAAAACATGATTAAAAGTTGTCAAGAACCCTAATTCTATGTTAGTTTTAGATTTATTATGAAAATATTAAAATTAACCTAATTTAAAACTAAATTAATTATGTTAGTATTTATTTACAAAAATAACTAATTAAAGGTGAAATTAATAAATAATAATAATAAATATTTTTAGTTTTCTGAATTTATTAAAAAAATGTTAATTATTTTGGTTAGTGAAAAAAATAATAATTAATAATAGTAAAAACAATTAAAGTAAAAATAAAAAATAAAAAGGAAAAGAAAAATAAACTCAGGGGGGTGTTGGCCCAATTTGGAGGCGTCTTTGGAATTTTGAAGCCCAATAATGCTCAAGCCTGTTTGACTTTTGAGATTATCTACACGCCTGTGGACTAGGGAGCATGGTAGTCATCATCTTTGGCCACTGGATCTAGGCTTGGAGACACCTGGCGCCTGGAAATTTGAAGCACATGGTAGAACCTCTTTTGAAACCTGCATGTGATTTTATGAAGCAAAATAGAACAAATGTTTTGGGGGACCTGGGGTTCGAACCCAGGTCCCAATGCTTATTGGACGCTTGCTCAACCACTCCACCACGCTGCCTTAATTGTTATTAGCATAAGAGACAAATATTATATTGGGAAACAAATCAATATGTTGTAAAACAAAAATAAACGCACGCTCTTTTAAATTAACCAATGACGTATCAACACACCATCATCTTCTTCGTTGTACCTGCAAAAACAATATCAGATAGCGGGGGTTTTTAACCCCCACTATATACTGCAAGGAAAAATAGCGATTAGCAATCCAGCAAGCATAAATATTTCGTGATGAGTGGGTTATGTTCGTCTTGTCCTCACGAATTCAGTCATATATCTCATGAATCCTAATTTTTCTTGGTTTAGAAAGCCCCAATTGAAAACTCAAGAACCCTAAAAAATCGTTCATGGCATCTTGTGATTCAGGGAGTTATAGTTCAATTAAATGATACCATTAGCTTCGTATGGTTCCTAGCAACACAAATCAATCACAAGAACATGTTAAATATGCATGAATTATGAAATATGATTTTGAATAAAGAAGGCAAACCGTGACACTGTGTTCTTTGATTCTCTGAGCTTTAACGCTTGAATTGGATTGCAAAACACTCCTGACACTTCCTGCAGTGTATTAGAATCAACAAAAAAACTTGAATCACCCTAGAATGCAAAAATCAGTTTTCAATTTTCTTGGAATTTTTTCAATATGCTATGGCTGTTTCTGCAGTTTTCTCACGTCCTCTTGATCAGGGTTAGCTTGCTTATGTATAAGAGAATGAAATTAGGTCAAAAACTTGGGCCAACATCCATTGCATTGATGTTCAAATCTTTGATTGGAAATCAAATCCTTTTGATTTTTCATGATTGAATAATGTTGCCAAATCTGGATTTTTTTGCATCTTTGACTTGTGCACGAATTTGACAGCATATCTTGACCATATTTGCTTCACAAATTGATTGAAAAATCAAATCTTGCATTTTCCTACAATTTAAATTAATTAAATGAATTAATATTAATTAAAAATCGAATTAATCATTAAAAATAAGAAAATAAATTCAATTAAGCTTGATGGGTCGTGCATAGGCCATGGATGAAGTTTCAACAAGAAATTTGAGGCCCATTAGCAAAAAGAAGGTGTTTTGAGCAAAGTTGACTTTTGCAAATTCATAAAAATTTTCCAACTTCTCCAATGCACAACTTGCTCAATTTTGATCATATGACCATGTTCTTGGACATTTTGGAAAGCTCTTGAAGTCCTATAACCAATGCCTTTGGTCCCATGTCATTTGGATTTACCAATCTCAAGTTATGACCTTTGACTTAAAGTGTACTTTTGTTGACTTTTGAAATTGACCTATAATGTAAAAATTGGTAACTTCTTGTGAGAGCATTTCTTGGACTTGTAGTGTAAAGATGGATTGTAGGAAATTACATCCCCTTCAAAATGATCATTGGATGGGATTTTTCTGATAAACCATGAAAAAGTTATGCCCTGGTCAAGATACAGTTGACTTTTCTGTTGTCCAAAAATAGTAACTTTTTGCATCTTGATGATTTTTGAGCTATCCTTGTGGAATCATGATCAATACTTGATCAAATGATGATTGTGGACTCAAAATAAGATGTTGACCAAAAATTCTGACTTTTGACTGCAAAATGACCATTTTGCCCTTGCAGTTGACTGTGGATCAAATGAGGCTTTTGACTGTGCAAATTAGCACTGTGAGTCTTGAGACTTGGCATGTAGGTGCTTGAGGATGTATATAGGCCCTTGAGACTTGATTGAACCATTGAAAACCCCAAATTCCTTGAAAGAACCAAAACCCTAATTTTAGCTGTCTTAGGAGGCGATTTGACTGTACATCCTTTAAGCAATCTTGAGCAATTTGAAGATTATTCTTGACAAATATTGAGGAATAGGGGAGGGAAAATTTTGGGGTGCAATAGTTTCCCCTGTTCAATCTTCTTAAACCTGAGGATGTAGATTGGCTTGTGTGCCTTTCGTGATCTGAAGGTGGAAGATGATTGAACACTAAAGTGCCTAGAAATTTGCACTCGTGTGGTGTAGTATCAGCAATATGATGTCGGGAATGGGCTTACAGATGCCATCTGGAGATATGATGGATAGGAGGATGGGCTTATAGATGCCATCTGGAGATGTGACAGAATCTTGTCGGAGATGGGCTTATAGATGCCATCTGGAAATGTAATGGATAGTTGTGACTTGGTAGGTTGAAAGAAGGAACCTGTGTAGGGTTGCCTGATGAGTCCGTGTAAAACTGCATCTTGGAAGAGAAGGAACCGGTGTAGGGTTGCTTCATGACGGTCAAGTAGATAGTTGTCCTGTCTGGTTTCAGGTATTAATCTACAATCCGTCGTCCCCAAATTTTTCCTGGCTTGTTACAGGTATTGATCTGGTACTTGAAAAAGGTTGGCCGATGAGATAGTTGTCCTGGATGGTTTCAGGTATTAATCTCTGACCTGAGAAAGAAAGATAGTCTTCCTGGCTTGTTACGGGTATTGATCTTCAGTCTCTTCATGTAGATAACTTTCCTGGCTAGTTACAGGTATAGATCTACAATCAGTCGTCCGCAGATATTTCCTGGCTAGTTACAGGTGTTGATCTGGAACTTAAGAAAGGTCGGTTGAGGAGATAGTTGTCATAGCTGGTTTCAGGTGTTAATCTCTGACCTGAGAAAGAAAGATAGTCTTCCTGGCTTGTTATAGGTATTGATCTTCAGTCTCTTCATGTAGATAACTTTCCTGGCTAGTTACAGGTATAGATCTACAATCAGTCGTCCATAAATATTTCCTGGCTAGTTACAGGTGTTGATCTGGGACTTAAGAAAGGTTGATGGTAATCATCTTTGGTTTGACCTTTTCCTGAAAAGGCAAAACATTAGTTGCATGCAATGTCATGATGTATGAAATGCATGATGTTCTCAAAATGAGATCGTGTCGTATGCATTTTATCATGTATATAAATAGGAGATGTGAAACGTGATATGTTTATGAATGTATTTTATTCTGGGAAAATAAATCCTTGACGAATGTCGGGGAGTTTGTTAAATCCTGGGCCGATATTGAAGAGTCGAGTTCTTCGTTTCCGCTGGGGATGATGAACGAAGATGATTGCAAGAATAAACTGGTAGGAGAAGATGACTCCGTTGGGGGATAAACCTGGTGAAGAGATTACTCTGCATGGAATTACTCTGTGGGGGAGAGATGCTTCGCTGAGATTTTAACGATAACTCTGCTGGAGATTCCGTTGATAAGCTCTGTTGGGGGATTTTGATGATGAACTCCGTTGGGGCTAGAAACAACTTCAATGAGGATGATCTTTCCGTTGAAACTCGCTGAGGATAACCCAGTTAGACTCTGGTGGGGATAACCTCTGAATATGGCTGGGGAGATGCATTTGCACTCTGCAGGGGACAAGCTTCCAGAGTCTACTGGGTAAGATGATTCAACTCCGTTGGGGAAGCTTTTCAGACTGTGCTGGGAAATGGTTCCACTGAGGGTATCTTGTATTCCGCCGGGGAACATTCTTATACTCTGCTGAGGAATATTAAGAATGCCGGGGATGCTTGCTGAGGAATATATGTGTACTCCGCTGGAGAATATTAAGATCTACTGGGGATACCTGACTTTTTCAGGACTGATGGTAGACCAACTCTGCTTGGGGAGAGTATTGCTGATTTGTTCCTAGTTGCAAGTCTCAGTGGGGAAAGCTTCCATTACTGTCTTATTCTGTGGGGAGTGACGGTATCTTGGTCATATTCTTCAGCTGAACTTACCTTGGTACCTTGGTGTACAAAGCAACTAGATCGCTTAGACAATTCTTATTGCCCCTACTTCCGATGTCATCCGTAATTAGTCCTTTGTTTCGCATGCAAATATTTATGAACAGCAATTAATGTCAAATGCATATATCAAAAATGATCATTGGACGTTCCTTGCAAAACAAAACGGATAAAGGAAAAACAATTTGCAATTTGTCTGAAAAATGAGCTTGTATTGATTTTGAAGTTTGCCTGTAAATAGGCGTTTTTGTACAAGAGGCTGACGTCCTAGTAAGAGAACACCGCCGAACAAAATAGAGTTTATACAATTTGTGAAAAGGAAACAAAACAGCTATGTGAAAAATCCCACTGGGTTCCAACTCTGCTATCGCCTTTATGTCTTCAAGCGTCTCATCACTTTGCTGCTTAGTTGAAGAGGAATCTGATTGATTGGTGTCGTCCGAGCCTGATGGTCGATACCGAAGTCTGGATGCAGGGTGATCCAATGAGACATAGTATTACGCTTATCCCTAACTTTTGCCTGGACCGCCCTTTCGGGTTTTCAGTCCACCGAGATACCCATTTTTGCCCAAGCCGCCTTTTCAGGTTTTCGACTTGCCGGGTGTACATATTTTTTTTAATATTTTCATCCCTTATTTTTACCCGAACCCTTTTGGTTCGCCGGGAAGCCCTTATTTTTGCCTAGGCCAGTCGACCTAGCGGGTCTTTAATCATGCGTAGTATCTTTTTACTATGTCTGCATTGGCGGGGTGAGGAAGGTTGTCACCATCCATGGTGGTTAGAATCATCGCTCCTCCTGAGAAGATGTTCTTAACCACAAACGGCCCTTCGTACGTAGGGGTCCATTTTCCCCTGGGATCACCTTGAGGTAGAATGATGCGCTTGATTACCAGGTCCCCGACTTGATACTCTTGTCGTCTGACTTTCTTGTTAAATGTCTTGATCATCCGTTTTTGGTACGTCTGACCATGACAAATAGCAGTGAGTCTCTTTTCGTTGATTAAGTTTAGTTGATCAAGCCAGGTCTGGATCCAGTCGTCTTCGCTTAAACCTGCATCCTTCATGATCCGAAGAGAGGGTATTTGAACTTCGATGGGCAAGACTGCCTCCATGCCATATACCAAGGAATAGGGTGTTGCCCCTGTTGACGTCTGTGCTGAGGTACGGTACCCATGAAGAGCAAATGGTAACATCTCTTGCCAGTCTTTGTAGGTCACTGTCATCTTCTGCACAATCTTCTTAATGTTCTTATTAGCTGCTTCTACAGCCCTGTTGTACCCCAAATTTTGACCTAAGATACCATCTCCCATCTGCATCATTACATTACAAGTGTTTTGATCTATTGATCTTAAAAATTCATAACTGCTTCGAGTCGAGAGCTATTTAATTGTTGAACGCTAAATTTATCAACTGATCAAGACTTAAATGACGTTTATTAATTATTTATTATCTTAAATTTAAATAATTGAAATCTATTTTCAATTATTATATAATTTAAAGACTTATGAATAATGAAATAAACATTTTGAGAATGGGTTTATTAATTGGTCAACAATGATTATTTAATTCTTTATCATTTTAGGTTAAATAATTAAAATTCTATTTTTTTTAATTATTATAATTTAGAATGTTATGAATAATGAATTAAATAATTAAAATTGTTAATTGGCCAATGATGTTTATTTATTTGTTTATCATTCTGAATTTAAATGATTGGATTTGATTTTCGGTTATTATAATTTAAAGAATTATGAACAATAAATAAATAATTGGAAAGGAAAAGCATTAATTGGGAAATAATAGAATTTTATTCACTTTATTCTATTTATTACAATTATCATTTAAATATTGTGTTATTACAAAATATTTATAATGGCAATTACATAAATGATTAAAGTAAAATAAAAAAAACTATTTTCCTAAATTCTAAATCTTCAACTTTTGTCCAATGCCTTTTCATCTGCTCATTTAATTTTACCTGCAAAAACAATTAAAAGAAAAGTCAGATTTGAATAAATAATTAAAAGCAGAAAATAAATTTAATGTTCATCATTAAAGGCAAACGGCTGGAATCAGTTTACCCCTTTTTTGCAAATCACGGGATTTCTTCCGGTTCACAAAAAAAGGGAGGAATTTTATTTCATAAATGAATGCACAATTTTGAAATATGCACAAATTCATTTCTATTTTTCAAAACTAAATATGCATAATTTCTTTGTCACAATGTACATTTCAAATTATACACAGCATACAAATACAGCATATGCCATTTCCCACAAGCAATGCAATGTAAACCTATGCAACTTAAGAAGAAGCCAAATAACATAGGCTCCCATGCAAGACAAAAAGAGGATTATGCAGTTTCAAAACAATGTGCAAGCAACATATACTTCCTCATTCATCATATTCCAGCCCTTTGCATTTTCAGAACAGTAGTACATTATATCATTTTTATATATCAAATGTACCCATGAGAGAGAAGAGAGAAAGAAATTGGTTTTGCAGGTTTTGGTTTAGGCAGAAAGAATTATAAGACAAAGCTACTACAGTATCACAGTAAAAGGAGAAACACAAGAGTAGAATACAAACAAAACTGTTGTAACAGTGTGATGCAGAAGGCCAAGAATTGTAAAAATCTTCAAATCTCCAGCCTGTAACGTAAACAAAGGAAGAAGTGGATATAACATATTGGAATCACTTCAAATAGAGATATCAATCAACCTCCAAGCCTTAGAAAAAACTCAGAATAAAAACTGCTGTCAACAAGAGAAATATAAACCACAACTGCACAAACCATTCAAAAGGCCTCAAGTTTTAACCTCAATCACCCAAAAAAAACTTGCTACCTAAAAAACTCATAACCATATCAAACCATCATGGTTTAAGACCAAAGGCCATAAACCGTAGCCTGCTGTAAAACCTGCAAGCCATTTCAAAACTTTGCCTAAACCACAAGCTTGTAACCATATCGAACCTCCATGGCCTAAGACTAAAATGCCAAAACCTGCATACTGCAAAACCGTTAACCTGTCATAAACCAAAAACTAGTATACCATTCCAAAGACAGTTAAACCCAGACCACGCATCAAACAATATGGCCTAAACCTCAGGGAGCCTGATTGAGCCACAAAAACCAATATCACCATTTCAAAACCAAAACCAACGACCAAATACCCAAACCTCAGAGTTCATCATAGGCAAATTCCACGAAGCATACAGAGATCAGAAGAGAAGAAGAGAAAACAAGCGTCAACAGCATCACACTAGTCAAAAGTAAGCATTTCAACAGTAGCAAAGGAAGCATTCAGAGGCAACAATAGGAAGCATCAAAGGAAGCATTCATAGCATCCAGAATGTTCAAAGCAACGCAAAGGGTACAGTGAAAGAGAAGAAAGAAAATCAAGGTATTCAGAAGCTAGGTTTTTCATCCTCATCAAAGCCAAAAGTAAAGAATCAAGAACGAATACCAGGGTACCAAGCTGAAGCAAGCATCTCGTGTGTCCCTCGTTGCCGTCCGGCCTCCTACGCACCCTCAAACTCCCTCCTCCGTCTCCAAGGGTAATTTCCTTTATCCTTCTTTTCCTTCATAAGTATCTCAATAATAACGTAATAAAACGAAATCAGAGTCAATAAGTATAAGAATCACAAACATGCAGTAGCAAAACCCTTAACGAAATAGAAAACAAATCGTACCGTAAATCCGTCGTTTGCCTTAGCTCGCATTGGAGGGAAGAAGGAGATCGAGGTCACTGGTGGCCATAGGCAGAGGACTATCTCAGAAACTCAAGCAAAGAAGATAAACGCGCGAAGGCGAAGAAGATGAAGCGAGAGTGTGTGAGCGCCGTTTCGGCCAAGACCAAAGCCCTAATCCCATTCAGCTAAACATTTGTTTACCCTAAAACCAATTATCATGTTTTGGACCTAAACCGGTTTTTCCTGCCTTAAAGCCCAAACGAATTGCTTTTACACCCCCCTGCTTCTATTCTTGTTTGGGCCTTGTCCTGCTTTAAGCCCAACGTGCTGCTTGTGCACCCCCCCCCCCCCCCCCCCGTTCTATCATTTTCTTTCTTTCCTTTTAGGATTTTAGTTTTGTAATAATTAGCAATTCAATTAAATAGGCATAGTTTAATTAATCATTTTAATAATTAATTTTATTAGTTCAACTTTTAGGAGTTAGTTTAATTTTTGATAATTCCTTTTTAATTGGAGTTAGGTTAATAACCTTTTTAAGTTTTAATTAATTTAGTGTTTTAATAATTCTAAAATAATAACCTTTTATATTAATATCAAAAACATAAAATAGAAACATAAAAACTTAAAAAACATTTTATTCCCCTTAATTAATTCTCTTTGCATTCATCCGTATAAAAAATACGCAAAAATGGAGAAACAATTAAAACACTTTCTTTTTACTAATATTAAATCCAAAATGCATTATATCATTTAGTCTATCATTTAATTATTGTACTTAATCATGATCCGCATAATTTTTCCGTTTATGTATTTCATATTTATTTGTTTATTCCGTTTACGTTTAAATCCAAAGGAAAAACGATAAATTTGTTGACTTCATGTCCTCAAATCTAATCGCACGAATATTTGCATTTCTCATTAAAACTTAGGATAATTTGCCTTCAAAATTTCAACCTTTTCAAAACTTATACCCTTTAAGCAAAAACTTCGACGTTAGGTCGTCGTATCTTCAAAAACCTATCTGTATCCCTTTTCGGCCAAAACGATTTATTTTTATCAAGCAATCAAATTTTAAATAAATAGATATTTCAAAAGGTTCCTATAGAGTACTATAGATACATTGGGTGCTAATACCTTCCCATTGTATAACCAACCCCCGAACCATAAGATCTCTTTTCGAAAACGCTTTGTATTTTTATTATTATTTACATTGCATATTTAGGGTTTTATTTCGCTCTTTTCCCTTTTCCTTTGGAAACAATAAAGCGCGGTGGCGACTCTTGCTTTTGTGAGACGAATTAATCAATAATTCGATCTCCGATTTACCCCGCTACATTTTTTATCGCTACAGAATTGGCGACTCTGCTGGGGAAAGATTGACCTCTTGCTGGTCCATCCCTAAGTGGGTTAAGCCTAATTTGTCTTATCTGTTTATTATTATTTGTTTTGTTTGATTATGTGTTTAAAATTGGGGTTGTTTGGGTTTCTTGCAAAGGACGAATCCTATACCCGGATTAAGTAACACTTAAGGAATAGGACAGGCGGTATAGTCATGTTAACTTTGAGGGAGTAATCCCGAAGAAGAAGGCATGAGATCCCCCACTCAATGGAAGGCCCTCCTTAACTTAATATTTGTTTATCGAGTAATCGGGAAGACATTATTATTTTCGACCTAGGAGCCCGAGAAGTTGAGGACCGTAGAACCCTAACCCATCTTGGCCTTTTTAGGTGTAGCGCAGAGACTATAACGGAGTAATTCGGAAGTAGTTGTTACGCGATGCTACGCTCGGACGAGTTTCTCTTGAGAATATTGCTAATTATTGAGTAATCAAGACGTTGGTAATATCCGAAGGAGGAATGTAGACTCTGGGAACTCTTAGAACCATGTTTTACAGGTGTGATTGAACCGTTAGTACATACATTTGGGTGGGCTTTACCCTCGACTCCATGCTGAACGTTGAACCTTTGAACACCATGTTTGCAAGTTTGTGTGTGACTGTTGCATCATCATTCATTCATGCATTCATCAACATCTTTGTAAAAAAAAAAGGGACTTGTTTTTCAAGGAACTTCGGAATGATTTTTGCAGACATCTTAGGTTATTATGGAACTTGGAAGGAGAAATACTCGAAGCTTTAGTTTCAAGGAGCCTGAAATTGAAGAACTGAAGAGTTTGATTCCGAAGATCGAGAGTCCGATGGATTTTCAGAAGAAATATGGGTCCATCGTACCGCTCATGAAGCGTAAGATGAAGAAAGGCATCCTCAACACGTTGGTTCAGTTCTATGATCCCTTGTACCGATGTTTCACCTTTCCGGATTACCAGTTGATGCCCACTCTAGAGGAGTACTCTTATATTCTTGGTTTGCCGATTGCCGACCGCGTTCCTTTCTCTGGATTAGAAGAAGAGCCCAAATCTCACGAGATAGCAGCTATCACCCACTTAAAGAAGTCAGAGGTAGAGGAGAACATGACTACGAAAGGGGGAATCTGGGGTTTGCCGGCGCAGTTTCTGTTGAAGAAAGCTCGCCACTTTGCTGAGACAAAGGATACTGTTGCCTTCGAAGACGTATTTGCCTTACTCGCATATGGTCTTTTCTTATTCCCTAACGTTGATAAGTTTGTGGATATCAACGCCATCAGAATTTTCCTGATTGGAAATCCGGTCCCTACGCTGCTAGGGGATACATATTACTCCATCCACCTTCGAAACTCTTATCAAGGAGGGATGATTATTTGTTGTGTACCGTTGCTGTATCAGTGGTACGTCTCGCATCTACCTGGGTCTGATGCTTTCTGGGATCTCGAGAAGGAACCGCGTTGGGTGCCAAAGATTATGGCTCTCACTCATTTCGACATTGACTGGTATAATCGAGTTTACCACGACTTGGAGATCATTGATAGCTGTGGTGCTTTTCCTAACGTACCTCTTCTCGGTACGAGGGGTGGAATCAACTACAACCCTGTTCTAGCGCGCCGTCAGTTCGGGTACCCGATGAGAGATAAACCAAACAACACCCATGTGAGTGGTTTCTTTCTTCAGGAAGGACAAGACCATCAGGCTGCTAAGAGGGAGATTGAAGGAGCTTGGCGCCATATCCACAGGAAAGGGAGAGATATGCTGGGACATAGAGGTGCCGTTTCTTTGGAGCCTTACCTACAGTGGGTCCGTTCTAGGGCTTGTGCTCTCAGGATGCCATATAAACTTGAGAAACCTTTATTCCCTGCCATTGCACCATCATCTGTTGTTATCCCTATCACGGATGTAGGAGAATATCAAGGAAATCTGGCTAGGATGAAGTCTGAGAGGGATGCTTGGAAGGAAAAGTACCATATGTCTGAGTATGAGAATCGAGTCCTGACTCGACAGTTAAAAGAGAAGGAGGAGTTGCTGCTTATTCAAGACGGTCGGTTCTTTGACCACGATGAGAAGCTTCGTCAGAAGGATGCCTTGCTGAAGAAGTATGCGAGTGAAAGGAGGAGAAAAAGGGAAGGTTCGGTAAGCGTGGCTCTCGTTCCTAATCCGCAGGAAGAAATCATCGATCGACTGATAGCTGAGAAGAAAGTGATGGAAGACTTTTATGAAGAAAAGATCAAGAAGCTCCGGTTACAGCTGGTGTTTGGTCCTTCATCTGAGGATTCTGAGTGACCTTTAGCTTTAGTTTGTTTTATTGATGTCATTTTGTAAAACTATGTAAAAGGGCTTCATGCTCCGAAGTTGTAATTTATTGTTTTATTATGGGCTTCATGCTCCGAAGTTGTAATTTATTTCTTTATTTTAGATTTCATGTTGTAAATTGTAACTTATCACTTCATTATGGATTCCACGTTTAGAAGTTGTAGTTTATTTCTTTCATTATTGGATTTGTTATCCCAAATTTGTAATTTACTATTTTTATATTCCAAATTGTAAGTTGTAATTTATCGCTTTTGATTAATGGATTGAGTTTTTGTTGTTCCAAATTCCTTTACAATTGATGTATGCAAAATTATCAAAGTTCCTTGAAAAACTTTTAAAATGAGTCATCATTTGCATCGCCATCATGCATCATTCTACATTCAACTTCACATGTTTTCTAGAGTCTCATCCTTGTTCTTTTTCCACTCAAGGGGTTGTCAAGCTGTCTCACCGATACGACACTCGGGCCAATCGTCAAAAGAAAATGGAAGATTTGGAACAGGAAAATCATGAGCTTCGTGGGGAAGTTGCTACACTTCGTGTCGAGATGGAAAAGTTAACTGCGTTAGTAGAAAGTTTGGTGGCTGTTCAGAATCAGCCATCGACTACAGCTGCCGAGATTCAGACTTCAACTCCAGTGGTTTCCGAGATTGTCACAGTTCCTGCCTCCGTGACTCAAATCAACTCTCCGCTTCAACATCAGATGCCGAAAGGTTTTCCGTGGGGAATGCCTTACAACTTTGTGCCAGAGGGGTATCAGCCTGCCGTACAACCTTTATTTCAACCTGCATTGTCTCTTCCTCAACCAGAGACAACTGCCATGCCGCCAGTAATTCCATCTGTAACACCTTTTCCGCAACCGATTATGACGACCGTTGCTCCTGTGGTCCATTCCGTGCCATACTTGAATGAACCTATTTATCCTGCCGAGCCTGCTGAAAGTTTGGGTCTCTTTGATAGAATGGAAGAATTTCAAGATCAATTCCAGGAAATGCAGAAGGAGCTTAGAGCATTGAAAGGGAAGGATTTGTTTGGGAAGAATACGCATGACCTTTGTTTAGTTCCGAATGTCAAGATTCCAGCAAAATTCAAAGTGCCAGACTTTGAGAGATATAAGGGTGATTCGTGTCCTAGAAGTCATTTGACAATGTACGTAAGGAAGATGTCTACGTATTCCGATGATCATGACTTGTTGATTCATTATTTTCAAGATAGTTTGACGGGTGCTGCTCTAAAGTGGTATATGGGTTTAGACAGTATTCGGATCCGTAACTTTAACGATCTTAGTGAAGCCTTTGTCCATCAGTACAAGTACAACGTTGACATGGAGCCGGACCGGGATCAACTCCGGGCGATGTCACAGAGAGACCGGGAATCTTTTAAGGAGTACGCCCAGAGGTGGCGTGAAATCGCTGCTCAAATCTATCCACCCCTTGAGGAGAAAGAGATGACTAAGATATTTTTGAAGACTTTAGGATCCTTTTACTATGAAAGAATGATAGCCAGCGCACCCAGTGACTTCACCGAAATGGTAAGCATGGGCATGCGATTAGAGGAAGGGATTCGTGAAGGGCGTTTGGTTAAAGAAGGGAGTCTGTCTAGTAGTGCGAAGAAGTTTGGAATTGTTTTCCCGAAAAGAAAAGAGCAGGATGTTAGCGCTTTGTTTCCAGGTAGGCCTAGGAGAGGTTACTCTCACGTTGCGGCAGTCACTCCGGCTGTCCGCCCGACTTTGATGACCCCAGCTCATCAAACTCCACCAACTCAACAACGGCCTTTTCAGCAGCAGCCTCGACAACAGGCTTATCCGTTCAACAATCAGAACCGTTCACCCAGAAAACCGCAGTTCGATGTCATTCCTATGACTTATACTGAATTGTTCCCTGCTCTTATCAGAAAGAATCTCATCACAACAAAGCCTCCTCCTGTCGCACCGAACAGTGCTTCTCTGTGGTACAAGGCGGATCAGTTTTGTGAATATCATCAAGGGTCGCCGGGGCACAACCTTGAGAATTGCTTTGCTCTGAAGGCGGACGTACAGAGATTAATTAAGAATGGTATCTTGTCTTTTAAGGATGTTAATCCAAATGTTAGAGATAATCCTTTGCCTCGACATGGGGCAGCTTCAGTGAATATGGTGGAAGGTTGTCCGGGGAAGTTTCGAGTTTTTCAAGTTGAACACATAAGAGAGTCGTTGGTCAGGTTACATCAGAGTTTGAGAAGACTTGCCTTTGTTAGGCACCAGCATGATTATGATGTTTGTGAGTTTTGTTCAAGAGAGGATGATTGTCCTATCGTGAAGAAGGATATTCAGAAGTTGCTAGATCAGAGAGTTATCACTATTACCTATGACCGAAATCCGGAGGATGAAGTGAATGTTATCATACCACAATTCAATTTGCCTGAATCAGTAGAGATTGCTTACAATAGTCAGACTGCGCCTGTTGATCCTTTGATTATTTACCCACCTGGCCCTGTGCCTTACAGCTCAGACCAAGCTGTGCCGTACAAGTATAACGCCACAATGATTGAGAATGGGGTAGAAGTCCCTATACCAACGAGACCGTCTTTTGTTAACATTGCTGATGTGAGTAGAGTTACGAGAAGTGGGCGTGTTTTTGCAGCAGTACCTTTGAAGAGACCAGAAATTCAAGTTAGGAGGCCCATACCGGCGGAGATTCCAGTAAGAAATGTTGAACCAAGGGTTGAGATAGGCCGATCCAGTGAACCTATCCCTCACCCTGAGGATGATGAGATCCTGAAGCTTATCAAGAGAAGTGAATATAAGATTGTGGACCAACTTTTGCAAACACCTTCCAAGATTTCCTTGCTTGCCTTATTGAGAGATTCTGGTGCGCATAGAGAAGCCTTGATGAAGGTCTTGGACCAGGCGTTCGTGGACCATGATGTGACGGTTGATCAGTTTGATGGGATTGTGGGAAATATAACTTCGTGTAACAATCTTGGTTTCAGTGATGAAGAGCTCCCGGAGGAGGGGAGAAACCATAATATGGATTTGCACATCTCAGTAAGTTGTGGAAACGATACCTTATCAAGTGTGTTGGTGGATACAGGCTCGTCGTTGAATGTGATGCCCAAGACTACGTTATCTCGGCTTTCATATCCAGGTGCTCCTATGAGGCCTAGTGGAGTAATTGTCAAAGCATTTGATGGCTCCAGGAAGACAGTTATTGGTGAAGTGGATCTTCCTATCGTGATTGGTCCCCATACTTTTCAAATCACTTTCCAAGTGATGGATATCCGTGCTGCCTACAGCTGTTTATTGGGTCGTCCCTGGATCCATGATGCCGGGGCAGTCACCTCTACGCTCCATCAGAGACTAAAGTTTGTAAGACATGGGAAGCTAGTGATGATTGGGGGAGAGCAGGCTATGGTGGTAAGCCATTTATCATCATTTTCTTTTATTGATGCTGACGAGGATGTGGGGACCCAGTTCCAGGGTCTATCTGTTGCTAAGAATACAGTGAAGAAGCAAGGGGCATCCATCTCTTCTTTTGAGGATGCGCGGCGAGTGGTGGAAAGTGGTCCGGCCGAAGGATGGGGCCAGGTGTTGACGTTACCCGAGAACAAGTCTGGGGAAGGTCTGGGTTTTCATCCAGTATCTGCAAGGGTCAAGAAGGAGGTGGTTGTTCGTCCGATTCAAGAGGTTTTCCGAAGTGCAGGGTTTGTACATCCTGAGGTTGATGCTATCATAGATGATGATTCCGAGGAGGATTTGCCAGTGTTTGTGACGCCTGGATTGGCTTGCCAAAACTGGATAGCTGTTGATGTTCCTGTGGTTATGCACATTTCCGAGTAATGTTTTGTTTATTTTCCTTTGAAAAATTCGCTCTGCCCAAGGCGAAACGTATTTTGTGTCGGGCTATGAAAAATAATTCCTTTTGCTCTGCCCAAGGCAAAAGAGAGATGTCTGGGCTCTTTGTTTCAAGTATTTCCCTTTAATGAATAAAAATGTTATTTTGTCCACTACTGTTTTATTTTTCACTTTTTCGGGGAAATAGTAATGAAAATTAATTAATAACCTTTTGTTTTATTTGCACAAATCGATTTCTAAAATAAAGCATAATCATATGTGCAGATTAATCCATGACTTAACCATCGAAAACAATGATCCTATGCCCTCTCCCAACTTTGAACTCCCTGTGTTCAGAGCCGAAGAAGAGGAGGATGAAGAGATTCCTGTTGAGATTTCCCGTTTTCTCGAGCATGATGAGAAGGTCATTCAACCATTTGAAGAACCTGTAGAGTTGGTCAACTTGGGTGATGAAGAAGATAGAAAGGAAGTCAAAGTCAGAGCATTACTTATCCCGGAGGTTAAGAAGAAAATGTTGGAGCTTCTCAAGGAGTATGTTGATGTGTTCGCTTGGTCCTGACCAAGATATGCCAGGTTTGGACAACGACATTGTGGAGCATCGTTTACCGTTGAGACCCGAGTGTTCACCGATCAAGCAGAATTTGAGAAGGACTCGTCCTAACATGGCTGACAAGATCAAAGAGGAAGTTCAGAAGCAGATCAATGCGGGTTTCCTTGTTACATGGGTCTATCCTCAATGGTTAGCCAATATAGTGCCTGTTGCAAAGAAAGATGGTAAAGTTCGGATGTGTGTAGACTACAGAGATCTGAATAGAGCTAGTCCGAAGGATGACTTCCCATTACCTCATATTGACGTATTGGTCGACAGTACCGCCAAGTTCAAAGTCTTCTCTTTCATGGACGGTTTGTCTGGTTACAATCAAATCAAGATGGCACCGGAAGATATGGAGAAGACCGCTTTCATTACACCTTGGGGAACTTTCTGTTATCGGGTTATGCCGTTTGGTTTGAGGAATGCTGGCGCAACATACCAAAGGGCCATGACTGCTTTGTTCCATGACATGATGCATAAAGAGATCGAAGTGTATGTAGATGACATGATTGCCAAATCACAGACTGAGGAAGATCACTTGGAGCATTTGTTGAAGTTGTTCCAGCGTTTGAGGAAGTACAAACTCCGTCTGAATCCCAACAAGTGCACTTTTGGCGTTCGATCTGGAAGACTTCTGGGTTTCATTGTCAGTCAGAAAGGTATTGAAGTAGACCCTGATAAAGTCAAAGCTATTCGGGAAATGCCCGCACCCAAGATGGAAAAACAAGTAAGAGGATTCCTTGGGAGACTGAACTACATTTCTAGATTTATATCTCATATGACTGCTACCTGTGGGCCGATTTTCAAGCTTCTCCGAAAGAACCAAGGATGTGTGTGGACAGAAGATTGTCAGAGAGCTTTTGATAGTATCAAAGAATATTTGCTTGAACCTCCCATTTTGATTCCTCCAGTGGAAGGAAGACCTTTGATTATGTACCTGACTATATTGGAAGACTCCATGGGATGTGTGCTTGGTCAACAAGATGGGACTGGAAGAAAGGAACATGATGTATATTATCTGAGTAAGAAATTCATAGACTGTGAATCTCAGTACTCATTGCTTGAGAAGACCTGTTGCGCTTTAGCTTGGGCTGCTCGCCGTCTGCGCCAGTATATGATTAATCACACTACTTGGTTGATCTCCAAAATGGACTCGATCAAGTATATCTTTGAGAAGCCCGCCTTATCTGGAAGGATAGCCCGTTGGCAGATGTTGTTATCCGAATATGACATTGAGTACCACACTCAGAAAGCGATCAAAGGAAGTATTTTAGCCGATCATTTGGCTCACCAACCAATTGACGATTATCAATCCATCAAGTTTGACTTCCCAGATGAAGATGTTATGTACTTGAAAGCTAAAGACTGTGAAGAGCCGTTACCTGAAGAAGGACCTGATCCTGAATCCCGTTGGGGTTTGATATTTGACGAAGCTGTGAATTCCTATGGAAATGGAATTGGGGCAATCATCGTCACTCCCCAAGGTACTCATATCCCGTTCACGGCGAGATTGAAGTTTGACTGCACGAACAACATGGCAGAATATGAGGCATGTATTATGGGTCTCGAAGAAGCAGTGGACCTAAGGATTAAGATTCTTGATATTTACGGAGATTCGGCATTGGTAATTAATCAAATCAAAGGAGAATGGGAGACTCGTCATCCTGGTTTGATCCCTTACAGAGACTATGCTAGAAGGTTGTTAACTTTCTTCAACAAAGTGGAATTACATCATATCCCTAGAGATGAGAACCAAATGGCTGATGCTTTAGCTACTTTGTCTTCAATGTTTCAAGTGAATGATTGGAACGACGTGCCTACAATCCGAGTTATGCGCCTCGACAGACCTGCTCATGTGTTCTCAGTAGAAGAGGTTACCGATGACAAACCTTGGTTCTATGATATTAAACGTGTTCTTCAAACTCAAGAGTACCTGCCTGGGGCATCCAGTAAAGATAGGAAGACGTTGAGAAGATTAGCAAGCAGTTTCTTTCTCAATGAAGAAGTTTTGTATAAGAGGAATTATGACATGGTCTTGCTCAGATGTGTAGACAGACGTGAAGCAGACAGGCTGATGCAAGAAGTACATGAAGGATCCTTTGGCACTCATGCCAACGGACATGTGATGGCTAAAAAGATGTTGAGAGCTGGTTACTATTGGATGACAATGGAATCTGATTGCTGCAAATATGTGAAGAAATGTCATAAATGCCAGATTTATGCGGACAAGATACATGTGCCACCGACCCTCCTCAACGTCATCTCTTCACCTTGGCCTTTCTCTATGTGGGGCATTGACATGATTGGAATGATTGAACCCAAAGCTTCAAATGGTCATCGTTTCATCTTGGTAGCGATTGATTATTTTACCAAATGGGTGGAAGCAGCATCTTATGCTAACGTAACCAGACAGGTGGTAGTCAGATTTATCAAGAATCAGATCATTTGTCGATACGGTATCCCGAGCAAGATCATCACTGATAATGGTTCGAATTTGAATAACAAGATGATGAGAGAGCTTTATGAAGAGTTCAAGATCGAACATCATAATTCTTCTCCTTACAGACCGAAGATGAATGGAGCTGTTGAAGCTGCTAACAAGAATATCAAGAAGATTGTCCAGAAGATGGTGGTGACTTATAAAGATTGGCATGAAATGCTTCCGTTTGCTTTACACGGGTACCGTACTTCAGTTCGAACTTCAACAGGCGCAACCCCATTTTCCCTAGTTTATGGTATGGAAGCAGTACTCCCCGTGGAGGTTGAGATTTCGTCTCTGAGAGTGTTGATGGAAGCTAAACTTTCTGAGGCCGAATGGTGTCAAAGTAGATATGATCAGTTGAATTTAATCGAAGAGAAGAGATTGACAGCGTTGTGTCACGGTCAGTTGTATCAGCAGAGAATGAAGAAGGCTTTTGATAAGAAGGTTCGACCACGCGAGTTCAGAGAAGGTGACCTTGTGCTCAAGAAGATATTATCTTTCCAACCTGATTCTAGGGGAAAGTGGGCTCCGAATTATGAAGGACCGTATGTTGTTAAGAAAGTTTTCTCTGGAGGTGCCATGATTCTCACCAATATGGACGGTGAAGATCTTCCGCGTCCCATAAACGCCGATGCAGTCAAGAAGTATTTCGCTTAGGCAGGCTTTTGGTCAGATCAGTCTTGGCATTTGAGCACATTCTGGAATTCAAAGTTGTTAGGGAGAATAATGATCATTGTTTTTGTATAACCTTTTATTTCATGTACTATTTCCCACATTTTTGTAAACCGTTAGAGTCGCGTGTTAGCGAACTACCATCTTATTAATGAAATTTGAGCATTTACCTTCTGTGGGCAAAATTTTAATTTTTACGGCAATATTTGAAACAAAGTATTTAAAATATTCTTATTTTCTAGAAAATGTGTCGTGAACAACGAAAGGAATATTAACAGTCGTTCCGAAGATGGTCAAGCCAAGAAATGAAAAATAGTGCAGTAATTTATACTCGCGTGATGAACCTGTTTTCTTTCGAATCGTCATGAAGTGTTGGCTGTGTGCGCGCTTGGTTATAGTGGTGCTAAGTTGGTGACTCCCCGGGCGTTCCAATTAAGTGTTGTTTTGGATACCTTTGTTTGGAGATCCTGAAGTGCGGTACACTTCGTCTCATGCCAGTGGTCTATTGGTATTAGAAGTTCGGATTTGAATGCTTTTCTCCTCAGAAGACTTGAGCCTTGTAGCGTGATACGCTCTGACGTTGCTTTGTGGCTCCAATTCCAGTTATTTTCTGTCTTTTTTAAGATTGGCCGAGTGTCTATCTTTTCGTGACATCTTATCGTCTTCAAGATATTCCATCTGTTCGTTTCGTCAGCATAACATTCATTCATTCATTTACACTTATATCACGCATGCATATTCACATTTGCCATTGATTTTGGGTTGTATACTTTGTTTTTAATACAATGTACAGTTTCTTTCCAAGTAGAAGGTTAGCTTAGGCAGAAAATGTGCTCCCTTTCTAAATTCCCCAACTGAGCTAATCCTCATGGATGATTTTTTTGATTTAGCCTACCTTGTCCATTTCTGGATAGGATGAATCCCCCAATCAAGTTACTTTCTCATTGGGTGGAGTCTTTGTTTGACTGTTTTCTCTCTGGTTTATTCCTGGAGGGAGTTGTTGCCTCTTGCATAGGCTATCTCATGATTTTCCCCAGTGAAGTCGCGACCTAGACGAATGATGCATTTATTTTGGCACGTTTTAATATGTGATCACCTCGGGAAGGATTGATTCATGTTTCTCTTTGACGAAGATCTTATTCTCTGCCAGTGTCATCGCAATTTCCTTCTGAGTTATTCTTTGGAAAACGACAAGCGGCAGCTCTTCATGAGCAACTTGTACGTTATAGACACCGTTGGAAAACGACAAGCGGCAGCTCTTCATGAGCAACTTGTACTTTACTTTTTTTGAAAGCGCCTAGCAGCAGTTCTTCACGAGCTACTAGTGCGTCATTTACTTTTTGAAAGCACCGAGCAGCAGCTCTTCACGAGCTACTAGTGCGTCATTTACTTTTTGAAAGCGCCGAGCAGCAGCTCTTCACGAGCTACTAGTGCGTCATTTACTTTTTGAAAGCGCCGAGCAGCAGCTCTTCACGAGCTACTAGTGCGTCATTTACTTTTTGAAAGCGCCGAGCAGCAGCTCTTCACGAGCTACTAGTGCGTCATTTACTTTTTGAAAGCGCCGAGCAGCAGTTCTTCACGAGCTACTAGTGCGTCATTTACTTTTTGAAAACGGTAAGCGGCGGTCTCTTTACTTGAGCAACTTGTACGTTATTAATTTTCTGGAATACAGCAAGTGGTAGTCTCTTTATTTGAGCGGCTTGTATGTTATCGGTTTTCTTTGGACGGCAGCAAGTGGCAGCCTCTTTATTTGAGAAACTTGTATGTTATTGGTATTTGCTTTGGACAACAGCAAGCGGAAGCTTCTTTATTTGAACAACCTGCGTATCTACAATCTTATTACTTCAGCTTTAATTGGTATCTCTCCAGAAATCTCGCGGAGAAAGTTTGTTATGAATTTTACCTTCAGAAGTCGGTAACCCGTCATCAGCAAATTCGATACTTTTTGTCTATCTTCGACCTTGGGTTGTGAACTCACTGTTTTGGGTCAATAATCTTCTACAGCCTATGCAAGACGCCTTCTTTGTTAGGTTCAGAGGTCGTATCCCATCAATTTTATTCGCTGTCAGGAGTCTGTCGTTCGAAGTCGATAGCTCGTTTCCCCAGTAGCGTATAATTCATGTCTCTGTGTTTTGTTGGTGTTCGATTCCTCCAGCATTATCTTGTTTCGTACAATATCTTTCTCTGTGAATTCAAGCATTACATTCATATCACTGCATGATGATGGCATCTTAGGACAAAATTTGCGTAATTATGTATTTAAGTACCTTCAACCTCGTCGAAACGAAGATTTTGATCTTCATATCTCCGGATAGAAGGAACTTAAATAGGGGCAGCTGTTGTACCCCAAATTTTGACCTAAGATACCATCTCCCATCTGCATCATTACATTACAAGTGTTTTGATCTATTGATCTTAAAAATTCATAACTGCTTCGAGTCGAGAGCTATTTAATTGTTGAACGCTAAATTTATCAACTGATCAAGACTTAAATGACGTTTATTAATTATTTATTATCTTAACTTTAAATAATTGAAATCTATTTTCAATTATTATATAATTTAAAGACTTATGAATAATGAAATAAACATTTTGAGAATGGGTTTATTAATTGGTCAACAATGATTATTTAATTCTTTATCATTCTAGGTTAAATAATTAAAATTCTATTTTTTTTAATTATTATAATTTAGAATGTTATGAATAGTGAATTAAATAATTAAAATTGTTAATTGGCGAATGATGTTTATTTGTTTATCATTCTGAATTTAAATGATTGGATTTGATTTTCGGTTATTATAATTTAAAGAATTATGAACAATAAATAAATAATTGGAAAGGAAAAGCATTAATTGGGAAATAATAGAATTTTATTCACTTTATTCTATTTATTACAATTATCATTTAAATATTGTGTTATTACAAAATATTTATAATGGCAATTACATAAATGATTAAAGTAAAATAAAAAAAACTATTTTCCTAAATTCTAAATCTTCAACTTCTGTCCAATGCCTTTTCATCTGCTCATTTAATTTTACCTGCAAAAACAATTAAAGGAAAAGTCAGATTTGAATAAATAATTAAAAGCAGAAAATAAATTTAATGTTCATCATTAAAGGCAAACGGCTGGAATCAGTTTACCCTTTTTTTGCAAATCACGGGATTTCTCCCGGTTCACAAAAAAAGGGAGGAATTTTATTTCATAAATGAATGCACAATTTTGAAATATGCACAAATTCATTTCTATTTTTCAAAACTAAATATGCATAATTTCTTTGTCACAATGTACATTTCAAATTATACACAGCATACAAATACAGCATATGCCATTTCCCACAAGCAATGCAATGTAAACCTATGCAACTTAAGAAGAAGCCAAATAACATAGGCTCCCATGCAAGACAAAAAGAGGATTATGCAGTTTCAAAACAATGTGCAAGCAACATATACTTCCTCATTCATCATATTCCAGCCCTTTGCATTTTCAGAACAGTAGTACATTATATCATTTTTATATATCAAATGTACCCATGAGAGAGAAGAGAGAAAGAAATTGGTTTTGCAGGTTTTGGTTTAGGCAGAAAGAATTATAAGACAAAGCTACTGCAGTATCACAGTAAAAGGAGAAACACAAGAGTAGAATACAACCAAAATTGCTGTAACAGTGTGATGCAGAAGGCCAAGAATTGTAAAAATCTTCGAATCTCCAGCCTGTAACGTAAACAAAGGAAGAAGTGGATATAACATATTGGAATCACTTCAAACAGAGATATCAATCAACCTCCAAGCCTTAGAAAAAACTCAGAAGAAAAACTGCTGTCAACAAGAGAAATATAAACCACAACTGCACAAACCATTCAAAAGGCCTCAAGTTTTAACCTCAATCACCCAAAAAAAACATGCTACCTAAAAAACTCATAACCATATCAAACCATCATGGTTTAAGACCAAAGGCCATAAACCGTAGCCTGCTGTAAAACCTGCAAGCCATTTCAAAACTTTTCCTAAACCACAAGCTTGTAACCATATCGAACCTCCATGGCCTAAGACTAAAATGCCAAAACCTGCATACTGCAAAACCGTTAACCTGTCATAAACCAAAAACCAGTATACCATTCCAAAGACAGTTAAACCCAGACCACGCATCAAACAATATGGCCTAAACCTCAGGGAGCCTGATTGAGCCACAAAAACCAATATCACCATTTCAAAACCAAAACCAACGACCAAATACCCAAACCTCAGAGTTCATCATAGGCAAATTCCACGAAGCATACAGAGATCAGAAGAGAAGAAGAGAAAAAAAGCGTCAACAGCATCACGCTAGTCAAAAGTAAGCATTTCAACAGTAGCAAAGGAAGCATTCAGAGGCAACAATAGGAAGCATCAAAGGAAGCATTCATAGCATCCAGAATGTTCAAAGCAACGAAAAGGGTACAATGAAAGAGAAGAAAGAAAATCAAGGTATTCAGAAGCTAGGTTTTTCATCCTCATCAAAGCCAAAAGTAAAGAATCAAGAACGAATACCAGGGTACCAAGCTGAAGCAAGCATCCCGTGTGTCCCTCGTTGCCGTCCGGCCTCCTACGCACCCTCAAACTCCCTCCTCCGTCTCCAAGGGTAATTTCCTTTATCCTTCTTTTCCTTCATAAGTATCTCAATAATAACGTAATAAAACGAAATCAGAGTCAATAAGTATAAGAATCACAAACATGTAGTAGCAAAACCCTTAACGAAATAGAAAACAAATCGTACCGTAAATCCGTCGTTTTCCTTAGCTCGCGTTGGAGGGAAGAAGGAGATCGAGGTCACTGGTGGCCATAGGCAGAGGACTATCTCAGAAACTCAAGCAAAGAAGATAAACGCGCGAAGACGAAGAAGATGAAGCGAGAGTGTGTGAGCATCGTTTCGGCCAAGACCAAAGCCCTAATCCCATTCAGCTAAACATTTGTTTACCCTAAAACCAATTATCATGTTTTGGACCTAAACCGGTTTTTCCTGCCTTAAAGCCCAAACGAATTGCTTTTACACCCCCCTGCTTCTATTCTTGTTTGGGCCTTGTCCTGCTTTAAGCCCAGTGTGCTGCTTGTGCACCCCCCCCCCCCCCCCCCCCGTTCTATCATTTTCTTTCTTTCCTTTTAGGATTTTAGTTTTGTAATAATTAGCAATTCAATTAAATAGGCATAGTTTAATTAATCATTTTAATAATTAATTTTATTAGTTCAACTTTTAGGAGTTAGTTTAATTTTTGATAATTCCTTTTTAATTGGAGTTAGGTTAATAACCTTTTTAAGTTTTAATTAATTTAGTGTTTTAATAATTCTAAAATAATAACCTTTTATATTAATATCAAAAACATAAAATAGAAACATAAAAACTTAAAAAACATTTTATTCCCCTTAATTAATTCTCTTTGCATTCATCCGTATAAAAAATACGCAAAAATGGAGAAACAATTAAAACACTTTCTTTTTACTAATATTAAATCCAAAATGCATTATATCATTTAGTCTATCATTTAATTATTGTACTTAATCATGATCCGCATAATTTTTCCGTTTATGTATTTCATATTTATTTGTTTATTCCGTTTATGTTTAAATCCAAAGGAAAAACGATAAATTTGTTGACTTCATGTCCTCAAATCTAATCGCGCGAATATTTGCATTTCTCATTAAAACTTAGGATAATTTGCCTTCAAAATTTCAACCTTTTCAAAACTTATACCCTTTAAGCAAAAACTTCGACGTTAGGTCGTCGTATCTTCAAAAACCTATCCGTATCCCTTTTCGGCCAAAACGATTTATTTTTATCAAGCAATCAAATTTTAAATAAACAGATATTTCAAAAGGTTCCTATAGAGTACTATAGATACATTGGGTGCTAATACCTTCCCATTGTATAACCAACCCCCGAACCATAAGATCTCTTTTCGAAAACGCTTTGTATTTTTATTATTATTTACATTGCATATTTAGGGTTTTATTTCGCTCTTTTCCCTTTTCCTTTGGAAACAATAAAGCGCGGTGGCGACTCTTGCTTTTGTGAGACGAATTAATCAATAATTCGATCTCCGATTTACCCCGCTATATTTTTTATCGCTACAAGCCCCATTCATCTTCGGCCGGTAAGGAGAAGAGTTGTGGTGCTGTATCTTGAATTGCTCGCAGAGCTCAAAGATCATCTTGTTGTTAAGATTGGTACCATTATCCATAATGATCCTCTCTGGTACACCGTATCGACAGATCAGGTTGTGCCGAATGAATCGTGCCATGACGTTCTTGGTTATGGTGGCAAAGGAAGCTGCTTCAACCCACTTCATAAAGTAATCAATCGCTACCAGGATGAAGCGATGCCCGTTGGATGCTGTAGGTCTGATCTCGCCGATCATATCAATGCCCCACATTGCAAAAGGCCAAGGTGCTGTCAAGACGTTCAAAGGAACTGGAGGAATATGCACCTTATCAGTTTAGACCTGGCCTTTGTGACATGTCCGAGAATGCTGATAACAGTCAGCTTCCATCGTGGACCAGTAATATCATGCCCGGAGGATTTTCTTTTCCATGGTATGTCCACTGGAATGAGTTCCGAAGGTACCTTCATGCAGCTCTGCCATGATCCTTTCTGCCTCAATCTTATCCACACAACGCAGTAAGGTTGAATCATGGTTACGTTTGTAAAGAATGTCATTGTTGAGGAAGAACTTTGCCGCGAACCTTCCCAGAAACTTCTTGTCATTAATAGATGCACCCTCGGGGTATTCTTGAGCTTCAAGGTACCTCTTTACTTCATGATACCAAGGATTTTCTATTACCTCTTCGGTCTCAAGATCACAGCAATGTGCAGGTTCATCCAATTTCCAAATAATGATTCGGGGAGCCTCGTTGTCCCATTTGAATTTGAACATAGAAGACATTGTAGCTAACGCGTCCGCCAACTGATTCTCCTCTCTTGGGAAATGTTCAAAGGTTATTTCCTCGAAGTGGGGAAGCAACGTCAATACATACTCCTTGTAAGGAATAAGATTTGGGTGTTTCGTATCCCACTCGCCTTTGATCTGACTGATCACGAGAGCGGAATCTCCGAAGACACTCAAAAACTTGATCCTTAGGTCAATTGCAGCTCGAAGACCCATGATGCATGCTTCATACTCCGCCATGTTGTTGGTGCAGTTGAAACATAGTCGGGCGGTAAGTGGAGTATGAGAGCCCTTAGGAGATATGATCACAGCGCCAATACCATTACCCAAAGCGTTCGAGGCTCCGTCAAAGTACATAGACCATCGGGATCCTTCCTCAGGTCCTTCATCCGGTCCAGGTACTTCACAATCAGTCACTACCATGATATTCTTGTCTGGAAATTCAAAGTTCATCGACTGGTAATCCTCCACTGCCTGATGTGCCAAATGGTCTGCCAGCACACTTCCCTTGATTGCTTTTTGAGTCGTGTACTGGATGTCATATTCAGTCAAGATCATCTGCCATCTTGCTATTCTTTCAGACAGAGCAGGATTTTCGAAGATGTACTTGATTGGATCCATTTTGGAAATCAACAGAGTAGTGTGAGTCAACATATACTGTCTTAGCCGGTGAGCAGCCCATACCAAAGCGCAGCAAGTTTTCTCGAGCAGTGAGTATCAGGTCTCACAGTTGGTAAACTTTTTGCTAAGGTAATAAATGGCATGCTCTTTTCGGCCAGATTCGTCATGCTGACCCAGCACACATCCCATTGAGTTATCCAGTACTGTTAAGTATAAGATTAGAGGTCTCCCTTCAACTGGTGGCATAAGAATGGGTGGCTCTTGGAGATACTCTTTGATTCTTTCGAAAGCGGCCTGACATTCATCGTTCCAACGTACTACTTGATCTTTCTTCAGTAGCTTGAAGATTGGTTCACAGGTAGCAGTTAGATGTGAGATGAATCGGGCAATGTAGTTCAGCCGTCCTAGAAAGCCTCTGACTTCTTTCTCTGTCTTAGGAACTGGCATCTCTTGTATGGCTTTCACTTTGGCAGGGTCCACTTGAATACCTTTGTCGCTCACGATGAAGCCTAGCAGTTTTCCAGATCTCACCCCGAAGGTGCACTTGTTCGGGTTTAATCTCAGCTTGTACAACTTCAACCGGTCAAACAGCTTCTGTAGATGGTCAAGGTGTTCTTCCTCAGTTTGGGACCTTGCAATCATATCATCGACGTATACTTCAATCTCATGATGGATCATGTCATGAAACAAAGCAACCATGGCACGTTGGTAGGTTGCCCCAGCATTTTTCAACCCAAAAGGCATGACCTTGTAACAGAAGGTGCCCCACTGAGTAACAAAAGTGGTCTTCTCCATGTCTTCAGGAGCCATTTTTATCTGATTATAACTGGAGAACCCATCCATGAAGGAGAATACCTTATGCTGAGCAGTGTTGTCAACCAGGACGTCAATGTGAGGCAGAGGGAAGTCATCCTTAGGGCTCGCCCTATTCAAATCCCTGTAATCAACACACATTCGGACCTTACCATCTTTCTTCGGCACCGGAACCACATTGGCAACCCACTGAGGGTAAGAAGTTACTGCTAGAAAACCGGTGTTGAATTGTTTCATAACCTCAGCTTTGATTTTCTCGGACATCTCTGGACGCATACGGCGAACCTTCTGAACCACAATGTCGGTATCCAACCCAGGCATATCTTCGTAAGACCAGGCAAATATTTCCACATAGTCATGCAGCATCTGAATCAACCGTTGTTTCACACTAAGCTCTAGATTTGCATCGATCTTGACTTCCTTTTTGTCTGTCTCAGTACCCAGATTCACTGTTTCCACCGGCTCTTCATGTGGTTGAATGGCCCTCTCTTCCTGGAGTAACATTCTTGCAAGCTCACCAGGCACTTCACAACCATCTTCACCTTCGTCTTCGGCTAAGTTGATCGGATTTTCGAAGTCATAACTGGCAGTAGCAGAGTCGTTACCAGTGAGATCCAGAGTGGATTGGGACCTGTATATGTGAGTGTGTGTAAATAGTTGTTTTGCAATATATAATAAAGAAAGACAAGGAGCGCAAGATTTGAAATGCAAAAAATGTCCAATGCTTTTATTAATGATATATGAAAATGACACACAAAAGCCCTCACAAATGAAGCCATGGTGCCCCGGGTAAGACACCGGGCCATAAAGTTTCAAATTATTGTTTGTTACAAATTCAAAACAAAGGAGTTCATTACTGAGTAATAAAAGTAATAGGGACGAAGTCTTTTGCCATCCAGTTGTTTGGTCCACCGTTGGTCGTAGGGTAGATCCAGTTGTCGAATTCAGATTCCTCCACGTCATCTTCGATGGCATTTACTCCCGAGTTGCTGATGAATACATGAGGTCTTCCAATCCTTGCACTCCGAACAGCCCTTTGAGCTTCTGCAGTGAAACCCAAACCAAACTTGTCAGTCTTCTGAGTGAAATCAAGAAGTCGGCCCCAGTTTGTGCACTCACCCTTCTCAATAACAGCCCGGGCATCCTTTAAGGAAGCCACCTTCAAAGGAGAATCTTCAATCACAGTTTCAGCTGATGCCAGTGTCTGAGGAACCTCTTCAAAGTGTTGAAATTGGGTTTCAATGAACTCCCCATCCATTTCTATGTACCGGAACGAGTTGAGGTGGCTGACCATATACTCTTTCTCCCCCTGAAATGTCACAATCTTCCCTTTGACCGGGTATTTCAGCTTCTGATGTAGTGTGGAGGTCACAGCTCCAGCCTTATGGATCCAGGGACGACCCAACAAACAAGAATAGGATGGTTGGATGTCCATCACGTAGAATGTAGAATCGAATACCTGAGAACCAACTCTGATTGGAATATCAACCTCGCCGTGCACCATTCTTTTAGACCCGTCAAAGGCCCGGACAACAATGTTACTTGGCTTTAGTTCCAACCCCTTGCAATCCAACCTGTCTAGAGCTTTCTTGGGCAAGACGTTTAATGAGGACCCAGTGTCAACCAACACATGTGCAAGAGTAGTGCCCCTGCATTCAATAGAGACATGCAGGGCATCGTTATGGTTCTTCCCTTTAGCGGTCAGATCGGCATCGGAGAAACCCAAACCATTATCAGTAGTTAAGTTGGCCACATAATTGTTAAACTGATTAGCTGACGTCTCTTGTGGCACGTGGGCCGTCTTCAGGAAGGTAATCAAAGCCTTGGCATGGGCCTCTGAACACAATAACAGTGATAGCATAGAAATTTTAGATGGGGTGTGCCCCAGTTGCTCAACTACGTTAAAATCACTCTTCTTGATAATCTTCAGGATCTCTTCCATCTCCTGCTTGGAAGCTTCAACGTTGATGGTCTTTGGTGCCTCCGTCTGGGAAGGCATATCAGTGGCTATCCTTTTGCCCCGAGCATCAGATGACTCGGCAGCAGGGGTAGAAATAGGAACTTGATCAGGAAGGGAAGTAGGGACACTTGCAGGTGTGATGGCAATAGGTCTCTGGATAGCTGGTGGCGCAATATCTGGTGAGAAAAGTCTACCGTTGCGGGTGACTTTGGCAGGCCCGGTGATGTTGTTTACGCCGGTACTAGTATCAAACTCTTGTTTAACTCCAAGCACATAAACATCTGCCCCATAGTGCCACGGGACAGCTTTGTCAGATGTATAGGGGATGGGCCCTAGAACAATGATGATTATGGGTGCAATCTTCTGAACAGGCGTAATTTTGACAGGCTTCCTTGAGGGAGCCTTGGGAGAATTGTTGAAAATAGTAACAATGGACACTTATTCAATAGGGGTAGCAGGAACAGCAATCTTTTCAAACAGGATTTCTTTATTATCCATCAGGTTTTGGATACCTGACTTCAAAGATGGGCAACCAGTAGGTGAAACGGAACACAGATGGCAACCTTCACTACATCCCGGAAATAAACCGGCTAGAAACAGGTTCCTCTTGACAGTCAACAGCGAAGTAACAATGTCATCCACAGAGGCTACAAACAGGTCTTCCTCTACAGCATTCACTCCATGCTTGGGCATAGGAGCAGTCACGACATTGGGCCTTTCGGGAGCCTCGAACTCTATTCTTTAGCATCAATTAGGTCCTGAACCTTATTCTTCAGAGCCCAACAATCATCCATAGTATGCCCCGGGCTATCAGAGTGATAAGCGCAGCTGGCGTTAGGATTGTACTTTGGGGATGTGGTGTTTACAACCTTCGGAGCTTCTTTTATAGTCACCAGATTGGTTGTTAATAACTGCGGCAATATTTGGGACAAGGTCATGCTGAGACGAGTAAACTGCCTTCTGGGTCTCTCACCCCTTTGTTGGTTATGATGCTGAGGAGCAGCAGCAGGTTTTGAAATAACCACCGCGTTGACAGCTTGGCGGTGTTCCGGTCTATTCTCTCTCCTTGAACCATAGACAACACTGGATTCTTTCTTGAACGGCTTCTTTTCAGTGCTCTCGTAGGCACCTTTCTGTATCTTCCCAGACTTGATACCAGCTTCAATTCTCTCACCAGTCAAGATAAGGTCTGTAAACCCGGCTGAAGAATTTCCAATCAAATGGTTGAAGAATGGACCAGACAGGGTCCCCAAGAACATATCCACAAGTTCACGATCCGTTAAAGGTGGCTGCACCCTTCCAGCCAGGTCTCTCAACTTTTGAGCATACTCTTTAAATCCTTCACCCATCCCTAGTGACATACCCTGGAGCTGGGTACACGTAGGAGCGAAGTCGGAATTATACTGATACTGCTTATAGAACGCAGTAGCCAGATCCTCCCAGTTACGAATACTGGCTCCATCCAGCTGATAGAACCATTCGAGTTGAGTCCCTGAAAGACTATCCTGGAAGCAATGGATCCACAAATTCTTGTCAGCAGTGTAAGGTTGGATCCTCCTTACATACGACCAGAGGTGCAGTTTTGAGCAGGAGGCTCCGTCGTATTTGGAAAAGGCAGGCGCCTTAAACTTATGGGGAATCACCACCCCAGAGGATAAGCCTAGGTCTCTAAAGTCCAACCCGAGCACATTCTCTATCTCCATAGCACTTAAGCAGTCCTCCAGCTGTTTATACCTATCCTCAGCAGGAGGATACTGTTCTTCATCATAATCTGTCTCGTTGTCGGAGACTACGGGACTAGGAACCCTTCTCTCTTGTGGACTGTATTTGCCTATGGATGAGGTAGTCAGCTCAACCTCATTCTGCAGTCCATTCCCAAATCTGCGTCCAGTGTTGAACAAGACGGTCCTCTTCTTCTTCTTCTTCAGAATCAGGGTCTTCAACTCCTGTTGACCCTTGGCTAGGCTCATAACCAACTCTTGGAACTGGGCATTCTGGGCCTGGAGGGCCTTGATAGCTTGTTCAGTGGAAGGTTCAGTAGACATGATGATTGCTAAAATAAACAGCAAAGAAGATAAGTGACCTGTAAAAAGGGTACCTGTTATGCATATGATGAAATGAAATGCGTATGATTTATGTTTTCAAAGACAATCGGGATTCAACTTTGTAGACAAAAAGGAAACACACTTTATTAGATTTAACTTTGGAATTCAAATTGTTCAATAACTTGCCCTTAGGCGTCACAGGAATGGAAATACTGAAAAGTAAACAAAAGCTGTAAAAGAAACATCTAAGGCCCATCAATGCTCCCATGGCCTCTTCTTCTCGGTGCGGATATAATCATTCAGGATCCGTTCATTCTCCAATTGCTTCGTCAGCTTCTAAATCTTCTGTTCTTGTTCATTGAACCTTTCCCGATAAGAATCTCGTTCTTCCTGTAGTTGCGCCCAAGACCTCTTTAGTGTACCAATATCAGTGAGTATCTGAGGATGGAGAACAGTTGGAGGAACCCCGTCTTTATCAGCAACTTCAAGGGTAATAGGCCTGACAACTTTGTATGGCATACCTAGATTCTGGGCACGAATGCGGACCCATCTGAAATAAGATTCCATTGGTAGAGAAGTCTTTGGTCCCAACTCGTGTGGGTCAGATTTGTGAATTCTATCCCAAGCCCTGATGAATCTACGACGCAGCTCGTCGCTGTCTACCTGAAACTCAAAACTGATGTGAGGTATCAACATCTCATGAGGCCCTTCTCTCCTAGCTCTACCAAACTGACAGAGAGCTAAACATGGGTTATAAGAGATTCCTCCCTGGGTTCCGATCAATGGAACATTAGGATACTCTCTGCAACGATCAATAACGTCCACCTCGTCTAAACCTCTGAGAGTCCAAATGATGTCATCATCAGTAAGAGACATTATCCTATGAGCCCAGCCCCTTCCTTCTTTGTTCTTCAGTACGAACTTAGGGAGGTGCGAAATAAACCACCTCACCAATAAAGGAGCACAACACCATAAAGTTCCCCGTCTTCGGGCAGTACGAGCATAGAGCTGTTGCAGGATATCACCCAAGAGAGTGGGTACAGGGTTCCGAGATATGAAGATCCTTATGGCGTTGACATAAAGGTATCAGGATTTGGAAACAATACTAGACCATAGATTAAGAGAGCCAGAATGTCTTCGTACGCCCTGAAGTCTAAGTCATTCCAGAAACTATTAGCTTTGCCAACCAGAAACTTATCCAAAAAGCCCTTAACTCCACTTCTAGTCTCCCAGTTAGCCATTACCTCTTCTTTGGTCAAGGGAAGGGCTGCAGCAATCTCTTCAGGCCTAAGAGTCTTTTCCCAACCAGTGAATGGAGTTTGTTCCAAAACAGGGATACCAAGCAAATCAGAGAATTCTTCCAGGGTAGGTACCAGCTGGAAGTCTTGAAAGGTGAAGCAATGGTATAGCGGATCATAAAACTGGACCAGGACGCTCATCAGTTGTTGGTCCCACTTTGAAGTGACTAAACCGAGAAGAGAACCATGCCTCTTGATGAAGGAAGTAGTGTTTGGAATCCTATCAACCAATTTTGTAAGCAAAGCAGGTGGTTGAACAAAGTTGAGCCGGATAGTATTCCTTCACATGGGCATCATGATGTCCTACAAAACAGAGCAAAGATGAAACCCTCTTGTCTTTGAAATATGTTAGTCCTTATGCAGGATGCATGCAATGTTATGATGTTATGATGTTATGATAAAGGCACACCACAAGTATTCACAAAAGGAAAACATGGTAAAGGCACACAAGTCACACAACAGAGCCCTTAGATTTCAGGCCAGCATGAAGTTTAGGTACTACCCTCTTTCAGTTTCAGTTGGTTAAGACCTGTCCTAAAAATAGTAATCGGATTCTAGAGGATCTCAATATCACTGACTACCCTCAATCGGTCATAATTCCAGTTTGGCAACCTTTTCTTGCGGCCGAAACCATCGCGAGAGTTTAGCCTCAATGAGTGTAGCATACTGCTACTGTTCTATGGCCAAGTTGGTCAATTTAAGGTTCTAAGGTCAGTTGGTGCTTAATGACTCCTCAGAAGACCCATATTCTCCTCGTTCCAACACAAGGGATATCGGTACAGACCAAGGTGTCACACCAACGTAGCTACTGCTTCACCCATGTCGGTCTACGCCGGACAGGTCCCTCACAGTTTATTGCTACTTACCTAAAGGGTATTCCCCAGATCCGGTTAGGATCTATAAAACTCTGATGCAAACCCACAAAATTAAAGCATACAACGCATACAATTGAAAACATAGAATGATCTAATCCTAAGGTACACCTCACTTAACATTTCCTCAGCAGAGTCGCCAGTTCTGTTATCGGTGGAAATAGAACTGACTATTTTGGAATGCTGGTTCGCGTTTGCGTTTAGCAAAATGTCGCGGTAAGCAAGAGTCGCCACCGTCTTTTATTTTCTCCAACAAGGAAAGGACAAAAGCACAGCAAAATTCCTTTTCGAGATGTTTCTCGGTTCGGGAGGTAGATTATAGAAAGGGAAGGTCTTAGCACCCTTTCTATCCGTGGTTATCCACGGGCTCTTAGGTACTTGCTCACTATGTTTTCAAAATGTTTTTCTTTTCTTGTGTTTGTGGGTTTTGAAAAAAAGTTTGTTTGAAAACTTCGATTTAACTCTTGTATCTGTCCTCAAGAGTGTATGAAGTGTTTGTTTGAAAACTTTGTTCGAAAAAGTGTAAGTGCAAAAAGTTGTTTTTGTTTTGAAAGAGCAAGTATCTAAGAACCTCTACCTACTCAAAAGAAATTAAGTTGTGTAAATGTCCTTTAGACAGTACTATCCCACTATTGAGAAGTAGGTAGCACCGTCGTTGGAGTTTTCGGGTCAATTCGATTATAGGGACATGTGGTCACTAAAGCAATAGTAGGACGCCTTAGCGGTAACCCTAATGTCTTAGATCGTTTTTTATCGAGGCAACCGTTCCGAGGCAACTTTTGATCTTTAGACAGGAGGGCGACCTCTAAAACACCCTATACTCAATGACCATGTCGAGGCAACCAAGTGAGGCGTACCCTAGGAGTGGCATGTGCGAGTGTGTCAGGATTCAGTTAAGTTATCTTTGCACATGTTATGGTGAGCTACGATTGATTTTATTTTAAGGATAAGTCTTGTCATGCATAGCCTAATTAGCATACATCTAGCAGTTAATGATTGCGGAAAATAAAGCTAAACTATTACAAGGCGTCGGGTATTTACATCGCCAAAAACAACCCTTGAAAAGTAAATTGTGGAAAAATAAATAAAAGCGATAAAAAGTCCTAATTAAAGCTATTACATCCTTGAAGCAATTACATAATAATGGATCAAAAATAATATGCGCGAGGGAAAAAATTGAATCGGAGAAGTTCCTAGGGTTTTGACCCTTTTTTTTGAGAAAGAAAGAGTTTTTTGTTATTTGGTATTTAATTAAATTAAACCTAGACTAATTAATTAATTAAATAAAAGAAAGAAATATTTTTGGTTTTTTTAATGTTTTAAGGAAATAAATAAAAAGGAAAACATGATTAAAAGTTGTCAAGAACCCTAATTCTATGTTAGTTTTAGATTTATTGTGAAAATATTAAAATTAACCTAATTTAAAACTAAATTAATTATGTTAGTATTTATTTACAAAAATAACTAATTAAAGGTGAAATTAATAAATAATAATAATAAATATTTTTAGTTTTCTGAATTTATTAAAAAAATATTAATTATTTTGGTTAGTGAAAATAATAATGATTAATAATAGTAAAAACAATTAAAGTAAAAATAAAAAATAAAAAGGAAAAGAAAAATAAACTCAGGGGGGTGCTGGCCCAATTTGGAGGTGTCTTTGGAATTTTGAAGCCCAATAATGCTCAAGCCTGTTTGACTTTTGAGATTATCTGCACGCCTGTGAACTAGGGAGCATGGTAGTCATCATCTTTGGCCACTGGATCCAGGCTTGGAGACACCTGGCGCTTGGAAATTTGAAGCACATGGTAGAACCTCTTTTGAAACCTGCATGTGATTTTATGAAGCAAAATAACACAAATGTTTTGGGGGACCTGGGGTTCGAACCCAGGTCCCAATGCTTATTGGACGCTTGCTCAACCACTCCACCACGCTTCCTTAATTGTTATTAGCATAAGAGACAAATATTATATTGGGAAACAAATCAATATGCTTTAAAACAAAAATAAATGCGCGCTCTTTTAAATTAACCATTGACGTATCAACACATCATCATCTTCTTTGTTGTACCTGCAAAAACAATATCAGATAGCGGGGGTTTTTAACCCCCACTATATACTGCAAGGAAAAATAGCGATTAGCAATCCAGCAAGCATAAATATTTCGCGATGGGTGGGTTATGTTCGTCTTGTCCTCACGAATTCAGTCATATATCTCATGAATCCTAATTTTTCCTGGTTTAGAAAGCCCCAATTGAAAACTCAAGAACCCTAAAAAATCGTTCATGGCATCTTGTGATTCAGGGAGTTATAGTTCAATTAAATGATACCATTAGCTTCGTATGTTTCCTAGCAACACAAATCAATCACAAGAACATGTTAAATATGCATGAATTATGAAATACAATTTTGAATAAAGAAGGCAAACCGTGACACTGTGTTCTTTGATTCTTTGAGCTTTAACGCTTGAATTGGATTGCAAAACACTCCTGACACTTCCTGCAGTGTATTAGAATCAACAAAAAAACTTGAATCGCCCTAGAATGCAAAAATCAGTTTTCAATTTTCTTGGAATTTTTTCAATATGCTATGGCTGTTTCTGCAGTTTTCTCACGTCCTCTTGATCAGGGTTAGCTTGCTTATGTATAAGAGAATGAAATTAGGTCAAAAACTTGGGCCAACATCCATTGCATTGATGTTCAAATCTTTGATTGGAAATCAAATCCTTTTGATTTTTCATGATTGAATAATGTTGCCAAATCTGGATTTTTTTGCATCTTTGACTTGTGCACGAATTTGACAGCATATCTTGACCATATTTGCTTCACAAATTGATTGAAAAATCAAATCTTGCATTTTCCTACAATTTAAATTAATTAAATGAATTAATATTAATTAAAAATCGAATTAATCAATAAAAATAAGAAAATAAATTCAATTAAGCTTGATGGGTCGTGCATAGGCCATGGATGAAGTTTCAACAAGAAATTTGAGGCCCATTAGCAAAAAGAAGGTGTTTTGAGCAAAGTTGACTTTTGCAAATTCATAAACATTTTCCAACTTCTCCAATGCACAACTTGCTCAATTTTGATCATATGACCATGTTCTTGGACATTTTGGAAAGCTCTTGAAGTCCTATAACCAATGCCTTTGGTCCCATGTCATTTGGATTTACCAATCTCAAGTTATGGCCTTTGACTTAAAGTGTACTTTTGTTGACTTTTGAAATTGACCTATAATGTAAAAATTGGTAACTTCTTGTGAGAGCATTTCTTGGACTTGGAGTGTGAAGATGGATTATAGGAAATTACATCCCCTTCAAAATGAGCATTGGATGGGATTTTTCTGATAAACCATGAAAAAGTTATGCCCTGGTCAAGATACAGTTGACTTTTCTACTGTCCAAAAATAGTAACTTTTTGCATCTTGATGATTTTTGAGCTATCCTTGTGGAATCATGATCAAGACTTGATCAAATGATGATCGTGGACTCAAAATAAGATGTTGACCAAAAATTCTGACTTTTGACTGCAAAATGACCATTTTGCCCTTGCAGTTGACTGTGGATCAAATGAGGCTTTTGACTGTGCAAATTGGCACTGTGAGTCTTGAGACTTGGCATGTAGGTGCTTGAGGATGTATATAGGCCCTTGAGACTTGATTGAACCATTGAAAACCCCAAATTCCTTGAAAGAACCAAAACCGTAATTTCAGCTGTCTTAGGAGGCGATTTGACTGTACACCCTTTAAGCAATCTTGAGCAATTTGAAGATTATTCTTGACAAATCTTGAGGAATAAGGGAGGGAAAATTTTGGGGTGCAATAATGATGATGAAATACTAGAAGGTCCTCAAGAAAATACCTCCAAAGATCAACCAATTCAACAAGAAGAATCACCCCAACAAGAATCAAATTTTAATGATCTACCAAAAGAATGGAGAACTCATAGAGATCATCCTATCGATATAGTAATTGGTGATATAAGTCAAGGTGTGACAACAAGACTAAATCTCAAAGATGCTTGTCTAAACATGGCATTTGTCTCTCAAATTGAACCTTCCAAAGTTGATGAAGCCTTAGGCGATGACCAATGGATTATTGCTATGCAAGAAGAGTTAAATCAATTTGAAAGGAATCAAGTTTGGTAACTTGTCCCTAGGCCAAGCAACAAACACATTATTGGAACAAGATGGGTGTTTAAAAACAAACTTGATGAAAATGGAATAATTGTTTGGAACAAAGCAAGGTTGGTAGCACAAGGCTACAATCAAGAAGAAGGAATAGATTTTGAAGAAACTTTCGCTCCGGTTTCAAGGTTAGAAGCTATTCGTCTTTTACTTGCCTATGCTTGTTAATTAAATTTTAAGCTTTTCCAAATGGATGTAAAAAGTGCATTCTTGAATGGATATATCAATGAATAAGTCTACGTTAAGCAGCCCCCGGGGTTCGAAGATTTCAAGAATCCATCTCATGTATTTAAATTGAGAAAAGCTCACTATGGTTTGAAACAAGCACCAAGGGTATGGTATGATCAGCTAAGTAACTTCCTATGCGAAA
This sequence comes from Vicia faba, assembly GCA_948472305.1. Classification (NCBI taxonomy): domain Eukaryota; kingdom Viridiplantae; phylum Streptophyta; class Magnoliopsida; order Fabales; family Fabaceae; genus Vicia; species Vicia faba. Next base: position 34,455,268 of record OX451741.1, on the reverse strand, counting down.
AAGGTTTTGAAAAGGGTAAAGTTGACAAGACATTGTTTATCAAGAAAATCAAAGGTGACACTTTTTCTAGTTCAAGTCTATGTTGATGATATCATTTTCGACTCTTCAAACAAAGAAATGTGTGAAGAATTTTCAGCAATGAAGCAAGGAGAATTTGAGATGTCCATGATGGGTAAAATGAATTATTTTCTTGGAGTTCAAATCAAGAAATTAAAGGATGGCATATTCATCAACCAATCCAAGTATTTCAAGGAACTATTGAAAAGATTGACATGGATAACTGTAAGGTAATGTCTACACCAATGGGTTCCGGTACATATGTTGAACAAGATGAATCAGTTATTTCCATTCACATTACAAAATATCAAGGTATGATTGGCTCCTTATTATATTTGACGGTAAGTCGTCCTGACATAATGTTTAGTGTTTGTCTATGTGCTCGCTTTCAAGCAAATCCAAAGGAATCTCATCTCATGGCGGTGAAACATATCATGAAGTATCTCAAAGGAACAACAAATGTTAGATTATGGTATCCTAAAGGTAGTGTTTGTAATTTATTTGGTTATTCTTACGTAGATTATGCAGGTTGTAAAACTGATAGAAAAAGCACAAGTGGTACTTGTCACATCCTTGGAAATGCACTAGTATCATGGGCCTGCAAGAAGCAAGCATTTGTTGCTCTTAGCACGGTCGAAGCAGAATATATTGCAGCGGTTAGTAGTTGGGCTCAAATATTATGGCTCAGGCAATAACTTTGTGACTACGGACTTGATCTAGGATGCATTCCTCTACGGTGCGACAATACAAGTGCAATAAACATTACAAAGAATCCGATCATGCATTCAAGAACCAAACACATATATATACGACATCATTTCCTTCGTGATCATGTACTTCAAGGAAATGTCAAGGTCATATTTGTAGATACTCAACTTACCAATATCTTCACTAAACCTTTGGCAAGAGAATCATTTTACAAGATTCGACAAGAACTTGGCATTCTTGATGAACACGGCATATAAGGTGCTTTCTACCCTCTTTATGCTTTTATATACTTGTTTTACCTTATTATATGTGAATATATATGTTAAGTGGAGTTTAAGTTTAAGAAAAATATGTTTTTGGTCATTTTTAATTTATGCAAATCGATTGCACAATAGTGTAAATCGATTGCTCATTGTATGTTTTTATTTTTAACCTTTTTGTTTCAGTGCAAATCGATTGCACACTGTATGTTTTAGTTTTCTTTTGCTTCTGTTTTGTGTGCAAATCGATTGCATTTGTATGCAAATCGATTGCACCCACTGTAACATGCTTTTATGACAGAAATATTTGTTGGTCAGAATTCCTCTCTCTCTCTCATATTCCCAAGCTCACCTCTATTATTAAAAAGTCAATTAAACCTCATTACATATAATACAACCCACTTATTTCTATTTACTCACAAATCATATCCAAATCTCAGCTCATCAAACATCTTCCTCTCAAAACCTAAAACCTTCCAAACCCTAAAAACACCTTACCCATGGCATCAAGGAAAAAACGTAAGGTGCCAGCTTCAGAGAAAGGGAAGAAAAAGGTTGGTTCATCCTCTGAGAATCCATTAATCTCAACTCTCACTGAAGAATAAGAAGCAAGATTTCCAAAGGATTTTCAAAGAAAGATAGTGTCCACTCCTAAATATGGTATGCTATCATCTTTTCCCCAGGAATGTTTTTCTTTTCAAAATGATTTAACTGCATATGGATTGGAACCATTAATTTCATCATTTGGTCCATATTATCTGGATCTGGTAAGAGTATTCTTCAGCAATTTGACACCTCACAAAGGCAAGATGGTTACATATGTGTTGGGTACAAGAATCTCTCTAACCCCTGAGATTGTTGGTGAGATTCTACATATTCCCTATACTGGAAGCTCTTTGTACGAACCTGAAAATGAAGCATGGGATGATTACAGGATAAAGGAATTTTATTACAGCATTAGAAAGTTAAGCGAAGCTGAATTCCGTGCCAAAAGGATTCATGGTCTAGGAGGAGTGTTTCCATCTAGAGACTCATGGAGTGTAGGTAACTTTTATAAAAACGATCGACTATTTCAGTATTTCATGGTCTATATTATGTTTTCGCGGGCTGGAAACCACTGCACCGTGACTAATCTGGAAATGCAGTTGATCTATGCAAGGAAGAGAGGTATAAGTGTTAATTGGGCCAGGCCCATAATGGTTCATATGCTGATGATTGATGCAAAATCAAAATTTCTACCATATGCTTACTTTGTTACATTAATTATGGAAGAATTTGGAGTTTATTTTGCTGGTTTTGAGAAAGTTAATATGGATCTAAATGTGCATAAGATTTCAATAAAAAATGTTGACTCAAGAATGGGTGTTCATTATAATCCATAAACAAAAACTATAACTTACATTGGTGAAGATGTGGTTGGTGATGAAGGAAACGATCAAGAAGTTGAAGGTGGTGAAGTTGTACCTCCTCCACCTACTGCTCCCTCTGGTCCAAGCAATCAAGATCTTATGGATTTTGTGTCTCAACAATTTGCTTCCATGAATACCAACATCAATAACCAATGGAATGCTATCAACGATTCTACAACAACCCGGATCAAGGATTTTCGCACAAATGTGAATCAACAATTTTCCTACCTTCACATACCTCCATATGACCCAATAATCCTGCTGCACCTCCACAACATTACACATAACCTCCTCTACAACAACAATTTCCCAATCAAGGATTTTGGTTCTATAACAACCGTGACATGAATCAACCATAAAGTTTTGTCCAACTTTGTTATGTCTACTATTTTTCTGTTATGTCCTTGTTCAGTTATGCTACATTTTGTTTGTTGTTGTTCTGATTTCTTTGTAATTGATATGTTACCATGACTATGTCTATAACTATTTGTGATGCGTGATTGATTAAGTTTTCTCAATTTTGTTTTATTATTGTCCATTTTTATTGCATCTTTCCCTTCTTTTTGATAATGTCAAAGGGGGAGAAGGATGTGGCACTTTATGCTTGTATATTTCCTGTCTTAAATTTCTAAGGTACTCTTCAACCAAGATGAACAAATTCAAAGGATTCCAACCTTCTCATACAAAGGGGGAGATATGCATCTTAGGGGGAGAAGCTTCTTTCCGGAAATTACAACGCATCAAGCAAGATCGTTTGTCATCATCAAAAAGGGGGAGAATGCAAAATCAAGCTTCTCAAATGCACTTTTGTTTTGATGAAGACAAACCATGTTGACAAGAAGGAAAAGATTATTGATCAAGCTAAAGGAATTTGTGGATAAAGTCTTTAGTTCAAGCACTTAGCAAATTTCAAGGTATAATGATAATACTTACTTTGAACTTAAGACATATATGCTCAATGGCCAAAAGAAATATTTTATATTGTCCAAATCTTTACTCAAGTTTTTCTAAGAAAAAATTCAATTTTCACTTGGGTGCAATCGATTTGCATATTAGTGCAATCAATTGCATGCTTCAATTTTTCAAAACATTTTATATTGTTTATAAGTGCAATCGATTTGCATGTTTATGCAATCGATTGCTCTCAATCAATTCTTGCTACTGACTTCAAGTGCAATTGATTTACACACTTGTGAAATTGATTGCACGCTCAAAATATTTGAATTCATAGATGTTAAAACCTCGTGCAATCGATTTACACAAAGGTGAAATCGATTGCATGCTGAACAATTTTGAAAAATAGCAGCTTTACTCATGCATGTTCATAACACCAATTCATGGAAACCTTTCACTCAATCTTGGCAATTGTTTATGATTCATTTACAAAATTTTATGCTAATTCAAAAGGATGATATGAACATATAAATACTCATTTTCAAAATCATTTTAAGTACCTCTTCCAATCATTTTTCTGAATTTTCAAAAATCAAACTCAAGCTGTTATACATTTTAATACACAAGTTTTCTGCACACTTTCACATGTTATTAACCAGAAAACTTTGAGAATTATATATCTTGAGTCATTGTATACTATTATCATTGGAAGAGAAGATCAATTCATTGATAAAATCACTCAAAGTGATCATTGCTACTCAAACTCACTCAAATCAAATATTGCTATATACTTGCTTACTTTTCAGGATTGTTGGAAATAAGTTTAAGTGGTTTTATAAATCTTGTTTTTCCAGGATTGTTGGATACAAGTAAAGTCACTTTGAGAGGATTGTTCTCATTGTTGACATAGTGAAAATCCAAGAGGATTGTTCTTGGTTTTGGGTAGTTCTTGTTTAAGTTTGCCATAATAAGGAAATCTCTTTCATGTTGAAAGGGAACTGGAGTACTCTCGGACTGTGAGGGGAACCAGGATATATCGCTTGTGTCTCTTTATTTTTTGGCACTTTACTCTTTCATAAACTCACCATAAACCAGAAAAATAATATCCATCATCACTAAAACCAGAAAAATTTTAAAGTACCTAATTCACTCCCCCCCCCTCTTAGGCGCACTTCGTACTTACAAGAACTCCCATTTTCCTTGAGAATACCAAAACCCTAATTATAGGCCATTGTTTAGGAGGAGGATTCATCTGATCAATCTTGAGTAGTCTTGAGTACTTGAGGACTTTATGAACATGAGAAGATATCTTGAATAATGTTGTCTTGAAAATGGGAGGGAAAATTTTGGGGTACAACAGCTGCCCTTGTTCAATCTTCTTAAATGTGAAGAGTTAGATTGGCATGCTCGCCATTCGGGATCTGAAGGTGGAAGAAGATTGAACATTTAAGTGCCTAGAAATTTTCACTCTCCAGTGTATGAAGTCATGATTTTGGTTGATTGTATTGCTTGAATGTGCTTAAAGATGCCATTAGGAGAGGTGACAGAGTGTTGTCGGAGATGGGCTTACAGATGCCATCCAAAGTAATTGTTGATAAGAGTATCAGGATGAATCTACGCTTGACTGTATCTGAAGAATGATTTTTGGAAAATATCTGAAGGGAAATGCTTTTTAGAACAAAGGCCCTGAAGGAGATGCTTTTTAGAATTCCACCTTTGAAGGGGAAATGATTTTCAGAATGAAGCGCTAAAGGAGGTTCTTTTTAGAACTCCTCTGAAGGAAATGCTCTCCAGAACTCAGTCTCTTGTGGAAATGCTTTTCAGGAATCATGTCGCTGAAGGGGAAATACTTTTCAAAATGAAGCATTGAAGGAGATGCTTTTCAGAATAAACTACTGAAGGACATGCTTTTAAGAATGAAGTGTTGAAGGGGATATGCTTTTCAGAACTCCTCTAAAGGAAATGCTCGCCAGAACTCAGTCTCTGGGAGGGTGCTTTTTAGGATTCCGTCTCTGAAGGGGAAATGCTTTTCTGAACAAAGCTCTGAAGGAGATGCTTTTCAGAATAAACTTCTGAAGGGAGATTCTCGCCAGAACTTGGTCTCTAGGGGGAATGCTTTTCAGGATTCTGTCTCTGAAGGGGAAATGGTTTTTCGAATGAAGCGCTGAAGGAGATTCTTTTCAGAATAAACTTCTGAAGGAAATTATTTTCATAATGAAGTGCTAAAGGGGAAATGCTTTTCAGAACTCCTCTGAAGGAAATGCTCTACAAAACTCGGTCTTTGGTGGAAATGCTTTTCAGAATTCTGTCTCTGAAGGGGAAATGCTTTTCAGAATGATGCACTAAAGGAGATGCTTTTCAGAATAAACTTCTGAAGGAAATGCTTTTCAGAACGAAATGATGAAAGGGAAATGCTTTTCAGAACTCCTCTAAAGGAAATGCTCTCCAGAACTCCGTCTCTGGTGGAAATGCTTTTCAGGATTCCGTCTCTGAAGGGGAAATTCTTTTCAGAACGAAGCGCTGAAGGAGATGCTTTTTAGAATTCAGTCTCTGAAGGGAATCACTGGGTCAAGTAGATAGTTGCCCCATCTTGTTTCGGGAATTGATTCATAACTTGTCAATAAATTACTGGTAGTATATGTCCGTTTGTGAACTTAACTAGAAAAGACAAAGTTAGTTTTGTGCAATGTCATGATGTGTGTAATGCATTACGTAATGATGTTTTCAAAATAAATGAGAATAGTATATGAGTTTTGTCTGCATATGTCATGATTTTTTGTGAATGATGTATAGATGCAATATGTCGTTGAAACGTATTTGTAGCTTTGTATAATAACGTCTGGCTGGGAAAATACTTCTCTAATTGTTGTTGGGGATGAAGACAGTAGTTCTTCAATTTGTTTAGAATTCCTCTACTGGGGATCTCTTCTTTCCATTTGAGTACACTCTGCTGGGGATCTTCGATTTTTCTTGGGGATAGAAGAATTCAAGGATAGTTATTCATTCATCATTCTATGTAAGACTTGTATTCTGATAGGAGATGAAAGAGATGAAATTCTTCTAGTTTGCAGTTTGTCCAGGTTTTCGGATATGAGTATTGAATCTTGTGGGGAGGATAATTTTAAATGTCATCTGGTCGAAGAAGAGAATCTTGTCGAGGAATTTTTCAATGTTGGAGAAATAAATTCTGTTGGGGAAATAAACCCTATAGACTATAGCAACTTCACTAGGGAAATAACCTTTGATTGGGATTAACTTATGGAGAAAGATCTGAGGAAATTTCTCTGTGGGAATTTATGGTCAACTTCGAACGATATCCCAACTCCTGGAGTCTTTCATAAATGCTAATCCAGTTTTTATGCATATATTTGTAAACAGTAATCATATTCAAATGCATATGTTCATTCAATATAATCATTGGACATTTTTGCAAACAAAACAGAGAAAGTAAAAATAGTTTTTGAATTTCAAACTAATTGTATTAATTTGGAAAGATTTCCTATAAACAGGCAGTTTTATACAAAGAGAAAAAGATCCTAGTAAGAGGAAATCATTGTAAAAGGTGTACAAAGAGAAACAAAGAAAAACAACTGTGTGGAAATGATCCCATCTGTTGTATCCCAAAATTTGCCCTCCAATACTTCTCAAAACATTTCAAGAAAGATCCTCAATTTGCTCAAGGTAGTCCATGGGTTGGCCAGACAAGCTCCCTCCTAAGGCAGTCTACCTCAAATTAGGGTTTCATGTTGCATCAAGATACTTGAGTCCAAGGGATCCCAAATGCTCACCAATGTCCTAATATGTTCTCAATATTATCCATGTCAAGTTTCAAGCCCTACAGAAAAAGTTTGTCGAGTCAATTGCTCAATGGCCTAAGAATCGACTATGCTAGGGCAAAAGTCAATTGTGGCCCACATACAGTCAAACTTCAAGATTTTTGGTCAACATCCTCATTTTGAAGTATATTTCATCATTTGATCAAGGGTTGATCATGATTCATCAAGGATTGCTCATAATTCATCAAGAACCAAAAGTTGCTAAATTAGGGTTTTGTAGGAAAAGTCAACCCAACTTTGACCAAGCATAACTTTCTCATACTTTATGAGAAATGACCCATACAAATCTCATTTTAAATAGGATGTCATGATCTACAATCCATCTTCAGCTCCCAAGTTCAAAATATGCACTCACAAAAAGTTATGAATTTGGACATTATAGGTCATTTTGAAAAGTCAACAAAAAACACATTTTTTGTCAAAGCATCATACATGAGCATGGGATATCAAATTGAGATGAGACCAAAAGTTTTGCTTATATGACATCTCAATATTTCTAAAAAGTCCATGAACACCTCCAAAGAGTTAAAATTGAGGAAGTTATGCATTGGTGAAGTTGACCTTTTTTGCAAAATTGCCAAAAGTCAACTATGCCCAAAACTTCAAATTTTGCCAAATGGGCCCAATCTTTTTCACTTGTTTTGAGTTAGAAACATAGTCCACGAGCTCTATCCCTTGCCACTTGTCATTATCATGTTTTTATTATTTATTTTGATTTTTATTTGATTTAAATCAATTTTAATCAAAATAAATCATGAGAAAATCTAAAGCATTGAAAACTCAAGATTTTATACTTGTTTCAGGTCTCAAATCCAGTTGGCAAGTGTTCAAATTCGTGTAAAGGCATGGTGTGGACAAAAATATTGAATTAGGATATTTCTGGAATTACATTCAAAGTGAATCAAATCAAGAATCAAGACATTAATGGAGGAAGATTGAGGCCAGGTTTTCAACCCTAATATATTCCTCAATACATATAGAGTGCGTGTAGACCAAAAACTAGGTTAGAGAGAGGTGTATGATCAAGAACAAAACTTGAAAAAACACCAAAAAAGTGCCAACACGATTTCATTGTTCCAGGCCAATTCAAGACTCTTTGACCATTCCATTTTCTTCCTAGGATTGTAGGCAAGCAAAATCAATCAAAACCAAGCATTTCCAGGCCCTATAACGCACTGTAAGGCATTCACGACACCCACCTTTTTTTGAATTTTGTTTGCATAATTCTTGCACATTCCTCAAATTCTAATCATATATTCTTGTTCACCATTACATTTGCAAGCTTTCTATAATACTCAATTGTGTTTTCATAGATTGAATCGAGAACTGCCATTGTTAGGTTTTTGGGTTCCATTTTAGGGTTTTTGTGTACAAGTAAAATTAGCCTTCATGAAGGGTACCATCGTGTTCAAAATGACAAGACAAATCCAACCATGGCATTAGATGTTATTTATATTGCTCATGGAGGATTTTGGAACGGGCTCTATTTGTAGTGACGGACAAACGTCCGTAGGTAAAAGTGTTTCACTTTTACCAACGGTGCAAGGAGGGAGACGAAGACGTGGCAAGCCATCACTCGTCCATTTGAATTTCGCGCTAATATTTTATTATTTCGCTTATTCTTTATATTATTATTATTGTTTATATTATATACAACAAAAACAAATGGCATAGTTGGTTACAGGGCATGTGCAAAACGCTTCAGGACCTGGGTTCGAATCCTAGGTCCCCCACTTTTCTCATATTATTTTCTTTCAGGCAATCTCATGCGTACACAACACTAGGGACCACCATATATCCTCATCATCTAGACATTGGACCTTCTGGAAGCTGGATCTAAAGGCTGGCATATGAGAGACCATCATGAGGCCTAGTCAACACAACACACTAAATCCAGGAAGTCAGCGTGGACTTCCATCTTTGGGCCCAAAATTCTGATTCTTGCAACCCCCATATTGCAGGCCCAAATCTCTTTCTCTATACCTTTTTTATTTGTTTAATTTTATTTATTTATTTTATTTACTAACCAATTAAACTATTTTCTGTTTATCAAAAAATCACAAAAATAATACTTTTCATAAATTAGGTTTAGATTCTATTTTTTGTCAAAAAAATTTATTAATTTAATTAGATTTTAATTTAGATAACTTTAATTCTTTTTGTAAATAAATTAAAAATGATTATAATAATTAGGTTTTTTATATTTCTAACTTAATTACATTTTCTTTTTTCTTAAAAATAACAAAAACACAAAAAATAGGCCATGTAATTATTTTCCTTAATTAATTTAATTAACTAATTAATTGTACATTTAATTTTAAAACCTAAATTCTTTTCTTTAAAAAAATATTAAAAACAACAAAAACAATTTTTCTCTTGATTAGGTTAGAAGGGTCAAAACCCTAATTTCTTCCCGATCTTAATTTCATCGTGCGCGCTTTATTATTTTATTTTGACCCTATTATAGTAACTGCTCACAAGTTGTAATAGTTTAAATTAGGACTTTTACTTTTTATCGCTTTATTTTCAAGGGTTTGTTTTTGGCTATGTAAATACCCAAAGCCTTGTAATAGCTTAGTTTAGTTTCCGCATTTAAATTCCTGCAAAATATCAAACTGTTAGATGTATGATATTAGGATGCATGACAAGAATGTATGATTAATTTTAAAACAGTTAGATAACCCTAAAATGTGCAAAGATAATAATCTGAAATTGAATCATTCACACATGCGCACTCTTAGGGTACACTCCCACATGGTTGCCTTCGGTAAACGGTCATTGAGTATAAGATGCTTTAGTGGTCGTCCTTTGTCCAAAGATCAAAGTTGACTCGGAAAGGTTGCCTCGGATATTGTTGCCTTGGATAAATTGATCTAAGACATTAGGGTTATTACTAATATGTCCTAACATTTCTTTAGTGATCGTACGCCCCTTTCGAATTGACCCTCAAACTCCAACGACAGTGCTACCTACTCACTAATAGTGGGATAGTGCTGTCTAAAGGAAACGAACATAGAACGATTCTTTTTTCGAGTAGGTAGATTAGTTTTTAAGTACTTGCTCAATCAAAACAAAATTTTCACACTTACACTCCTTTTCAAACAAAGTTTTCAAAAACACTTCATTACACTCTTGAAGAGAGAAGCAAGAGTTAAATCGAAGTCAAAACAATAACTTTTCAAAGCACACAAACACAAAGAAGAAATTTTGAAAATGATGAGCAAGTACCTAAGAGCCTGTAGTTAACTACGGATAAAAAAGGTGCTAATACCTTCCCTTTCTATAATCTACCCCCCGTACTCATAAATATCTCGAAAAAGGAATTTTTCTGTGCTTTTTTCCTTTCCTTGTTGGATAAAATAAAAGACGGTGGTGACTCTTACTTACCGCGACATTTTGCAAACACAAACGCAAAACGCAAACCAGCATTCACTAAAAAACAGTCCCGATTCTGGCCACCGTATCACAGAACTGGCGACTCTGCTGGGGATATAATAAGTGGGGTGTACCTTAGGATTAGTTCATCATATTGTTTTCAATTGTTTGATTTGATTGCTTTATCTTTGTGGCCTTTGTATGGGAGTTACTATAGATCCTAACCCGGATCTGGGGGACACCTTTTAGGTAAGTAGAAATAGACTCTGAGGGAACTGTATGGCGTAGACCGATACGGTTGAAGCAGTAGCTATGTTGATGTGGCACATTAGTTGGTACTGATATCCCTTGTGGAGGAACAAGGAGAGTATGGGGTTGCTATATGGGTCATTAAGCATCAACTGACCTTAGAACCTATAATTGACCAACTTGGCCATAGAAAGTAGCAGAATGCTACACTCATGGAGACCATACTCTCACGATGGTTCTGGCCGCAATAAAGGTTACTAAGCTGAAACTATGACCGATGGAGGATGGTCAGTGATATTTAGAACCTCTAGAATCTGATTACCATTATTAGGACAGTTTGAACCAACTAAACTGCAAGAGGGTAGTACCTAAACTCCATGCCAGCCTGAAATTTAAGGGTTATTATGTGACTTTTTTCCCTTACCATGTTTGCTATCTGTGATACATGTGGTGTGTTCTTATCATGACATTATGCATCATGACATCGCATGCATATTTCATTAGACTAACCATTTCAAAGACCGAGGGGATTCATCTTTGTTTTGTTTTGCAGATCATGGCCTCTATGCGCAGAAATACCATTCGGGTCAACTTCGTGCAGATACCTGCTCAGCTCAGAGAGTTGGTTTCAAAAGTTCCTGATACTTCTTCCTTTGTTAGAAGACATGGTCATCTCCTTAGCATGGTCACTTCCAAGTTGGATGAGCAAATGATTAGTGTGTTGTTCCAGTTCTTTGACCCATTGCATCACTGTTTCACCTTCCCGGGCTATCAGTTAGTCCCTACTTTGGAGGAGTTTTCTGACTTACTGGGTATATCTATTCTAGAGCAGACACCCTTTACAGGTTTGGAGATAGTTCCTAGGCCAGAGGATATTGCTTCAGCCCTACATCTAAAAATGGCTGATGTAGTATCTAACTGGGAGATTCGGAGTGGGGTTAAAGGTTTCTTGGCCAAGTTTTTGATCGACCAAGCTCAACAGTTCTGGGATAGCTTGGACTTTTAAGCATTTGAAGACATCCTGGCTCTCCTCATCTACGGATTGGTTCTTTTCCAGAATCCGGATGCCTTCATAGATGTAAACACAGTGAAGGTCTTCATGTCTCGTAACCCAGTGCCTACTCTCTTAGGTGATATTCCACATGCTCTTTATACCCGTACTGTTCAGAGAAGGGGAACTCTCATGTGTTGTGCACCGCTGCAGGCGAGGTGGATTATTTCTCACCTCCCCAAATCTGTATTGAAGAATGAGAAGGTGTAGGTTGGGCTTACAGGATCATGTCCATTTCTCATACGGATATCCTTTGGAGTTCTAAAGACATGGAAAAGGTAGCTGTCATTGATCGGTGTGGGAAATACCCCAATGTTCCATTGCTTGGAATTAGAGGAGGAATAACCTATAATCCCTGTTTGGCCTTACGATAGTTTGGACGAGCTCAGAGAGATGGTTCCCGTGAGCTGCTGCTTACAGGCATTGTCTTTGACTACAAGGGGGATGTTGAGGGACATCGCCGCAGATTTATACGAGCTTGGGATAGGGTGAACATGTCTGACCCCCATGAGCTAGGAATGAAGACTTCTCTTTTGATGCAACCATATCTCCAGTGGGTTCGAGCCCATGCTCAAAAGCTGGGGATGCCATATGAAGTTGTTTTGCCGGTGATTGTGGAGCAAACTAATGAAGAAGGGGTTCCTTATACAGTCCTCCATCCTTATATGCCTACTGATCTAGGGGCATTGAAGAGATCTTGGATCCAGTTAAAGGAAGAACGAAATACCTACAGAGAGAAGTATCATGAGCAGGAGAGGAAGATCCTGAAGCTTACAAGGCAGCTGCAGAATGAGAGGACGATTAACGATTATGTCAGCATGAAAGGAAAACGACCATGGGAGTTCTAATGACTTTTATTGTTTCTAGTTTAGATTTTCTTTTCAGTTCATTTCTTTTGTAACGCCTTAAAGGCATTTGTTAAACATTGTTACCAGTTTAATCTAATAAAGTGTGTTTTATTTTGGTTTACAAATTTGAATCTGCCTAAATCTTTGAAATCATTTCATACGCATTCCATTACCATTCACATCATTACAGGTACCATTACAGGTTTCTTATCTTCTTTGTTGTTTATTTCAGCACAACATGTCTTCTGAAACACCTATTGATCAAGCTATTAAGGCTCTTCAAGCTCAGAATGCTCAGTTCTAGGAGATGTTCTTGAAATTAGCCAAAGGGCAACAAGATTTGAAGACTCTCATCTTGAAGGACAAAAGAAGAAGAAGAAGAAGAAGAAGAAGAAAGTGGTTCTGCTGAATATGGGTCACAGATTCGGGAATAATTTGCGATAGGAAACTGATTTGTCCCATTCATCTGGGGGAGGAGAGAATCAAGAGGAAAGGAGGGCCCCTAGCCCTGTGGTTTCTAACAATGACACTAATTTTGATGAAGACCAGTATCCTCCTGCTGAGGATAGATACAAACAACTTGAAGACCGTCTGATTGCAATGGAGGTTCAGAAGGTTCCCGGTTTGGACTTTGGAGACTTGGGTCTGGCATCTAGGGTGGTGATTACTCACAAGTTTAAAGCTTTTGTATTTGCTAAGTATGACGGGGTATCCTTCCCGAAGCTACACCTCCGCTCATACGTCAGAAAGATTCAACCATACACTGCTGATAGGAACCTTTGGGTTCATTTCTTTCAAGATAGTTTGTCAAGGACTCAACTTGAATGGTTCTACCAACTGAAAGGAGCTAATGTCCGCAACTGGGAAGACCTTGCTACTACTTTTTACAAGCAATACCAGTATAATGCCGACCTTGCTCCCACGTGTACTCAACTTCAGGGTATGTCTATGGGCGCGAGCGAAGGTTTTAAGGACTACGCTCAGAAGTGGAGAGATCTGGTCGGAAGAGTACAACCCCCGCTTTCTGATAGGGAGTTGGTGGATATGTTTCTTGGGACTTTGTCTGGTCCATATTTCAATCATTTGATTGGTAGTTCATCGTCTGGGTTCACTGAATTGATTATGACTGGGGAGAGAGTAGAAGCTGGTATCAGAAGTGGCAAGATACAGAAAGGTGCTCCGTCAAGTACAGAAAAGAAGCCTTTCAAGAAGGAATCTAGTGCAGTTTACAGCTCGAGGAGCCAAAATCGACCTGAGCGCCGCCAAGCAGTGAATGTGGTGGTAATATCAAGACCTACTGTTGCCCCACAATGCAACAATCAGCAAAGATTAGAGAGACCGCAAAGACAGTATACTCGGCTCAGTATGACTTTATCTCAAATTATACCGCAGTTATTGAAGACTAACCTGGTAACTCTGAGGGAAGCTCCGAAGAATCCCAGTACCACCTCTTCGCTGTATAATCTAAACGCCCGTTGTGCCTATCACTCTGATAGTCCAGGACATGATACCAACAACTGCTGGGCTTTGAAGAATAAAGTGCAAGATCTGATTGAAGCTAAGGAGATTGAGTTTGAAGCTCCGAAGAAACCCAATCTCATAACTACTCCCATGCCCAAGCATGACTCGGGAGTGAATACAATTGAAGATGATGATGAAGAGTCAGATTTTGACAGCTGGATTTACCCGACTACCAATGGTGGCTTGAGCAATTGGACGGCGAAGGACTTCGTGCCAGTTTATTTTATTACACAGTAATAGACTCTTTCTTTGGAATATGTAATAGACAATTTGAAACTTTACAGCCCAGTTCCTTGCCCGAGGCACCGTGGTTTTGTTTGTGAGGGCTTTATATTTGTCATTTTCATATATCATCAATAAAGCATTGGACGTTTTCTTACATTACAAATTTTGCGCTCCTTGTTTTTCTTTTCTATCTTGCACTTTATCAAAACAGTTATTTGTCTTACACACACTCACATATCATAATATAGGTCCACATCCACTCTGGATCCCACTGATAACGACTCTGCTACTGCCAGCTATGACTTCGAAAATTCGATCAACCAAGCCGAGGACGAAGGTGAGGATGATTGTGAAGTGCCTGGGGAACTTGCTAGACTGTTACTTCAGTAAGAGAGGGCCATACAGCCGCATGAAGAGCCAGTGGAAATAGTGAATCTGGGTACAGAAGAAGATAAGAAAGAGGTCAAGATAGGTGCAAATCTGGAGCCTAGTGTTAAGCAACGGTTGATACAGATGTTGCGTGACTATGTTGAGATCTTCGCCTGGTCTTATAAAGATATTCCTGGATTGGATACCGACATTGTGGTTCACCGATTGCCAACTAAGGAAGACTGTCCTCCAGTGAAACAGAAAGTTCGTCGAATGCGCCCAGAGATGTCTGAGAAAATCAAAGCTGAGGTGATAAAACATTTTGATGCCGATTTTCTAGCTGTTACTTCTTACCCACAGTGGGTGGCCAATGTGGTTTCGGAGCCGAAGAAAGATGGTAAGGTTCGGATGTGTGTGGACTATAGGGATTTGAACAGGGCGAGCCCCAAGGATGATTTCCCTCTGCCCCACATTGATGTTCTGGTTGAAAACACCGCACAGCATAAGGTCTTCTCCTTTATGGATTGTTTTTCTGGTTACAATCAGATTAAGATGGCTCCCGAGGACAAGGAGAAGACAACTTTTGTTACACAGTGGGGTACCTTTTGCTACAAAGTCATGTCTTTCGGATTGAAGAATGTTGGGGCAACGTATCAGCGCACCATGGTCGCTTTGTTCCACGACATGATTCACCATGAGATTGAGGTATACGTTGATGACATGATTGCAAGGTCCCAGACTAAAGAAGAACATCTTGACCATCTTCAGAAGTTGTTTGACAGGTTGAAGTTGTACAAGCTAAGGTTAAACCCGAACAACTTTACCTTCGGGATGAGGTCTGGTAAGCTGCTGGGTTTCGTCGTTAGTGATAAAGGTATTCAAGTGGATCCTGCAAAGGTGAAGGCTATACAGGAGATACCGACTCCCCGAATAGAAAAGGAAGTTAGAGCCTTTTTGGGACGTCTGAATTACATTGCCCGATTCATTTCACATTTGACTGCTACTTGTGAGCCGATCTTCAAGCTGCTGAAGAAAGATCAAGCGGTAAAGTGGAATGATGAATGTCAAGCCGCTTTCAAAAGAATCAAAGAATATCTCCAAGAGCCACCTATTTTGATGCCTCCAATTGAAGGAAGACCTTTGATTTTATACTTGACAGTACTCGACAATTCAATGGGGTGCGTGATGGGGCAGCATGACGAGTCTGGCCGAAAAGAGCATGCTATTTACTACCTTAGCAAAAAGTTTACCGACTATGAGACTCGATACTCACTGCTTGAGAAAACTTGTTACGTTTTGGCATGGGCTGCTCGCCGGCTGAGACAGTATATGCTGACTCACACTACTCTATTGATATCAAAGATGGATCCAATCAAGTATATCTTCGAAAAGCCTGCCTTGTCCGGAAGAATAGCGAGATGGCAGATTATTTTGACTGAGTATGACATCCAATACACAATCCAAAAAGAAAACAAGGGAAGTGTGTTGGCAGATAATTTGGCGCATCAGGCAGAATATGACTACCAATCCATGAACTTCGAATTTTCGGATGAGAATATCATATTAGTGACCAACTGTGAAATACCTGGACCGGATGAAGGACATGAGGAGGGATCCCGATGGTCTATGTACTTTGATGGAGCTTCAAACGCTTTGGGTAATGGCATTGGCGCCGTGATCATATCTCCTGAAGGCTGTCATACTTCGTTTACCGCCCGATTATGTTTTAACTGCACCAACAACATGGCGGAGTATGAAGCATGCATCATGGGCCTTCGAGCAGCTATTGACCTAAGGATTAAGTTCTTGAGTGTGTTCGGAGATTCCGCTCTCAGGATCAGTCAGATCAAAGGTGAGTGGGATACGAAACATCCAAATCTTATTCCTTACAAGGAATATGTACTAACGTTGCTTCCACATTTTGAGGAGATAACCTTTGAAAACACTTCCCAAGAGAGGAGAATCAGTTAGCGGACGCGCTAGCTACTATGTCTTCTATGTTCAAAGTCAGGTGGGACAACGAGGCTCCCCGGATTACCATTGAGAGGTTGGATGAACCCTCACATTGTTGTGACATTGAGACTGAAGAGGTAACAGATAAACCCTGGTTTCATGAGGTAAAGAGGTATCTTGAGGCTCGGGAATACCCCGAGGGTGCATCTGTTAATGATAAGAAGTTTCTGAGGAGGTTCGCGGTGAAGTTCTTCATCAGTAATGGTATCCTTTACAAGTGTAACCATGACTCAACCTTATTGCGATGTATGGACAAGAACGAGGCAAAAAGGATCATGACAGAGTTACACGAAGGTACTTTCGGAACTCATTCTAGTGGACATACCATGGCAAAGAAAATCCTTCGGGAAAGATATTATTGGTCTACTATGGAAGCCGAATGTTATCGGCATTCTTGGACCTATCATAAGTGCCAAGTCTATGCTGATAAGGTGCATATACCTCCAGTTCCTCTGAACGTCTTGACGGCACCTTGGCCTTTTGCAATGTGGGGCATCGATATGATTGGCGAGATAAGACCTACGGCATCCAACGAGCATCGTTTCATCTTGGTAGCAATTGATTATTTTACAAAGTGGGTTGAAGCAGCTTCCTTTGCTACTGTAACCAAGAATGTCGTGGCACAGTTTATTCGGCATAATTTGATATGTCGATATGGTGTACCAGAGAGGATCATTACGGACAATGGTACAAATCTCAACAATACAATGATCATCGAGCTCTGCAAGCAGTTCAAGATACAGCATCATAAATCTTCTCCTTACCGGCCGAAGATGAATGGGGCTGTTGAAGCGGCTAATAAGAATATCAAGAAGATTATGCAGAAGATGACAGTGACATACAGAGACTGGCATGAGATGTTACCATTCGCTCTTCATGGGTATCGTACCTCAGCATGGACGTCAACAGGGGCAACACCTTATTCCTTGGTATATGGTATGGAGGCAGTCTTGCCCATTGAAGTTCAGATACCCTCTCTTCGTATTATGAAGGATGCAGGTTTGAGCGAGGACGATTGGATCCAGACCCGGCTTGATCAATTGAACTTAATCGATGAAAAGAGACTTACTGCTATTTGTCATGGTCAAACGTATCAAAAACGGATGATCAAGGCATTTAACAAGAAAGTTAGAAGACAAGAGTATCAAGTCGGAGATCTGGTGATCAAGCGTATCATACTACCACAAGGCGATCCCAGGGGCAAATGGATCCCTACTTACGAAGGGCCATTTGTGGTTAAGAACATTTTCTCGGGAGGAGCTATGATTCTAACCACCATGGATGGTGACGACCTTCTTCACCCCGTCAATGCAGACATAGTGAAAAAATACTACGCATAAATCAAAGACCCACTAGGTTGACTGGCCTAGGAAAAAATAAGGGCTTCCCGATGAACCAAAAGGGTTCGGGCAAAAATAAGGGATGAAAATAAAAAAACTGTACACCCGGCAAGTCGAAAACCCGAAAAGGTGGCTTGGGAAAAAAAGGGTATCCCGATGGACTGAAAACCTGAAAGGGCGGTCCAGGAAAAAATTAGGGATCAAAGCGTAACACTATGTCTCATTAGATCACCTTACAACCAGACTTCGGTATCAACTATCAAGCTCGGATAGCGCTAATCAATCTGATCTACCTTCAACCAAGTAGAAAAGTGATGAGATGCTCGAGGATATAAAGGCAATAGCAGAGTTGGAACCCAGTGGGATTGTTCACATAGCTGTATTTCTTTGTTTTTCATATCGTTCGGTGGCGTTTTCTTACTAGGACGTCAGTCTCTTGTACAAAAACGCCTATTTACAGGCCAAACTTCAAAATCAATACAATTCATTTTCGCAAAGAAATTTCAAATTGATTTTCTTTTTCTGTTTTGTTTTGCAAGAACATCCAATGTTCATTTTTGATATATGCATTTGATAATAATTGCTGCTCATAAATATTTACATGCGAAACAAAAGACGATTACTGGTAATATCAGAAACAGGGGCAAGCAAGAAATGTCCAAGCCTTACAGTTGCTCTATTCACCAGGTACAGGGATAGATCTAGCTGAAGAATATGACTAAAATAAATTCACTCCCCGCAGAGTAAGAAAACGACAGTGGTATCAACTCTCCCCAGCTAAGGTTCGCAATCGCAAATAAGTCGGTAAGATTCTCCCCAAAGTAGAGTTTATCTATCACCAGCACTGGAAGGTTATCCCCAGTGGAGTCTAGAAGACCGTCCCCAGCGGAGTCTAGAAGACCATCCCCAGTAGAGTCTGGAAGATTATCCCCAGTGAAGCCGCCTCTAAAAGATTATCACCACCGGAGTTCATTTCTTCCACAAACAGGAAATTCATCCCCAATCGAGCTTATCATCTCCAACAACGGTAATTTATCCACAGCCGAGGGTATTTCTCCAAGATTAGCAAATCCTCAGCAAAGCATCTTTTCCCCACAGAGTCATTCTCTCACCAATATATTCTCCAGCAGGATTATTCTCCCAAATCATCTTCGGCCGTTATCCCTAGCGACCAAAACTCTTTCATTCTCCAGCTGCAGTCTGGGATTTATTTTCCCCAGCTAGAGAACATCATAAAAACATTGCACATCCATACATCATGACATGCATATACGCATCATATAACACAATCTCATTTATTTCGAGAACATCATTGTCTGATACATATCATGCACTACATACGGCTAACCTTTACCTTTCAGGAAAGATACAATCAAATTCTCACAAAAACTCAAGCTATGAAGCCCGGGTACGACCGGATAGTATCTTGATTTCTACAGCATAATGTGAAGACCGGAGAACGACCGAATAACAGTATCAGAATGCCGTGAAGCCTGGATTACGACCAGATAGTGGTATCTCTTAAAAGCAAGCTATGAAGCCCGGATTCGACCGGATAGTAGTTTAATCCCCAGCCAGTCGTGAAGCCCGGATTACGACCGAATAACAGCTCAGCAAGTTATTGTGAAGCCTGGATTACGACCAGATAGAAATACAAGACCATGAAGCCTGGATTATGACCAGATAATGGCAGAAGACGTTGTGAAGCCTGGATTACGACTAGATAGTAGCCAAGGATACTACGAAGCCTGGATTATGACCAGATAGAGGTATATCTTTAATACAAGTTATGAAGCCCGGATTTCGACCGGATAGTATATTGATTCCTCCGAACACCATGAACCCTGGATTTCGACCAGATAATGGTATGATACATCGTGAAGCCTGGATTATGACCAGATAGCGGTAAGGGACACTATGAAGCTTGGATTTCGACCAAATAGCAGTTTACTCGGCCAATTACCATGAAGCTCGGATTCGACCGAATATTAGTAGGCCCAACAGTCAAAGGGAAGCCCGGATGCGACCGGATAACCACTTTATTTCTTCTGAAGCCTGGATTTCGACCAGATAAGAAGTAAGGTATTGTGAAGACTGGATTACGACCAGATAGCAGTACAAGACACCATGAAGCCTGGATTTCGACCAGATAATGGTATGATACATCATGAAGCCTGGATTACGACCAGATAGCGGTAAGGGACACTGTGAAGCTTGGATTTCGACTAAATATCAGTTTACTCAGCCAATTACCATAAAGCCCGGATTCTACCGGATATTAGTAGGCCCAACAGTCAAAGGGAAGCCCGAATGCGACCAGATAACCACTTGATTTCTTCTGAAGCCTGGATTTCGACCAGATAAGAAGTGAGGTATTGTGAAGAGTGGATTATGACCAGATAGCGGTATAAGACACTATGAAGCTTGGATTTCTACCAAATAGCAGTTTACATGGACAATTACTAAGAAGCCCGGAGTCGACCAAATATTAGTGTGCCCTAAATTCAAGTTGAAGCCCGGATGCAACCGGATAACATTTGAATTCCTTCTAAAGCCTGGATTACGACCAGATAAGATTCGAGAAATTGCGAAGCATGGATTACGACCAGATTATAAGTTTAATCTCATCTCCCCAGTAAGTCATTGTGAAGCCTGGATTACAACCAGATAACAGTTGATCTTATCACTATGAAGCCTGGATTACGACCAGATAGTAGTTCACTCTCAACAGAGACAAATCCTCAGTAGAATAACGGACGACCGAAGCTCCTAAAATTCTATTTCTCTCAAACACAGAGATCACCATTCCCCAGCGAAATCTTCCTCAACAACAGGTATACAAGCTCTCGCTACGAAATCTCTTATGCGATCGACACTCCTTCGGATGGCATCTTTAAGCCCATCTCCTGTCATCAATCTCCAAATGGAATCTTTAAGGCCATTTCCGACATCACGAGTCAAATACCACTTCATGCGAGTGCAAATTTCTGGGCACTCTAGTGTTCAATCATCTTCCACCTTCAGATCCCGAAAGGCAGACAAGCCAATCTAAATCTTCAGGTTTAAGAAGATTAAACAGGGGCAGCTGTTGTACCCCAAAATTTTCCCTCCCATACTTCTCAAAACATTTCAAGAAAGATCCTCAATTTGCTCAAGGTAGTCCATGGGTTGGCCAGACAAGCTCCCTTCTAAGGCAGTCTACCTCAAATTAGGGTTTCATGTTGCATCAAGATACTTGAGTCCAATGGATCCCAAATGCTCACCAATGTCCTAATATGTTCTCAAGATTATCCATGTCAAATTTCAAGCCCTACAGAGAAAGTTTGCCCAGTCAATTGCTCAAAGGCCTAAGAATCGACTGTGTTAGGGCAAAAGTCAATTGTGGCTCACATACAGTCAAACTTCAGGATTTTTGGTTAACATCCTCATTTTGAAGTATATTTCATCATTTTATCAAGGTTTGATCATGATTCATCAAGGATTGCTCATAATTCATCAAGAACCAAAAGTTGCTAAATTAGGGTTTTGTAGGAAAAGTCAACCCAACTTTGACCAAGCATAACTTTCTCATACTTTATGAGAAATGACCCATCCAAAGCTCATTTTGAAGATGATTTCATGATCTACAATCCATATTCAGCTCCCAAGTTCAAAATATGCACACACAAAAATTTATGAATTTGGACATTATAGGTCATTTTGAAAAGTCAACAAAAAACACCTTTTTTGTCAAAGCTTCATACATGAGCATGAGATGTCAAATTGAGATGAGACCAAAAGGGTTTCTTAGAGGACATCTCATGCTTTCTAAAAAGTCCATGAACACCTCCAAAGAGTTAAAATTAAGGAATTTATGCATTGGTGAAGTTGACCTTTTTTGCAAAATTACCAAAAGTTAACTATGCCCAAAACTTCAAATTTTGCCAAATGGGCCCAATATTTTTCACTTGTTTTGAGTTGGCAACATAGTCCACGAGCTCTAGCCCTTGACACTTTCCATTATCATGTTTTTATTATTTATTTTGATTTTTATTTGATTTAAATCAATTTTAATCAAAATAAATCATGAGAAAATCTAAAGCATCGAAAACTCAAGATTTTATACTTGTTTCAGGTCTCAAATCCAGTTGGCAAGTATTCAAATTCGTGTAAAGGCATGGTGTGGACAAAAAGATTGAATTAGGCTATTTTTGGAATGACATTCAAAGTGAATCAAATCAAGAATCAAGACATTGGTGGAGGAAGATTGAGGCCAGTTTTTCAACCCTAATCTATTCCTCAATACATATAGAGTATGTGCAGACCAAAAACTAGGTGAGAGAGAGGCGTATGATTAAGAACAAAACTTGAAAAAACACCAAAAAAGTGCCAACACGATTTCATTGTTCCAGGCCAATTCAAGACTCTTTGACCATTCCATTTGCTTCCTGGGATTGTAGGCAAGCAAAATCAATCAAAACCAAGCATTTCCAGGCCCTATAACGCACTGTAAGGCATTCACGACACCCATCTTTTTTTGAATTCTGTTTGCATAATTCTTGCACATTCCTCAAATTCTAATCATATATTCTTGTTCACCATTACATTTGAAAGCTTTCTATAATACTCAATTGCGTTTTCATAGACTGAATCGAGAACTGTCATTGTTAGGTTTTTGGGTTCCGTTTTAGGGTTTTTGTGTGCAGGTAAAATTAGCCTTCATGAAGGGTACCATCGTGTTCAGAATGACAAGACGAATCCAACCATGGCATTAGATGTCATTTATATTGCTCATGGAGGATTTTGGAACGAGCTCTGTTTGTAGTGACGGACAAACGTCCGTAGGTAAAAGTGTTTCACTTTTACCAATGGTGCAAGGAGGGAGACGAAGACGTGGCAAGCCATCACTCGTCCATTTGAATTTCGTGCTAATATTTTATTATTTCGCTTGTTCTTCATATTATTATTATTGTTTATATTATGTACAACAAAAACAAATGGCGCAGTTGGTTACAGTGCATGTGCAAAACGCTTCAGGACCTGGATTTGAATCCCAGGTCCCCCACTTTTCTCATATTATTTTCTTTCAGGCAATCTCATGCGTACACAACACTAGGGACCACCATATATCCTCATCATCCAGCTATTGGACCTCCTGGAAGCTGGATCTGAAGTCTAGCATATGAGAGACCATCAATAGGCCTAGTCAACACAACACACTGAATCCAGGAAGTCAATATGGACTTCCAGCTTTGGGCCCAGAATTCTGATTCTTGCACCCCCCATATTGCAGGTCCAAATCTCTTTCTCTATACCTTTTTTATTTGTTTAATTTAATTTATTTATTTTATTTACTAACCAATTAAACTATTTTATTTTTATCAAAAAATCATAAAAACAATACTTTTCATAAATTTGGTTTAGATTCTATTTTTTGTCAAAAAAATTAATTAATTTAATTAGATTTTAATTTAGATAACTTTAATTCTTTTTGTAAATAAATTAAAAATGATTAGAATAATTAGGTTTCTTTTTATTTCTAACTTAATTACATTTTCTTTTTTCTTAAAAATAACAAAAACACAAAAAATAGGCCATGTAATTATTTTCATTAACTAATTTAATTAACTAATTAATTGTACATTTAACTTTAAAACCTAAATTCTTTTCTTTAAAAAAATATTAAAAACAACAAAAACAATTTTTCTCTTGATTAGATTAGAAGGGTCAAAACCCTAATTTCTTCCCGATTTTAATTTCATCACGCGCGCTTCATTATTTTATTTTTACCCTATTATTGTAACTGCTCACAAGTTGTAATAGTTTAAATTAGGACTTTTACTTTTTATCGCTTTATTTTCAAGGGTTTGTTTTTGGCTATGTAAATACCCGAAGCCTTGTAATAGCTTAGTTTAATTTCCGCATTTAAATTCCTGCAAAATATCAAACTGTTAGATGTATGATATTACGATGCATGACAAGAATGTATGATTAATTTTAAAACAGTTAGATAACCCTAAAATGTGCAAAGATAATAATCTGAAATTGAATCACTCGCACATGCGCACTCTTAGGGTACACTCCCACTTGGTTGCCTTCGGTAAACGGTCATTGAGTATAGGATGCTTTAGTGGTTGTCCTTTGTCCAAAGATCAAAGTTGCCTCAGAAAGGTTGCCTCAGATATTGTTGCCTCGGGTAAATTGATCTAAGACATTAGGGTTATTACTAAGACGTCCTAACATTGCTTTAGTGATCGTACGTCCCTTTCGAATTGACCCTCAAACTCCAACGACGGTGCTACCTACTCACTAATAGTGGGATAGCACTGTCTAAAGGAAACGAACATAGAACGATTCTTTTTTCGAGTAGGTAGATTAGTTTTTAAGTAATTGCTCAATCAAAACAAATTTTTCACACTTACACTCCTTTTCAAACAAAGTTTTCAAAAACACTTCATTACACTCTTGAAGATAGAAGCAAGAGTTAAATCGAAGTCAAAACAAAAACTTTTCAAAGCACACAAACACAAAGAAGAAATTTTGAAAATGATGAGCAAGTACCTAAGAAGAAAGGGTGCTAATACCTTCCCTTTCTATAATCTACCCCCTGTACTCATAAATATCTCGAAAAAGGAATTTTTCTGTGCTTTTTTCCTTTCCTTGTTGGATAAAATAATAGACGGTGGCGACTCTTGCTTACCGCGACATTTTGCAAACACAAACGCAAAACACAAACCAGCATTCACTAAAAAACAGTCCCGGTTCCGGCCACTGTATCACACCATCGATTTTCAACTCTGTTATTGCCCCTATGTGTTCAAGCATCTCATCCCTCGTTGTTGGAAGAAATTGATTGAATTGATATGTACCCTTTGAACTTGATGTCAATAATTATGCTAGTTGTAAGTAGATGGGTGATCCAACGTGACATAGTCATACGCTTTAATCCCTCACTTTTTCCTCGACCACCCTTTCGAGTTTTCAGTCCATCGGGATATCCTTTTTGCCCAAGCCTGCCTTTTAAGTTTTTGACTTGTCGGATGTACATTTTTCTTTTATATATCCCTAATTTTTGCCCAAACCCTTTTGGTTCGCTGGGATTCCCTTATTTTTGCCTAGGCCAGTCAACCTAGTGGGTCTCTTTCATGCGTAGTATTTTTTAACTATGTTCGTGTTTACATGGTGCGGAAGATCTTCATTGTTCATGGTGGTAATTATCATAGCACCGCCAGAAAATATATTCTTGATCACAGATGGCCCTTTGTATGTGGGAGTCCATTTTCCCATATGTTCACCCTGTGGTAGGATAATGCACTTTATAACCAAATCACCAGCCTGGTACACCTGATGTTTGACTTTCTTGTTAAAGGCCTTAATCATGCGCTTCTGATACATCTGACCATAATAAACAACTGCGAGAGTCTTCTCATCAATCAAATTTAACTAGTCGAGTCTAATTTGAATCCACTCTTCTTAATCCAAACTTACGTCTTTCATAATCCTTAGAGAAGGAATCTTGACTTCGACAGGTAAGACATACTCCATACTGTAGACGAGAGAAAACGGGGTTGCCCCAGTTTATGTACGAGCTGAAGTGCGATAACCGTGAAGAGAGAATGGTAACATCTCATGCTAATCTTTGTACGTCGCCATCATTTTTTGCAAAATCTTCTTAATATTCTTGTTGGCGGCTTCCACTGTGCCATTCATCTTTGGCCGATACGGAGAAGAATTATGGTGTTTAATCTTGAACTACATGCAAAGTTCTGTGATCATAGTGTTGTTGAGATTGGTACCTTATCTGTGATGATCCTCTCGGGTATGCCATACCGACAGATGAGATTATGCTTAATGAACTGGGCCATAACATTCTTGGTAATGGAGGCAAATGAAGCTGCTTCAACCCACTTCGTGAAATAATCAATAGCGACCAGGATGAAACGATGCCCATTAGAAGCGGTAGGCTTAATCTCTTCAATCGTATCAATGCCCCACATTGCAAATGGCCAAGGGGCAGTCAAGACATTCATGGGAACCAAAGGAACATGTACTTTGTCCGCATAAATCTGGAATTTATGATAAGTTTTAGAATAACGATGGCTATCAGTTTCCATGGTAAACCAATAATAACCCGCTCTCAGAATTTTCTTAGTCGTCGTATGCCCATTGGAGTAAGTACCAAGGACACTTTCGTGCATGTCTTCCATAATCTTCTCAACTTCCTTCTTGTTTACATAACAAAGCAGAGTCGAATTGTGATTGCGCTTGTACAAAACTCTATTACTCAAAGAATTTGGCAGAGAACCTTTGTAGAAATTTCTTATCATTAATAGATGCCCCTTCAGGATACTCTTGATTATTGAGGTATATTTTCACTTTGTGGTACCAAGGATTTTCCTCTACTCCATCAGTATCAAATTTGTAACACTGTGTTGGTTCGTCTAGTCTCTCAATAGTAATTTGAGGGTGTGATACGGTGGGAGAACTGACTTGAGGTTTTGTGTTTTATCACAAATGTTGCGGTTTAGCAAGAGTCGCCACCGACTTTTCTTTTATCCAATAAGGAAAGGTGAAAAAGCACAGAAAAGACCTTTAGAGATTGTTTCTTGAGTTCAGGGGGTAGATTATGAAAAGGGAAGGTATTAGCACCCTTTCCATCTATGATTTTCCATGGGCTCTTAGTTACTCGCTAGATCACTTGCTTTTGTTTGAGTGTGCTTGTGGTGTGGGTTTTGAAAGTATTTTAAAAATGTGACTTTGTAATGATTCTCATTTCTATAAGAATGCGTACAAAGTTTTGTTTTGAAAATAGTTCAAAGAGGTGTTTGTGGGATGTGTTTTTGAAAGTGATTTTGAAAACGGTTTTCTTTGTAATGGCTCTCGTTTCTATAAGAACGTGTACAAAGTGTTATCTTTTGAAAATGTTTCAAATGGAAGTGTTGGTGCATAAAATGTTTTTGTTGTGAGTAAGCGAGTAACTAAGAGCGAACCTACCTACTCAAAAGGTCTTAGATGTGATTTTCCTCCTCCTTTAGATGTTGTTATCTTACCATTGATTTGATAAGAAGCCCCATCGTTGGATGTGAAGGGACGGGCGTTGGGTCATCCTATGATCATGATAGCAATGTTGTGAGATGTCTTAGCATTTTTCCTTAGGGACTAAGATCATTTCGAAAGGCAACTTTGATAGTGTCATCGAGGGACTATGATATTGTACTTCGACTGTTTTTGCTAAGACACCCCACATGCATAACATGACCATTTTTTAGGCAATAAGTGGAGTTAACCTTAAGGGTGCATGTGTGCAAGTGTTTTTGATTGCATGCATTTGTCTTGGATTTTGGGTGGTCTACTTGTTGGTTTTATCTTGCCATACACGCCTAATTACTAGCATTTACATTTGAAAGCGATAAATTGCAGAAATGTGAAGTCCTACGCTATTACAATATTTAGGGGATGGGGGTACAAATTTATGAATGAGGGTTGCAAGTAAAAATAAGTCCTAAATTACTATTACAACCATATTGAAATGCATAAGAATATACAAGAAAATGTGAAACGAACTTGTTTTGTTTTAAGAAAATATTTTTGGTCTTTTGTTTTAAGAAATAAAATAAAGTGTGAAGGAAATACTTTTGATGTTTGCTGATTAACAGAATGGAGAGTGATAGCAAAAATAATGAAAAAAGGAAAAAGAATCAGCGTGTTGCTGATAAAAATGAAGTCAGAGGTTCTGACCCTGGCACGCTGCAAAACAGAAACATGTTAGTGAAAATGTATAAGGTCAGAAGTTATGAACCCACTGGGAACACAGTAGTTTTCAGAAGTTTTGATATTACTGGTAACAAAACAGACTCCAGAAATGCTGGCGCCACTGACAGAACTTGGTCTCTCTCTCTCTCTATGCTAGTCAGAACATCTGTAATTTGGTTATTTCTCCACAAAACAGAAGACATGCATAGAACAGTTATAGCAGGTGTCATGGTGTTTCAAAAAATAAGAAATATCAGAACTATAAATCAGAGGCAAGCATGTATTTGCTAATCCTAACTCTGAGTTCTAGTTTCTTCAAGAAGTTCTGAACTGATTTATTCTCTACTTAAGCAGGCAGGTGCATGAAATCTCAGAATATGTACAACATCAGGAACATGATATCTACATTGTATTTTTGAGCATGTAAATCTGGTATTGCTTAAGTAATGTGGTGAGGGTCAGCAGAAACTTACCTTGCAGCTGGAAGAAGTTCTGTGAACCGGAGTTAACCTCAACTCTGATGATGCTCTGAACAGCTTCTTCACGTACTCAATAAGCTGGAAGTTTTCAACTTCTGGGGATGGCAAGGAGGTGATGTTCTGATTTCTTTGAGTGGATGGATGGAAAGTGTATAGTAGTATGAACACAGAAGTTTAGGCAGTTTCTAACGTGTGGATCAGAAACTGTGTGAATGGTTTTTAGTCAAGAAATATTTGAGAACAAGTGGAGTTTTGAATGCAAGGAATCAAAAGTTAACAAGGTTTTATGTGTTGTGTTTACAGTTCTTGGAACTCTTGGAATTTTGGCAGGGATTCAAGGCTTTTCTTTCTCAAATTTTTGACCTCTTTCACAAATTTTTTTTGGACCCCTTCTCAGTGACCAATAGTGTTCTATTTATAGGAAAAGTTTTGTGGGTTTGAAATGTCAAGTAGCGCCAACATCATACGCTAGATGCTGACTTTCTCTTGAAGAAAGTTAAAAAAAAGTGTGATAGTTGACAGTTTTTAGCCTAGGCTAGATTAGCAAGCAGGAATTAAGGAAAAGTGAACCCATAAGCAAAAAGTAGCGCATGGACCCTTACCTAATTCTGTACAAAAGTATTTCTACGCTACACGTGGAGAGATCCTTTGGACAAAGACTCAAAAGTGGTTGTGAGCATTAATGATAATTAAATGATGATGAGATTTGTCAAAATCAGAAATCCTGTAATGTGAGATTTTGCATCATTGCTTAATTCTGGATCAGAAGTTCCATTTCAGCGTAGTCTAGAACAAAACACCCCACTTCTGATCTTAGTATCTTGTTGCCTCAGCATACTCTGAAGGATTCCCCAGGCTTTCCAGTAACCTTCTTTGATTTACCTTTGAAAACTATGGATTAGAAGTTCTGCTTCAGTGTAGCATCCAATCTTTTGATCCTCTTACCTTCTGGCTCCAGCATGTTCTAAATGAGCTTTCAGGCTTCGTATTACGCTTTATTACCTTCTTTGCATTACCCTGGAAAACTCTGACTGAACTTGCGTAGATGTTGAAGAGCCATGTTCTGACTGAAGACTATATGCTGAACCATGTTTACAACTTCTGACTGCACCTGCCTGGAGGCTGGCTCAGAAGTTCTGAAGTGTCATTTTTCTTAAATACTTAGAAAAAATCCCAAGTATTTAGAAATTTTGCTTTTCCATAGTAAATTTGACTTTTGAACTTTTTGATAATACAAACTTCATATTCCAACATGTCTTGATGAAATATGATATCAAAGATTTGATTTTGATCCAAAAGTCAAAGTTTGACCTTTTAATGTGAAAATGATTATTTTTCCCTTGCAGGCGACTTTCTCGAAAAATTTGTAATTCAAAGCTCGGGATTGGATGGAAGTAAACCTGAGGATCCAGGGTGATTTCTTGAGAAAATGAGAGCGCAATTTTTGGGGTACAACAGCTACCCCTGTTCAATCTTCTTTGACCTGAAGAGTTAGATTGGCGAGATTTGCCATTCGTGACTCGAAGGTGGAAGATGATTGGACACTAGAGTGCCCAGAAATTTTCACTCGGCGGAGATAGGAGGAATGGGCTTAAAGATTCCATTTAGAGAGGTGATATAATCTTGTTGGAGATGGGCTTGTAGATGCCATCCAAGAATGCTTGTTGAGATGTAATCTGTAAGTTGAACATCAGAATGGCGTCCGTGTCTAGAGCCTATCTGTATTGTATCAAAAGTTGAGTCTGAATGAGTATCAGGATGGCTTCCGTGTATGGAGCGTATCTAAATTATATTAAAAGTTGAGTTTGAATGAGTTACCAGAATGGCTTCCGTGTCTAGAGAGTATCTGAATTGTATCAGGAGGTGTCTTTGAATGAGTTATCAGAATGGCTTCCTTGTCTGGAGCGTATCTGAACTGTATCAAGAGGTGTCTTTGAATAAGTATCAAAATGGCTTCCGTGTCTTGGAGTGTATCTGGACTGTATCAGGAGTTGAATGAGTATCATAATGGCTTCTGGGTCTGGAGCGTATCTGAACTATATCAAAAGTTGAATCTGAATGAGTATCAGAATGGCTTTCAGGTCTGGAGCGTATCAGAACTGTATCAAAAGTTGAATCTGAATGAGTATCAGAATGGCTTCCGGATTTGGAGCGTATCTGAACTGTATCAGGAGTTGAATGAGTATCAGAATGTCTTCCATGTCTTGGAGCGTATCTGAATTGTATCAGGAGGTGTCTTTGAATGAGTTATCAGAATGGCTTCCGTGTCTGGAGCGTATCCGAACTGTATCAGGAGGTGTCTTTGAATGAGTATCAGAATGGCTTCCATGTCTTGGAGCGTATCTGGAGTGTATTAGGAGTTGAATGAGTATTAGAATCGCTTCCGGGTCTAGAGCGTATCCAAACTGTATCAAAAGTTGAATCTGAATGAGTATCAAAATGGCTTTCGGGTCTGAAGCGTATCCGAACTGTATCAAAAGTTGAATTTGAATGAGTATCAGAATGGCTTCCGGGTCTGGAGCGTATCCGAACTGTATCAGGAGTTGAATGAGTATCAGAATGGCTTCCGTGTCTTGGAGCGTATCTGGACTATATCAGGAGTTGAATGAGTATCAAAATGGCTTACGGGTCTGAAGTGTATCCAAACTGTATCAAAAGTTGAATCTGAATAAGTATCAGAATGGCTTCCGGGTCTGGAGCGTATCCAAACTGTATCAGGAGTTGAATGAGTATCAGAATGGCTTCTGGGTCTGGAGCGTATCCGAATTGTATCAAAAGTTGAATCTAAATGAGTATCAGAATGGCTTCTGGGTCTGGAGCATATCCGAACTGTATCAGGAGTTGAATGAGTATCAGAATGGATTCCGTGTCTTGGAGCGTATCTGGACTGTATCAGGAGTTGAATGAGTATTAGAATGGCTTTTGGGTCTGGAGCGTATCAGAACTGTATCAAAAATTGAATCTGAATGAGTATCAGAATGGCTTCCAGGTCTGGAGCGTATCTGAACTGTATCAGCAGTTGAATGAGTATCAGAATGGCTTCCGGGTCTGGAGCGTATCCGAAATGTATCAAAAGTTGAATCTGAATGAGTATCAGAATGGCTTATATGTCTGGAGCATATCTGAACTGTATCAAGGGGTTGAATCTGAATGAGTATCAGAATGGCTTCCGGGTCTGGAGCGTATCTGAACTGTATAAGGAGTAGAAATGGTAGCTGTTGTACCCCAAAATTTGCCCTCTCATCCTTCAGGAATTCATCCTGAACTCTTAGACTTTCTCTTAAACAAATCCAAGCCCTTTATTATCATTCCTTTCCAAGTAAACAGTTTACAAGAGCAAAATGGTCATTTGCAAGCTCAAAAGTCAAAACTTTTACCTTGGAAAAGTTAAATTCTAAATACTTAGAATTTTTCTAAAAAAGGAAAAGTGTTTAAGAAGAAAATGGCACCTCAGAGCTTCTGAACCAACCTCCAGGCAGAAACGGTCAGAAGTTGCAAACTTGGCTCAGCACATAACATTCAGTCAGAAGGTGGCTCTTCAGCAGCTACACCAACTCAGTCAGGGATTGTAAACGTGGTTCAGCACGTGATCTTTAAACAGAACATGGCGCTTTCAGCAGTTACACAAAAGTTCAGCCAGAGTTTGTTGTAGAAGTGTAAAGAAGGCAACAAAGCCTGGAAATCCTTCAGAACATACTAGGATCAGAAGGTAATGGGATCAGCAGATTGGGTAAAATACTGAAGCAGGATCACTAAGTCAAGAGTCTTTAAAGGCAGATCAAAGGAGCATACTGGAAAGTCTGGAAAACTCTCAGAATTTGCTGAGGCAGCAAGAGGCCAAGGTCAGAGCTCGGTTTATGTTGTTTTTGGTGAAGCAGAACTTCTAGCTCAGGTTTTAGGTAATGATGCAAAATCTCCTATTACAAGATTTTGGATTTTGACAAATCTCATCACCATTTAATGCTCATTAATGTTCACAACCACTTCTGAGCATTCATCCAAGGGGTCTCTCCATGTGTGGCTTGTTAAACACCTTTGTGCAGGCTTAGGCATGGGTCTATGTGCCACTTTTCGCCTACAGGTGTCACTTCTCCTTAATCCTCGCTTACTGTTCCAACCTAGGCTGAAAAACTGTCCATCATCACAACTTTTCATGAACTTCCTTCAAAACCAAGTTAACCTCTACAGCTTAATATTGGCACCATTTAACGTTCAAAAATCCACAAAGCCTTTCCTATAAATAGGACACCATTGTCCATCACAAGAAGGTGAAGAAACATCCAGAAAAAATTGCTAGAAGAGGAACAGAAAACTCTAGTGAAGGAAACCTTGTGAAACTTTGCCAAAATCCATAGTGTTTCATAACTTTGAACTTCTTGCCTCCAAACTTCATTGATACTCAGTTTGCTTCCTGACTAGAGAACGCCCATACAGTTTCTGACCATACATACACATATCTTCTCCATCCACCCATCCTAAAAAGAACCTATCCAGAACACCATCAGAGCTAAAGTTAGCTCCAACTCACAAATTTTCTTCCAACAGCAAGGTAAGCACCTGCTGACTTTCATCACACTGCTAAGCATCATCAGCTTTGCATGCTCAATAAACACACTGTAAATATCATGTTGTTGCTGAATGCATTCTGAGGATTTTCATACCTCTGAATGCTTAAGTAGGAAGTGAATCAGTGTAGAACCTGTTTGTGACCTTGTTGGTTCTTCCTTCTGAAATACTTTGACACCTGCTGAGTTATCCTAGGCATGCCTTCTGTTTTGTGGAAAAATAATAAAACTGCAGATGTTCTGGATAGCACAGGGGGAAATCATGCTCTGACTTTGACGTCAGCACTTCTGAGGCCTGTTTTGCTGTCAATAATATCAGAACTTCTGAAAATTATTGTGTTTCCAGCAGGGTCAGAACTTCTGACTTCCCCACTAACAAACTTTTGTCTTGCAGCGCATGGGGGTCAGAACTTCTGACCTTCCCACTAATAGCTTTTTGTTTTGCAGGGCACCAGAGTCAGAAGTTCTGACTCGTACAGTTTCACTAACAGGTTGATAATCCTGCAACAGGCCTGGGTCAGAAATTCTGACTTCCTCTCAGCAGCGCGCTAGCCCTCTCTCTCTTTCTCTTTTTCTTCCCCTTGTTATTTTCTTTTATTATCTATTTTTCTCGTTGAACCACCCCCATGTACAAGTGTGTATCCCCCATCCCCTAAATATTGTAATAGCGTAGGATTTTACATTTCCGCATTTTATTGCTTTCAAAATGTAAATGCTAGTAATTAGGATGTGTATGGCAAGATAAAATCAATGAAATAGAAAAACCTAATTCAAGATAAAATCATGCATGCAATAAATCACACTTGCACACAAACACCCTTAAGGTATCTCCACTTGGTTGCCTAAACAAATGGCTATGGTATGCATGCTAGGTATCTTGGCAAAACAAAAACAAAACAAAACATCATAGTCCCTCGATGACGCTATCTTGGTTGCCTAAATAAAATGATCTAGTCCCTCAAAATTTTGCAAAAGATACTTAGCACAATTTCTATCATGGTCAATACGATGACCCACGCCTGTCCCGTTTAACATCCAAATACAAGGTTGTTTGCCAAATACAATGGTAAAACAACACTGTCAAAAAGGGTTAAAAATGTATAGGAAAGATCTTTGAGTAAAATAGGGTGGACAACTCTTAATTACTTGATCAAAACTTGCAAAACATCCTTGCTATTTTCAAACACACCTCACAACACAATTTCAAAATGTTTCCTAAAACAAACTTTCAAACATTGAAAAATCTTTTCAAAAGCCAATACACCTTTGTATACATTCAAACAAGAATCATTACAAAGGTTGCCATAACGATGGCCTCTTTTCAAAAACATCTTTCAAAACCACACAGAAAGCACCATTTCAAACAATTGAAAAGCAAAAGCAAGTGATCTAAACAAGTAACTAAGAACCCATGGATAACCATGGATGAAAAGGGTGCTTGTACCTTCCCTTTTCATAATCTACTCCCCGAACCCAAGAAAACATTTCAAAGGTCTTTCCTGTGCTTTTTGACCTTTCCTTTGGATAAAATAAAAAGTCGGTGGCAACTCTTGCTAAACCGAAACATTTGCAAACACAAACGCAAAATCCCAAGTCATTTCTCCCACCGCATCATAGAACTGGCAACTCTGCTGGGGATGTCCTCTTTAAAAGTGGAGTAACCTTAGGGTTTAGATCACCTTTACATGTTTATCTTGTTTGACTTGTATGCTTTACTTTTTGGTTCCTTGTTTGGGTTTGAAATCCTCTACCCGGATTTGGGAAACATTCATAGGTAAATAGCAATACGTTGTGGAAACTGTGCGGGGTATACCGACATGGTTGAAGCAATAGCTATATTAGTGCGACATATTTGTGGGTACCGGTAGCCTTTGAGTCAATCAAAGAGAATACGGGGCCGCTGAGTGATGTCATGAAGCACTAATGAACTCTTAGAACCTTACTTGACCATCTTGGCCTTATTAGGGGTAGTGAGATGACCGGATTTGGTCCAGTCCGAAGTTGGTAGATACTCGATACTACACTCATTGAGGGTTATTTTCTTGGAATATTTCGGTCGCCAGTTAAGTGGCTAAACTGAAACAATGAACACAGAAAATAATCCAGTGATATTGAGCTCCTTAGAACCCGGTTACTATTTATAGGACAAGTTGAGCCAACTAACTTCAAGAGGGTACTTACCTATGAAACCCCATGCAAGCCTGAAACTAGGATCTTGTGTGATTCGCTTGTACATATACTTGTGCATACATCATGAACATCATGAAGCATCATATGCATCCACTAACCATTTCAAGGGTTTGGATCTTCATCTTTGTTCTTGTTTTGTAGGTAATGGAATCTCTTCGCCGGAAAACAATTCAAGTCAACCTTGTGAGAATCCCTCCTCAACTCAAGGAGCTCACTTCCAAGATTCCAGAGAATTCTCTCTTCAGTGAAATACATGGTAGACTTCTCAACTTGGTCAACTCCAATATTGAAGAAGACATGGTGAAAGTTCTCTTCCAGTTCTTTGACCCCCTACACCACTGTTTCACATTCCCTGATTACCAACTAGTACCTACTTTGGAGGAATTTTCTCAACTCCTGAGGATTCCTATTCTTCATCAACTGCCCTACAACGGTACAGAAAGAGAACCAAATCCTGAAGATGTTGCTCAAGCCTTACACTTGCAACCATCTGATATCAAAGGTCATTGGGAAACCAGAAGTGATGTCAAGGGTTTCTTGGCGAAATTTTTGTTTGAGAAGGCACAAGACTGTTGGAATTCTCTAGATCTGTAAGATTTTGAAGAGATTGTAGCACTCCTCATCTATGGGTTGGTCTTGTTCCCAAACCCTGATCAGCTTATAGATGTGAATGCTGTCAAGATTTTCATATCTCGGAATCCTGTGCCTCCACGGCTTGGGGACATCCTACACTCATTTCACACACGAATAATGAGGAAAAGAGGTGTTCTCATGTGTTGTACTCCTCTTCTAGCAAGGTGGTTTATTTCTCACCTTCCCCAATCAGTTTTGAAGAATGAGCAGGGTTTGAGGTGGTCACAACGGTTGATGACCCTCATACACTCTGATGTTCAATGGTGTTCTCAGTCCAGAGAAAATATCATCATCATTGATCGTTGTGGAGAATTCCCTAGTGTCCCACTACTTGGCATCAGGGGAGGCATTACCTACAACCCCTGTTTAGCTCTGAGACAATTTGGGTATGCCCGAAGGGATGGCCCTCATGACATGCTGATTCCTGACTTGGTTTTTGACTTTGACAACAACGCTCAAGGACTTCGACAAAGGTTTATCCGAGCTTGGAGGATGACCAACAAAGTGGATAGTAAGACACTGGGACACAAGAATTCCATCCCCCTTGAGCCTTATCTCAAGTGGGTACGAACCCGCGCCCAGAATCTTATGATGCCTTATCCCCACATTCTCCCCGTGATCAAAGAGCCTGTCATGGAAGAAGAGATTCCATACACCCTCCTACATCCTGAAATACCAACATCATTGGAAGAATTGCAAAAGAGTTGGATACAGCTCAAGGAAGAGCGGAACACTTTTGAAGCCAGCTTCTATGCCAGTGAGAAGAAGGTTTTGGAACTTACCCGCCGACTTCACGAAGAGGAGACTCTTAACACTTACATCGCGCCAAAAAGAATGCGCAACGTCTTTTTACATTAAGAATTTTGTAATATTCTGCCCATGGGGCATTTATGTACTAACAAATTTCTTCTTACTAATATGACGTGTGTTCTTTTTTGTTTGCAACAAGTTTGAATTTCTGAATCCTTGAATGCATTACATGAATACACATCATTCATCATATGCATTAACAGGTCTTCACACCAGGTTTCCTTATCTTTCTGTTGTTTATTTTAGCAAGATGGATATAGAGCTGGAGGTTAAAGATCTGCAAGCACAGAATTCGCAATTCCAACAACTCCTCATAACCTTGGCAAAGGGTCAGGAGGATCTTAAAGCACTGTTAGAGAAAGAGAAGGAACCAGAAAAGAAAAAGAAGAAAAGAATTGGTGTGGCCACTATGGGAAGAAGGTTTCAGAATCAGGCTAGGAGAGTTCTAGAATTCCCCTCGACGTCTGACGAAGGGGTTGGTAAGGGAAAGGGAGTTGCAATGCCCTCCGAATCCCAAGCTGGAGAAGAAGAAGAGGAAGAGGGTGAAGATTACTCCGAACAGCATTACCCTCTGGCGGACGATAAGTATAAGAATCTTGAGGACCGGTTGGCAGCCATGGAAGTGCAAAGGGTACTTGGGCTAGATTTCGAAGAACTAGGGTTGGTTGTTGGGATCGTCATTCCTCCCAAGTTCAAAGTGCCTACATTTGCTAAATATGATGGTTTGTCCTGTCCGAAGATGCATCTGCGGTCCTATGTCAGAAAGATCCAACCTCACTCTTCTAATAAGGATCTATGGGTCCACTTTTTTCAAGATAGTTTTTCGGGTACGCAATTGGACTAGTTCTATCAACTTGAGAGATCTGATGTTCATAACTGGGAAGATTTGGCTGCTGCTTCCTATCGACAATACCAATATAACGCAGATTTAGCGCCTACTCGTACTCAACTACAGAGTATGGGTATGGCCTCTAATGAGGGATTTAAGGAGTATGCCCAGAAGTGGCGGGATCTGGCTGGTAGGGTGAAGCCACCATTGTCGGATAGAGAGCTGGTTGACATGTTTTTAGGGACCCTGTTAGGTCCATTCTTCAATCACTTGATTGGGAGCTCATCTGCAGGGTTCACCGAATTAATTCTGACCGATGAAAGGGTTGAAGCTGGCATTAAGAGTGGTAAAATTCAGAAGGATGCCTCCACTTCCGCTGCAATCAAGAAGACCTTCCCATCCAAGAAGGAAGTCTCTGCTGTTCTCACCCAGAGAAATCAAGGAAGGACGAATCGCCGACCAATGGTGGGGGCTGTGATGATCCAGAACTCCTCAGCCGATCAACCTCGAAGCAGTCAACCTAGAGCTAACCAGAATAGGGTGGAAAGGCCACAACGACAATTCACCCGGATCAATATGACACTGGCTCAGGTCCTCCCTCATATGTTAAAGTTAAACCTTACCAACTTGAAAGAAGCGCCGAAAAACCCAAATACCTGTTCTCCCTATTATCATTCAAATGCAAAATGTGCATACCATTCGGACAGTGTAGGGCATGACACCAACAACTGTTGGGCCCTTAAAAACAAGATCCAAGATTTGATAGACGCCAAGGAGGTAGAGTTTGATTCCCCCGAAAAACCTAATGTGATATTCGCTCCTATGCCAAAACATGGTCATAATGTCCATGCCATTATAGAAGATCTTCATGTTACTGTTGTTGATGACTTAATGACTCTATTGCCAATGATCAAGATGAATCTGTTGAAAGCCGGGATTTTTCCGGGATGTGAAAAAGATTGTTACTTCTGTTCAAACTTGCAACCCGACTATCCGTTGTTGAAGTCAGGCATTCAACGCTTGATGGATACTCAATAGATCCTCTTTCAGAAAACTTTTGTTGCTACTATCACTCATGTTACTCCTGTTAATGACATCGCTATAATCACCATTTCCGACAATCTTTCCAAGACTTGCAAAAGGCCTGTTAAGATTACACCTGATCCAAAGTTTATACCGCTAAAGATTACCATGCTGGGGCCTATCCCATATAAGTCCAACAAGACGATACCATGGAATTATGGAGGAGAGATCATTTACCATGGTGTTAAGCAAATCGAATCAGCCGAAGAGAATTCCGATGAAGAAATTCCTGGTGTAGGAAATATTGCGGGGACGAGTAAGATCACTCGTAGCGGACAAATCTTCTCTCCGGAGATTGATCCTCCACGGGCAGTCTTCGGACCCTCAAGTGCTCCTATGCCTGTCAAAATATCGGTGCAAAGTCCAGTGATTGAAGAAGTTGTTACTCCCTAAAGTGTACCCTCTGCTGTTACCTCTAATAAAGGTAAGGGGATCTAAGAAGCGCCCGTCAGGATGAGGGCTCATACTTTGGTTATCCCTGAGACCACCCAAAAGGAGATGGAGGAAATTTTAAAGATAATTAAGAAGATCGACTATGATGTCATAGAGCAGCTGGGGCAAACCCCTTCAAAAATATCTATGTTGGCTCTATTACTCTGCTCTGAGGCTCATGCCAAAGCCTTGATAAAATTTTTAAAGACGGCACACGTGCCTCAAGAAACTTCTGCAGATCAGTTTCAAGAGTGCCTGACTAGCCTTACAGCCGACAATGGTCTTGGCTTCTGTGATGCTGATTTGACCCCTAAGGGAAGAAAGCATAATGATGCGCTGCATGTCTCGGTAGAGTGCAGAGGGACCACACTTGCTCATGTTCTAGTTGATACATGTTCATCTTTAAATGTTCTACCAAAGAAAGCATTGGACAGATTGGACTGTGAAGGTTAGACCCTAAAGCCCAGTAATATCATTGTTAGAGCCTTCGACGGTTCTAAGCGGATGGTTCACGGAGAAGTGGACATCCCAATCAAGGTGGGAACGGAAATTTTCAACTCTACATTTTATGTGATGGACATCCGTCCTTCATATTCATGCTTGTTGGGAAGGCCATGGATCCACAACGCTGGGGCAGTCACTTCTTCTCTACACCAGATGCTCAAATACCCAGTCCAGGGTAAAATCATAACAGTTCATGGTGAGGAGGAGTATATGATAATCCACCTTAACTCTTTCCGCTACATGGAGTTAGATGGTGAATTCATAGAAACACATTTCCAACACTTTGAAAAGGTTTTTCCTAAAGTCGTGGTAGCCAAGACAATGACTGATGCGCCCATCATTACCAGGCCTGTGTCCCGGATGTCATCCCTTAAAGATGCGGAGGCTGTAATCAAGGAAGGAGGAAGTACAGTGTGGGGTCAAATGCCGGATTTTCCTTACAAGACAGATAAGTACGAATTGGGTTTCACCGCTGCTAGCCAGAAAGCTGTGTGTCGCTCCCGGGCTGGAGGACCGCCACTGAAAATCACTTACCATGGAGTTCATGCTTTAGAAGATGATGATGAAGAAGGCAACTTTGAAGATTGGATATTTCCAACCATTGAAGGATGACTGAACAACTGGGAGGCGAAAGACTTTGTCCCCGTTACTTTCATCAATCAGTAATTTATCTTTTAAACATTTATGTTGGTCTGTTATAACTTTTAAACAATTCTTACACTCTTTTGCCTTGTGCCTTTCCCGGGGCACATAGGTCCACTTGTAAGGGTTTTGATTCTCCATTCTCATATGCCATTTTTAATGAATCATGGACGTTTTCATATCTAAACTTTTATGTTCATTTTATTTCCTTTTACATTTTTAAAGGTGGTTATCCCTTACACACACCCACACTAACAAAATGCAGGTACCCATCCACTCCGGATTCCATGGGTAACAATTCTGCTATGGCCTTCAGTGACTCTAAAGATCTGGTCAATCATGCCAAATACAAAGGTGATGAAGACTGTGAAGTGCCTGGAGAGTTGGCTAGACTTTTGCAAAAAGAAGAAAGGGCTATTCTGCCCCATGAAGAGTTGTTGGAAACTATCAATTTGGGTACTGTCGAAGACAGAAAAGAGGTTAAAGTGGGTGCCAACTTGGAGCCAAGTGTCAAAGAGCGCTTAATTCGGCTGTTAAATGAGTTTGTTGAGATCTTCGCCTGGTCCTATGAAGATATGTCGGGATTGGATACAGATATTGTGGTTCACCGTCTCCCTACAAGAGAAGATTGTCCACCAATCAAACAGAAAGTCTGCAGAATGAGTCCCGATGTGTTTGACAAGATCAAAGCTGAAGTGATGAAGCAGTTCAATGTTGGCTTTCTGGCTGTTACTTCCTATCCACAATGGGTTGCTAACATTGTGCCCGTGCCTAAGAAGTACGGCAAAGTCAGAATGTGTGTGGACTACAGAGACTTAAACAGGGCTAGCCCTAAAGATGATTTTCCACTACCACACATCGACATCTTGATTGACAACATAGCTTAACACAAGGTATTCTCTTTCATGCACGGATTCTCGGGATACAACCAGATCAAAATGGCCCCCGAAGACATGGAGAAGACTACTTTTGTTATGCAGTGGGGTACCTTCTGCTATAAAGTGATGCCATTCGGACTGAAGAATGTTGGGGCAACCTATCAGCGAGCCATGGTAGCTTTATTTCATGACATGATACATCATGAAATCGAAGTCTACGTAGATGACATGATAGCCCGTTCACAGACAGAAGAAGAACACCTCGACCATCTGCAAAAGCTATTTGTCAGATTGAAGGAATATAAGCTCAGACTGAACCCTAGCGAGTGCACTTTCAGAGTCAAGTCCGGTAAACTTTTGGGATTTATCGTCAGTAACAAAGGCATCGAGGTTGATCCTGCCAAAGTCAAAGCTATACGAGAAATGCCTTCCCTCCGCACTAAAAAGGAGGTCAGAGGTTTCTTGGGACGCCTAAATTATATTGCAAGGTTCATCTCTCACCTAACATCTACCTGTGAACCAATCTTCAAGCTGTTGAAGAAAGATTAGGTGGTTGAATGGAACAATGATTTTCAAGTTTCTTTTGATAAGATCAAGGAGTATTTGCTGGAACCTCCTATCTTGATGTCACCCGTCGAAGGAAGGCCGTTAATCATGTATCTGACTGTTTTGGATAATTCAATGGGGTGCATACTGGGCCAACATGACGAGTCTGGTCGAAAAGAGCATGCCATTTATTACCTTAGCAAAAAGTTTATCGACTGTGAGACTCGCTACTCACTGCTCGAGAAAACTTGTTGCGCTTTGGTATGGGCTGCTCGCCGGCTAAGGCAGTATATGTTGACACATACCACTTTGCTGATTTCTAAAATGGATCTGATTAAGTACATCTTCGAGAAGCCTGCTTTATCCAGAAGAATCGCTAGATGGAAAATGATCCTGGCTGAGTAAGATATCCAGTACACAACCCAAAAAGCTATAAAAGGGAGTGTACTAGCTGGCCATCTAGATCATCAAGCTGTCAAAGATTACCAATCTATGAGGTTCGACTTCCCTGACAAGGATATTATGACATTGGACAACATTGAAGGTAATGGACCGTATGACGGACCTGAACAAGGATCCCAGTGGACCCTATACTTTGATGGTGCTTCAAATGCACTTGGCAACGGTATCGGCGCGGTACTTATCTCTCCAGAAGGTTGCCATACACCTTTCACTACTAGACTCTGCTTCAGTTGCACCTACAACATGGCCGAGTATGAAGCTTGTATATTTGGTCTCAAGGCTGCGATTGACTTAGGAATCAAATCTTTGGTTGTGTTTGGGGACTCAGCTTTGGTTATCAGTCAAATTAAATGAGAGTGGGACACTAAACATCCTAATTTTATCCCATACAAAGAACATGTCCTGACATTGTTGCCTCATTTCGAGCAGATTACCTTTGAGCACTTCCCGCGAGAAGAGAATCAGCTAGCAGATGCGCTAGCTACAATGTCATCCATGTTTAAACTCAATTGGGATAATGAGGCTCCCCAAATCACCGTCGAGCGAATAGACGAACCTGCGCACTGTCATGAGATTAATACTGAAGAAGTAGTGGAACAACCCTGGTTTCATGAAATCAAAAGGTATCTCAAGACTCGAGAATACCCTGAAAGAGCTTCAGTCAACGATAAAAAGTTCTTAAGGAGGTTCGCTGCCAAGTTCTTCCTGAGCAATGGTATCCTATATAAGCGCAGCCATGATTGTGTTCTACTTCATTGTGTGGACAAGGTTGAAGCTAAGCTAATCATGACTGAATTGCATAGCGGCACATTTGGCACCCATTTGAGCGGACATATGATGGCTAAGAAGATTTTAAGGGCAGGCTACTACTGGTCTACCATGGAAACTGACTGTCATCAATACTCCCGTACATGTCACAAATGCCAAGTCTATGCTGACAAGGTACATATTCCCCCAGTGCCTCTCAATGTCTTAACAGCTCCTTGGCCATTTGCAATGTGGGGAATCGACATGATTGGAGAGATCAAGCCTACAGCATCCAATGGACACCGTTTTATCCTGGTGGCCATTGATTACTTTACCAAGTGGGTCGAAGTAGCTTCTTTCACTTCCGTTACAAAGAATGTGGTTGCCCGCTTCATCAAGCAGAACCTCATATGCCGGTATGGTATCCCCGACAGGATCATTACAGACAACGGCACAAATTTGAACAATACTATGATTACTGCTCTGTGCGAGCAGTTCAAGATTCAACATCACAATTCATCTCCCTTTCGGCCAAAGATGAACGGTGTTGTTGAAGCTGCAAACGAAAATATCAAGAAGATCATTCAAAAGATGACAGTCACTTACAAGGACTGGCATGAGATGTTACCGTTTGCTCTGCACGGGTACCGTACCACGGCACGCACTTCAACTGGGGCAACACCATTTTCTTTAGTATACGGCATGGAGGTTGTTTTACCTATCGAGGTTCAGATTCCCTCCTTGAGAATTATGAAAGATGCCGGTTTGAGTGAAGATGATTGGATTCAGACCCGGCTTGATCAGCTTAACTTGATTGACGAAAAGTGACTTACTGCTGTTTGCCATGGTCAGGTGTATCAAAAACGTATGATCAAGGCCTTCTACAAGAAAGTCAAGAGACAAGTATATCAAGTCGGGGACCTTGTAATCAAGTGAATCATCTTGCCACAAAGTGATCCCAGGGGCAAATGGACTCCTACTTAGGAAGGACCGTTTGTGATCAAGAACATCTTTTCTGGTGGGTAATGATTCTGACCACCATGGACGGCGACGACCTGCCACACCCTGCGAATGCAAACATAGTCAAAAGATACTACGCATAAAATAACCCAACAAGTTGAAAACCCGAAAGGGCGACTTGGTCAAAAATGGGCATCCCGGTGAATCAAAAACCTGAAAGGGCGGTTCAGGCAAAATTAGGGATAAATAAAAAAAATTAAAAAAAAATCTGTACACCCGGCAAGTTGAAAACCCGAAAGGGCGACTTGGGCAAAAAAGGGTTTCCTGGTGGATCAAAAACCCGAAATGGCGGTCCAGGCAAAAGTTAGGGAGTTAAAGCGTATGATTGTGTCTTGTCGGATCACTTTAAGGGCAATCTCTTCACGGACAAGCCCCAGGCTTCTGATCAATCCAATCATCTGCGGACGAAGCAACGAATGGACAGATACTCAGAGTTGTGAAGACTATAGCAGAATGGGAACCCCATGGAATTGTTACACATAGCCACATTTCTTTGTATAAATTTCTCTCATTTTTTATGACAACATTCTCTTACTAGGATGTATGTCTCCTTTGTACAAAAATACTTACAAAGTTAATACAAAGATACTTCAAGGTGCAGAAATTTTCTTGCCTTTTCTTTCTTTTTACACTTATGTTTTATTTGAAAATGTCCAATGATTTGTTAAATAAGCATATGCATTTGAATATAATCCCTGCTTACAAATAAAACGGAATGAGAAAGGATAATTACTGCGTCATACATGTCATACAACATAACTTTGTGTTTTAGCTAACATTTTACCCTTTTCAGGATAAGATTAAAAGCTACCTCTAACA
Organism: Vicia faba; assembly: GCA_948472305.1. Lineage (NCBI taxonomy): Eukaryota > Viridiplantae > Streptophyta > Magnoliopsida > Fabales > Fabaceae > Vicia > Vicia faba. The sequence goes on along the minus strand of OX451741.1, from coordinate 34,410,742 downwards.
AATGTTCAAAGATCTCAGATACAGTATGGATACACCCTAGACACGGTGGTCATTCTATTACTCATTCAGACTTCAGCAACCAGATACAGACTAGATACGCTCCAGACACGGAAGCCATTCTATTTCTCATTCAGGTTCAACTATCAACTTCAGATACAGTATGGATACACCCTAGACACGGCGGTCATTCTATTACTCATTCAGACTTCAGCAACCAGATACAGACTAGATACGCTCCAGACACGGAAGCCATTCTATTTCTCATTCAGGTTCAACTATCAACTTCAGATACAGTATAGATACACCCCAGAAACAGCGGTCATTATGTTACTCATTCAGACTTCAGCAACCAGATACAGACTAGATACGCTCCATACACAGAAGCCATTCTATTTCTCATTTAGGTTCAACTATCAACTTCAGATACGGTATGGATACACCCCAGACACGGCGGTCATTCTATTACTCATTCAGACTTCAGCAACCAGATACAGACTAGATACGCTCCAAGGCACGGAAGCCATTCTATTTCTCATTCAGGTTCAACTATAAATTTGAGATACAGTACAGATACGCTCCAAGACACGAAATTCATTCTGCTACTCATATAGATCTCAACTTCAGATACAGTCCAGATACGCTCCAGACACGGTTGCCATTCTGTCACTCATTCGGAATTTATCCCCAGCCCGGAGATGCTCCATTCACAGATGTTTCTCTGTCGCCCATTTAGATTTCGGATACAATACAGATATACTCCAGACACGGCAGTAATTCCATTAGTCATCCAAGAATCAAATACAGTTACAGCTCGGATACGCTCCAGACACGGACGCCATTCCATTGCTCATACAGATCCAATCTCCAGATACAACTCAAAGACGTCCCAGACACGGATACCATTTTAACATTCATTCTCCTGATCTTCAACAAACAAATCTTGGATGGCATCTTTAAGCCCATCTCCAGCAAGATTCTACCATCTCCAAATGGCATCTTTAAGCCCATTCCCTCAGCTACATTTTGACGAGTGAAAATTTACGGGCACACTAGTGTCCAATCTTCTTTTACCTTCGAGTCACGAAAGGCAGATTCGCTAATCTAACTCTTCAGGTTCAAGAAGATTGAACAGGGGCAACTGTTGTACCCCAAAATTTTCCCTCTCATCCTTCAGGAATTCATCCTGAACTCTTAGACTTTCTCTTAAACAAATCCAAGACCTTTATTATCATTCCTTTCCAAGTAAATAGTTTACAAGAGCAAAATGGTCATTTGCAAGCTCAAAAGTCAAAACTTTTACCTTGGAAAAGTTAAATTCTAAATACTTAGAATTTTTCTAAAAAAGAAAAAGTGTTTAAGAAGAAAATGGCACCTCAGAGCTTCTAAACCAACCTCCAGGCAGAAACGGTCAAAAGTTGCAAACTTGGCTCAGCACATAACATTCAGTCAGAAGGTGGCTCTTCAGCAGCTACACCAACTCAGTCAGGGATTGTAAACGTGGTTCAGCACGTGATCTTTAAACAGAACATGGCGCTTTCAGCAGTTATGCAAAAGTTCAGCTAGAGTTTGTTGGAGAAGTGTAAAGAAGGCAACAAAGCCTGGAACTCCTTCAGAACGTACTAGGATCAGAAGGTAATGGGATCAGCAGATTGGGTAAAATACTGAAGCAGGATCACTAAGTCCAGAGTCTTAAAAGTAAGATCAAAGGAGCATACTGGAAAGTCTGGAAAACTCTCAGAATTTGCTGAGGCAGCAAGAGGCCAAGGTCAGAGCTTGGTTTACATTGTTTTTGGTGAAGCAGAACTGTTGGCTCAGGTTTTAGGTAATGATGCAAAATCTCCTATTACAAGATTTTGGATTTTGACAAATCTCATCACCATTTAATCCTCATTAATGCTCACAACCACTTCTGAGCATTCATCCAAGGGGTCTCTCCATGTGTGGCTTGTTAAACACCTTTGTGCAGGCTTAGGCATGGGTCTATGTGCCACTTTTCGCCTATAGGTGTCACTTCTCCTTAATCCTCGCTTACTGTTCCAACCTAGGCTAAAAAGTTGTCCATCATCACAACTTTTCATGAACTTCCTTCAAAAACAAGTTAACCTTTACTGCTTAATATTGGCGCCATTTAACGTTCAAAAATCCACAAAGCCTTGCTTATAAATAGGACACCATTGTCCATCACAAGGAGGTGAAGAAACATCCAGAAAAAATTGCTAGAAGAGGAACATAAAACACTAGTGAAGGAAACCTTGTGAAACTCTGCCAAAATCCCCATTATTTCATAACTTTGAACTTCTTGCCTCCAAACTTCATTGATACTCAGTTTGCTTCCTGACTAGAGAACGCCCATACAGTTTTTGACCATACATACACATATCTTCTCCATCCACCCATCCTAAAAAGAACCTGTCCAGAACACCATCAGAGCTAAAGTTAGCTCAAACTCACAAATTATCTTCCAACAGCAAGGTAAGCACCTGTTGAATTTCATCACGCTGCTAAGCATCATCATCTTTGCATGCTCAATAAACACAATGTAAATATCATGTTGCTTCTGTATGCGTTCTGAGGATTTTCATACCTCTGAATGCTTAAATAGGAAGTGAATCAGTGTAGAACATGTTTGTGACCATGTTGGTTCTGCCTTCTGACATACTTTGACACCTGCTGAGATTATCCTAGGCATGCCTTCTGTTTTATGTAAAAATAATAAAACTGCAGATGTTTTGGATAGCACAGGGGGAAATCAAGCTCTGACTTTGACGTCAGCACTTCTGAGGCCTGTTTTGCTGTCAATAATATCAGAACTTCTGAAAATTATTGTGTTTCCAGCAGGGTCAGAACTTCTGACTTCCCCACTAACAAACTTTTGTCTTGCAGCGCATGGGGGTCAGAACTTCAGACCTTCCCACTAACAGCTTTCTGTTTTGCAGGGCACCAGAGTCAGAAGTTCTGACTCATACAGTTTCACTAACAGGTTGATAATCCTGCAGCAGGCCTGGGTCAGAACTTCTGACTTCCTCTCAGTAGCGCGCTAGCCCTCTCTCTCTTTCTCTTTTTCTTCCCCTTGTTATTTTCTTTTATTATCTATTTTTCTCGTTGAGCCACCCCCATGTACAAGTGTGTATCCCCCATCCCCTAAATATTGTAATAGCGTAGGATTTTACATTTCCGCATTTTATTGCTTTCAAAATCTAAATTCTAGTAATTAGGATGTGTATGGCAAGATAAAATCAATGAAATAGAAAAACCTAATTCAAGATAAAATCATGCATGCAATAAATCACACTTGCACACAAACACCCTTAAGGTATCTCCACTTGGTTGCCTAAACAAATGGCCATGGTATGCATGCTAGGTATCTTGGCAAAACAAAAACAAAATAAAACATCATAGTCCCTCGATGACGCTATCTTGGTTTCCTAAATAAAATGATCTAGTCCCTCAAAATTTTGCTAAAGATACTTAGCACAATTGCTATCATGGTCAATACGATGACCCACGCCTGTCCCGTTTAACATCCAAATACAAGGTTGTTTACCAAATACAATGGTAAAACAACACTATCAAAAAGGGTTAAAAACGTATAGGAAAGATCTTTGAGTAAAATAGGGTGGACAACTCTTAATTACTTGATCAAAACTTGCAAAACATCCTTGCTATTTTCAAACACACCTCATAACACAATTTCAAAATGTTTCCCAAAACAAACTTTCAAACATTGAAAAATCTTTTCAAAAGACAATACACCTTTGTATACATTCAAACAAGAATCATTACAAAGGTTGCCATAACGATGGCCTCTTTTCAAAACATCTTTCAAAACCACACACAAAGCACCATTTCAAATAATTGAAAAGCAAAAGCAAGTGATCTAAACAAGTAACTAAGAGCCTGTGGATAACCATGGATGAAAAGGGTGATTGTACCTTCCCTTTTCATAATCTACTCCCAGAACCCAAGAAAACATCTCAAAGGTCTTTCCTGTGCTTTTTGACCTTTCCTTTGGATAAAATAAAAATTTGGTGGCGACTCTTGCTAAACCGAAACATTTGCAAACACAAACGCAAAATCCCAAGTCAGTTCTCCCACCGCATCACAGTAGTTGTTAACCTTATTCTGAAAAGGGTAAAATGTTAGCTAGAATGCAAAGTCATGTTGTATGAAATGCATGGTGTAATGTATTTGTTTTATCAATGTTTATGATAAATGTATGCGATGGATGCGTATGTGAGCTGATTTGTTGTATTGCTGTCGGATTGAGGAAAATAAATCCCTGAATGTTGCTGAGGATATGTGAATCTTCATGTCTTGAAGCTGAAGTATCGATGAACTTTTGTCGAGAGAAGTAAATTCTGTAGTGAGGGCAATGCCATGTACTGCTTGCAAGTTTTGCTTGGGGAATCTGGAGAAATTGGATGATTTCTATCGAGGATTTACAAACTGGAAGCTTTGTTCCATTGGGGAGTAGCTGGGAGTTTTGTTCCGCTGAGGAGTTATTGGGTAGTTGTTAGGGAGGGAATATGGAATGGTCTAGAGATATGTTCTTATCCTTTCGACCCATTAATAACTTCCTTTCTTATTTTGTTTATTTGTAACCAGTGATTATGTTCAAATGCATATGTTCAACAATGAATCATTGGACGTTTTTACAAACAAAACACAAGTGTGAAGCAAGAGACAAATAGTTTTGGCAATTTCAGAGTGATATCTTTGTATTGACTTTGAATAAGTATTTTTGTAAAAAGGGACAAACATTCTAGTAAGAGAATGTTGTCGTAGAAAAGGAAAATTTTGATACAAAGAAAAGATAGCTATGTGTATAAAATCCCATGGGGTTCCAATTCTGATATACCCCTTGTATCTCCGAGCATCTTGTCCATTTTTTCCTTGTCCAAAGATGACTGAATTGATCAGAGCCTCTGAGCTTATCGATGGAAGCCAAAGATTGCCCACAAAGTGATCTGACCAGACATAGTCACACGCTTTAATTCCCTAATTTTTGCCTGGACCACCCTTTCGGGTTTTCAGCCCACCGGGAAACCCTTTTTTGCCCAAGTCGCCCTTTCGGGTTTTCAACTTGCCGGGTGTACATATTTTTTCATTTTATCCCTAATTTTTGCATTTTATCCCTAATTGTTTTTCCTATGTATGTTAACCTAGAGGGTCTCTTATGTGTAGTATCTTTTGACTATGTCTGTGTTCGCAGGGTGTGGCAGGTCGTCACCATCCATGGTGGTCAAGATCATTGCCCCACCGGAGAAGATGTTTTTGATTACAAAGGGTCCTTAATAGGTAGGAGTCCATTTGCCCCTGGGATCACTTTGTGGCAAGATGATATGTTTGATCACTAGATCCCCAACTTGATAAACTTGGCGTCTAACTTTCTTGTTGAAAGTCTTGATCATCCGCTTTTGATACATTTGACCATGGCAAACAGTAGTAAGTCTCTTTTTGTCAATCAGATTTAAATGATCAAGCCGAGTCTGGATCCAATCGTCTTCGTTCAAGCCTACATATTTCATAATCCTCAAAGAGGGGATCTGAACTTCAATAGGAAAGACAACCTCCATGTTGTAGACCAAAGAAAAGGGTGTTTCCCCGGTTGATGTACGAGCTGTGGTACGATACCCGTGGAGAGCGAATGGTAGCATCTCATGCCAGTCTTTGTATGTGACTGTCATCTTTTGTATGATCTTTTTAATGTTTTTATTTGCCGCTTCGACAACACCATTCATCTTTGGCCGATAGGGAGAAGAATTGTGATGTTGAATCTTGAAATGCTTGCACAATGCGGTGATCATAGTGTTGTTGAGATTTGTACCATTGTCAGTGATGATCCTTTCCGGGATACCATACTGGAAAATAAGGTTTTGCTTGATGAAACAGGAAACAACATTCTTGTTAATGGAAGTGAAGGAAGCTGCTTCAACCCATTTTGTAAAATAGTCAATGGCCACTAGGATGAAGCGGTGTCCGTTGGAGGTTGTCGGCTTGATTTCCCCAATCATATCAATTCCCCCCATAGCAAAGGGCCAAGGAGCCGTCAAGATGTTCAGAGGAAACAGAGTTATATGTACCTTGTCAGCATAAAGTTGACACTTATGACAAGTTCGAGAGTGTTGATAGCAATCTGCTTCCATGGTAGACCAAAAATAGCCTGCCCGTAGGATTTTCTTCGCCATCGTATGCCCACTGGAATGGGTGCCAAAAGTACCTTCATGCAATTCAGTCATGATCCTTTCAGCTTCAACCTTATCTATGCACCGAAGCAATACAGAGTCATGATTGTGTTTGTATAGGATGCCATTACTAAGGAAGAAATTAGCATAGAATCTCCTTAAGAACTTCTTATCATTGATTGAAGCTCCTTCTGGATATTCTTGAGCCTCGAGATACCTCTTAACTTTGTGAAACCAAGGCTGGTCCACTACTTCTTCAGTATTAATCTCGTGACAGTGTGCTGGTTCATCCATTCATTCGATGGTGATTTGGGGAGCCTCGTTATCCCAATTAAGTTTAAACATAGATGACATTGTGGCTAGAGCGTCTGCTAGCTGATTTTCTTCTCGCGGGAAATGTTCGAAGGTAATCTTCTCAAAATGCGGTATCAATGTCAAAACATGTTCTTTGTAAGGCATAAGGTTTGGGTGTTTGGTGTCCCACTCCCCTTTGATCTGACTGATGACGAAAGATGGGTCTCCAACTACATCCTATGATTTAATCCCCAAGTCTATGGAAGCTTTGAGACCAAATATACATGCTTCGTATTCTGCCATGTTGTTTGTACAGTTGAAGCAAAGTCTAGCAGTAAAGGGAGTGTGACACCCTTTCGGAGATATGAGTACAGTGCTGATACCATTGCCGAGTGCGTTGGATGCCCCATCAAAGAACAGGGTCCATTGGGATCCTTGTTCAGGTCCGTCATACGGCCTGAATTCATCACAGTTGTCTACTGTCATGATGTCTTCTTCCGGGAATTCAAACTTCATGGACTGATAGTCTTTTACAGCTTGATGAGCAAGATGATCAGCTAGCACACTGCCCTTTATAGCTTTCTGGGTAGTATACTGTATGTCGTACTCTTTCAGGATCATCTGCCATCTAGTTATTCTCCCAGAAAGAGCAGGCTTTTCGAAGATGTATTTTATCGGATCCATCTTAGATATCAACAAGGTAGTATGAGTCAGCATATACTGTCTTAGTCGGCGAGCAGCCCATGCCAGAGCGCAACAAGTTTTCTCAAGTAGTGAATATCTGGTTTCACGGTCGGTAAAATTTTTGCTCAGGTAGTAAATGGCGTGCTCTTTTCGGCCAGACTCGTCATACTGCCCCAATACACACCCCATTGAGTTTTCTAAAATAGTCAGATACATGATCAACGGTCTTCCTCGACTGGTGCCATCAATACAGGAGGTTCTTGTAAGTATTCTTTGATTTTGTCAAAATCAACTTGGCATTCATCATTCCATTTGACTACTTGATCTTTCTTCAATAGTTTGAAGATTGGCTCACAAGTAGCTGTTAGGTGAGAGATGAATCTGGCGATGTAGTTAAAACGTCCTAAGAATCCTCTGACTTCCTTCTCAGTACGAGGAGCGAGAATCTCTTGTATTACTTTGACTTTGGCAGGATCGACCTTAATACCTTTTTTATTGACGATAAAGCCTAGGAGTTTACCGGACCGTACTCCGAATGTACACTTGATTGGGTTCAACCTCAACTTGTACTTCTTCAGTCATTCAAATAGCGTTTGCAAGTAGTCAAGATGCTCTTCTTCCGTTTGAGATCTGGTTATCATATCATCAACGTAGACCTCTATTTCATGATGTATCATGTCATGAAATAAATCTACCATGGCACGTTGATAGGTTGCCCCAACATTCTTCAGTCTGAATGGAATTACCTTGTAGCAGAATGTGCCCCACTGTGTGACAAATGTTGTTTTCTCCATGTCCTCAGGTGCCATTTTGATTTGGTTATAACCTGAGAATTTGTCCATGAAGGAAAACACGTTGTGTTGTGTTGTATTGTATTGTCAACTATGATATCAATGTGGGGGAGTGGAAAATCATCTTTAGGGCTCGCCCTACTCAAATCTCTGTAGTCCACACACATTCGTACTTTGCCGTCTTTTTTAGGTACGGGAACAATGTTGGCAACCCATTGAGGGTAGGAAGTGACAGCCAAGAATCCGGTATCAAATTTCTTCATGACCACTGCTTTAATCTTTTCTGACATATCAGGTCTCATGCGGCGGACCTTTTGCTTCACTGGCAGGCAATCTTCTCTTGTAGGCAGACGATGTACTGCGATGTCTGTATCAAGTCCTGGCATGTCTTCGTATGACTAGGCAAAGATTTCAACATAGTCGTGTAGCAACTGAATCAGACGCTTCTTGACACTGGGTTCCAGATTGGCATCCATCTTGACCTCTTTTTTGTCTTCCTCGATACCCAGGTTGATTGTATCCACAGGTTCTTCGTGAGGCTAAATGGTTCTTTCCTCTTGTTGTAACAGCCTGGCAAGCTCCCCTAGTACTTCACAATCTTCCTCACCTTCGTCTTCAGCTTGATAGATCAAATTCTCAGAGTCACAAAAGGCCATAGCAGTATCGTTACCCGTGGGATCCAGAATGGATGGATACCTGCATTGTGGGTGTGTGTAAGGGTATAGCTATATTCTTTTGGAAAAAAATGTAAAAATGTAAAAGAAGAACAATGAACACAAAAGTTTGTATGCGAAAAACGTCTGTGATCTATTAATGCCATATGAGGATGGTGGCCCTCCTACACGGGCACGGCGTACAGCCTTTTGAGCATTTGAAGTGAAACCTAAACCAAACTTGTCAGACTTATACGGGATATCCGGAAGATGCCCCCAGATGGTGCATCCACCTTCCTCTACCACTGCTTTGGCATCCTTCAGAGATGACATTCTGAGCGGCGGTCTTGTAATATTGGGAGTCAAGGACACAGTCTTAGTCACTGCTTCCTCTTGGGGGACCTCTTCGAAGTGTTGAAAAGGAGTTTCAATGAATTCGACGTCCAATTCCACATATCTGAAGGAATTGAGATGACTGGTCATGTATTCTTCCTCTCCATGGACATTGATAATATTTCCTTGAACTGGATACTTCAGCATCTGGTGCAAAGTAGAGGTAACAGCGCCAGCATTATGGATCCAGGGCCGTCCTAGCAGACAGGAGTAAGAAGGGAGGATGTCCATTACATAGAAGGTTGAGTTGAAAGTTTGAGTCCCAACCTTTATGGGGATATCCACCTCCCCGTGTACCATCCTCTTCGAGCCATCAAATTCCCTTACTACTATGTTACTTGGCTTTAGCGTCAATCCTTCGTAGTCAAGTCTGTCAAGAGCTTTCTTCGGTAATACATACAAGGATGAGCCAGTGTCCACCAAGACATGGGCCAGAGTTGTGCCCCTACACACTACTGAAACATGCAACGCCTCATTGTGCTTCCTTCCCCTCGGTGTCAGATCGGCATCCTAGAAGCCTAGGCCGTTATACGTTGTCAAGCTGGCCACGCAGTCTTGAAATTGATCAGCAGATGTCTCTTGAGGCACATGGGCCGTTTTTAGGAATTTCACCAAGGCTTCCGCATGAGCCTCAGAACACAGCAGTAATGCCAGCATGGAGATCTTGGAGGGAGTTTGCCCCAATTGTTCAACTATATCGTAGTCGCTCTTCTTGATAATTTTCAGGATTTCCTCCATTTCTTTTTTATATGTCTCAGGGATAGTCAATGGTTGGGCCTTCGTCCGGACAGGCTCCACTTGAATACTTTTTCCTCGAGTTTCAGCAGCAGGAGTGTTGGTAGGAATGGAAACAAGGGTTGTAATGGCTTCGTCAATAGGAGCACTTTCAGAGATGATTATGGGTACGGAAGTAACCTTTGGAGCAGCCACAGGGATGATCACGGGTCCAGAAACTGCTTTTAGGGGAGCAATTTCTGGAGAAAATATCTTACCGCTTCGGGTAATTTTACTAGTTCCGGCAATATTGCTAATGTCAGAATCTTCTTCTTGTTTGATGTCGTGGTAGTAAATGTCCCCGTCGTAATTCCACGGCACAGTTTTCTCTAATTCATATGGGACTGGCCCAGGCATTGTGATTATTAGAGGAGTTGTTTTCGGAACCGATGTAATTCTAACGGGTCTTTTGGTGGAGACCCTGGAAGAATTGGCGGAAATGGTAATGATTGAAACATCTTCAACAGGAATAGGTGAAACAAGAATACTTTCAAACAAAATCTCTTTGTTATCCATCAGGTGTTGAATGCCTGTTTTCAACAAAGGGCAATCAGTTGGTGAGGATAAGCAGAGGTGGCAAACTTCATTACAGCCCAGGAACACACCGGCTTTTAATAAGTTTAATTTGATGGTTGGAAGTGGAGTCACGAGTTCATCAACTGTGGCAACAAACAAATCTTATTCAATAGCATTGGTATTGTGACCATGTCTAGGCATAGGAGCAGAAATGACGTTTGGCTTCTCGGGCGCATCAAACTCAATTTATTTTGCTTCAATGAGGTCTTGTATTTTGTTCTTTAAGGCCCAACAGTTATTAGTATCGTGACCAGGACTTTCCGAGTGATATGAGCAACGGGCATTGGGGTGATAATAAGAAGATGTTATATTAGGGTTTTTCGGAGCTTCTTTCAAGGTTTCCAAGTTGGATCTCAGAATATGCGGTAATACTTGAGACTGAGTCATATCAATTCTGGTAAATTTCCTGACTGGCCTCTCCATCCTTGGTTGATTATTTCTTTGTTGACTAGGCATAGGCTTTGGAATCATAACAGCCCCTACAATTGGTCGGCGTTCGGATCTCCCTCGGTTTCTTTGTGGATGTACAGCAGCTACTTCTTTCTTCCTAACAAAAGGCTTCCTTAAAGTTGTAGAAGAAGATGAATCTTTCTGAATCTTTCCACTTTTTATACCGGCTTCCACCCTCTCTCCGGTTAATATTAGTTCAGTAAAGCCTGCAGATGAGCTTCCGATCAGATGGTTGAAAAAGGGACCAAACAAAGTGCCTAAGAACATGTCCACCAATTCCCTTTCAGACAGAGGGGGTTGAACTCTTCCAGCCAAATCTCTCCACCTTTGGGCGTAATCCTTGAAACCATCATTGGAAACCATGGCCATACTCTTGAGTTGAGTACGGGTAGGCACCAAGTCGGTGTTGTATTGATATTTCTTATAGAAAGTTACGGCAAGATCTTCCCAATTATGTTGGCTTCTTCTAGTTGGTAAAACCAGTCGAGTTGTGTTCCAGACAGACTATCCTGGAAAAAGTTCACCCATAAGTCTTTATTGGCGGTGTGGGGTTGGATTTTTCTTACATATGAACGGAGATGCATCTTAGGGCATGACACTCCATCATATTTGGCAAATGTAGGAACTTTGAATTTCGGAGGAATCATAATCCCCGGCACTAGTCTTAATTCCTCAAAGTCTAAGCCTGGAACCTTTTGTACTTCCATCGCGCTCAATCGCTCTTCAAGATGTTTGTACTTATCATTCGCTAGAGGATAATGTTCCTCAGAGTATTCTTCCTCTTCTTCTTCCTCTTCTTCCGATTCTGACGGGACCACTGTTTCCTTACCTTTCCCTTCCTGATTGTCTTTTTCTCCAGAGGTGGTTGCAAAATTTAGAGTCCTTCTCGTCTGCTCATGAAATCTTATCCCCATGTTCAAGACTCCATTTTCCTTCTTTGTTTTCTTTTTCCTCTCTTCAGCTAGCAGGGTCTTCAATTCTTCTTTCCCCTTGGCCAGGGTTACGAGCAACTGTTGAAACTGCATGTTCTGAGTCTGGAGATCTTTCACTGTCTGTTCGAGATTCATCTTACTGAAATAAACAGTAGAGAGAGATAAGGAACCTTCGTTGCAAAAGACATGTTTATGTTATGATGAATGATATGTGCATATGCAATGTTTTCGTGGATTTCGAAGATTCAAGTTTGTTTCAGACAAAGAAGGAACACACGTTATATTAATAAGATAAAGTTTTAGTACATCAATGCCCTTTGGACAAAATAATACCAAACTCTAATATAAAAAAAAGTAGTGCGCATCCTCTTTGGTGCAACGTAGGTGTTTAGAGTTCGCTCCTCCTGAACTAGCCTAGTGAGTTCCAAAACCTTCTTCTCACTTGCGTAGAATTGGGCTTAGAAAGTATCTCTCTCTCCTTTGAGTTGGATCCAATCCCTTTGTAGGTCTTCAAGAGATGTGGGCATGTCAGGATGTAGGATAGTGTATGGAACATCTCCTTCCTTGACAGGCTCAACGATTACCGGGAGAATAGAGGGGTAAGGAGTCATAAGACTTTGAGCACGGGTTCGTACCCACTTGAGGTAAGGCTCAATAGGGATGGAATTATTGTTCCCCAAAGTCTTGCTATCCACCTTGTTTAGCATCCTCTAAGCTCGGATAAATTTCAGGCGAAGACCTTGATCTTCGTTGTCGTAGTCGAATACCAAACCTTGAATCAGCATCTCGTGTGGGCCATCCCTTTGGGCGTAACCAAACTATCTTAAGCCTAAGCAAGGGTTGTAGGTGATTCCTCCCCTAATGCCAAGTAGAGGGACATTAGGTAATTCTCCACAACGATCAATAATGATAACATTCTCTTTGGATCGGGAGCACCAATGAATGTCTGAATGTTTAAGCATCATTAATCTTTGTGACCACCTTAATCCTTGCTCATTCTTTAAGACTGATTGGGGAAGATGAGAAATAAACCATCTTGCCAGGAGAGGAGTGCAACACATAAGGACACCTCTTTTCCTCATGGTGCGAGTGTGAAAAGAGTGTAGGATATCCCCTAGCAATGTAGGCACTGGGTTGCGTGACATGAAGATTTTGACGACGCTCACATCTATGAGTTGGTCAGAATTGGGAAACAAGACCATCCCATAGATAAAAAGAGCCACAATTTCCTCAAAGGCTTGCAAGTGTAAGGAATTCCAACAGCTTTGGGCTTTCTCGAACAGGAACTTTGCTAAGAAGTCTTTGACACCACTTCTAGTTTCCCAATGAGTTGTGACATCAGATGAGTGCAAGTGTAGAGCTTGAGCAATCTCTTCTAGCTTTGGGTATCTTTCCGTACCATTGAAAGGTAGTTGATTGAGAATGGGAATTCTCAAGAGTTGGGAGAATTCTTCCAAAGTAGGCACAAGCTGATAGTCGGGAAACGTGAAGCAACGGTGCAAAGGATCAAAGAACTGAAAGAGCACCTCCATCATATCCTCATCGGTGTTAGAGGTGACCAAGTTAAGTAGACGACCATGTCTCTCGGTGAAAGGAGAGTTCTCAGGGATCCGCGAAGCTAGCTCCTTAAGTTGTGGAGGGATTCTCACAAGGTTGACCTGAATAGTTTTCCTGCAAAGTGAATCCATTTCCTACAAAACAAGAACAAAGATGAATCTTGAAATCCTTGAAATGGTTAGTGGATGTATATGATGCTTATGATGTCCATGATGTTATGTACAAGTATGTATATACAAAAAAAAACAAACAAGTCCCTAGTTTAGGCTTGCATGGGGTTTTATAGGTAAGTATCCTCTTGAAGCTGGTTGGCTTAAACTTGTCCTAGTAATAGTAATCGGGTTCTAAGGAGCTCAATATCACTGGGTTGTTTCCTTGTTCATTGTTTCAGCTCAAACCTCTTTAATGGCGACTGAAATATCCCAAGAAACCAACCCTCAATGAGTGTAGTATCGAGTATCTACCAACTTTGGACTGCACCAAAGCCGGTCATCTCACTACATGCTAAAGGCCAAGTTGGTCAAGTAAAGGTTCTAGAAGTTCATTAGTGCTTCATGACATCACTCAGCGGCCCTGTATTCTCTTTTATTAACTCAAAGGCTACCGATACCCACAAATATGTCACACTAACATAGCTATTGCTTAGACCATGTCGGTATACCCCGCACAATTTCCACAATGTATTGCTATTTACCTATAATGTATCCCAAATCCAGGTAGAGGATTTCAAACCCAAACAAAGAACCATAGTGTAAAGCATACAAGTCAAACAATGTAAGCAAATAAATGTGATCTAGCCCTACGGTAACCCCACTTTCAATAATTCCCCAGCAGAGTCGCCAGTTCTATGATACGGTGGGAGAACTGACTTGAGGTTTTGCGTTTTACCGCAAATGTTGTGGTTTAGCAAGAGTCATCACCGACTTTTCTTTTATCTAATAAGGAAAGGTGAAAAAGCACAGGAAAGACCTTTAGAGATTGTTTCTTGAGTTTGGGGGGTAGATTATGAAAAGGGAAGGTATTAGCACCCTTTCCATCCATGGTTTTCCATGGGCTCTTAGTTACTCGCTAGATCACTTGCTTTTGTTTGAGTGTGCTTGTGGTGTGGGTTTTGAAAGTATTTTGAAAATGCGACTTTGTAATGATTCTCATTTCTATAAGAATGCGTACAAAGTTTTTTTTTGAAAATAGTTCAAAGAGGTGTTTGTGGGATGTGTTTTTTAAAGTGATTTTGAAAAGGGTTTTCTTTGTAATGGCTCTCGTTTCTATAAGAATGCGTGCAAAGTGTTATCTTTTGAAAATGTTTCAAATGGAAGTTTTGGTGCATAAAATGTTTTTGTTGTGAGTAAGCGAGTAACTAAGAGCGAACCTACCTACTCAAAAGGTCTTAGATGTGCTTTTCCTCCTCCTTTAGATGTTGCTATCTTACCATTTATTTGATAAGAAGCCCCATTGTTGGATGTGAAGGGACGGATGTTAGGTCATCGTATGATCGTGATAGAAATGTTGTGAGATGTCTTAGCATTTTTCCTTAGGGACTAAGATCATTTCGAAAGGCAACTTTGATAGCGTCATCGAGGGACTATGATCTTGTATTTTGATTGTTTTTGCTAAGACACCCCACGTGCATAACATGACCATTTTTTAGGAAACAAGTGGAGTTAACCTTAAGGGTGCATGTGTGCAAGTGTGTTTGATTGCATGAATTTGTCTTTGATTTTTGGTGGTCTACTTGTTGGTTTTATCTTGCCATACACGCCTAATTACTAGCATTTACATTTGAAAGCGATAAATTCCAGAAATGTAAAGTCCTACGCTATTAAAATATTTAGGGGATGGGGGTACAAATTTATGAATGGGGGTTGCAACTAAAAATAAGTCCTAAATTACTATTACAACCATATTGAAATGCATAAGAATATACAAGAAAATGTCAAACGAACTTGTTTTGTTTTAAGAAAATATTTTTGGTCTTTTGCTTTAAGAAATAAAATAGAGTGTGAAGGAAATACTTTTGATGTTTGCTGATTAATGGAATGGAGAGTGATAGCAAAAAAAATGAAAAAAGGAAAGAAAAAAAAAATCAGCGTGTTGCTGATAAAAATGAAGTCAGAGGTTCTGACCCTGGCACGCTGCAAAACAGAAACCTGTTAGTGAAAATGTATAAGGTCAGAAGTTCTGAACCCACTGGAAACACAGTAGTTTTCAAAAGTTTTGATATTACTGGTAACAAAACAAACTCCAGAAATGTTGGCGCCACTGACAGAACTTGGTCTCTCTCTCTCTATGCTAGTCAGAACATCTGTAATTTGGTTATTTCTCCACAAAATAGAAGACATGCATAGAACAGTTATAGCAGGTGTCATGGTGTTTCAGAAAATAAGAAATGTCATAACTTTAATTTAGAGGCAAGCATGTATTTGCTAATCCTAACTCTGAGTTCTAGTTTCTTCAAGAAGTTCTGAACTGATTATTCTCTACTTAAGCAGGCAGGTGCATGAAATCTCAGAATATGTACAACATCAGGAACATGATATCTACATTGTATTTTTGAGCATGTAAATTTGGTAATGCTTAAGTAATGTGGTAAGGGTCAGCAGAAACTTACCTTGCAGCTGGAAGAAGTTCTGTGAACCGGAGTTAACCTCAACTCTGATGATGCTCTGAACAGCTTCTTCACGTACTCAGTAAGCTGAAAGTTTTCAACTTCTGGGGATGGCAAGGAGGTGATGTTCTGATTTCTTTGAGTGGATAGATGGAAAGTGTATAGTAGTATGAACACAAGTTTAGGCAGTTTCCAATGTGTGGATCAGAAACTGTGTGAATGGTTTTTAGTCAAGAAATATTTGAGAACAAGTAGAGTTTTGAATGCAAGGAATCAAAAGTTAACAAGGTTTTATGTGTTGTGTTTACTGTTCTTGGAACTCTTGGAATTTTGGCAGGGATTCAAGGCTTTTCTTTCTCAAATTTTTGACCTCTTTCACAAAAAAATTCTGGACCCCTTCTCAGTGACCAATAGTGTTCTATTTATAGGAAAAGTTTTGTGGGTTTGAAATTTCAATTAGCGCCAACATCATACACTAGATGCTGACTTGCTCTTGAAGCAAGTTCAAAAAAAAGGTGTGATAGTTGACAGTTTTTAGCCTAGGCTGGATTAGCAAGCATGGATTAAGGAAAAGTGAACCCACAAGCAAAAAGTAGCGCATGGACCCTTACCTAATTATGTACAAAAGTATTTCTACGCTACACGTGGAGAGATCCTTTAGACAAAGACTCAAAAGTGGTTGTGAGCATTAATGAGCATTAAATGATGATGAGATTTGTCAAAATCAGAAATCCTGTAATGTGAGATTTTGCATCATTGCTTAATTCTGGATCAGAAGTTCCATTTCAGCGTAGTCTAGAAAAAACACCCCACTTCTGATCTTAGAATCCTGTTGCCTCAGCATACTCTGAAGGATTCCCCAGGATTTCCAATAACCTTCTTTGATTTACCTTTGAAAACTATGGATTAGAAGTTATACTTCAGCGTAGCATCCAATCTTCTGATCCTCTTACCTTCTGGCTCCAACATGTTCTGAAGGAGCTTTCAGGCTTCGTATTACGCTTTATTACCTTCTTTGCATTACCCTGGCAAACTTTGACTGAACTTGCGTAGATGCTGAAGAGCCATGTTCTGACTGAAGACTATGTGCTTAACTATGTTTACAACTTCTGACTGCACCTGCCTGGAGGCTGGCTCAGAAGTTCTGAAGTGTCATTTTTCTTAAATACTTAGAAAAAATCCCAAGTATTTAGAAATTTGGCTTTTCCATTGTAAATTTGACTTTTGAACTTTTTGATAATACAAACTTCATATTCCAACATGTCTTGATGAAATATGATTTCAGAGATTTGATTTTGATCCAAAAGTCAAAGTTTGACCTTTTAATGTGAAAATGACTATTTTTCCCTTGCAGACGACTTTCTCAAAAAAATTGTAATTCAAAGCTCGGGATTGGATGGAAGTAAACCTGAGGATCCAGGGTGATTTCTTGAGAAAATGAGAGGGCAAATTTTGGGGTACAACAGAGGGGCTTCATTATCCCATCTGACTTTGAACATAGATGACATGGTAGCTAGTGCGTCTACCAACTGATTCTCTTCTCATGGAATGTTCTCAAAAGTCAATTCTTCGAAGTATGGAATTAATGTCAACACGTGCTCTCGATAAGGAATGAGATTCGGGTGCTTCGTATCCCATTCTCTATTAATTTGACTCATTACTAGGGCTGAGTCCCCATATACATCTAAGAATTTAATTCTCGTATCAATGGAGGCTTTGATACCCATGATGCACGCTTCATATTCGGCCATATTGTTGGTTCAGTCAAAACATAATCTGGTAGTGAAGGGCATATGGCAACCCTTGGGAGAGAAAATCACAGCATCAATTCCATTACCAAGCTCGTTGGAAGCTCCATCAAAAACCATAGTCCATCGGGATCCTGGCTTAGGTCCTTCATACGGTCCAGGTTCTTCATAATTCGTAACTAGCATAATATTCTCATCCGGGAACTCAAAATTCATAGACTGATAGTCATCTACAGCTTGATGAGCCAAATGATCAGCCATTACACTTCCTTTGATTGCTTTTTGAGGTGTGTACTGAATGTCGTGTTTTGTCAAGACCATTTTCCATCTTGTTATTCTTCCGAAGAGAGCAGGTTTCTTGAATATGTATTTTATTGGATCCATCTTAGAGATCAATAAAGTAATATGAGTCAACATATACTGTCTTAGTCGGCGAGCAGCCCATGCCAAAGCGCAACAAGTTTTCTCGAGCAATGAGTACCTTGTTTCACAGTCGGTAAACTTTTTCTAAGGTAGTATACTTCATGCTCTTTTCGACCAGACCCATCATGTTGCCCCAATACACACCCCACTGAATTCTCTAACACTGTTAGGTACATGATCAGAGGTCTTCCTTCAACTGGTGGCATAAAAATTAGAGGCTCCTGAAGATATTCTTTGATTTTTTCTAAGGATATCTGACAATCGCCATTCCACTTTAATACTTGATCTTTTTTTAGTAACTTGAAGATTGGCTCGCTAGTAGCGGTCAGATGGGAAATAAATTTGGAAATATAGTTCAATCGTCCCAGGAAACCTCTAACATCCTTTTCAGTACGGGGAGGTGACATTTCTTGAATGGCTTTAACCTTGGTGGGATCAACTTCAATACTTTTACCACTGAGGAAGAAACCTAGGAGTTTACCAGATCTTATCCCAAAGGTGCACTTGTTCGAATTCAACCTCAACTTGTATTTCTTCAATCTCTCAAACAGCTTGTGCAGGTGGTCAAGATGTACTTCTTTAGTCTGAGATATGGATATCATGTCATCAACATAAACCTCTATCTCGTGATGGATCATATCATGGAAAAAAGCTACCATATCATGTTGATACGTTGCATCGGTGTTCTTCAACCCAAAAGGCATAACTTTGAAACAGAAAGTGCCCCACTGTGTGATGAACGTAGTCTTCTCCATGTCTTCAAGTGCCATCTTGATTTTATTACATCCGGAGAAACCATCCATGAAGCAAAATAATTTGTGTTGAGCGGTGTTGTCAACCAGAACATCAATATGTGGAAGCGAAAAGTCATCTTTGGGGCTTGCTCTATTTAGATCCATGTAGTTTATACAGATACGCACCTTACCATCTTTCTTAGGTACTGGAACTATATTAGCAACCCACTGAGGATAGGACGTAACAGCTAAGAAACCTGCATTGAATTGTTTCATAACCTCAGCTTTGATCTTTTCAGACATCTCGGGACGCATACGACGAACCTTCTGCTTTATAGGGAGGCAGCCTTCCTTCATTAGTAGACAGTGAACCACAATATCAATATCAAGCCCTGGCATGTCTTCATACGACCAAACAAAGATCTCAACATAGTCACACAACATTTGAATTAACCTCTTTTTGAAACTTTTTTCTAGGTAAGCACCTATCTTGATTTCTTTCTTGTCCTCTTTAGTACCCAAATTCACAACCTCGAGTGGCTCTTCATGCGGTCGTATGGCTCTTTCTTCTTGCATTAACAATCTAGCAAGCTCTCTAGGTATTTCACAATTTTCCTCACCTTTATCCTTGGCTTGGTAGATCGTATTTTCGAAGTCATAATTGGCAATAGTAGAATTGTTATCAATGGGATCCAGAGTGGATATGGATCTGCAATTTGTTGTGTGTGTGTAAGAATACATAGTTATTTTGAAAACAATAAAGTAAAAGATAGACAAAGAGCATAAAATTTGAATGCAAATGTCCAATGATTTATTAAATGAAAATATGCTGATGAATAATGACAACCCTAACGAATGGACCGTTGTGCCCCGGGTAAGGCACGAGGCTTAAAGTTTTTTGTTTAAATTACATAACTAAAAACTTAAAAGTAACAAAATAGAAATAGCATTTACTCCTGACTAAAGGAGATTGGTATAAAGTCTTCATCCTTCCAAATATTTAGCCAACTCTCGATGGTAGGGAAGACCCAGCTGTCTATGTCGCAGTCACTATCAGCGTCTTCCACAATGTTGACATGATTGTTGTGAACTCCATTACTGTTGATGCAGAATGGCGGTCTCCTAGAATTGGTACGAGCACGACGAACAACCTTCTAAGCTGGTGAGGTGAAACCTAAAGCAAATTTGTCAAATTTATAACGAATATCGAGGAGCTGGCCCCAAACAGTGAAACCACCTTCTTCAACCACAGCCCTAGCATCTTTTAGAGAAGCCATTTTTGATGGGGTCTTAGGAACAACAGAAGCAGCTTTATCAACTAAGGTTATCTGAGAAACAACTTCAAAGGTCTGGTAAGGAGTCTTGACGAATTCACATTCCACCTTGGCATACTTGAAATAATTCAAATGGCTCACCATATATTCTTCTTCGCCGCAAATTGTAACGATCTTTCCCTTCATGGGATACTTCAACTTTTGGTGTAAGGTAAAAGTAACAGCATATGCCCCATGAATCCAAGGGCGTCCTAGCAAACAAGAATAGGCTAGACGAATATCCATCACATAGAAAGTAGATTCGAAGACCTGGGATCCCACTTTTACTGGAAGATTAACCTCTCCATGCATCGTTCTCTTCGAACCATTAAAAGCTCTTACCACAATATCACTGGGTTTTAGAACAATCCCTTCACAGTCAAGTTTGTCTAAAGTATATTTTGGCAATACATTCAATGAGGAACCTGTGTCTACCAACACATGAGACAAGGTAGTGCCCCTGCACTCAATAGAGATGTGCAGGTCCTTATTATGATTCCTTCCTGCAGGAGTTAAGTCGGTGTTAGAAAAGCCTAGCCCATTATTAGTCGTCAGGCTAGAAATATGATTTTCAAACTGATCCACAGAGATTTCTTGTGGTACATGAGCAGATTTCAGGAACTTCACCAAAGCCTGAGCATGAGCTTTGGAGCACAACAACAGGATATCATAGATATTTTGGTGGGGGTCTACCCCAGCTGTTCAACAATTTTGTAGTCACTCTTTCGGATAATCTTTAATATTTCCTCCATCTCTTGATTGGAGGGGTCTTCAACAGTAACTCCTTTTGGTGCCTTAGTCTGGGAAGGCTCGGTCATATGTTCTTTATCTCGGATTTCAGTAGTTGATTTGGTAGCAGTGATACGAACTGGTGTAGTAACAGCCTTCGAAAATATCTCTGGAGAGAAAACCCTTCCACTTATGATAACCTTACTAGTCCCAGCAATATTTCCAACATCGGTATCAGTAACTTCATCATGTTCATCTTCAATAGTCAATGGTTCCTGCTTGACTCCTTGGTAGTAGACATCAGCTCCATAATTCCAAAGGATAGCCTTATCAGAGGAATATGGAATTGGCCCAGGTGCAGTAATAATCAGAGGAGCGACTATGGGTTCGGCTGTAATCTTCATAGGTCCTTTAGAAGTGATCCTTATAGGGGTACCAGAAATTGTAAACACGTCTTCAGGATTCGGGTCTTGGGATGTGCTCTCCACAAAAGGATACTTATCAAAAGGAATCTTGTCAAATAGGATCTCACGGTCATCCATCAAACATTGAATACCTTTCTTCAGTAGTGCATAACCATTAGATTTGGATGCACATTAGTAGCAGTGTTCAGTACAACCTGGAAATAAAACGGATTACAGTAGTTTCTCCTTAACAATCATCAGAGGAGTAGTCAAATCATTCACAGTAGAAACATAAGCAAAATTTTCAATAGAATTAATGCCCTTGTCATGATTGGGCATCGGCGCAGTAATCACATTAGGAGTATCAGGAGGATCAAGTTCAATTTCTTTATAATCAATCATATCTTGAATCTTATTCTTCATGGCCCAACAGTTGCTAGTGTCATGCCCGGGGATGTTAGAGTGATACGCACACCTTGCATTGGGATTGTAGCGGGGAGAGGAGGTGTTGGGATTCTGCGGAGGCTTTCTCAATGTAACTAGCCATTCCTTTAACATGTGTTGTAATGCTTGTGCTAATGGAATGTTGATCTTTGTAAACTATCTCCTGGACACATCATGCCTACATTGATTATTATGTTGTTGTTGCACTGACGCATGATTAGAGATCAGTACTTCCCCCACAGGTTAGTTATGATCGCTCTTATTACGACCCTTCTGGCTGTACACATCATTGGATTCCCTCTTACCATTATAAGGCTTCTTCACAGCATTCAAAGATGTAGCCACTTGTATTTTTTCGCTTCTGATTCCATTTTCCACGCGCTCCCCTATCAAAATCAGTTTAGTGAAACCAGCTGAAGAACTCCCTAGCATATGATTATAGGAAATACATGTCAGTTTGCTCATGAACATATCAATCAGCTTTCTATCAGCCAAAGGAGGTTAAACTTTGCCTGCAAGATCTCTCCATTTATGGGCATACTCTTTAAAGCCTTAGTCGGAGCCCATGACCATACTCTGTAATTGCATACGAGTTGGTGAAAGATCAGCATTATACTATTATTGCTTATAGAAAGCAACAGCCAAATCTTCCCAGGTGTGAATATTGGTCCCTTCTAGTTGATAAAACCATTCCAACTGTGTTTCAGACAGACTCTCTTGAAAGAAATGAACCCACGGCTTCTTGTCAGCGGTGTGCGGTTGGATTTTCCGAACATAAGACCTCAAATACAGCTTTGGACAAGAAACGCCATCATATTTAGCAAAGACAAGAGTTTTTAATTTAGGAGGGATAACAACTCCTGAGACCAGACCCAAATCATCAAAGTTTAATCCAGGAACTTTCTGGATCTCCATAGCTCTTAGACGCTTTTCCTGCAGCTTATACTTTTCATCAGCAGGAGGGTACTGCTCGTCCAAGTAATCATCTTCCTCTTCATCGGGACATTTGTTAGAACCAGGGTTGCTTCTTTCAGTCTTCACACTCTTACTATCTTCATCCTGCTTGTCATCTTCATCAAATGGGATGTTAATATGATCAAGATAAAGTCTTCAAATGGAAAAACAATCAAATATAGATTGTAGAGGACATCTTGAGCTTTCCAAAAAGTCCAAGATCACCTTCATATGATGAGAATTGAGAGAGTTATGATTGGTACAAGTTGGATAATTTTGAGAAAATGCATGAAACCTAAATTGATCAAACTTGAATTTTTGGGCTAGTGGGCTTATCTTTCAAGGTCCAAATGAATTTTAGACTTCATAGTGAACCTCTGAATCCACTCATACACCCCTTTTGATTTTTATTCCTTTTATTTTTTTATTTTTTTATTTAAATTCAAAATCAAATTAAATAAAATCAAGGCTTTCATACAGAGGTCCGAGCCCACTTCTTTTGACCTAATTTTCCTCTATATATTCCACATATTTCAGACAAGAAAAGAACACGAAGAACCTTGCAAGAAACCATATACTAAAACTTCAAATTTCATCAAAACTAGGGCAAACTTCAAACTCTACTTGCAACCTCTCTCCAAGCAAGTCGGCTATTCCAATCGATTCCAGAAGCATTGTAGGGTAAGATTGGATCGATCTTGATGATCCAAAGGGCTTGAAACATACAGTCATGCATTATCGGTTTCCATTATTGCATGAAATTCATATTTTTGTTTTCTTTGTGATTTAATCGCAATGAACATCACTAATGTTCTTCTGAGATCTCAATATGCAGGTTTGAACCATCGCATGGCCCCCATAATGCCTGGATGGAAGGTTGCCATGTTTGAACAGTTTTAGGTTATTTGCTTCGTATCTCTTTGTATAAGGAGAATCAGCCAAAACCAAGGGCACCATTAAATTCGTAAGGTCCAAATTAGGGGGGTAGGGTACCTTTGAACCACTAACGTTACTTATTTTGCAGGAACACGAAATGCAGTCGCCGAAGAAGACGACCGGAGTTAGGGCTCCGGCCCCTCTCCGATCCAGTCATGATGTTTATTATATATTTAATGATTCCCATTGATATACCAGATGACACAGCCACCCCCAATGGAAAGCGCGTGCAGGATAAGGCATTAGGCTACCAGGGTGTGGATTTGATCCCTACCTTTTGTTGTTTTTCTCATGTTTTCCAATATTTTGCAGGTTTAATATATTTTGAGTGATACCTATTCTGCTAACACTAACCAGCGCTTAGCCTCGTGGCAAGCTATGCAACGTCGGAGGCAAAGGGCGTGGGTTCAACACCCACCCCTGGCATTTTTTCCATTTTCTCTATTTCTAACCTTGTTTGTCATTTTTTCTAATTCTATTTTTTTTTTGCTAACCCTAATGTTTTTTTAATTTTAATTAACCTAAAAAATATATATTTTTTCTTGTAAACCCTAATTATTAGATTTAGGTTTTTAATTAACCTTTTTTAATTCAATTGATTAACCATTTTTTAATTAATTAGAATTTTAGGTTTTATCTCAATCATCATCAAAAACTATTTTTCATTAAAATCACCAAAAAACATTTTCTTTTCTATTTTCATCTTATTTTTATTTTCCTAGATAAAGTGTATAGGGCGCGTGCAACTGTAATAGCGTAGCTTTATTTTTCCTGCATTTTTTTATTATGTAATTGCTTCCAGGATGTAATAGTTGTTGGTTTTCTGCTCCGCATCTCCATTATGTATCTCCCCCAAAGCCCTGTAATAGTTTTAGGTTTACATTTCCGCATTTATCTTCTGCTACTATATATTTTATGAATTTATTAGTAATTAGGGTTTGTATGGCAAGATAAAATCAAACGCTAGAAAACCCTAATTTAAAGATAAATAACTGAATCAAAAACACTTGCACACTTGCACCTTTAGGGTAACCTCTCTTTGTCGCCTTTTTTGAATAACGGTCTTGTCCCTCAAACATAGGAGTGCTTTAGAAAAAGACCCTCGATACAAAATATCATAGTTCCTCGATGACCCTTCGATGTTGCCTTTTTGGAATAACATGTTCTAGTCCCTTACGAAACTGCTAAAGCATCCTTACAAGTTGCCTTCGATGAACGTACTATGACCCTTCGACCGTCCTTTCACATCCAATGGATAGGGATACCTACCGACGAATGGTACAGATAGCACTATTTCTAAAGGAGGAGGAAAATAACAAGAACGACCTTGAGTGGGTAAAATACTTTTAATCGCTTGCACGAAAAATTTTCTAAATAAAACATTTTCCACACTACACTTTCAAACGAAAATATTTTCTAAAACACTTTGTCCACGTTCTTGAGGACTGATACAAGAACCATTAAAAAGTTTTCTTTACATTGGCCCTTTTTCAAAATATTTTTTCAAACAAATCACACACAAAAAGAAAATTTTCAAAAGTGAGCTAAGAGATTAAGAGCATGTCGATAACTACAGATGAAAAGGGTGCTAACACCTTCCCTTTTCATAACTTATCCCCCGAACTCAAAATCTATCAAGGTCTTTCATGTTCTTTTCACCCTTTCCTTATTGGATAAAAGAAAAGTCAGTGGCGACTCTAGCTATCCGCAACATTTGTGATAAAACACAAAATAAGTCAGTTCTCCCATCGTATTATCGAACTGGCGACTCTATTGGGGATAAACTTAAAGAGGGGTTACCTTAGAGTTTATATCACTTTATTTTTACTGTTTGCTTTGTTTGCTTTAAATTTAAGGGTTTTTTAGGTTTTTTGCTTGTAAGATCCTACTCCCAGATCTAGGAATTCCTTAGGTAAGTAGCAAAAGATCATGAAGATTGTACGGCATAGACCGATATGGTTGAAGTGATCTCTACAGTTAGTGTGACACTTTGGTTTGTATTGATGTTCCTTGAGTCATTCGAGGATAACATTAGGCTTTCGCATGGTGTCATTAGCACTAACTTGCTTTTAGAACCTTAATTGACCCATCTTGGCCATTAGAAATTAGTGATATGGTCGACTTTGGTGCAGTCCAAGGTTGGTTAATACTCGAAGCTACGCTCATTGAGATTCAACTTTTGGGATATTTTTGTGGCAACTAAGTTGTCATGCTAAAATAAAACTTACGAGAAAGATCCGTGATATGAGACTCCTAGAACCCAGTTACTATTTTAGGACAGGTTGAGCCAACTTAACTTCAATAGAGAAGGATACTTACCTATGGAGCCCATGTAAGCCTTTAAACCTAAGACTCTTGTGTTATTTGTTTGTGTTTGCTATTTTTTTGAACATAAAAATAACATCATGACATCATAACATCTGACATGGCATTCTACTAACCATTTCAAGGATCTTATGGAGCTTTGATGCAGGGATATCATAAGCTGGACTGTCAGGTAGGGGAAAGAGGATTTATTTTCCTCTAATCATATGTCGTCAAAGATCGAAGTACATTCTTTTGAGTCAGAAGCTAAGACGCACTTGATATGGTGAGCTTGATTTTTATAGAAGGACGTTAAAAAACAAAGACACAAATTTCTTCAATCAAAGCTGCAGCCAGATTTAATTTCTAACATTTCATTCTTATTTATCCCATGAGATCCTTGAAAACATTGCATATACATCTACATACCATACATATCATTACATAATAGGTTTCCAAGACAAGTTTTCTCATCTTGTTGTTTATTTCAGTAAAAAGATGGCTCTCGAACAAACATTCAAAGATATTCAGGCTTAGAACGCTCAATTTCAACAAATGTTTCTGAGCTTATCCAAGGAGAGGGAAGTGCTGAAGACCTTCATCACCAAAGAGAGGAATAAAAAAGATAAGGAAACCAGTCGGAATTCTCAAAATGGGAAGAAATTTCAGAGGTTCTCCCAAGCAAGCTCAAGACTGTGATATCTCATCAAACGAAGATGACAACCAGGGTGAAGATGGTAATAGTGTGAAGTATGAGAAAGGAAGCAACCTTGGTTATGGATAATATTCTAATGAAGATGAAGAAGATTATTCGGATGAACAATATCCTTCTGCTGATGAAAAGTACAAATAACTAGAAGACCGTTTAAATATCATGGAAATCTAGAGAGTGCATGGGCTGGATTTTGAAGATCTGGGTTTAGTCTCAGGAGTTTTTATTCCTCACAAATTCAAGGTCCCTACTTTTGCAAATTATGACGGTGTTTCTTGCCCTAAGCTTCATTTGAGGTCCTATGTTCGGAAGATTGAACCACACACTGCCGATTGGAAGTTATGGGTGCATTTCTCTCAAGGGAGCCTATCGGGGAAACAATTGGTATGGTTCTAT
This sequence comes from Vicia faba, assembly GCA_948472305.1. NCBI lineage: Eukaryota > Viridiplantae > Streptophyta > Magnoliopsida > Fabales > Fabaceae > Vicia > Vicia faba. The sequence continues at coordinate 34,383,751 of OX451741.1, read as the reverse complement.
CAACTGGAAGGAACCAATATTCGTACTTGGGAAGATTTGGTTGTTGCTTTCTACAAACAATACCAATACAATATTAATCTTACACCAACCCGTGTGCAACTATAGAATATGACCATGGGCTCGAACGAATGTTTTAAAGAGTACACCCAGAAATGAAGAGATCTAGCAGGAAAAGTTCAACCTCCTTTGTCTGATAGGGAGTTGGTTGATATGTTTATGGGAACTTTGACAGGTCCTTTCTTCAGACATCTGATTGGAAGCTCTCCAGTCGGGTTCACCGAGTTGATATTAACATGAGAACATGTTGAAGGTGGAACCAGAAGCGGAAAAATTCAGGTGGTTATGTCTTCAAGTACTGTGAAGAAGAGATTCAACAGGAAAAAAGAATGTAATGTTGTGTATGGCCATAAGGGTCGTGGTAGAGCTGACTGCAACCAATATGTGGGGGTAGTGTTATTTTCTAATCCTGCGCCAGTGCAACAACATCAACACGGTAATCAGCGTAGGTCTGATGCACCCAGGAGACAATTTACCAAGATCGATGTTGTACCCCAAAATTTTCTCTCTCATTTATCAAATATTTTCTCACAAAGATCTCTCTTGGTTCAAGACTGCACTAGGATTGATCAGCTCAAGACACCTCCTTAAGCATTGATGACCAAATTAGGGTTTGAGATTGCACAAGGATAATTGAACTTTCAATGCTTCATATGACTTTCATGGATCATTATGTACCCCCAATATTACTCATGCCAAGTTTCAATCCTTGGATCACACTTTTGCTTAGTTAATTGAGCAGTTGACCTAAAAATCAACTGTATTGGGGAAAAAGTCAATTATGGCCAATTTACAGTCAAACTTCATAATATTTTATCCACATAAACATTATAAACTCATATGTATACTTTGATCAAGTTTGGACCATAATTCCTCAAGAAATTTAATCAAATCATCAAAAGGGCAAAATGGTCAAAATTAGGGTTTTGTTTGAGAAAGGGTAATTTCTGATTTTTGACCTAGAAAATGGTCAATTGTTTAGAAGCATGATCTCAAGAGTTCAATTTCATATTTTTTACCTAATGGCATGACCTAAAACATTGCTCAAGATCAATTGGATTGTTAGTGAATTCTCAGTTAACTGATCAAAAGTCAGTTGTACACTGAAAAGTCAAACTTTGACTTTTTGGTCAAAATTCAATCTCAAAGATCACAATTCATCAAAACATGTCAAAATATGAAACTTATTCATCAAGAAATCAAAAATTCAAGATTTCATTTTGAAAAGTCAAAGTTTTCTAACTTAGAAATTTTTCTAAGTGTTTAAAACTTCATGTTTTTTCATAACTTTGAGCCAATTTTTCACCATGATGCAAGTTGATTCAAAAGAAACTTTCAACATGAAAGTTGTATATCTCCATGATATCTACAACATTTCTTTACATAACTTCTCCAAAAAAATGCTTGGATCTCAAGTTATTAATTCATAAAGTCATGGTCTTGAAATTGAACACTTAGTGAAATTTTGCCCTAGTTTTGGTCAGGATTTTGACCTAAATTCATGGCACTTTTTCATATAGTTCCAAGGGGAATTTTCAAAAGAGATTCAAAGATGGTTGTAGAGAACATTATAAGCTTTCCAAAATGTCACAGAACTCCTTGAGATCATTTGTGAGCAAAGAGAATCGAAGAGATGAAGTTAGGGTTTTCAAACTTATATTACAAGCCATTTCATGATGAACAAGAATTCAAATCCAAGCCTATGCTGCATGAATCTTACTTTGCAGGTTTCTAACTTCTAAATCTATCCATAATCAGAAGATTACACAACAATTTGAGCTATGATCCAAGTGTTTGAGTCTTTGTTCAAGTGATTGTTCCATTAATGGAACAAAGTTCACACTTCCATTTTGGAAAAGTGACTTTAATCACAAAGTCAATGCATAGAGCTCCTAACTTGTTTCATCTGAACACAATATATGTCAAGGAAAAAGCAACATGTCTAGAGCCTCCCATAAACTCAGGCCATTCTTGTACTACACATTGAAACTTGTTTTCCCACTTTTCTTCAAAATCAAGTAACATAGCCATAACTCTACATCTTGTGCTTCTGACCTCCACAAGTACTCCAACCTTTTCCTTAATTATGCACAAGTATATTGCAACATAACACACGAAGATACAGACTCCCAAACTCCCTGAAAACTCAGATTGTACAAAACCTCCATTTTTGTGTCATTTCTGACTTTGAACTTCAATCTTCAAAACCACTCGTGCGTTTCTTGGCTTAACACTTCCAAAAGCTTCTTCGCATCATACACAAACCATTCCAATACCTGTTTTCAAACTGTAACACCATTTATACCATCTTCCATAACCAAAAACACAGGTCTACATCTTGACTTCTCTAGACCATTCCAGCCACCCTTAGCTCAAGCCAGCCATTGCATTAGCTTCCTAGAGGTCCAAGGAAGCTAACTTGATCATCACCACTGCCTGAAACAAGCCCAAATCCATTTCACGATTTCCATTTTTGAGGTATTTTTCTTGAACTTCTATCTTCATATTTAGGCATTGTTAGGCTTGCATTTGTGAAGATAAAATATAGACATCATTGCCCTGAAATTATACATGTCCATAGATTTTATTTATTTTGATTGAGCTAGGAGAATTTTGAGTTTGAACTTTCTGAAATATTTAGGTCAGAATTTGGTGCTTTTAGAAATTCTCATTCATCTTGGATTTATAGCTTATGATATTTATATGGTTGGATTCGTGTGACAAAATGGAGCAATTTTCATGTTTACATTTTTGAAAATGGTTGAGAAATGAACAAGTTGCAGGGAGTTTGGCTGGAGGTTGAAGATGAAGTTATAACATGGACTTGTTTTGTTTTAAGTTTATTGATTGTTGTATAATGAACGGATGAAATAGGCCACCCTAGTGGTACAACAAGCGCGCGTATTATGAGGTCTTGGGTTCGAGCCCTAGCGAGACATTTTGGCAATTTTCTCATTCTTTTACACTTTTTTTCATTTTTGTTTGCAGCCAATAAGCGCTTGGGCCTTCCTCCTTTGAGCCTGGGAATTTTTGTTAGCCTTCCACCCTCCTAACTGTTTTTAACACCCCTGACCCAATTTTCTTTAATTATTTTCTTTTCTTTCTTATTTTTGCTTTTATTTCTTTTCTTCTTTAATATTTTTATTATTATTATTACTATTATTATTTTCATAAATCATAAAAAATCCAAATTTATTTTTATTTATTATTTATACTTATATATTTTTATTTTCTACATAAAACTAAAAGATAAAAAACATTTTCTTAAAATAAATAAATTTCTTTTCTTTTTCTTAAATAATTATTTTTTAGACTTAGGTTAAATTAATATATTATTTTATATTCTTAGTTAAAATTAATTTAGAACTTGTGTTATTTTAATTTATTAATCTTCATTTTTTTCATTAATTTAAAACCTTTTCATAAAAACCCTAAAAATCCTTTCCAAATTAATTTCTTTTCTTAATTAGTTTAAATTAATTTTATTTAATTTTAATTAATCATTTTCTTTAATTAGGTCAAGACAAAACCCTTTCATAAAAACAACAAAAATAATTTCTTTTTCCATTTATATTCTTGCATTTTTATTTTCAATTTTGTACAATATTCAATATGGTTGTAATAGATAATTAGGTTTAATTTTTTTGCAATCCCCATTTGTAAATTTGTACACCCCCTCCCCTAATGATGTAATACCATAGTAATTTTACTTTTCTCAATTTATCGCTTTATATAAATGCTAGTAATTAGGGTTTATATGAGAAGATAAAATCAATAAGTAGCAAACCCTAATCAAAGACTAAACAAAGCATAAAAATCAATACATTTGCACACAAGCACCCCTAGGGTAAAATCCACTTGGTTGCCTTGTAAAAATGGCCATATTATGCATGTGAGGTATCTTAGCAAAAACAAGCAAAAATACAAGATCATAGTCCCTCGATGATGCTATCTATGTTGCCTTTTCAAAATGATCTTAGTCCCTAAAGAAAGATGCTAAGATACCTTGCAACATTGCTAATCATTGTTATACAATGACCCACACCTGTCCCGTTTACATCCAAAGATAGGGTTACTTGCCAAATCAATGGTAAGATAACAATGTCAAAGGAAAGAGGAAATAAACATGAAAGACTTTTGAGTAGGTAGATTGTTCCTAGTTACTTTCTCAATTTCAGAACAAAAACATCCTTGCTATTTTCAAAACAAACACCAACACTTTCAAAAATATCTTTCAAACTTGAAAACATTTTTCAAAAGATCAACACTTAGTATACATTCTTACGAACGAGAATCATTACAAAGTTTGCCAAAACGATGGTGTCTTTTCAAAAAAACTTTCAAAAACCACACAAAGCATAATTTCAAACAAAAGAAAGTGATCTAGCAAGTAACTAAGAGCCCATGGAAAACCATGGATGAAAAGGATGCAAATACCTTCCATTTTCATAATCTACCCCCCCCCCCCCCTGAACTCAAGAAACAATCTCAAAGGTCTTTCCTATGCTTTTTCACCTTTCCTTTTGGATAAAAGAAAAGTCGGTGGCGCCTCTTGCTAACCGTAACATTTGCGATAAAATGCAAAACAACCAAGTCAGTTCTCCCACCATATCACAGAAATGGCGACTCTGCTGGGGAAATATTCTTAAAGTGGGGTTACCTTAGAGTTAGATCACATTTACTTGCTTTCATTGTTTGACTTGTATGCTTTACATTATGGTTCCTTGTTTGGGCTTGAATCCTCTACCCAGATTTGGGATACCTTATAGGTAAGTAGCAATACGTTATAGAAATTGTGCGGGGTATACCGACATGGTCTAAGCAATAGCTATGTTAGTGTGACATATTTGTGGGTACCGGTAGCCCTTGAGTAGTCAAGGAGAATACGGGGCCGCTGAGTGATGTCATGAAGCACTAATGAACTTTTAGAACCTTTACTTGACCAACTTGGCCTTTAGGATGTAGTGAGATGACCAGCTTTGGTGCAGTCCGAAGTTGGTAGATACTCGATACTACACTCATTGAGGTTTGGTTTTTTGGATATTTCGGTCTCCATTAAAGAGGATTGCGCTGAAACAATGCCCAAGGAAACAAACCAGTGATATTGAGCTCCTTAGAACCAGGTTACTATTACTAGGACAGGTTTGAGCCAACTAAACTTCAAGAGGGTACTTACCTATGAGACTCCATGAAAGCCTAAACCTAAGGACTTGTTTTCTTTGTTTGTGTATAGATACTTGTACATAACATCATAAACATCATAAACATCATAACATCATACTCATACTCACTAACCATTTCAAGGATTTTTGGGATTTATCTTTGTTCTGTTTTTTAGGACATGGATTCTATTCGTAGGAAAACCATTCAAGTCAATCTTGTAAGGATCCCTCCTCAACTTAAAGAGCTAGCATCAAGTATTCCTGAAAATTCTCCATTTACCGAGATACATGGTCGCCTACTAAACTTGGTCACCACCAACACTGGTGAAGACATGATGAAGGTGCTCTTTCAGTTCTTTGATCCCTTACACCATCGCTTCACTTTTCCCGATTATCAACTTGTGCCGACTTTGGAAGAAATCTCCCAACTCTTGAGGATTCCCATTCTCAATCAACTACCTTTCAACGGTACGAAAAGAGATCCAAAGCTAGAAGAGATTGATCAAGCTCTACACTTGCAACCATCTGATATCACAACTAATTGGGAAACAAGGAGTGGTGTCAAAGGTTTCCTAGAAAAGTTCTTGTTTGAGAAAGCCCAAAACTGTTGGAACTCTTTAGATTTGAAAGCTTTTGAGGAAATTGTGGTTCTCCTCATCTATGGGATGGTTTTATTTCCAAATTCTGACTAACTCATAGATGTGAACACCGTCAAAATCTTCATGTCTCGTAACCCGGTGCCTACTTTGCTAGGGGACATCCTACATTCCTTTCACACTCGTACTATGAGGAAAAGAGGTATCCTCATGTGTTATACTCCTCTCTTGTCAAGATGGTTTATTTCTCATCTTCCCCAATATGTGTTGAAGAATGAGCAAGGTTCAATATGGTTACATAGGTTGATGACGCTCAGACATTCAGATATTCATTGGTGCTCCCTCTCTTTGGAGAATATTACTATCATCGACTGTTGTGGAGAATTCCCCAATGTCCCTTTGCTTGGAATTTGAGGAGATATCACTTACAACCCCTTCTTAGCCCTACGGCAGTTTGTTTACACCCGGAGGGATGGTCCCCATGAGATGCTTATCCAAGGAGTGGTATTTGACTACGAGAATAACGATCAAGGTTACTGCCAAAGGTTTATCCGAGCTTGGAGAATCTTGAACAAGGTGGATAGAAAGACACTAGGACACAAGAATTCCATTCCCCTCGAGCCTTACTGTGATATGGTGGCCAGAACCGGGACGTGGTTTCCCTATTTTATTAAGGAAATTTTGTTGGTTTGCATTTTGTGTTTGTGTTTGCAAAATATCGCGGTAAGCAAGAGTTGCCACCGTCTTTTATTTTATCCAACAATGAAAGGAAAAAAGCACAAAAAAATTCCTTTTTCGAGATATTTCTGAGTACGAGGGGTATATTTATAGAAAGGGAAGGTATTAGCACCCTTTGTATCCATAGTTATCTACGGGCGCTTAGGTACTTGCTCATTATTTTCAAAATTGTTTTCTTTGTGTTTGTGCGCTTTGAAAAGTTTTTGTTTTGACTTCGATTTAACTCTTGCTTCTATCTTCAAGAGTGTAATGAAGTGTTTTTGAAAACTTTGTTTATAAAGGAGTGTAAGTGTGGAAAAAATTTGTTTGGAATGAGCAAGTACTTAAAAGCTAATCTACCTACTCGAAAAAAGAATCGTTCTATGCTTGTTTCCTTTAGACAATGCTATCCCACTATTAGTGAGTAGGTAGCACCGTCGTTGGAGTTTGAGGGTCAATTCGAAAGGGACGCACCGTCACTAAAGCAATGTTAGGACGTCTTATTAATAACCCTAATGTCTTAGATCAATTATTCGAGGCAACAATTCCAAGGCAACCATTCCGAGGCAACTTTTCCGAATCGGGACTTTGATCTTTGTTTAGACAAAAGGACAACCACTAAAGCATCCTATACTCAATGACCATTTACCGAAGGAAACCAAGTGGGAGTGTACCCTAGGAGTGTGCATGTGCGAATGATTCAATTTCAGTTTATTTATCTTTGCACATTTAGGGTGATCTAACTGTTTTAAAATTAATCATACATTCTTGTCATGCATCCTATTATCATACATCTAACAGTTAATAATTTGTGGAATTTAAATTGCGGAAATTAAACTAAGCTATTACAAGGCTTCAAGTATTTACATAGCCAAAAATAAACCCTTTGAAAATAAATCGATAATGAAAAGTAAAAGTCCTAATTAAAACTATTACAAACTGTGAGCAGATACAATAATTGGATAAAAATAATAATAAAGCGCGCGATGAGAATTAGATCGACGAGAAACTAGGGTTTTGACCCTTCTAACCTAATTAAAAGAAAAAATGTTTTTTTGTTGTTTTTAATATTTTTTAAAGAAAAGAATTAAGTTTTTCTAAATTAAATATGAAAATTAATTAGTGATTAAATCGTAAAAATAATAAATGACCTATTTTTGGTTTTTTTTTTGTTATTTTAGGAAAAAAATAAAATATAATTAAGTTAGTAACAAAATCCTAATTGTTCTAATTAATTTTAATTTATTTACAAAAAGAAATTAAAGTTTTACCTAAAATTAAAATTTAATTAAGAAAAAATCCTAAATCTATTTTTATGTGATTTTTATATTTTTTTATTGATAAAAAAATAAAAGGGATTAAAAGAAATAAATAAAACGAATAAAACATGAAAATAAAGATGGGCTTAGTAGCAAAAGTAAACAGGGGGTGCAATCATCAGAAATCCCTAGGCCCGAATCTTCAAAAGCTCATGCTCTAACTATGGTGTTTTTTTATTCTTGCATGGAACCTATGATTCAACCATCCATAATTGTTCTATATAAACTCAAACAAACGTTAGCATACCATAAAATGTGATTAAAATTAGAGATTCAAAGTTTAAAATTTTACCAAACCGGTGTTGTCAAATGGGGGGCATGCTAGGCGTGTGATGGATTGCTCTTGAGCCTTTTAAGACTCTTGAAGACTTCAAGAGAATGGTTTGAGGCTTGATGTCAATTGAGAGACACTGGAACCTCGAGATATGACTGACACCAATTCTTTGATTTTTTGGAGAGCTTTTTGAAGAGCTTTTTGAGAGCTTTTTAGAGAGGATTTTCGTCCCTTTCAAGATTGTATTGATCTATATTTATATAGGAGAATGAGGAGACAAGAAAGCATGGAAAGAATCTCCCTCATAATGTTGTGTTTTAAGACCATGATCAAAATTTGAAAAAAATGCCATATTTGATGATTTTATGCCATTTTCACATGTGGATGAACCTGGACATATTTGAAGAGTTATTGCATGAAATCAATTGACATAAACCAGCATAAAACTTTCCCAAAATTGATTCACATCAAAATTTATATTATTTCTATTATTTATTTATTTAATTCTGAATTTTAATGAATAAAATATCAAAATAAATAGCATAAATAGTATAAAAATGTATGGGTGGGGTTAGAGGTCGTGGGCCATGTTAGGAATGAGTTTCAAACTTGAAAAGATAGGCCCATTTGGAAAAATCCAAGTTTGGTCAATATTTGCTTCATGCATTTTTTCAAAAATTGTCCAACTTTGACAATGCATATCTCTCTCAATTTTAACCTTATGAGGGTGTTCTTGGACTTTTTAGAAAGCTTATTATGTCCCCTAAGATACCACTTTGGTTAAATGTCAATTCGATCTTGCATGTTCATGTAAGAAGCTTTGACCCAAAAGGTGTTTTTGTTGACTTTCCAAAATGACCTATAATGTCCAAATTCATAACTTCTTGTGAGTGCATATTTTGAACTTGGGATCTGAAGATGGATTGTAGGGAACTGCATCCTCTTCAAAATGAGATTTAGATGGGTCATTTCTCATAAAGTATGAGAAAGTTATGCTTGGTCAAAGTTGAGTTGACTTTTCCTACAAAACCCTAATTTAGCAACTTTTGAGTCTTGATGAATTATGAGCAATCCTTGATGAATCATGATCAAACCTTGATCAAATGATGAAATATACTTCAAAATGAGGATGTTGACCAAAAATCTTGAAGTTTGACTGTATGTGGGCCACAGTTGACTTTTGCCCTAGCATAGTCGATTTTTAGGCCTTTGAGCAATTGACTGAGCAAAGTTCCTCTGCAAGGCTTGAAACTTGAAATGGATGATCTTGAGAACATATTAGGACAATGTTGAGCATTTGGGGTCCCTTGGACTCAAGTATCTATATGCAACATGAAACCCTAATTTGAGGTAGACTGCCTTAGGAGAGAGCTTGTCTGGCCAACCCTTGGACTACCTTGAGCAACTTGGGGATCTTTCTTGAAATGTTTTGAGAAATGTGGGAGGGAAGTTTTGGGGTACAACAGCTTCCCCTGTTCAATCTTCTTAAACCTGAAGATTTAGATTGGCTTTCGTGTCTTTCGTGATCCGAAGGTGGAAGAGGATTGAACACTAGAGTGCCCAGAAATTTGCACTCGCATGAAGTGGTAATTGTCTTGTGATGTCGGGAATGGGCTTATAGATTCCATTTGGAAATTGCTGACGAGGGGATCGGCTTAAAGATGCCATCTGAAGGAGTTTCGATCACATAAGAGATTCCTTAGCGAGAGCTTGTATACCTGTCGTTGAGGAAGATTCCGCTGGGGAGGGCTGATCTTTGTTGAGAGAAGTAGAATTCTAGGAGCTTTGGTCGTCCGTATTCCAATGAGGAAAAACCTATATTGAATTTTAGGAACTTCGGTCGTCCGTATTCTACTGAGGAATCATCTCTGCTGACATTTAGGAACTTCAGTCATCTATTGTTCAACTGAGGAATTAACTCCGGCTTGAGGAAGCGGAAGTGAACTGTGTATCTAGTTGTGTACAGGCTGCACCGCAACCTACTAGGGGAAGGTGAAATCGATCGTGTTTGATAGTTCTGGGTCTTACAGTGTTGTGGACTGCTGTCTGGAGAAAAGAGAAAAGAAACCTAGATAGTAGGGTTATGAGAAGGAACCTGGGTAAGGTTGCTTCGTGAGGAGTTTGGATAACACTGCGTATGAACCGAGAAGGAACCTGGGTAAGGTTGCTTTGTGAGGAGTTTGGGTAAAACTGCGTCTGAACCGAGAAGGAACCTAGGTAAGGTTGCTTTGTGAGGAGTTTGGGTAAAACTGCGTCTGAGCCGAGAAGGAACCTGGGTAAGGTTGCTTTGTGAAGAGTTTGGATAGAACTGCATCGGTACTGAGGAGGAACCTAGGTAAGGTTGCTTCAGGATGAGTCTAGGTGAAACTACATCAGGAAAGAGAAGGAACCTAGGTAAGGTTTCTCCAAGATGAGTCTAGGTGAAACTACATCGGGAAAGAGAAGGAACCTAGGTAAGGTTGCTCCATGATGGGTTTAGGTGAAACTACATCGGGAAAGAGAAGGAACCTAGGTAAGGTTGCTCCATGATGGGTTTAGGTAAAACTACATCTGAACTGAGAAGGAACCTAGGTAAGGTTGCTCCATGATGGGTTTAGGTAAAACTGCATCTGAACCGGGAAGAAACCTAGGTAAGGCTGCTTCATGAGGAGTTTAGGTAAAATTGCATTTGAACCGGAAAGAAACCTAGGTAAGGTTGCTTCAGGATGAGTCTGGATAATACTACATCGGGAAATTGTAAGGAGGAACCTGGGTAAGGTTGCTTCAGGATGAGTCTGGGTGAAACTACATCGGGAAATTGTAAGGAGGAACCTTGGTAAGGTTGCTTCAGGATGAGTCTGGGTGAAACTACATCGGGACCGAGAAGGAACCTGGGTAAGGTTGCTTCGGGATAAGTCTGTGTAAAACTTCAGGAGGAACCTGGGTAAGGTTACTTTGAGATAAGTTTGTGTAAAACTTCAGGAGGAACCTGGGTAAGGTCACTTTGTGATAAGTTTGTGTAAAACGTCAGGAGGAACTTGGGTAAGGTTACTTTGGGATGAGTTCGTGTAAAACTTCATTCAGAAATATATGAGAAAGGACCCGTTTAAGATTTTTCAGGATAAACCCGTGTGAAGTTGCATTTAGGAGAAACCCGTGTAAGATTGCTTCGTGACGAACCCGTGTAAAGCTGCATTTGATCGTGCAGATAATTACTCTGTTTAGTTTCTGGCGTTAATCTTGAACTTGCAGAAAGTTGTTGATGATAACCATCTTTCCCGAAAAGGTACATGATTAATTGTATATGATGCATGACATGCTTTGTATGATGATGTTATCAAAATAAATGAAATTATGTTGTATGCAATATGTATGCGCACGTCATGATATATGAACATGAAATGCTATTGTGGTACGTCCGAGTTTGGGAAAATAAATCCCTGACTGTTGTTGGAGAATAAAGAGTTTCGCTCGCTGGAGATAACGACCGAAGATGATTGGGAGAATAATCCTGCGGGAGAGAATAACTCCGCTGAGGAATGGACTAACGAGGAAATGACTCTGTGGGGAGTATATACTCTGCTAGAAGATCTGCTGATTTGGAGAAATAAAACTCAGCTGGGGATGAATTACTGTTGCTGGTGACAGTGAACCCTGTTGGGGATTGAATTTCTGTCTGTGAAAGGAATGAACTCTGCTGGGGATGATTTTCCAATGGTGACTTCACTGGGGATAATCTTTTAGACTCTAAAGGGGATAATCTTCCAGACTCCACTGGGGATAATCTTCCAGTGCTGGTGATAGATAAACTCTGCTTGGGGAGAATCTTACCGACCCATTCGTGGTTACGAGCCTCAGCTGGGGAGAATTAACACCACTGTGTTTTTCTTACTCTACAGGGAGTGTAGATGTTACTGGGACGCGGGCTGAGGATATGACAATGACTTTGCATCGAGACTTTTCTGCCTCTGTATCTGCGGGAGAAGGTGCCTGTGGAGGCCTTGTGGATCGAGTATTATTCCAACCTATGAGGTGCTTGGTAATTGCCGATTGAAATGACAAATCTTCTTTTGGTAGGCAAGTGAGGAGATGACAGGACATAGTCATACGCTTTAATCCCTAACTTTTTCCTAGACTGTCTTTTCAGATTTTCAGTCCACCAAGATACCCTTTCTTTCCCAAGCCGCCTTTTCAGGTTTTCGACTTGCCGGGTGTACAAATCTTTTTTTGTTTTTATCCCTAATTTTTTCCCGAACCCTTTTACTTCGTCGGGATGCCCTTATTTTTTCCTAGGCATGTCAACCTAGCGGGTCTTTGTTCATGCGCAGTATTTTCTAACTATGTCCACGCTCTCAGGGTGTAGGGAGTTGTTATTGTCGGTAGTGTTATGTTGCCATACTACCAGAAGATGTTTGTTTGATCATACAAGATTCATTGCTGGAATTCATGTCCAATGCCCCAAGTAATTCAGATGGAGATTTGCCCCTGGCTATTTGGCATCTTTGAGAGACTCCTTGAATCTTGACTTGACTGCCCCAGATGATAGACAATGATCATGTCATGCCCCTTGGTTGGAAGTGCTTTTTTCACTTGAGGTGATCCTTTTTATTGAGAAGATTTTTGTTCACTAGATATTCGTCGTGCGAATTTCTCTGTTGTTGAACAAATAGTCATATGCAAATAATGTTATTTTAAGAATGCAAAGCTTATGTCTGTCTTGAAATTTTTGAAAATGCATTTTTCAGTAAGACAGGAAAATTTTGTAAAATTTGATGTCAACTCAGGATTTACAGCAAGTCCTACAGGAGTCACGATACCTTTTGTAACAGTATGCCTTCGAACTAACCCATGCTTAAGCTAGGACTTTTAAGGGTTATAACATGGCCTGGTTCACGGTTCAAGAAACAAAGGATAAAGGCTCAAATTTTATTTGTACCCACCCATTCTTTGTGATGTTCTTCGATCCTAAACTCAGCTAATTGTGTATTTAGATCATGTTTGAGTCTTTGCTTTGATATTCCAGCAACGGTTCGGATACTGACAATTTATTTTGAACAGACAGTCATTTTTGTTGAGAGTTTGTAGGATCTCTTTCTTTTTTATTTTATTATCCCTGTCTTTTGCCTGAACTGTTTCTTTTGTGATTACAGTCAGTGGGATGCCCCAGTTTTTCTTAAGTCTCCTTCATAGGTTTTAACTTAATGGGCTTTTATTTCGAGAGATAATGACTGCCTGTCTTGAAGATTATATGGAACCATCACCGTCTTTTGTTTTGGAAGGACCTCTTTGATGCCATTCATTGTGCACCCGAATTAACTGAGAAAACTACCCTGCCCCCAGGTTCTGATTAAGGTTTTTTTTTAATTTGCGTGAAAAGAAAAAAACTCCAACTTCTTTGGCTCAAAGGGGTTGACGAGGGATTATCTTCCTTATAACTCCACTGTTTAGGATTTGAAACAAAGCTTGTACATCGTCAGCGGGGTCTGTTCAAAAGCATATTGTAGAGATTTTGATATCATTTTCGTCATCCTCCCTCTAAAGGCTTAGAGTTTTTTAATAGAGAGTTAAACATCACAAAAATGAAAGCAATTTGAATATAGTGAATACGAATGGATTGATTCAAAACAGACATATGCAATGCATTAATGAAATAATAAGGTTTTAACATGACTAAATGTTTGAACAATCAAAAGAAAATTACAAATTGAAAATTCTAATGAACAAAAAGTCTTCTCGTCTCAGGACTTGTCACTTCAAATGGTGAGCCTTGGAGGATTGACAAAAACATTCCAGTTGACCATCTTGTGTGAATTCCAATGCTCCTTTATTGATCAGGTCTTGAATTTTGTTTTTCAATGCCCAACAGTCATCAGTATCATGCCCCGGGCTGTTGGAATGATATGCACACCTTGCATCAGGATTTTAGTCTGGGGAGGCTATGTTGGGATTCTGAGGAGGGTCCCTTAACGTCACCAGATTCATTCTCAACAGGTGTTGTAAAGCCTGAGATAGCGGCATGTTGAGTTTGGTAAATTGCCTCTTGGGTGTATCTGGCTTACTCTGATTAACCTGTTGCTTTTAGCAAGGTTGTTATTGGACCCGTGATGTAGTAGCAATTTGGAAAGGTCCACCCTTCACCAAACCAAACCCTTGTCTTCTTGGAGGCTGATAAATGACTTGGTCCCCGGCCTCGACTGTTTGCTTCATACTATTGTATCTATCTTGATGAAGCTGGTTGATAATGATTCTCAGCTCTTCTTGTTCCGGGGCTAAGCTTTGGATAAGGGTCGTCTGCCCCAGCATTTGGGTTCTTATTGCATTTACCTCAGCTTGCAGTTGTTCTAACCGTTCGTCCTTATTGTCTTCAGGACTTTTCTTGACCAAGTCCCCAACGAGGAGTGTTTTCAACTCTTCCTGCCCCTTGGACAGGTTTAGGAATATTTCCCTGAAATGAGTTTCTTAAAGATCTCTGGTGTCTTGTTGGAGAGTTATTGCTGAAATAAACAGCGAGAACATGAGAGACCTGTACTGGGAGACCTGTTATGCAATGATATGTATGATATATGTATGCAATGTTTTCAAGGATCTCGCGGGGTAAACAAGAAACTGTTAGAATTTGAATTTTGCAGCTTTGATTCAAGAAACTTCGTGTCATCAAGAGTCCTTTTTCAAGAGTCAAGCTCACCATATCGAGTGGGTCATAGCCACCGACTCAAATTATTGTGTTTTGATCTCTAGATGACATTGGCTAGAGGAAAATAAATCCCCTTTGCCCCTTGCTAGATGTTTGATTTACCATAACCTGTATCACAAACCTTTGAGATCCTTGAAATGGTTAAGGAAATGTTAAGGCATAATGTTATGATGTGTATGTTATGCGTTTAAGCAAAAGTATGAGGTAATGTAAACAAGTAAATCCGGCAAGAAATCCAAGGTATTGGATAAGGACTGTAAACAAAACCTGCAAGGAACTCAAGTTGTTAGATAACAAACATGTGCAAGTAGTTTAAGTTGAAAGCACACAAGTCACACAATAGTCCTTAAATTTCAGGCTGACATAGAGTTTAGGTATTACCCTCTTTCAGTTTAGTTGGTTCAACCTTTCCTAGTAATAGTAACCGGGTTCTAGAGGTTCTCAATATCACTGACCATCCTCAATCGGTCATAATTCCAGTTTAGCAACCTTTTCTTGCGGTTGGAATCATCAAGAGAGTATGGTCTCAATGAGTGTAGCATACTGCTACTTTTCTATGGCCAAGTGGGTCAATTCTAGGTTCTAAGGTCAGTTGATGCTTAATGACCCATTAGCAGCCCCATACTCTCCTTGTTGCTCCACAAGGGATATCGATGCCAACTAATGTGCCACATCAACGTAGCTACTGCTTCAACCATATCGGTCTACGCTGTACAGTTCCCTCATAGTCTATTGCTACTTACCTAAAAGGTATCCCCAGATCCGGGTTAGGATCTATAGTAACTCCGATACAAAGCCCATAAATATAAAGCAAACAAATCAAACAAATCAAACAATATGATGAACTAATCCTAAGGTACACCCCACTTATATTATTCCCCGGCAGAGTCGCCAGTTTGTGATACGGTGTCCAGAACCGGGACGTGGTTTCCCTATTTCGTTAAGGAAATTTTGCTGGTTTGCGTTTTGCGTTTGTGTTTGCAAAATGTCGCGGTAAGCAAGAGTCGCCACCGTCTTTTATTTTATCTAACAAGGAAAGGAAAAAAGCACAGAAAAATTCCTTTTTCGAGATATTTCTGAGTACGGGGGGTAGATTTATAGAAAGGGAAGGTATTAGCACCCTTTCTATCCGTAGTTATCTACGGGCTCTTAGGTACTTGCTCATTATTTTCAAAATTGTTTTCTTTGTGTTTGTGCGCTTTGAAAAGTTTTTGTTTTGACTTCGATTTAACTCTTGCTTCTGTCTTCAAGAGTGTAATGAAGTGTTTTTGAAAACTTTGTTTATAAAGGAGTGTAAGTGTGGAAAAAATTTGTTTGGAATGAGCAAGTACTTAAAAGCTAATCTACCTATTCGAAAAAAGAATCATTCTATGCTTGTTTCCTTTAGACAACGCTATCCCACTATTAGTGAGTAGGTAGCATCGTCGTTGGAGTTTAAGGGTCAATTCGAAAGGGACGCACGGCCACTAAAGCAATGTTAGGATGTCTTAGTAATAACCCTAATGTCTTAGATCAATTATTCGAGGAAACAATTCCGAGGCAACCATTCCGAGGCAACTTTTCCGAATCGGGACTTTGATCTTTGTTTAGACAAAAGGATGACCACTAAAGCATCCTATACTCAATGACCATTTACCGAAGGCAACCAATTGGGAGTGTACCCTAGGAGTGCGCATGTGCGAATGATTCAATTTCAGTTTATTTATCTTTGCACATTTAGGGTGATCTAATTGTTTTAAAATTAATCATACATTCTTGTCATGCATCCTATTATCATACATCTAACAGTTAATAATTTGCGGAATTTAAATTGCGGAAATTAAACTAAGCTATTACAAGGCTTCGAGTATTTACATAGCCAAAAACAAACCCTTTGAAAATAAAGCGATAATGAAAAGTAAAAGTCCTAATTAAAACTATTACAAACTGTGAGCAGATACAATAATTGGATAAAAATAATAATAAAGCGTGCGATGAGAATTAGATCGACGAGAAACTAGGGTTTTGACCCTTCTAACCTAATTAAAAGAAAAAATGTTTTTTTGTTGTTTTTAATATTTTTTAAAGAAAAGAATTAAGTTTTTCTAAATTAAATATGAAAATTAATTAGTGATTAAACCGTAAAAATAATTAAATGACCTATTTTTAGTTTTTTTTTTTTTTTTAGGAAAAAAATAAAATATAATTAAGTTAGTAACAAAATCCTAATTGTTCTAATTAATTTTAATTTATTTACAAAAAGAAATTAAAGTTTTACCTAAAATTAAAATTTAATTAAGAAAAAATCCTAAATCTATTTTTATGTGATTTTTATATTTGTCTGTTGATAAAAAATAAAAGGGATTAAAAGAAATAAATAAAACGAATAAAACATGAAAATAAAGATTGGCTTAGTAGCAAAAGTAAACAGGGGGTGCAATCATCAGAAATCCCTAGGCCCGAATCTTCGAATGCTTCATGCTCTAACTATGGTGTTTTTTATTCTTGCGTGGAACCTATGATTCAACCATCCATAACTATTCTATATAAACTCAAACAAACGTTCGCATACCATAAAATGTGATTAAAATTAGAGATTCAAAGTTTAAAATTTTACCAAACCGGTGTTGTCAAATGGAGGGCGTGTTAGGCGTGTGATGGATTGCTCTTGGGCCTTGTAAGACTCTTGAGGACTTCAAGAGAATGGTTTGAGGCTTGATGTCAATTGAGAGAGACCGGAACCTCGAGATATGACTTGCGCAAATTCTTTGATTTTTTGGAGAGCTTTTTGAAGAGCTTTTAGAGAGCTTTTTGAAGAGCTTTTTGAGAGCTTTTTAGAGAGGATTTTTGTCCCTTTCAAGCTTGTATGGATCTATATTTATAGAGGAGAATGATGAGACAAGAAAGCGTGGAAATAATCTCCCTCATAATGTTGTGTTTTAAGACCATGATCAGAATTTGAAAAAAATGCCATATTTGATGATTTTATGCTATTTTCACATGTGGATGAACCTGGACATATTTGAAGATTATTGCACGAATTCAATTGACATAAACCAGCATAAAACTTTCCCAAAATGGATTCACATCAAAATTTATATTATTTCTATTATTTATTTATTTAATTCTGAATTTTAATGAATAAAATATCAAAATAAATAGCATAAATAGTAGAAAAATGTATGGGTGGGCTTAGAGGTCGTGGACCATGTTAGGAATGATTTTCAAACTTGAAAAGATAGGCCCATTTGGAAATAATCCAAGTTTGGTCAATATTTGCTTCATGCATTTTTTCAAAAATTGTCCAACTTTGACAATGCATATCTCTCTCAATTTTAATCTTATGAGGGTGTTCTTGGACTTTTTAGAAAGCTTAGGATGTCCCCTAAGAGAAATATTTGGTTTCATATCAATTGGATCTTCCATGTTCATGTAAGAAGCTTTAACTCAAAAGGTGTTTTTGTTGACTTTCCAAAATGACCTATACTGTCCAAATTCATAACTTCTTGTGAGTGCATATTTTGAACTTGGGAGATGAAGATGGATTGTAGGGAATTGCATCCTATTCAAAATGAGATTTGGATGTGTAATTTCTCATAAAGTATGATAAAGTTATGCTTGGTCAAAGTTGAGTTGACTTTTCCTACAAAACCCTAATTTAGCAACTTTTGAGTCTTGATGAATTATGAGCAATCCTTGATGAATCATGATCACCCCTTGATAAAAATGATGAAATATACTTAAAAATGAGGATCTTGACCAAAAATCTTGAAGTTTGACTGTATGTAGGCCACAGTTGACTTTTGCCCTAGCACAGTCGATTTGTAGGCCTTTGAGCAATTGACTGAGCAAACTTCCTCTGCAAGGCTTGAAACTTGACATGGATGATATTGAGAACATATTAGGAAAATGTTGAGCATTTGGGGTCCCTTGGACTCAAGTATCTTGATGCAACATGAAACCCTAATTTGAGGTAGACTACCTTAGGAGAGAGCTTGTCTGGCCAACCCTTGGACTACCTTGAGCAACTTGGGGATCTTTCTTGAAATGTTTTGAGAAATATGGGTGGGCAAATTTTGGGGTGCAACACTTACCTTAAAGGGGTACGAGCTCGTGCTCAGAAACTCGTAATGCCTTATCCCTCCATCTTACCAGTCATCGTGGAGCCTGTGGTCGAAGGAGATGTTCCCTACATTGTCCTCCATCCCGAAATGCATACCTCTCTCGAAGACTTAAAAAAGGGTTGGATCCACCTTAAGGAAGAACGAGATACTTTCGAGGCTCAATTCTATGCTAGTGAAAATAGGTTCTTGGAGCTTACGATGCAGCTACAAGAAGAGTAAAGTGTGAATGCTTATCTCGCGCCAAAGAGGATGCGTTCGGTCTTTTTATCTTAGAAAGTTATTTTGTAAGCCCAAGAGGCATGATGTAGTCTTTCTTGTTTTTTCTAATGAAAATTAACGTTCGTTCATTCTTTTGTCTATACAAATTTAAATTTCAGTAATCCTTGAAATCATTTGCATGTACATATTCCATGCATCATAACATGACGGGTTTTCGCATAACAGGTTTCCTTATCTTTCTGCTGTTTATTTGAGCAAGATGGATCTAGAGCAAACTGTGAAGGATCTCCAAACCCAGAATTCTCAGTTTCAGGAAACTCTACTAGCCCTAGCCAAGGGGCAACAAGATATGATGGCTTTGCTGGCCGTTAAGAAGAAGCCAAAGAAGAAATCTCTACTCAACATAGGTAGAAGGTTCAAGGAGACAATCCGTCAAATCCCAGAAGCAGAAGATTCATCTGAAGAGGATGAGAACCAGATTGGTAAGGTCAAGAGTACTCGGGCTGACTTTATCAATGATCAAGTATCCGATGATGATTATTTCAATGAGCAGTATTCACCCGCTGATATCAAATACAAGCAGTTAGAAGACAGATTGAAAGCTGTTGAAATCCAAGCCGTCCCCGGTTTAGATTTTGATAATTTGGGTTTGATCTCTGGGGTAGTCGTCCCCCACAAATTCAAAATACCAATCTTTGTAAAGTACGACAGGGTTTCTTGTCCAAAACTCCATTTGAAATCTTATGTGCGCAAGATACAGCTGCACACTGCTGATAAGAAGCTATGGGTTCACTTTTTCCAAGAGAGCTTGGCTGGAACATAACTTGAATGGCTCTATCAGTTAGATGGTTCTCGTATCAATACTTGGGAGGATTTATCTATTGCCTTCTACCATCAGTAGCAGTACAACACCGACTTGGCACCAACGAGGGTTCAGTTGTAAGATATGACCATGGGGAAGAATGAAGGATTTAAGGAATATGCACAAAAGTGGAGAGACCTTTCTAGTAGGGTCCAACCTCCCTTGACTGATAGGGAGCACATAGACATGTTGATGGGCACTGTATCTGGTCCTTTATTTAATCTGTTGGTTGGCTGCTCTTCTTCTGGTTTCACCGAATTGATCTTAACCGGCGAAAGAGTTGAAAGTGGCATCAAAAGTGGAAAGATCTTTGTGGCATCTACCTCCACTCCCAATCCTATCAAGAAACCTTTTGCTTCAAAGAAATAAGTTAATGTTGTGTATAGCGCAAGGGCCCATACCAAGAAGAACGATCATCCGTCTGTCAATGTTGTCCGAATCTCCAATCCAACTCCTACTCCAAAACCATCTACAAATCATCAACGTTTTAAAACTCCAATAAGACAATTTACGAGGTTAGGCATGTCACTATCTCAAGCCCTTCAACATTTGCTCAAGGCTAATTTAGTGACATTGCGTAATCCTCCCACTAACCCTGACACCTCGTCACCAAAGTATAATCCGAACGCTAAGTATGCTTACCATTCAAGCAGCCCCGAGCACGAGACTGACCAGCGTTGGGCCTTGAAGAACAAAATCCAGGATTTGATTGACAACAAGACTATTGAATTTGATCCTCCTCCAACGCCGAATGTAATTACCGCTCTGATTCTGAAGCATGACAAGAGTGTTAATGCTGTTGAAGATACAATTTTTGTTGCCTTTGTTGAAGAATTGACTACTCCGCTGAATATAATCAAGAATAATTTGTTGAAAGTTGGGATCTTCCCTGGCTATGTAAAAGACTGTGTGTGTTGTACAAGATAACTCAATGGATGTGAAGGGCTAAAGAAAGGCATATAACGCCTTATGGATAGGCACGAAATTCTATTCGAGAAGACCCCACTTGCCAGAAGTTTGACTAACAAATGTGAAGACCTCTCCATTATTACCATCTCAAACAAGCCTCTTAGGATCACCTCCAAAGGTCCTATTAGGATTTCAAATGAACCCACTATTGCTCCCTTAATAATTACCAATCCCAGACCAATTCCCTACTCTTCAAACAGAGCGGTACCATGGAACTATGGTGCTGAGGTGTTCTATCATGGGATTAAACAAGATGCCTGGATCGAAGAAGAAAAAGATGACAATGTTGGGAACATAGTTGGCTCAAGCAAAGTAACTAGAACTGGGAGAATATTTCCACCCAATATCTCACCACCAGTTGTTACAAAGACGCCCATCCGTATTACTACTGCCAAGCCAAGTACCGATACAAGAAAAAAGGAGAAGGTTGTTGAGTCTGATGTGACTTAAGTACCCTCCAAGGACGTAGCTGATGAAGAACCCTCCGCTCGCGAGATGGATGAGATTTTGAAGATCATAAAAAGAAGCAACTTCAAGATTGTAGAATAGTTGGGGCAAACCCCTTATTAGATTTCAATGTTGTCATTGCTGCTTTGCTCTGATGCCCATGCTCGAACATTAATCAAGTTCCTGAAAAAGGCTCATGTCCCCCATGAGACAACAACATACCAATTTGAGAATTGTGTGGCTAGCCCGACAGCTGATAATGGCTTGGGATTTTTATATGCTAACTTAACACCTCTCGGGAAGAATCACAATAAAGCTTTACATGTTTCTGTCGAGTGCAAAGGGACTACCTTAGCACAGGTGCTAGTCGACACTGGTTCTTCTCTGAATGTATTATCCAAGGGGCGTTAGACCGTCTAGACTGTGAAGGTTTAGTCTTGAAGCCAAGTTATATCATTGTAAGGGCATTTGACGGATCAAAGAGGACTGTTCATGGGGAGGTGGATCTTCCAATCAAAGTGGGCTCCCAAATCTTCAACTCCACCTTCTATATTATGGATATTCGTCCTGCCTATTCTTGTCTATTAGGTCACTCGTGGATTCATAAAGCTGGGGTAGTAACCTCAACCCTCCACCAGAAACT
The DNA here is from genome assembly GCA_948472305.1 of Vicia faba. Taxonomy (NCBI): domain Eukaryota; kingdom Viridiplantae; phylum Streptophyta; class Magnoliopsida; order Fabales; family Fabaceae; genus Vicia; species Vicia faba. The sequence continues at coordinate 34,361,710 of OX451741.1, read as the reverse complement.
CAAATATCCAGTCAAGGGCATAATAGTCACCATTTGTGGAGAAGAAGAGTTTATGGTGAGCCACCTTAACTCTTTCAAGTACGTAGAGATGGATGGAGAATTCATTGAAACCCCATGTCAAGCCTTTGAAATCATGTCACTGATGATTGCTGCTACCAAATGTTCTTCTGGTGAGTCTAAAGTTGTTAAGTCCTCGCTAAAGATGGTTTCAGTCAAAGACGCCCATGCAGCAACTGAAGAAGGAAACTGCGATACTTAGGGGCAACTCCTCGATATCCCATTTAAAGCAGACAAAATTGGTTTGGGCTTCACCGTAAAAGATTAAAAGGAAGTGAGGCGTGCTCGTGCTGGAAAGCCACCTCTCCGCATTGGAAGCCTTGAAGTCAACGTCGTGGGTGATTCTGAAGAAGGAGCTGCATTTGAAGAGTGGGTGTATCCAACCACAATGGAGCTGAAGAATTGGCATACAAAGGACTTTGTGCCAATCTCCTTCATTGAGAAGTAATCTACTTGTTATTACTTTTATTTCAATTCAAGAACATGTTGTCTGTAATATTTAACAATGACTTTTCAGCCATTTGCCTGGCCTGGGGCACTTTGGTACATTTGTCGAGGGTTTTATTTATGTTCATCTAATCATATGATCATTCAGTACATTGGACTCTTTTGCATTCAAATATTTGTGTTCATTGTCTTTCCTTTCTTGCAAATACATTTTTCAAAAAAAAAATAGCCATGTATCTTACATGCATACACACACATTCTTGCAGTTCCACCTCCACTCTCGATCCTATTGCCAATGACTCTACTATTGCCGACTATGACTTTGAATGTCCTATCAACCAAGCCGAATACGAAGGCCAGGAAGATTGAGACATGCCAGGAGAACTAGCCAAACTTCTATTACAAGAGGAAAAAGCTATTCAACCGCACCAAGAGTCAGTTGAAGTTATCAACCTGGGTACTGAGTCAGATAAGAAGGAAATCAAGATCGGCGCTAATTTGGAAAGCAGTGTCAAGAGCAATTTGGTTCAGATGTTGCATGATTATGTGGAAGTATTTTCTTGGTCTTATGAAGATATTCCTGGGTTGGATACCGACATCGTAGTTCATCGTCTGCCGTCAAAAGAAGACTACCCTCCTGTTAAACAAAAGGTTCGTCGCATAAGGCCTGACATGTCTGAAAAGATCAAAGCTAAAGTGATGAAAAAATTTGATGCAAGGTTCCTAGCTGTGACATCCTATCCTCAATGGGTTGCTAATGTGGTGCCAGTGTCGATGAAAGACGGAAAAATTCATATGTGCGTAGAGTATAGGGATCTGAATAGGGCAAGCCCCAAGGATGGCTTCCCTCTACCACACATTTACATCTTAGTTGATAATACTGCTCAGCATAAAGTCTTCTCTTTCATGGATGGCTTCTCAGACTATAATCAAATAAGGATGGCTCCCGAATACATGGAGAAGACTACTTTCGTTACGTAATGGGGCACCTTCTGCTACAAGGTCATGCCGTTCGGATTAAAGAATGCAGGGGCAACATATCAAAGAGCTATGGTAGCTTTATTTCAAGACACAATTCATCATGAGATAGAGGTATATGCGGATGATCTTATTTCCAGATCACAAACTGAAGAAGAATATCTCGATCACCTTTACAAATTATTCGAGAGAATGAAGAAATACAAGTTGAGGTTAAACCCTAACAAGTGCATGTTTGGAGTATGATCTGGAAAGCTTCTAGGTTTTGTTGCCAGCAATAAAGGCATTGAAGTTTGTCCTGCCAAGGTAAAGGCCATCCAAGAAATTCCAATCCCTCATTCTTAAAAGGAAGTTAGAGGATTCTTGGGTCGTCTCAATTACATTTCCCGTTTCATGTCTCACTTGACTGCTACTTGTGAGCCAATCTTCAAACTCTTGAAGAAAGATCAGGTAGTCAGATGGAATGATGAATGCCAAGCTACCTTTGACAAAATCAAAGAATACCTGCAATAACCTCCTATTCTCATGCCTCCAGTTGAAGGAAGACCCTTGATCATGTACTTGACAGTATTAGAAAACTCTATGGGGTGTGTTTTGGGCCAACATGATGAGTCTGGCCGAAAAGAGAATGCTATTTATTACCTGAGCAAAAAGTTTACCGACTGTGAAACCAGATATTCACTGCTCGAGAAAACTTGTTGCGCTCTGGAATGGGTTGCTCGCCGACTAAGACAGTATATGTTGACTCATACCACTCTGTTGATTTCTAAGATGGACCCAATCAAGTACATCTTCGAGAAACCTGCCCTTTCCGGACGGATAGCTAGATGGCAAATGATCTTGACTGAGTACGACATTTAATACACGACTCAAAAGGCCATCAAAGGAAGTGTACTAGCAGATCATTTGGCCCATCAAGCTATGGATGATTATCAATCAATGAACTTCGACTTTCCTGATGAGAACATCATACTGGTAATCAACTGTGTGAAACTTGGACAATATGACGGACCTGAACAAGGATCCCGATGGACTATGGTCTTCGATGGGGCTTCCAACACCTTAGGTAATGGAATTGGTGTTGTGATGATCTCTCCTGAAGGTTTCCACACTCCTTTCACTGCCATACTTTGCTTCGATTGCACAAACAATATGGCCGAGTATGAAGCATGCATCTTAGGTCTGAAAGTTACTATTGACTTAAGGATCAAACATTTGGATGTGTTCGGGGATTCCACCCTAGTTATCATCCAATTAAAAGGAGATTGGGACACTAAACACCCTAATCTTATCCCTTACATGGAACTTGTGCTATCCCTAATTCCTTACTTCGAATAGATCACTTTTGAGCACTTCCCTACGGAAGAAAACCAGGTGGCTGACGCTTTGGAAACCATGTCTTCAATGTTCAAGGTCAGATGGGACAACGAAGCCCCTATGATAACAATTGAAAGATTCGATGAACCTACAAATTTCTATGAGCTTGACACCAATGTAGCAAAGTCATGGTACCGTGAGGTGATGAGATATCTTGAAACACAAGAGTATCCCGAGGGGGCATCCATCAATGACAGAAAGTTCTTGCAAAGATTTGCAGCCAAATTCTTTTTAAGTAACGGGATATTGTACAAGCGCAACCATGATTCAACCCTACTCCGATGTGTTGACATGAAGGAGGCGGAGGAGATCATGGAAGACATGCACGATAGTCTCTTCGGTACTCACTCAAGTGGATATACGATGGCTAAGAAAATCTTAAGAGTCGGTTACTATTGGTCAATGATGGAGACTGATTGCCATCAACATTCAAGAACTTGTCACGAATGCCAAATCTATGCTGACAAGGTCCATGTGCCTCATATCCCTCTGAATGTCATTACCTCTCCGTGGCCATTTGCAATGTGGGGCATTAACATGATCGGAGAGATCAAGCCCACCGCTTCCAATGGACATCGCTTCATTCTTGTTGTTATCGACTATTTTACCAAATGGGTTGAAGTCGCCTCGTTTGCCTCAGTCACCAAGAATGTGGTAGCCAAATTCATCAGACACAACCTCATTTGCCGTTATGGTATCCCTGAAAGGATCATCACTGACAATGGGACTAACCTCAACAATGCTATGATCACTAAGCTTTGCACTCAGTTTAAGATCAAGCATCATAATTCTTCTCTGTATAGACCAAAAATGAATGGCGCAGTCGAAGCGGCCAACAAAAATATCAAGAAGATTATGCAGAAAATGGTAGTAACCTATAAGGATTGGCATGAGATGTTGTTGTTTGCTCTACATGGCTACCTTACTTCATCTAGAACATCAACTGGGGCAACTCCCTTTTCTCTAGTCTATGGCATGGAAGTTGTTTTGCTAGTGGAAGTTCATATTCCCTCGCTGAGGATTATGAATGAAGCAGGCCTAGGAAAAGATGAGTGGATTCAAACGAGATTGGATCAGCTGAACTTGATTGACGAAAAATGGTTAGCTGTTGTTTGCCATGGTCAGACGTACCAAAAACAGATGATCAAGGCTATCAACAAAAAGATCAAGCCTCGAGTATATCAAGTTGGTGACTTGGTGATAAAACGCATCATTCTACCACAAGGCGACCCTAGGGGAAAATGGACTCCCACCTATGAAGGGCCATTTGTTGTCAAGAGAGTTTTCTTTGGCGATGCCATGATGCTGACTACCATGGATGGTGAAGATTTCCCACACCCTATAAACACGGACATAGTTAAAAAATACTACATATAAGAGACCCACTAGGTTGACACACCTAGGAAAAATAAGGGCAACCCAGTAAACCAAAAGATTTAGGCAAAAATTATGGATATATGCAAAAGATTGTACACCTGGCAAGTTGAAAACCCGAAAGAGCGACTTGGGCAAAAAAGGGTATCCTGGTGGGCTGAAAACCTGAAAGGGCGGTCCAGGAAAAAGTTAAGGATTAAAAGAGTATGACTATGTCCCGTGGAATCAACACAGTTAATTTTATCACCAAGGTCCAAGTTCAAACGGTCCAAGATCAATCCAATCAACTTCTATCAACGGCAAGAGACATTCGAAGACATTGGGGAAATAGTAGAGTTGGAAGGCAATGAGATCATTTCACATGGCTATTTGTTTTCATTCTCAATTTTGTTTTCCTTTCGACAATTTCCTCTTACTAGGATCTCCGTCTCTCTGTACAAAAATGCCTATTCATGGGCAAAGTATCAATACAAATGTACTTTGAAGTGCAAAATTTATGTCTTTTGTTTTGAATGCAAATTTGTCCAATGACTAAAATTGAATGAACATATGCATATGAACATAATTAAAACTATTTGGCACATGTGTCCTACTAAGAAGCAACAAGCATCTCTTTAATGTATATGAAATATACCCACAGAGTTATCTCATTATCATTACCCCTACAAGGACGGCTACAATAAACCTTTCCCCTACGGAGTTGCCCACAAAGTCTCTTTGCATAGGATAATCCCCGACCAGATTCTTAATCTCTTGGAGATCTCTCTCGCCAGGGTTTATTTCTCCAACAGGGTTTATTTTCCCAACAGGTTTTATTTCCCCAACAGGTTTTATTTCCCCAACAACAATCAAGGAACCACAAAATTCCCCAACTGAGTACATACTCCCCAACCGAGTTTATATTCCCCCGGCATAGTCCATCCTCCCCAGCTGTGCCCGTTATTCCTCAACTGTATATCCTCCCCAGTTGAGTGTATCCTCCCAAAGCTGAGCCTGTCCTACCCGACTGAGTCTACACTTTACAATTTGAATTTTTCCTTCAGATTATTGCAAATCATAGGGCCACAACCCCTAATCCACAGTAAAGTCGTTAGCAAAGCCTTTACTATTTCCAAAAAAAAGATACTATGAAGTATGGACCCGACCAAATATTAGCATAATTTTCAATATTATTACTGAAACCTGGACCCGACCAGATAACAGTTTGAGTATCTGAAACCTGGACCCGACCAGATAACAGTTTGAGTATCTGAAACCTGGACCCGACCAGATAACAGTTGATCTCAATTTCAAGATACTATGAAATTTGGACCCGGCCAGATAATAGTCTAACTCTTCAAAGACATAGAATAACCTGGACTCAACCCGACCAAGGTTTAACTTCTTTTCCCCAATAGAGTTTGCCTCTGACCCAACAAATTACTACGAAACCTGGATCCGACCAGATATCAGTTTTTCAATTTCATCTTTTCAAGCAAGTTGTTGTGAAGCCTGGATCCGACCAGATAGAAATCATCCTCAGAGATTCATTGTGAAACTTGGAAACTGACCAAATAACAACTAAATCCCAAAACAGTTTATTGTAAAACCTGGACCAGACCAGATAGCAATTGACTTCATCAACCTCAGAAATCTGCAAAGCCTGGACCCGACCAGATAACAGTTTTTCAAACAGTTTATTGTGAAACCTGGAGCTCGACCAGATAACAACTAACTATGATCCCCAGAGAGACACTATGAAGTCTGGACTCGACCAGATAATAGTACAACTTCCCAAAAACCATGAAACCTGGACCCGACCAGATAGTAGTTACCACTTCAAGTTACTATGAAGCCTGGATCCGACCAGATAACAGTTAACTTTCGTATTCTCAGCAAATTGTGAAGCCTGGACCCGACCAGATAACTATTTAATTTCAAGAAAATTTCCTGCAAAGCCTGGAATCCGACCAGATAATAGTTAATTCATCTCTTCCCCAAATAAGTTTCCCTGAAGCCTGGATCCAACCAGATAACAGTTAACTTCTGTATCCTCAGCAAAATATGAAGCTTGGATTCGACCAGATAATTATTCAATTTCAAGAAAATTTTCTGCAAAGCCTGGAATCCGATCAGATAACAGTTAATTCGTCTCTTCCCCCAGTAAGTTACCGTGAAGCCTGGATCTGACCAGATAGCAGTTAAATACTTCATCCTCGGTAAATTTTGAAGCACCATCCGACCAGATAACAGCTGACATTCAAGAGATATTCTCCAATGAAAGCATCCTTTCAACAAAGTTTGAATATATGCATTTTCTTCATCCCCAACGGCAATTAGGGATTCAACCCCCCAGAATTTCCTCGGCAGCAGTCAGGGATTTATTTTCCCAGACAAAAACATACATCTCACATTCATACATCTAGTGAACATCAAGCAGGCATTAGCATTTTACTAACTCTTTTTCTCACAGGTAAAACATCAAGTTTTAGTATAAATCAACAAAAGATTTGTGATGATACTTCTTCCAGTGTTTACCAACATTCCTCTAAATGGCATTTATAATCCCATTCACCATCCATCTTCGAGTGCAAATTTCTGGGCACTTTAGTGTCCAATCATCCTTCACCATCAAGTCACGAATGACGGATCTGCCAATATAACTCTTCAGGTTTAAGAATATTGAATAGGGGAACCTGTTGTACCCCAAAATTTTCCCTCTCATTTATCAAATATTTTCTCATAAAGATCTCTCTTGGTTCAAAACTGCACTAGGATTGATCAACTCAAGACACCTCCTTAAGCACTGATGACCAAAATTAGGGTTTGAGATTGCACAAGGATAATTGAACTTTCAATGCTTAATATTACTTTCTTGGATCATTATGGACCCCAATATTACTCATGCCAAGTTTCAAGCCTTGGATCACACTTTTGCTCAGTCAATTGAGCAGTTGACCTAAAAATCAGTTGTATTGGGGGAAAAGTCAACTATGGCCAATTTATAGTCAAACTTCATAATTTTTTATCCACATCAACATTATAAACTCGTATGTATCATTTGATCAAGTTTGGACCATAATTCCTCAAGAAATTTGATCAAATCATCAAAAGGGCAAAATGGTCAAAATTAGGGTTTTGACGGAGAAAGGGCAATTTCTGATTTTTGACTTAGCAAATGGTCAATTGGTTTGAAGCATGATCTCAAGAGTTAAATTTTATCTTTTTTACCTAATGGTATGACCTAAAACATTGCTCAAGATCAATTGGATTGATAGTGAATTCTCAATCAACTGATCAAAGTCAGTTGTACACTGAAAAGTCAAACTTTGACTTTTTGGTAAAAATTCAATGTCAAAGATCACAATTCATCAAAACATGTCAAAATATGAAACTTATTCATCAAGAAATAAAAAATTCAAGATTTCATTTTGAAAAGTCAAAGTTTTCTAACTTAGAAATTTTTCTAAGTGTTTAAAACTTCATGTTTTTTTATAACTTTGAGCCAATTTTTCACCATGATACAAGTTGATTCAAAAGAAACTTTCAACATGAAAGTTGTAGATATATATGATATATGCAACATTTCTTTATACAACTTCTCCTAAAAATGCTTGGATCTCAATTTATTAATTTATAAAGTCATGGTCTTGAAATTGAACACTTAGTGAAATTTTGCCCTAGTTTTGGTCAGGATTTTGACCTAACTTCATGGCACTTTTTCATATAGTTCCAAGGGGAATTTCAAAAAGTGATTCAAATAGGGGTTGTAGAGAACATTACAAGCTTTCCAAAATGTCAAAGAACTCCTTGAGATCATTTGTGAGCAAAGAGAATCGAAGAGATGAAGTTAGGGTTTTCAAACTTAAATTACAGGCCATTTCATGATGAACAAGAATTCAAATCCAAGCCTATGCTGCATGAATCTTACGTTGCAGGTTTATAACCTCTAAATCTATACACAATCATAATATTACACAACTATTTGAGCTATGATCCAAGTGTTTGAGTCTTTGTCCAAGTGATTGTTCCATTAATGGAACAAAGTTCACACTTCCATTTTGGAAAAGTGACTTTAATCACAAAGTCAATGCATAGAGCTCCTAACTTGTTTCATCTAAACACAAGCAATGTCAAAGGCAAAAGCAACATATCTAGAGCCTCCCATAAACTCAGGACATGCTTGTACTACACATTGAAACTTGTTTTCCCACTTTTCTTCAAAATCAAGTAACATAGCCATAACTCTACATCTTATGCTTCTGACCTCCTCAAGTACTCCAACCTTTTCCTTACTTTCTCACAAGTATATTGCAACATAACACACGAAGATACAGACTTCCAAACTCTCTGAAAACTCAGATTGCACAAAACCTCCATTTCTGTGTCATTTCTGACTTTGAACTTCAATCTTCAAAACCACTTGTGCGTTTCTTGGCTTAACACTTCCAAAATCTTTATAGCATCATACACAAACCATTCCAATACCTGTTTGCAAACTGTAACACCATTTATACCATCCTCCATAACCAAAAACAAAGGTCTGCATCTTGACTTCTCCAGACCATTCCAGCCACCCCTAGCTCAAGCCAGCCATTGCATTAGCTTCCTAGAGGTCCAAGGAAGCTAACCTGGTCATCACCACTGCCCGAAACAAGGTCATTTCAATTTCGCGATTTCCAGTTTTGAGGTATTTTTCTTGAACTTCTATCTTCATATTTAGACATTTTTAGGCTTGCATTTGTGAAGATAAAATGTAGACATCATTGCCTGAAACTATACATGTCCATAGATTTCATTTATTTTGATTGAGCTAGGAGAATTTTGAGTTTGAACTTTCTGAAATATTTAGGTCAGAATTTGGTACTTTTAGAAATTCTCATTCATCTTTGATTTATAGCTTTTGATATTATATGGTTGGATTCGTGTGACAAAATGGAGTAATTTTCATGTTTACATTTTTGCAAATGGTTGAGAAATGAACAAGTTACAGGGATTTTGGCTGGAGGTTGAAGATGAAGTTATAACATGGACTTGTTTTGTTTTAAGTTTATTGATTGTTGTATAATGAACGTATGAAACAGGCCACCCCAGTGGTACAACAAGCGCGCGCGTATTAGGAAGTCCTGGGTTCGAGCCCCAGCGAGACCTTTTGGCAATTTTCTCATTCTTTCACACTTTTTTTCATTTTTGTTTGCAGCCAATAAGCGCTTGGGCCTTCCTCCTTTGGGCCTGGGAATTTTTACTAGCCTTCCACCCTCCTAACTGTTTTTAACACCCCTGACCCAATTTTCTTTAATTTTTTTCTTTTTTTTCTTATTTTTGCTTTTATTTATTTTCTTCTTTAATATTTTTATTATTATTATTATTTTCATAAATCATAAAAAATCCAAATTTATTTTTATTTATTATTTTTACTTATATATTTTTATTTTCTCCATAAAACAAAAAGATAAAAAACATTTTCTTAAAATAAATAAATTTATTTTCTTTTTCTTAAATAATTATTTTTTAGACTTAGGTTAAATTAATATATTATTTAATTTTCTTAGTTAAAATTAATTTAGAACTTAGGTTATTTTAATTAATTAATCTTCATTTTTTTCATTAATTTAAAACCTTTTCATAAAAACCCTAAAAATCCTTTCCAAATTAATTTATTTTCTGAAATAGTTTAAATTAATTTTATTTAATTTTATTTAATTTTAATTAATAATTTTCTTTAATTAGGTCAAGACAAAACCCTTTCATAAAAACAACAAAAATCATTTCTTTTTCCATTTATACTCTTGCATTTTTATTTTCAATTTTGTACAATATTCAATATGGTTGTAATAGATAATTAGGTTTAATTTTCTTGCAATCCCCATTTGTAAATTTGTACACCCCCATCCCCTAATGATGTAATAGCGTAGTAATTTTACTTTTTGCAATTTATCGCTTTATATAAATGCTAGTAATTAGGGTTTGTATGAGAAGATAAAATCAACAACTAGAAAACCCTAATCAAAGACTAAACAAAGCCTGAAAATCAATACATTTGCACACAAGAACCCCTAGGGTAAAATCCACTTGGTTGCCTTGTAAAAATGGCCATATTATACATGTGAAGTATTTTAGCAAAAACAAGCAAAAATACAAGATCATAGTCCCTCGATGAGGCTATCTATGTTGCCTTTTCAAAATGATCTTAGTCCCTAAAGAAAGATGCTAAGATACCTTGCAACATTTCTAATCATGGTTATACGATGACCTACGCCCGTCCCATTTACATCCAAAGATAGGGTTACTTACCAAATCAATGGTAAGATAACAATGTCAAAGGAAAGAGGAAATAAACATGAAAGACTTTTGAGTAGGTAGATTGTTCCTAGTTACTTGCTCGATTTCAAAATAAAAAAATCCTTACTATTTTCAAAACAAACACCAATACTTTCAAAAAGATCTTTCAAACTTGAAAACATTTTTCAAAATATCAACACTTTGTATACATTCTTACGAACGAGAATTATTACAAAGTTTGCCTAAACAATGGCGCCTTTTCAAAAATACTTTCAAAAACCACACAAAGCACAATTTCAAACAAAAGCAAGTGATCTAGCAAGTAACTAAGAGCTCGTGGAAAACCATGGATGAAAAGGGTGCTAACCGCAACACTTTGGATAAAAGAAAAGTCAGTGGCGACTCTTGCTAACTGCAAAATTTGCGATAAAACGCAAAACAATAAGGTCGATTCTCCCACCGTATCATAATCGGCATGCCATTGTCTCAGGCATTACAACATCTGTTGAATGCAAAGATGATTACTTTAAGAGATCCTCCTCAGAATCCCAACACTTCCTCTCCTCGGTACAACCCTAATGTAATATGTGCCTATCATTCCAATAGTCTCGGACATGGCACAAATAACTATTGGGCTCTAAAAAACAAGGTTCAAGACATGACCTACGCAAGGTCGTTCTTATTCTTTTTCTTCTCCTTTAGAGATAGTGTTATCTGTACTATTAGTTGGTAGGTAGCCCCGTCTATTGGATGTGAAGGGACAGGCGAAGGGTCATCATATGGTCATCGAAGGCAACACATAGAGATACTTTAGCAATTTATCAGAGGGACTAGATCATTTTTGTAGAAAACGTGGAAGAGTCATCGAGGGACTATGATCTTTGTTCGAAGGGACTTTTCTAAAGTATCCCTATTTTGAGGGACATGACCATGTTTCCGAAGGCAACAAGGGGAGGTTACCCTAGAGGTGTGAAGTGTGAATAGTGTGTTTAGTTCAATTATTTATCTTATATTAGGGTTATCTATCGATTGTTTTTAGATCTTGTCATACATGCCTAGTTACTAACAGTATAAAATATACAAAAAATTTAAGGTGCCTAAAGTAAATCCTAAGCTATTACAAGGCTTTTGGACAGTTACATAAAAAAGGATGCGAAAAATAAAGTGTGGAAATTAAACCCTAAACTATTACATCCCGTAAGCAGTTACATAATAGAAAAAATGTGGAAAGATAAATCTAAACTATTACAAGAAAAACATTGTGTGACCTATACAATTCCTCTAAGAATTTAAATGCAAAATAAATAATGAAAAAAATGTTCGAATGTGATTTTTTATGAAATTAATTTGATGTTAATTAAATAGTTAAAACCATAAATCTAATTAATTTTAATTAATAAAAAATCCTTAAGTCTAATTAATTTTAATTTTAAGAAAATATTTATTAACCTAATTAATTAGTAAATAAAAAAATATCAAAATTAATTATTGATTAAAAACCTAAACCTAATTTATTAGGGTTTTGAAATAATATTAAAATTGATTGATAGTTAATTAAGGAAAATAATTAGGGTTAGGTAAAAATTGATTAAGTTATGACCATTGCAAGTTGAGAAATTTTGAGCAAATGCATGAAGTTCAAGATGAGCAAGCTAGATATTTTGGGCTATTGTGCCATGGTTTAAGAGTTCAAACGTGTATTATACTATTCATACACCACAAAACTTGTTATCACACCCCTTGATCCTTTTTATTTTTATTATTTTTTATTTAATTCATTAATAATACAAAATAAATAAGATAAAATCATATCTTATTACACAAGGTCCAAGTCCATTTGTTTTCGCCCTAATTTTCTCTATATATTCAAACATCAAGACAAGAACCCTTACACACGAATCCTTGCCTTACAATTTTGCCAAAAATATCAAACTTTTATCAAGAACCCTAAAGTTTTCAAACCCTATTTTCAAGCCCTTTCACCACAAAGCTTTCATCCCCTTCTCTTCCATCAAGCATATAGAGTAAGTTTGGACTAAATTTAATGGTCCAAAACGTGTGAAATCAGATTGCAAGCATCACGATTTCATCCATGTTTGAAATTATGTATTTCGTGTTTTACTGCATTCTAATGCTTACTAATGTTTGCTATGTGTTCATGAGATTCAATAATGCAGGATAGAACAATCGCAGAGGTCCCATGCATGCTAAATTGCAAATTGCCATATTTGCTCAGATTTACTTTACTTGGTTCGTAACTCAATCTACAAGGACTTATAGCCAAAACTAAGCCCATATTTGGATTCAGGAGGGTCGAATTAGGGGTGGGGCGTTTTGGATCACTAACGCTTTAAATTTGCATGTTTTAGACAATACAGGTCGCCGAAGAAGACGACTGGAGCTAGGGCTCTGGTGCCTCTCCGATCAATATATTCGTTTATATAATATATATCTATTGTTTCAATTATGTTAACGAACGTACATCTGCCCCAACGGTAGAAGCGAGCATGACTAAAGCGTTAGTATATCAGGGCACGGGTTTGATCCCTGCCCCTGGTATTTTTGTTTTCACATATTTTCTTGTTTGCAGATTCTACGCGAGCCAGCGCAATGTGTTTACCATGCGCCTCACCTCATCACCATCAGATCTCCATAGGATCAAATCTGATGCCCCAGATCACTGGCCCACGATGAACCCTCAATAGAGAGCCACACGGAATTTGTTACAGGCGCATGGGCTTTTTATTTGGGCCTAGTGAACTTCTCTCCTTACACCGCCCGGTTTGTGATATAACAAGCTCAATCCCATTTTATTTTTTATTTATTTATTTTAATTAACCTTTTTTTAACATGATTTTAATTAACTTTTTTTAAAACTAACATTAATTTAGACTTAGGTTTTTTATTTAATTTCTTTTTTAATTAATTAAATTAAATCAATATAGATTTTTTAGTGTTTAATTAATTAAAATCAACATAGATTTTTTATGGTTTTGTTTAATTTAGTTAACTAATTAACTTCTTTTTTAATTAAAACTAATTAGTTTTAAGGTTAATCATCCAATTCTTTTATCAAAACAATCACAAAGAGATTTTCAATCTTTTTTTTATTTTCCTCTTATTTTACAGTCTTCGCGTACATTTATTATTTCCGCATTAGTTTTTCACAATTATGTAACTTCTAATGGGTTGTAATAGCTTAAAATCGGGTTTACTTTCTTTCTCCCCCAATTTTTATGATTTTGTATCCCCTTCCCCGAAGCTTTGTAATAGCGTAGGACTTTTACTTTCCGCAATTTACCGTTTTCCTTTTTACTATATAGTAACTAGGCATGTATGGCAAGACATAAAAACGAACATAGCTAACCCTAAATGCAAGATAAAATAATCGATTTGGATCACTTTCCACACACTCACCTCTAGGGTGACCTCACTTGTTGCCTTCGAATAAAACAAAGTCATGTCCCTCGAATATGGGGAAGCTTTAGCAAAGTCCCTCGAAAATAAAGATCGTAGTCCCTCGATGACTCTTTCGATGTTGCCTTCGATAAACAATCTAGTCCCTTACGAAATTTCTAAAGTGCCCCTACAAGTTACCTTCAATGATTGTATGATCACCCACGTCTGTCCCTTCACATCCAACGATAGGGCTTCCTACTAACTAGTGGTAGGGTAGCACTATCTAAGGAGGAATAAAATAACACGAAAGACTTTTGAGTAGGTAGTTTAGCTCGTAATCGCTTGCTCACAAAAACAAAACATATTTTTCACAAACACTTTTCTCTGAAATATTTTCAAAAACAGATACTTTGTATGCGTTCTTAACTTATACAAGAATCATTACAAAGTTGTCGTACTTAGGCATTTCTAAAATATTTTCAAATCACACACAACATAAAAGCATTTTCAAAAGTGAGTTAAGCGATTAAGACCCCGTTGATAATTACAGATGAAAGGGGTGCTAACACCTTCACTTATCATAACCTACCCCCCTGAACTCATAAAATTCTCGAAGGTCTTTCCTGTTCTTTTCACCCTTTCCTTATTGGATAAAAGAAAAGTCAGTGGCGACTCTTGCTATCCATAAAATTTGCGATAAAATGCAAAACCAAGTCAATTCTTCCAACTTATTATAGATGGGTATGTTGGGGATTGTAATTACCATAGTTGTTGTGTGTTCTTGTTATGAAGTTGCTTTTGTGTGATTTGAACCTAGGTAATGGAAATTGATGGAATATGTGATGTTATTTTACCATGATTTGATACATGTAAAATATGTGATGATGTATTGTTTTGATTGTATGATAACATGTTGACTTGTGGTGAATTTGAGACTGTTTTGGTATGGATTCGTAAGCAATTTGGGGCTGGACTGGTGCATAAATCGTAATTGATGAGTTGTTGTTTCACATGCGTCACCGGGCGAGCCACTTGCAGCACCGAGTGAAGCGATTTCTCCTGGCCAGCGACGAGTGAGCCCTAGGCGATGTAATAGGTAACTTTGAGGTGATTCTGAAAAATAAATGGGAGGAGGAACTTCGCTCCAGCTTCATCAGGCGAAGTGGTGGCGGGCGCGAGCTCGCCGGGAGAGACGAGGAGCGAAGGAAAGAGTGGAAGGAGGTGTTCCTAGAAAATTTATGGGGGACGTCATGTCGCCCCAGCATCTCCGGGCGAGCCTCAAGCGAGCAGTCAGTGTCGTTGGGCGAGCCTAAGGCGAGCAGAGTTGCTGGAAATTTGTAAAGGTCGTAACTTGAGTTTTTGGACTCTGTTTGATGCACCGTTCGAAGCGTTAGAAAGATGAAGTGATAAACTATGTTATGGTGGACTCAAATGAGTGAAATTATATCTTTTTTCCAGTACTTATAACATGATAAGTTGGATGTTATGTGCCGAATTGGTTATGAAATATGCATTATGATAACTTGGTATTGATACAATGTTGTATGATATTGTCGAGCTGTATGAATCGTATGTTGCATGTATGAATAGTTGGTGGTCATAATGGCGTGTTGCATTGATGGATGTAGATATCAATGTGTGTTGCTTTGTTGTATGGTTGTGTCGCATGCATTACATGTTGTGGACTTTAGTCCTGTTTGTGGGCTTCGATCCTAGATGGTATGGATTGGGAGCGATATGAACATCATTATTCATGATGTTGGTTGGCTCTAATCCTAGATCGCATGGATCGAGATCAAGGTGAACCTAATTGTTTACGATATTAGTGGCTCTGGTCCTATATGGCGTGGATTCAGGAGCGATATTGGTACCACATGCATTGAGTTTGTGATTAGGCCTCATTGCATTGCATTATTGTTAACCTGATATTTGAGTTGTGTAATTTGTGTTTGTACTACATGATGATTGTTGATATGTGCGATGATTATGCATGATTATGTAGTTATTGTGTAATAAGATTGTTGTTGTTATGTGAAGGTGTGAGATTTGTAATGTGTGGCTATGTGTGATTTAATTGTTGTATACTTATTATTATACATTGTCTTATATTGTTGTGATATCTCACCCTTCTATTGGAATGATTTTTTCCAGTATCGTGCAGATAGTCAGGAGTAGTTTGTGGTTGTAAGGGTCGAAAGAGGTTGCTCTTCATTTTAGTTTTGAGTTGGTGTCATTGCTCTGATACGTAACACCGGGGGGTGAATGCTTTACTCCTTTGTTTGGTTTAAAATGATTTGTTTTGAGTAATATGAACTCCTTAATTTTAAATAAATGTTGATTTATGCCAGATGATAATTATTTGTTATGAAATGTGATTCTTTTCTGTTCCTTAATAAAATTGGAAGTTGAGGATTATGATGTTTTGTTTCGGTTCATCTGTAAATTTGTATTATGTATCTTATACTATTTTTGAGCAAGCTTATTATGTTTTGAAGTGTAGCATCCTATTTGTATGTTAATTGATTTATTTTAAATAAAAATTACTTTGATTTTGTATTATTATTCTTCAGGGAAATTAGGGTGTTACACATGTGTTCCTTGTTGTTGCCTCATAAGCACTAAAAGTCCAACATGTTGTTGTCATTTCTGATGTTTTTCTAAGAGACCCATCAGACACCTCATTAGTTTAACACTTATGAATTATTTGTTTAAATGACTTAAAATTTAAAGTTCATTAAATTTATAACAAACGAAAAGTTAGTGTCCTGAGGGTTATTTCAGAACTTAACATATGTATTCTCCACTAAGTTGTAAAATAAACACGCTATCATGAATTCAAAATATGTTCAAGGATTAGTCCGAAAATTAACTTTCGAACTCATATTTCAATCAATCCTTTAATAAAATGGCAGTGCCTCACTTACAAAGTGTTTTGGTGTGTATTATTAGGGGTGTCTAGAAGTTAACTTCCAAACTGCATCAAGAACACTTTTGAGTTTCATAAGGGTGGCTCTTCACCACTAAAAATAGGAAGAGTAGCTTTTTTTAAAGAGAATTTCTCAATACACTCTTATAGGGGTGAAGTAGACCTCTGAAAACCCAAAAATACCCTTCGGAGATGCAACTTTGAATAGACCATAAAGGGTGGTTCGGAGATGTATATCCAAACACATCCTAAATAAATTTTCAATGTGTTTCAAAAATGCATCTCCAAAAATCCTCTTGTTTACACATTATTATTTAAATGTTGGATTTAAACATCCAATGGTATTTTCAGATATGCATATTCGAAAATGTTGTTGTTATTTCAACTTGCTGCATGATCCCATAACCAAAACCTACCATAAAACTTCAACCATTCTCAATCAACTTTTCGTCTCCAAACCAATTTCAAGTGTTTTATCATATCAAAGAGAACATAGAAAGATGCAATTTAGGGTAAACTTTCTTCATTTCATCTCTCATTTCCTTGCATTGATATTGAGTTTTAGATGAAAAAATAGCGTCACTTCAGATATGCACATCCGAAATCCACCTTCTATATTTTGGATGTGCATATATGAAATTGTTACAGAAACAGAACAAATTTTTCTTTTAACAGATTTTCTATTTTTTTCTTGTTTTAGATATGGTACACCCTGACATGTTTCCTAAAGTTATTGTAAAGGTTTCATACAAGGTGAATGATGATGCTACGTCGGACAAGGTGAAGGACGGTGTTAAAATGATTGATGTCGAGATAGATGTGTTGTAACTGGTTTTAAATAGAGAGTCACCACCCTTAATTTTTATCTTTGGGAAGGGAATATAAAGGATAACCCTAATGTGATCAGAGATTCTAAGTTGTTGGACTCGTTCTTAGACGAAGGGAAGGTGTTAGGCACCCCTCATCTACCTTGTTCACAAGGATACTAGGGTTTAGACGCGCAATCTTTAGGAAATAGGGTTTTAATTTTTATTAGGGGAACTCGCCACGATTGTAGTCGTATGCCTACGTATCCTCTTATGAGGAATCAGAGTCCCAATTCATAGTTCGCATTTGGTTGGTGTGTTTTATAGATTACGAAGATATTTTGAATTCTCCTTGAACCACATCTGGGTGTGTCAATAGCGAAATTGTTGGACGAAGTTCACAGTCGATTAAAAGTGTCTCCATAATCCTTTTTCAAAATTATCTTGGATTTAATTAAGTTAGCAAGAAAAATAGATTTGATGTTGGCTAGCTATTTTTTAAAATATATTATACAATATTAAGAAAAATTATTTTTAATGCATGATAAAAATTATAATGCAATTTTTTACAAAATAATGAGTTAGTAAAAAAAATTTGGAATTTAATAATAATAATAAATAATTTCAGAATATATTAAATATTAAAAACATTAATAAATAAATATAATGAAATATAAAAATAAAAACAATGTTTTAATTAAAAAAACAAGGGGGTGTATCTTATGTTGGTGAGTAATTTTGAGGGGTGCAGAAAGCAGGGCCCTGATTTCAGATATTGAATTCAGGACTAGATCATAAAGGGGATGTGGTTTTGAACTACGTAGAAAAATGGGGTGCTTGTTCAGCAAGTGCCCAAGTTCAGATATTTAACTAGGCCCGAATAGAAAAGGGGTATGTTTTTTTGTTGACGAAGTGATTTGAGGGTGCTTCTAGTAATGGGCTAGGCCCAAAATAGGTTACCAGGTCTACTGGATAGAGTGTGGTCGCGCACATGTGCTCACGATGGGCCTGCGATTATGAAACATTTGATGATGATCAAAGGGCCTGGGAGCGAGGGTGCATGATATGAGTGTTACACCATAATAGAGAGTGTTATATAAATAAAACCTTGGGCTGAAAGCCCATTTTTCCTTTTCTCTTCCTCTCTCTACAATAATGAATAAACCCTTTTATATTTCTAGAGAGAGAGACTCTTACTTCTCTCTAGAAATCTACTGCAACGAAAATCACCCCGCCCAGAGCGCCATCGGCCTGAAATCGTTTCCGCTGGCGGCTGCATCTGGGCACCACCTCTTTCATTTAAATCTTCACCTGAGCCACCGTACACCAACCCAGAAACCACCGTCCACCACCCCAAAAACCTTAGAACCCTAAGAAACCTAAGGGTTCGTGAAGAACCCTAATCAACCAAAACCCAGAAACCCCAAAATTTGACGAAACCTAACCCCAAACTGTATGAACCCTAACCCTAGAAGAAGAACCATAACCCTAAGTTAGAACCCTAACCCTAAAAACCCATAAACCCCACAACAATCCAGCAACGCAAAACAATGAATAACAATTATACAAGCATTAAAATAACAATTTTAAAACCCTAAGCTAAGTGTTAGGCTTACCATCCAATGCGGTGAATCATTTCGTATCTACTCCTTTCTGACTTTCTTTCCTTCTGTCTAATCTTCTTCCTCTTTTCTGACTGCAGGCGCGAAGAACGATGACAACGGCGAAGATGATGGAGGTGTGGTTCAAAGTACAGGTCTAAGGTTTCAGAAATTGAAACCCATATCTCAAGGAAGCAATTGGCTCGTGGATTGTGCTTCTGTTTCTTCTCTCTAATCCCTTTTTTCTTACCTTCCTCTAGGTTTAGAACTAGGTATTTATAGGTTTAGTTTAGAGACAGATTAGGAATATTTTATGTGATTGCCATTACAATTGATTGATTTAGGGTAAATTTTATATGATTTTATTGTAATAGGATTTCTTTACAAATTAGGTTTAGGAATTGATACGATTTTATATATCGATTAGGTAAAATTTGATTTGTTTTTGTTCTTGTATTGAAATTCTGGAGAATTTGTTTACGTAAAGATACGATTGAAATCTGATTTGATATGATTCATTTGTTTTAGATGATTTTGTATGAATTAGAAGTATTTGTTTCAATTTACAAACGTGTTCTGTCCTTGCTGATCTGTACAGTAATCGTTTCTTCTGGGCTTGGGCATTGCATAGTGTACAATCAGCGAACAAGGTTAAAACCCTAGTTTGGGATTTGGTTTACTTCTAGTCAATGATTCAAAAACACAAAAATAATATTTTGATAAACACAATTATTAATAATAATAATAATAATAATAATAATAAAATAATAACATTAGTAATAATATTAATAATTAGTAATACCTTAAAATAAATGATGGAAAGTGTTAATGATAACCCAAAAACGAGAGTGAGACAGAATGGGCTTGGCTATTTGGGAAGCTAGACCCAACGATTTAAAAATGCACCCCTTGTTTCTATTTAACCCAAAAGGGTCAGAAATGGGCTTTCGTGGATGCTAAGCCCACTATGTGATGAATAACCACTCATATTTTAAAACCTCTATTTGCTAATACACCCCTCTTATTATTTGAAAATAAACTCTTAATGGGCCTAAAACTAAATACACCTCCTCTTTAATTTTTAAGGCACACTGAGTGGATCCTTAACTTCACATGGGCTTTTCTGATTTAGAAAGCCCATAAACCATTTTTTTAAACCCACTTCCCCTTTAAGGTTTTAAACCCCCTAATGATTTTATCCTAAGTAATTTAAACCTTATCGAGAAAATGGATAACTTTAGATAACGATAAAAAATAATTTAGTTGAAAATTAATAGGGCAAAATTTGGGGTATGACAGTTGCCCCTATTTAATTACTTTTTGATTGAATAGTGCGAGAATATACAGGTCTCGCGTGTTCGAATCGGAGGTTTATTAAATAATGGAAGACCCCAAAATTTGTCTGAAAGATTATAAGGATATATTGTACAGCATATCCTAGAGTCTGGAAAAATAGGCGTAGGTGATAATGTATCATCTTACCTGAGTTTGAACAGAAAGTTTTGATTTGACTTAGATATGACAACGCGGGTAACTCATCAATACCTAAAAGAGATCGGAGATTTTTGTATATTTACCATAACCTAGGAGGTAAATAATACGAGTTTGCGAAGTTGACTTACTAATTATTTGAGACTAATATAGTAAGTTTATAATGCGGACTTTATCTATTCATCACAACCTATGGGATGAATAAAACAGAGTTTTGATAATGCATCGCTGCATGGAGACTGACGCGATGAATTATGCGGATTTCGTTATATTTACTACAACCTAGAGAGTAAACAGTACAAGGATGAACATATGTATTTATCACGACCTATGGGATAAAAGACAACAGGGGTAGGCTTACGTTATTCATCACGACCTAGGGGATGAATAGCATAACCCTGAAAATTCGCATACCTATCACAACGTAGGGGATTGATATTTGAAGAATTCATATGTTTATCATGACCTAGGGGATAAATGACATAAAGATAGACTCGTGTATCCATTAAAACCTAGGGAATGAATAATATGAACCTGGTAATTCGCACACCTACCACAACCTAGGGGGTGGATGATTGAAAAGTGTTTTGGTGATCAAATATTAGATAACTGGATCACATATGAGATTAGAGTTTTACTGGTTGTGTCTGTTCTCAACCAAGGTAATTGCTTATTTTGCTACACTGAAAAAGGGCCACAAGATATTGGTTTTACCCAAAGTGTGTTTTGAAAAAATGCCATGAATGCATAATATCCTAAATCGATATGGAACCCATAATGTATTTGCATCAAGTATTTTATGTATGCTCCAAATGTTTAAATATGTACTAAATGTATGTATATGCCCCAAAATGTAATAAAAAATGTTTTTGGATATTCTTTCCTTCTTTAACCAATGGTTTTGCGTTACCAACCCTCTAATGTTGTGTTGTTGTGGTATTTTTGAATTAATTCAAACAAGATGAAAGGTGTCAGCAGGCTTTGAGGATTGCTTCATAGGTGTAGGCGTAGACGTAGTTGTGGATGTAAACATATACGTGGACGTAGGCATGGACATAGGCGTGGACGTAGGTGTAGACATAGGCGTAGACGTAGGCGTGTGTGTAGGCGTGGATTTTTCTTTTGATGTTTTTCTAACCCAAAATGTTTTTTAATGTTATATCAAATGCTTTTATTTGTCAAATCCCCATAATGATTTTAACGTAGTATTCACAAAAATAATCGTAGTATTTTTCAAACAAGTCTGAAAAGGAAGAAACACAATTGAAAGATTTGAAAAAGTAAATGTTTTATTGATAAATATGCCTCTGAATAGGCGAGAGTACAAGATGCAATTCCTTGAAAGAGGTAATTACATAGAGTTTTTTTAAAACTAAAAATGGCAATGAAAATGATAATTGTTACTTCTGTTTCCCCCAATATCCTTTTGATAGCTCCAATCTCCTTTGCTTCTGAGTTAAATGATTTAGCTCAATCTCTTCCTTTGTGGTTTGTAGTCGTATTTCTTAGATCACGGTCTTTTTGTTCTTTATTTTTGAATAAGACCCCTAATTTTTGTCTGGATTTACCTTTTGGATTTTCAATCCACTGGGATAATTTTATTTGTGTATGTCCCTAATTTTTGCCTGGATCGCTCTTTAGGGTTTTCAATCCAACGAGATGCACCTTTTTTCCTAAGTCGCCCGTTTAGAGTTCGAACTTAGCGAGCCTTTTTATACATAGTATTTTTTTAATGCGTCTGAATTTGTCGAATGTGGTAGTTCTTCCCCATCCATTATTGTGAGGATGAGACCACCACCAGAGAATTCCTTTTTTTACCATATATGGACCTTCATAGTTGGGTGTCCATTTACCATGTGAATCAAGGCGAGGTAGCAGAATCTTCTTGAGCACCAAATCCCCTTCTTTGAACACTTAAGGATGAACTTTCTTGTCAAATGTTTTCTTCATCTGTTTTTTATATAATTGATTATGGCACAAAGTTGTCAAGCACTTTTCTTCAATGAGGTTAAGCTGATCAAGTCACGTCTGAACCCACTATGCTTCTTCAAGCCTTGTTTCCATTAGAACTCGAAGTGACGAAATTTATACTTTAATTGGAAGTACTGCCATCATGCCATATACTAGAGAGAAAGGAGTTGCACCTGTTGAGGTATGTATCGAGGTACGGAAGCCATGTAAATCGAAGGGAAGCATTGCATGCCAATATTTGTATGTCTTTACCATTTTCTGAATGATTTTCTTGATGTTCTTATTGGCAGCTTCAACGGCCCCGTTCATCTTGGGTCGATATGGTGAGGAATTATGATGCTCGATCTTGAAATTATCACATAAATCCTTCATCATTTTGTTGTTCAAATTGGACCCGTTGTCCATAATGATTCTGCTTGGGACCCCATATCTGCATATTTGATTTTGCTTGATGAATCGAGTAACCACTTGACTTGTCACATTTGCGTAGGACGTGGCTTCTACCCATTTGGTGAAGTAATCAATGGTAACTAGTATGAAGCAGTGTCCGTTAGATGCTTTCGGTTCGATCATGACTATCATATCAATTCCCCACATCGAAAATGGCCAAGGAGAACTCATGACATTTAGAGGAGTTGGTGGCACATTCATTTTGTCAGCATAGATTTGGCATTTACGACATGTCTTTGTATAATGGTAGCAGTCGGCTTCCATCGTCAGCAAATAATAGCCTGCTCGCATGATTTTTCTAGCCATGGCATGTCCATTTGTATGTGTTCCGAAAGTACCTTCATGGATTTATCTCATAAGTGTATTTGCTTCATGTTTCTCCATACACCTGAGTAACACCATATCATAGTTTAATTTGTATAACACATCACCACTCAGAAAGAATTTTGAGGCTAGCTTTTGCAGGGTTCGCTTGTTAATGATAGAAGCATTTTTTGGATACTTGTTTCTTAAGGTACCTCTTGATGTCATAAAACCAAGGCTTGTTATCCGATCCCTCTTCAATAGCAAGGCAATGTGAAGGTTCTTCAAAATGTATGATTATAATACGCGGCTCGTGATTTGTCCAAGTTACTTTGAACATGGCTGATAGAGTCACAAAGGCATCGGCCATCTGATTTTCTTCTCATGGGATATGACTTAAGGTAATCTCAGTGAGTTCCATAGATAGCTTCAAAACATGATCCCAGTATGGAATCAATTTGGGATGTTTTATGTCTCATTCACCATTGACCTGATATACCACTAATGTTGAGTCTCCAAATACTTCAAGATGTTTGATTCTTAGATCGATAGCATCTTCCATCCCCAAGATACAAGCTTTGTATTCAGCGATATTGTTGGTGCAGTCAAAACATAACCTTGCATTATAAGGCTTGTGAAAAAATTTTGGAGATGTCAAAACTGCCCCAATGTCGTGCCCTAGTGCATTTGAAGCCCTGTCAAACATGAGTGTCCAACGTGCCCCTAGTTCAGGTCCTTCATCGGGCTCTGGTATTTCGTAATCCCCTATAACCATGACATCTTCGTCTGAGAAGTCGAACTTCATTGGTTGATATTCTAGTAATGGTTGATGAGCTAGATGGGCGTCTAGTATACTACTCTTGATGGCCTTTTGAGTAACGTATTGGATGTTGTATTCTGATAATATCATCTGCCATCAGGCAACCCTTCCTGTAAGAGCTGGTTTTTCGAACACATACTTTAAAGGATCCATTCTTGCTATTGACCACGTGGTGTGAGTTAACATATATTGCCTTAGTCTTTTAGTAGCCCAAGCCAACACACAATAAGTCTTCTCGAGAATTGAGTACCTAGTTTTGCAGTCGGTGAATTTTTTGCTAAGGTAGTAGATTGCGTGCTTTTTTCTACCCGTTTCATCATGTTGTCCAAATACACATCCCATTGACCTTTCAAGCACTGTTAGATACATGATGAGCGGTCTTCCAGGAAACGGCGGCATCAAGATTGGTGGCTCTTGTAAAATATTGCTTTACTGTCTCGAAAGTTGTCTGGCAATTATTATTCCACACCACTGGCTGATCTTTTTGCAGTAATTTGAATATAGGTTCGAACGTAGCCGTTAGGTCCGATATGAACCTTGAAATGTAATTTAATCGTCCTAAGGAACCAAGAACCTCTTTCTCCATCCTTGGAGTTGGCATTTCTTGTATGGATTTTACCTTGTCGGGGTCTACCTCAATACCACGCTGACTTACAATAAAACCCAGTAACTTGCCTGACCTGACACCAAATGTACACTTGTTTGGGTTCAACCTTAGTTTGAACCTTTGCAGACGCTCGAATAGCTTTTGTAAATGTATGATGTGATCCTCCTCCGTATGATATTTGGCAATCATATCATCTACGTATACCTCAACCTCTTTGTGAATCATATCATGGAATAGTGTTACCATAGCCCGTTGATAAGTTACCCCGCGTTCTTTAGACCAAACGGCATTACCTTATAATAGAAAGTTCCCCAAGGAGTCATGGAGGTAGTCTTTTCCATATCTTTGAGTTCCATTTTGATTTGATTATAGCTTGAGAAACTGTCCATGAATGAGAATACCAAAGCTTGAGTTGTATTGTCTACCAGAACATCTATGTAAGGTAACGGGAAATTGTCTTTGGGACTTGCTTTATTTAGATCCCGATAATTTACACACATACGTACTTTGTCTTCCTTCTTGGGTATTGGCATGATGTTAACTATCCAAGGTGGATAGTCTACCACCACTAAGAACCATGCGTCAAATTTTTTAAGGACCTCTTATCGAATCTTGTTGGACATGTCTGGATGAGTTCTTCTGAGCTTCTGCCTAACTAGAGAGCAGCCTTCCTTGAGAGGTAGTTTGTGCACCACAATGTTTGTATCCAATCCTGGAATATCTTTGTAAGACCAGGCAAATATATCCACATACTCATGTAGCAACTTGATCAGTCTTTCCTTAACGCTTTTCTCCAATTTTTCCCTTAGCTTGATCTCTTTCGGATCTTCTTTTGTGTCAAGGTTAATGGTCTCAATAGATTCATGGTATGGTTGTATATTGTCAGCATTTTTCTCTATCTCCCTCGTCAATTATTTAGAAAGTTCAAGATCTTCATCATCTTCCTCTTCCGCTTGGTTGATGGGTGCATCAAAATTATATCGGATAGCGGCAGTAACATTATCAGTGGTTTTAGACATGGATCTTCACATTTATCATGTTTTGGTGCAGTTTTAGTATGTGAATTTGTAAAATGCATATGAAGAAAAGTATTGCCATTTTATAAAATAAGAGATAAATGCAAGAGAAAGACAGGGATCTCAATTGAATGTGAAATATAACTTTTATTAATCATGAATATTGTCTGAAACAAATTGGGGGACACTTACAAGCTACCCCTATGCCTCGGGCTTGACATAGGTTCTTTCAAAAACAATAAAAATTACTTTGGAAAGAAAAAGATCTCTGGAATCTCTACAGCTGTCCAATTCTTGAGTTCTTCGCTCGGGGCGCATTCTTGGATGAAAACAGATGCCTTTTTGGTATTACTTTTGTCATATATCGTTTCCATTTGTCTGCCATGCTCTACTCCTTTGTTGATGAAGGTCTCCTGGATTGGAGGAAATTGTGTTTTACCTTTCCGAGTAGCCTTTGATAATTCATAGCCCAAGCCAAAACGATTCTTCTTCTCAGGTGTTTCCGGGAGTTTACCCCAACCCTTTAAGGTACTGTTCTCCACATCTCTTTGCAAATCTCTCCACAAAGTCACAGTAGGTTTCTTGATTTTTTTCTACTGGTAGGGTTACCATTGAAGCAACCTCTAAGACTTGAAATGCTCGGCCTTGTAGGGGCAACTCACTATCATTAAAACCTAGATATAATCCCAATGTCAAATTTGCTACAACATTGTCAAATTGGTTTACAGTATCTCTATAATCTTTTTTGAAAATTATCTTGGATTTAATTAAGTTAGCAAGAAAAATAGATTTGATGTTGGCTAGCTATTTTTTAAATATATTATACAATATTAAGAAAAAATATTTTTAATGCATGATAAAAATTTTAATGCAATTTTTTACAAAATAATGGGTTAGTAAAAAGATTTTTGGAATTAAATAATAATAATAAATAATTTCATGATATATTAAATATTAAAAATATTAATAAATAATATAATGAAATATAAAAATGAAAACAAAGTGTTAATTAAAAAAAACAAAGGGGTGTATCTTATGTTGGTGAGTAATTTTGAGGGGTGCAGAAAGCAGGGCCCTGAATTTAGATATTGAATTCAGGCCTAGATCATAAAGGCGGGGTGGTTTTGAACTACGTAGCTAAATGGGGTGGTTGTTCAGCAAGGGCCTAAGTTCAGATATTGAACTGGGCCCAAATAGAAAAGGGGTATGTTTTTTTTTGTTGACGAAGTGATTTGAGGGTGCGTCTAGTAATGGGCTAGGCCCAAAACAAATTACCAGGTCCGTTGGACAGAGTGTAATCATGCACATGTGCTTACGGTGGGCATGCGGTTATGAAACATTTGATATGAGTGTTACACCAGAACAGAGAGTGTTATATAAACAAAACCTTGTTTTTTCTTCCTCTCTCTACAACAACGAACAAACCCTTTTATATTTCTAGAGAGAAAGGCTTTGACCTCTCTCTAGAAATCCACCGCAACAGAAATCGCCCCGCCCAGAGCGCCACCGGCCGGAAATCTCTTCCGTAGGCAGCTTCATCTAGGCACCACCCCCTTCATTCAAATATTCATCTGAGCCACCGTACACCAACCCAGAAACCACCGTCCACCACCCCAAAAACCTTAGAACCCTAAGGGTTCGTGAAGAAACTTAATCAACCAAAACCCATAAACCCAAAAAGTTGACGAGCCCTAACCCTAAATCGTATGAACCCTAACCCTAGATGAATAACCCTAACCCTAAGTTAGAACCCTAACCCTAAAAATCCTAAAAACCCCACAAAAATCCAACAATGCAAAACAATGAATAACAATTATGCAAGCATTACAACAACAATTTTAAAAATCTAAGCTAATTATTAGGCTTACTATCCAATACAGTGAATCTTGTCGTACCCACTCCTTTCTGAGTTTCTCTCCTTCTGTCTAATCTTCTTCCTCTTTCCTGACTGCAGGTGCGAAGAACGATGACAATGGCGAAGATGATGGAGGCGCGGTTAGAAGTCTAGGGTTTCAGAAATTGAAACCCAGATCTGAAGGAAGCAATTGACTCATGGATTATGCTTCTGTTTCTTCTCTCCAACCCATTTTCCTTGCCTTCCTCTAAGTTTAGAACTAGGTATTTATAGGTTTAGTTTAGAGACAGATTAGGAATATTTTATGTGATTGTCGTTACAATTGGTTGATTTAGAGTAAATTTTAGATGATTTGATTGTAATAGGATTTGATTACAAATTAGGTTTAGGAATTGATACGAATTTGTATATTGATTAGGTCTGACTTGATTTGTTTTTGTTCTTGTATTGAAATTCTGGAGAATTTATTTATGTAAAGATACGATTGGAATCTGATTTGATATGGTTCATTTGTTTTGATGATTTTGTATGAATTAGAAAGATTTGTTTCAATTTACAAACGCGTTTTCTCCTTGCTGATATGTACAATAATCGTTTATTCTGGGTTTGGGCATTGCATAGTGTACAATCATTGAACAGGGTTAAAACCCTAATTTGGAATTTGGTTGACTTCTAGTCAACAATTCAAAAATACAAAAATAATATTTTGATAAACACAATTAATAATAATAATAATAATAATAATAATAAAATAATAACATTAGTTATAATATTAATAATTAGTAATACCTTAAAACAAATGATGAAAAGTGTTAATGATAACCCAAAAACGAGAGTGAGACAGAATGGGCTTGGCTATTTAGGAAGCTAGGCCCAACGATTTAAAAATGCACCTCTTGTTTCTATTTAACCCAAAAGGGTCAAAAATGGTCTTTCGTGAATGCTAAGCCCACTATGTGATGAATACGCCTCTCATATTCTCAAACCTCTATTTGCTAATACACCCCTCTTATTATTTGAAAACAAACATGTAATGGGCCTAAAACTAAATACACCTCTCTTTAATGTTTAAGACACACCGAATGGATCGTCAACTTCACATGAGCTTTTCTGATTTAGAAAGCCCGTAAACCCCTTTTTTTTTAAAACCCACTTCCCCTTTAAGGTTTTAAACTCCCTAATGATTTTATCCTAAGTAATCTAAATATTATCGAGAAAATTGATAATTTTAGAAAACAATTAAGAATAATTTAGTTGAAAATTAATAGGGCAAATTTGGGGTATGACAAGATGTTTGATGACAATTTACAAATGATCAAATTTTCAATGCTCGTCAACATATGCTTGAATGGGTCCGCATGGAAGCTAGAAAACTCGAGTTTGACATTGTGATTGAAATGTTCAACAATAGTACTAGTAGAAGTCAAGCATTTGCAACGATGAGATGCGAGAGAAGTGGAAAATATGTTCTAAAAATTCGGAAGTTAAAACATGATGACACCAAATCGAGAAAATGTGTGTCCGTTTAAATTGCATGGATACTATAGGGTGGATGATATCTGACAGTTTAATGTCATTTCTGGTATACATAATCATGCGTTGGGCACCAAGCTACAAGGTCATCCAATTGTATGTCGGCTTAAGTCAGAGGAGAAGAAAATTATTTTGGAAATATCAATAATCAAAGTTGCGTCGAGAAACATACTTGCTGATTTGAAACGGAAAAGACCACAAAGTGTTTCAAATATCAGGCAGGTATACAATAAACGTTATCAACAGAACATGGCTAATAGAGGTCAGAGATCTGAAACGCGATAACTTTTGAAACTTTTGAACGGTAATCATTATGTTTCAAGGTACAGAGTGTGAGAGGATAAAGCCAGTGTCCGTGACATTTTTTAGACTCATCCAGAAAATATCAAGTTATTCAACACATTTTCAACCGTCCTTATAATTGATTCAACGTACAAGACTAACACATTTTTTCCACTTCGGAGTTACCCACCTCAAGACCCATCCAGTTGCATCATTTGTATTGGATATCTTAGATCGTTCCATTTTTTCAGATTTATTTGAAACTGGGGTGTCCTATTCCGGCTACATCAGTGGAGTGAACGACATATTTCGCAAAAGAGACAGAAACTTGACTGGATCACTTTTTGAAAAGGATGATAGAGTTCACCAAATTGACAGGGCTTGAGATAGAATCAAATAGGGAGAAGTCAAAGAAAGAACTGATTTTAAATTTAAGCGGTGACAATTCATTCCATACATTTTAAAATGTAATCGAACCATTTTTAAATGTATTGTCGTGCACAATGAAATTCTATATGATTCAATACATATATAATTAGGGGTGGTAAAACGGGTCCGACCCGTTGGACATGCCCGTTTTATCCGCACATTAGTGCGGAGCGGGCCAAGAATTTAGACCATCACCCTCTAATGTGACTGTCCTGCCCCGTCCCATTTTCTTTGTGGGATTTTGCGGACATGATTATTAACATAAAATTTTACATTTTTAGACCTAAAAGGTGCAGTGCACACTGACTTTCTCCGTCCCGCACTAACTTTTTTGCGGGGCGGACCTAGGTTTTAGGTCCTCATCCTCAACTATGCTCGTCCCGCCCTGCCCCATTTTTTTGCGGGCTTTTGCGGGGCGGGCATGCCCGTTTGCCACCCCTATATATATAATATATCTATTCAACTTTTTACCGCTGTTTATTTTTATCGATTTAATTATTTCCATGTTTCTATGATACTGATTCTGCTAAACAAAATATGTTACTGATTCTACATAATTTGGATATGCTTATCTAAAATAATCTTCATTTATAAATTAAAAAACAAAAAACAAAGATTATTTCGGATATATGTGCTCGAAAATTATCATTGGATAACTTCAAATATGAATCTCCGAATCTATTCGATAAAAAACTAAAATATGATGAGTTCGAATATGAATATGGAATTAAATGGATATTATGAAAATTTTACCAACAACGTATAGGAATTCCTAAAAAGATGTATTAAGTAATTCCTTTTATTTAAAATGGGTTAAATCAGACCTCTTCCTTATAGGCTTAGTAGTCCCGGTGTGTGCACACGTGTGAATTTTACTTTTCAAACATACATATACTAGACTATTCTTTATGTATATATAGACTATTCTTTACGGTGGATCTCGTGTGCAAAATATAGTTCTATATAGAGTATTCATTATAGTGCCAATGATTTAAATTAGTTAGTTTTGATTTTTAAGGGACATATTAAGTGAAAAATTTACTTTCCAAACATACATAAAAGAAAGTGTCTTTAAAAAAAATGATATCTCGTGTGCAACCCGATATGTGGTTTTTTCACCTGATTTCATTCTATAAAAAAATAATGAAACTTGGATGCCATTACTTCAAAAACAGAATTATTCGACTTTTAACGTAGCTAATCATGACTGAAATTGATTACATACAGGTAATGTTATGTCCCTCTAACTTTAATCATTTCTGACCTAGCGTGATGATTGTACAAAACCTTTTATCATGTCTCTCTAGGTTGTTTCAATAACCGATTGACAAATTTGCTTTAGCTTGTACACATCAAATTTCATAGATATGTCCGTATGTGAACTTTTGTTAAACTGTCTTGAAATGAAAGCTATTGTGCTGTCTAATCATCTTAGCGTAGTCACATTAGCCCATAATCGGATTCAGATGTCATTGTCTAGCCTAATACACACTTTTTTTTGTCAAGTAATCTAGTGGCTAGAAGCACACAAACATTTTATTAACGTGTTACATAAGCTATTTCCAAAACAAACAAAAAAACAATTGCATTGAGCCAAAATCAATTACGTTGTGACAGTGGTAACTCTTGTAGAACATTAGTTTTCTACAAGTAAATTTGGCAACCAAAATGAGCATCCAAATGAATACCACTTCTACACAAAAATTCTTTCTTGAATTCAGTGTTGGGTAAGGTTCTGCCATAAAAACCAAGGAACTTTCCACACCCCTCAATGTTACTCCAGATACACACATCTAGAAAGAAATGAAAAACATCAATTTTATGTCTTTCGAAAAACTTTCAGAATTGTCCAAAAATATATTTTCGAAAACAGACGTGGTTTTTTAAAATTTGGGGAGGAGAAAGGTTGCTCCCTAAACCAATTACCTCATGAAGCAACAAATTCAAGAGTTTGACCTTTCGGTCGAAAATCTAGGAAGTTGGACGAGTGAGTTTACGCGGGTGACCCCTTCCAAACCTAACCAGTTTTGATCATCAGCTGATGCTGTTCCATCTTCAACATCAATGGACACTGCTCCATAAGTCTCATTTTCTTCTGATGATCTCACAGTAAAGTTTCGTTGCAAAGATGGCTCAGACTTTTGTCCATCATCTGATTCAATTGGATTCCCTGAATGGTTGCTCTGAATGGTTGCAGAAGAGAAGCCCTGTTCTTCATAATCTGATTCTGAGTCCATTTTACCATCCAAAAATACGCACACTACAGCACAGTCATCCATCTTTGAAGTTGGATACTTGAGTTTCCATTCTCGTGCAGCTGAATTTACCAGAATCCTTGCTGCTGATGATCGTGTTGGTGCCGACGATACTATCTCAACCACCTCCTCATTACTTAAAACATCCCAAACCTAGACAGAATGCCAAGAGAATCAGTTACCCTCAGTGAAGGATAGAAGCTTTAAGAACTAAAATTATACTAAAAAAACTGTGGTTAGCTCAGAGGTATAGCATAATTGGAAGGAAAAAAATCCCAAAGTTCATCATCCAGAAGTTATTTGCAATTCAGTATATGTCCTGAATCTGTTAATTATTTTCTGTAGTAACAGCAGACATGGACATGGTTTTAAAAAAGAACCACAGCTGTGATCTAGGTAGCTGCATCATGGTTTCCAAGAATATACTCAACCATATGATTGAGACCACATATGACTGTGATTCCCTGGAATATCAAAGATCATGACACAATGGGGATGATAGGCATCAATAATATGGTGCCCCAACAATCTGACCAAGCAACTAGACATACCATATTATCCAGCAATGAATGAAGTATCACACTGTCGTTGGTGCAATGAGGATAAAACCATGCAAATTTCACTTAAGCAGTGCACATTTGCAGGCAAAATGAAATTTTCTAGCCAAAAATTGCAATAACATTGCAAAATGTCCAATTTTTGTAGGCTAATATTAAAGTGCCACCAAGTCTAAATATATTTTGACTTTATTATTCCCAATACTACAACGAAAAGCCTTAATATGTAATTATTTTCCGTGGTTTGTACAACTTAAACCAAATTTACTTGAAAACTCTGATCCTTTTCACACAGACCTAAACTTGAGAGTTTTACACAGTATGAAAAATGTTACAAAAATAGTTGGTCAACTACCTATTTGTTAATGCTTAAAACATATTTATCTAACAAATGAAATAATGATGCCTGTTTTTTAGCAATTTAAATAGCATCCCTTCTATAATTTGTTGCTTATTTCCATCTCATGAACAATCAGATACCAGCATGTCAGTTTTGAAATATCAGGAAAGCCCGGCAAAGGCATGTTTCAAAAGAAGCCAAAACCAAGTTGATATTCATGAGTCATCTATAAGTGAAGTTCATAACCAAAGACACATTCAAGCACAACAGGACAAACTGTCAAGAAGCTAGCTTCTCAATTATCATACTGGCAATTGACAAACAGGACATGTTAATAGTTCTGTCATGTTATTAAACACATTATTCTACCCAGTGGTCAGTTCTAGAAGCCACTTCTCAGTCTCCTTCCTATCAGCTTATGGTTAATGTTATGCCACAATTCATTACTAATTAAAACTTGCCTACACTGATTATGTTTTCTTATTTCAATATCACAGCTTGACAGCTTATCCTTGTAAGATAACTTCTTCATGGCAGTCACAAGCAATACGCCAGACTAACCATGAGAAAATAACTTCAAAATTGCAGCTCATATATGTTGAAATTTTATTAAATTGTAATACTATGGTCCTTAAATGTGTGAGGCGGTGTCACAATAGTCCATGAATGTAACAAAATTACAAAAAAATCCGTGAACGTATTTTTTGTTTGTAATTTCGTGGACTAAACTGACTAATGGAAGAGAGATTCGAGAACCAAACTAATCAAGGAAAGACAAATTTGAGGACCAGACACACTAAGGAAAGACACAATCATGGATGTTTTGATAATTTTGATAAACTCAAGGACTATAGTAACATTGGTTTACACATTCAAGGATCAAAATGATGGTTTGCCTGTTGAAATTTCCTATTCACACAGAAAAGTAGTAATAAACTTCTAAATAACAAAAACTAACAGTTAAAGACATAGATGAGAATAAAAAAATGTACCCCATCAGAGGCAAGAACAATGAATTGGTCTCTGTCTGTTAGCAGCCGGTGAGAAAATTCAGGTATAGAAATCACACCATACTCCTTCAAACAGAAATCTCCAAACGCTCTAGCCATTGCTAATCCTGGTGCATCATCAAAAGGCAACCACACCCTTGGGACTTCCGGCTCATCTTGCAAAGCAAAAACCCTACCCTTGCATTGCTTGATTCTTTCCGCTTCTCCTATGAGAATTATCAACCAAATTCGAATAAAGTGGGCATCAAGAGGAAAGCATATACTCATCAAAGAATAAATAGTAATGCCATGTGACACATACTTGGCAAATCAGGCTTCAAATCAACAGTCAACTGAACTGCCACCATGGAGTCATTGTTGTCTTTCGATCCCATTATTGCTCGAGAATCCCCAATATATCCCATGAAGAGATTTGAACCCTGAGTAGATAAGAAATTAAGAAAACTGTAAAGGGAATAGAAAACATGACTGTAGTTACTTCTCTGTCTAGTTACTACCTGCTTCACAATAGTTACAGATGTGCTCCCACTACAGAAACAATCTAGATTTGAATGAGACTTGAGCTCTCTGTCCATGGCCTTGTATGCTTTCGTGAAAGCTTCTCTCCAAGTGGAGTTCAGTTTATCCTCAGCAGCAGAGCAGTCCTTTTCAGAGTCTCCACCATCCGGTTTTATGTTCCGTTTGAAACAAGCTTTGCCTGATTCATTTTGCTTTGATTCTTTAGAATGCAAAAATGAAAGCAATTTTACTGGCAAAGTATCCCTCACTTTGCGTGCAACCAGATGACCATGTGGACCATGGCCATCAAAGACACCACAAAAGATCATATCTTCGGACATGAAATCCTACAAAAATACAGATTGAAATTAGGATGTCAATATCAAAAACTAACCAAGTCTCTCTCGAATCACTTAAAAAGAGCCATGGATTGCATTATCACATGATAAGCATACTTACTTCCCACACAACCATGGCGTCCTGATTAATTCCCTTGCGGCCCTGCTGCGTAAAAATGCATGAACCCCGACTCTTTCCATTAGCAAAAATCCGGCTAGGTAAGGATGATAAATGGTGTAGAGAAATAACATGATCAGAGAACGTTCTCCTTGCTCTCTTTTGTCCACAGAATCCAACATCTAAGCAGGATGGAGTGATCATGTCTCCGTTGCTCCCACTGCTACAAGTACTTCGACTGCTCGTTGAGACACAACAGCCCATTTCCTTCAGTTCCAGAATGCACACATTAGATGGTGGTGACTTTTAAATGCTTCCCTTTCCACTATAGATCTCACGTTTGCATCAATTATAAGATTGCAAGTATAGTCAACTGAGCAAACAATCTTGACTATAAATATTCTCACAAGTCCAAATATAAGTCACTTTACAACTCACTAAAGAAATATGAACTCTTTCAACCCTAGTCAAATTCAAAATCTGCCGGACGGTATTTGAATGGTTAATGAAACCAGCTGAACAAAAGAAAACAGGAGAATTAATAGTTAATATATAATCTCAAAAACTGTAGCATTTGAAACAGAATAAAAAGAAAACAGGTTATATGAATAGAATAATTCCCAACATGTGAACAATGAATAGAATATACCAAAAATCTCTCTGATAGTTGACATTCAGAATATAGATTCTGAAATAATTTAATTTCTGAAAGTTTGCATTAAAAAACTGAAGCAAAACAAGGGCATGAAAATGAGAATACAATACTAGAAACCATGTCCTATTATTATAACATGTTTCAAACAGTTTTAAGAGCCAAAGTTTATTTCGTTCCTTTTTCAATAAAATAAACACAGACCCGGATCAACCAAGTGACTGAACCAAGTGATTAAGCTCAAGTGGTTAATGAGCTTCACTTAAAAACAAAAACTTTGAGAGAACCGAGTTCGAATCCTAGGTAGAACAATTCTTGGCCATTCTTTACTTACCTCCTGGCCAAACTCCGAATTACCAGGGTAACTCCCTGGGGAAACAAGGGTTAACACATAAAAAAACATAGACACTTACCAAGCACAAAATAACACTGATCATATACTGTTGTATAAAGGTTTCTAGCAGCAGCATCAGAAGAACTTATCTCTCTCAAATTCTAAACAACCCCAATACTAAACAATCAAACTCATAAAATCAAAAAGAAAAACAAAAGGAAGAACATGAATTTGTTTGTCAAAAATTAAAAGTTTTTGGCTATAAAAGAACATGATTGTCCATAGCAATTTTCTTTGTACCTCTACACAACCATGTAGAGCAATAATTTGGCAAATGAAGTAATGCACGGTTGAGAGAAAAGTAAAGCAAGAAAATAAGTAGAAAACTACAAAAATAAATAAAAAGTATGGTTTCCCACTAGAGAGAAATACGAGAAGAGATAAAGTGAAAAACCCACAAAAAGCAGAAAAAGACGGGAAAAAAACCGTGATCTCGTCAACAAAGAATCAAAGATAGACCATGAAAGAGTACCTACTACGAGATCAAGTAAATAAAATGTCACGTAATTATCATAACCTAATAATATTTATAAAAAAATAAAGCAACAATTAATTAACTAATTACTAACAATTAACCAAGTAAGTTATAGCAGTGAAAATGAGAGCCAAAACAAACAAGAAAGTGAAAAAATTCACAAAACAAAACCTAAAATCAGAAGGTAGTTGAAGAAAGCATGGGAAGTAATAAAAATTTAAAAGGAAGAGATTGATTACCTTTTTTGTTAGAATGGAGGAAATTAAGGTTAGGAATTAGGGAAGTGGAGAATGAGAGGGAGAAAAGGGTTTGAGTATTAATAAGGAAAGGTGGTGTGGAGGGTGGTAGTGGTGCATTCATTGCAAAAGCAGAATAGACAGAGGGAAAAAAAGTGAGTAAAGTAAGGGATGAGGTCAAAATAATGTAACATATTTAATTAATCTATTTGCTTACTCTTAGTAATAAATAATCTATTTTAAAAAATAAAAAGTAAAGTATCCGCAAAAATCAAGTATACTCTATTGATAAAATATCTAATTTTTTTTTAATTTTAGGTTAAAATTGACTTATTTGTTTAATTGTGGTTTATTTGGTAATTAATGAAGCTGATGTGTCAATTTCATAATTTTTCTCAATCTTTATTATTTATTTTTTATGTTAAAATAAAAAAGATTAATTATTAATTCATTCCTTAACTTTTTGTTGAACGTGGGAAATATTTTTTAAAATCAATAATCAACATATTGGACAACGAAAAGTCCCATAATTTTCCATATTACATATCAATTGCCATTATAAATTACATGTATTTTTTGTTTCCATTCGAATCATTCATTCAGTCTCTAGTCTCTGTGTTTGCATGCTTCATCGTCCCTCTATGCTTCCATTTTTCATCTATTCCATCTCATTCTTCATCTATCACACGCTCTGTTTATTTTATGATTTCTGTTTTTTCTCTGTTATACTTAGTTTGGCTCCATGGTTCTTATTTGTTTTCAAATTATTCATTTTATCTGACGTCGTTGTTTTTGTGATGTTTTTGTTATATATTGTAGAATCCGGCTTCAGAATTTTTACAGTAGAAGAAAAAAGAGAGGACGACGAAACAGAGAAAGACGAAAAGTAGTTCGAAGCATCTGACATGTCCGAATTCGAGTTAAACACTGAA
Source organism: Vicia faba (assembly GCA_948472305.1). Lineage (NCBI taxonomy): Eukaryota > Viridiplantae > Streptophyta > Magnoliopsida > Fabales > Fabaceae > Vicia > Vicia faba. The sequence continues at coordinate 34,323,922 of OX451741.1, read as the reverse complement.
AAAAGCCACTAAAATTTTCGGAGTCGCGTCCGGTTTGGTAAATTTGTCTTTTTCACGCTTCAATTTTCTATTGTTGTTTGATGTGTATGATGTTATGTCATAGAAATTCATTTTCTCGTTATTATTGTTGTTGTTTTTATATTTTAATTGTTAGTTTATACGATTTGATTTGGGTAGTGATTAGGTTCTAAGAATTGGGTTGTTGTTTGTTGAAAGGGAATTTGGAATAGCGAAAGAGATGAGAGAGATTGAGTGTTCTTCGTTTGGTTGGTGCAGGAAACAATGGGGTTTTGAGCAACTTTCATGTCAACCTTAAACAATGGGATCACAAATTTTTATGCAGCTGCTACTTTGTTGGCATTGGATCATACATTGACAATAGAAGATGTGAGGTTGAAAATGAATTCAATTTCGCAAATTGAACCGGTGAATTTTTGTATTTACTAAAATGATTGTTAGAAAAAGAATATGTTTTGTATTCACTAAAATGATCGTTAGAAAAAGAATATCTTAGTGTTGTTGATTAACCAATCAATTTTGACCTTTTGTTTTTGTACTATACAGAATGATGTATTTGATTACTACAAGATTATTCGAGGAGAAGATTAAAAGAGATGAGCAATTTATATACACTAAATTTTTAGGTTATCCGATTTGACTATGCTTTTTCTATGCCAGAGAGAAGAAGACTGTCATTCATTGCCAAGAAAATCTCAACCCCTAATTATAACAATTTTTAAAATATAGTATATTAATTATTCTGAATCCTAAATTATTAAGCATGCATTCCTTTTATCTGATACCAATAAATCGTTCAATTTTATTTGTAAAATTTACATTGAAAAGCTATTCATTCTCATCCTAATACTACATTAGAAATTTAAACATTTTTCTTTCACTACACGATTTTTTTGCATTCCTTTTAATGTATAAATTATAAACTATTTTAGTGAGAGAAAATTAGATCTGTTAAAAAAGTTATTTTTGAATTTCAAAAATAATTTTTAAAAAAATATTAAAATAATCTATTTGCTTACTATTATATAAATAATTCACTTAGATATATACTATACAAAACATTCGGTCAAACATAATACTAAAAGTATGATTATTGAAATGAAGGGTTATTAATTTGTAATTCAAAAATGACTTTTGTATGGGATAATATTGATGATTTTTGTGTAATTGAAAGATGAATGAATAAATAAGATAGAAAATTGGGTATGTTTATTTTAATTTTAAAAAATAGATTTTTTTTGTATTTCAAAAATAATTTTTATAAAAATTTTTTTTTTAAATATTTAAAAAAAATTCATTTTTTTATAAATTAAAAGATTAATTTTGACATCTTATAACATAAATATATATTATTGAAGATAAAAAGTTAGTCAAAATCGCAACTTTAAAAAAATGTATTTTTAAAAAAAAAAAATTATGAAAAGTTATTTGAAATAGCTTCAAAATTAAGTGATTTTTAAAATTTTAATATTTAAAAAAAATCAATAAAAAATGAAAACTTAAATATACTTTTGATCTCTTTATTTAGATGTTTTTATAAATTTTAGTCCTCCCATTTTAAAATTATGTTTTTTAGTCCCTCAACTTTGGATTAGGTTTCGCTATTTTTAGCGTGTGAACGACACAATACCTTTCCCCTTTTTTCTCACCAACAACTATCTCTCTCTCTCTCATCTTATTTTTTATTTTTTATTTATTTTTTATTTTACAAAAAACACTAAAAATTGCTTAAAGTTACCTAAAAGCACCAAAGGTAAAGTTACATAATTCTCTCCCCTCAACTTTACTTTCCTTGAGATTTTGTTGATTCCCTTCATTTTTATAAACGTGGTAGAAGGATTGCTCATAGACGGCTAGTACTCATAACTAATTCATAACCACATATAGTTCATATGTAATAACTAGTTATTAAAATCAATTGACATAACATATTTAATTTTCTTAAAATGGCTATACTGATTTTAGACAAGAAAACTTTTACTTTAGTTTTATTTTAAAAAGGGACCATTGTGAATGGTTTATATTGTATTGTTGTTTAAAAACAAAAAAATGAACTCCCGCTGTTAAAAACGGGGTGTTACATTGTGGTATTAGAGCTCGGGGATAGATTTTGCCAAGGGGTTGTCAGTCAGGTATCCTAAGTTGATCAAGTGTCGGGTTTAGTGGGAGTAAATGTTTGGAATCCTATGTGTTATGTGTTATGTGTCTTGAGTCAAGCATGATATATGCTTAGGAAATCGATTATTTCTTAATTGAAGTTAATGTACCATATAGTTAAAACCCTAGAGCATTAGTCAACTTTGGTTGACATGTCTCTGAATTCTTTTGATTTGTTGGTCTAGAGGGAACGATATTGAGTAGAGTAAGAACTACAAGGTATTTTTGCAATAACTTTATGTATTAGAAGTTGTGTTTGTTCTCGACACTCAGAGATGTTAAGTAGGGACAAGTGGAGTCAAGCTTACAAAGGGTTTCAAGTAAGAACCTGATTTGGAAGACCTTTTGAGAAAAATTATGGGATGTTCATTCTGGTGAGTTCGGAGATGAGACGAGATGAAGTTTATTGGATATTAAGAAGTTGTCATTGCTTTGTAATTGAAGAAGAGATATGGATGTCAATAGAAAACAATTACAATACTTGGATATCAATGGAGCATCTTCTCTAGGAAGTAAGAGGGATTTGAACATCAAGAGTGATCTAACCTAGTAGACGATGATTATATAATTGGTAGGTAGTTGAAGGGTTAAATTTAGGGGTTTAATCTATGTTATATTTGTAAGTAAAATTATTAAAATGAATCTTATGACGATTTAAGGTTTGAGATAAATTATTACATGGATAAGTGACTATCTATATATAGTTCGAGATATAATCAGTAAAAAGGTTTATATGAGGTAAAGGTACTAGTAACACTGTAAATTTAAGTAATCATAGGAGTTGAGATGGGCAAGGGTTAAATTATTCAAGTCACGGACGGTAATGTTTGGAGATTTACTAGGAATTTGGAGGAATAATTCTTTAGAACGCTAGATCGCTAGAAATTTGTAGGTTGGTGCCTTAGTAAAGGTTAGAAATGAATAAGAAATCAATGAGTGAATTGACTTGTCAGTATGATTAGCGATAACTTATGCATAAAAGATTAGTTCTTGTTATAAAAGTATATCGCGACCTTTGGATAGTCACGATAATTAAAGATGTTGTTTGCAATCGACAAGATAGAGGTTATGGTATGTTAGGGAAATAACTTTAGGCGGTTGGTTAGAATTTGTAAATTACTAGATGATCAAAGAAAATCTAGTATAAGGGTCTTTGAAGTTGTAAGATATACAAGGTAGTCACAAAGGAAAAATGAAGTTGTACGCGATCAAGGAACGAGGAAGGTAACTCGCATTTTAATAGAGAGGTTGACAACCTTGTTATTTAATTGGTCAAATTTAAAAGAAGTTGTAAGAAGGACTACAATGAGATACCTCAATAGAAAATGAGAATGAGACTGAACATCACATCAAGGGTGTATGCTATAAATGATGAGGTTGCGCTCTGTAATACGGTGGGAGAACTGACTTGGTTTTGCATTTTATCACAAATGTCGCGGATAGCAAGAGTCGCCACCGGATTTTCTTTTATCCAATAAAGGAAAGGGTGAAAAGAACATGAAAGACCTTTGAGAATGTTTTTGAGTTCGAGGGTAGGTTATAAAAAGGGGAAGGTGTTAGCACCATTTTCATCTGTAGTTATCTACGAGCTCTTAACCGCTAGCTCACTTTTGAAAATGCTTTATGTGTTTGATTTGAAAATGTTTTGAAAAACTGCCTAAGTGCGACAATTTTGTAATGATTCTCGTATCAATTGAGAATGCGTACAAAGTGTTTTATTTTGAAAATATTTCAGAAAAAAAATGTTTTATGAAAATGTTTTATTTTTGTGTGAGCAAGCGATTAACAACTCTACCCTTACTCAAATGTCTTTCGTGTTATTTTCCTCCTCCTTTAGATAGTGTTATCTTACCACTAGTTAGTAGGAAGCCCTATCGTTGGATGTGTGAGGGACAAGTGCGGGTCATCGTATAGTCATAAAGGCAAGTTGTAGGGCGTTTTAGCAATTTTATCGTAAGGGACTAAAATCGTTTACCGAAGGAAGCATCGAAGGGTCATCGAGGGACTACGATCTTTTTAACCGAAGGTCTTTGCTAAAGCGTCCCCATGTTCGAGGTACATGACTGTTTCATTCCTAAGGCAACAAGAGAGGTTACCCTAGAGGTGCGTGTATGAATAGTGATTCAGTTCAATTATTTTATCTTGCATATTAGGGTTATCTAGCGTTTGATTTTAGATCTTTCCATACAATCCTATTAAACTAGAAGTTATAAGGAAAGCAATAAAAGCAGAAAATAAATGTCTTACGCTACTATAATGCTTCGGGAAAGGGGGGGGGTACAAAATCACAAAATTGGGGGGAAAATAGCAAGCGAATAAAATCCTAATTTAACCTATTACATTCCTTTAGAAATTACAATAATCGAAAAAAATAATAAAATACGTGACAGTAATAACATAAGCGGAATTATAAAAGAAAAAGAAAAGAGAAATTTTTTTTGATTGTTTGATAAAAAAAAGTTTGATAATTAACCTAAAACCTAGTTGATTTTAATTAATAGAAAAAGTCAGATAACTAAATTAAATAAAACCCTAAAACCTATGTTGATTTTAATTTAATTAAGAAAATAGTTAATTAGTAAAAAATCTAAAAATTAAATTAGGGTTTATTAAATAAAAAACCTAAAATTAAATTGAGTTGATTAAATTAAAAACCTAAAATTAAATTAAACCTCAAATTAAATTAAAACCTAAAATAAAATTAAAATATAAAATTAAATTAAAACCTAAAATTAAATTAAAAGTATAAAATTAATTATTTGATTTTATTATGAAAAATCAAAGGTTTGTGAAAAATATTAGGTTTTATGAAAAAAGTTTTGGTTATTTGTGACAATAGGGAAAAAGGAGGAAAAAAGTGAGAAACATAGAATTGGAAAAAAGAAATAACCAAAAAGAGTCTCAGGACTTTCCAACAACATGCTCACCACCAGGTCAAGCGTGCCTTGGTGTTAGGATCTGGCCTCAATACGTTTTGTAATAAACTTGCATGGGACCATTACGATGGTCCAAACCTGTAGTGTTGAATCCCAAGAACACATTAAACAAATTAGTATACCATGAAATACAAAGAAAACAAATATATGAAATTTTGTAATGTTAAAACCAATATGGCATGTGTGAATGCTTATACACCCTTTTGATCATGGAGATTGAACCAGCCTTACCCTACTGAGTTCTTGGAAGTAAATGGAATGGCTTGTTTGTAGTGACAAGGGTTTGTAACAAGGATTTCAAGATTTCTAGGGTTCTTGAAAGAATTTGATATTTTGACAAGGTTGTGGCAAGGGTTTTTTTTCTCCGTGTCCTCGTTTTTATAAAAAGAATGAGATTATATAATTGAAATTAGGGCAAAGATGTGGGCTTTGGATGTGCAATTGGGCCTCCAAAAACCATAAGCAATAGTGCATATTTTTATTCACTTGAGTCTAACACGTTCTAGGCAAAATCGCAGGGAGCTCAGTGTGACTTTTGAAGTTGAAATGTGAAAACATAATGTATCTGACATCGATAAAAAAACTCATGTCCAAAAATGGGCTCAATCGGATAAACAGTGAATTAGTTATGAATTTTTGAAGTTTCGCCTCAGACAACTTAATTTCTAGCTTTAGAATTTTTAATGAGTTACATGCGTTTCAGCTAAAAAACGGAAGCCTTTGGAGTACTGTTTGCTTTTGAAAATAAAAACCAAAATTTAACTAACTCAATTTGTGAGACAATGCCACTGGAACCAGCTTGATATGATAAAAATCTACTGAGTTATGATTTTTTGAATACGGAGCAGATAAACATATGTCACAATTTTCCTGTGCGAAAACACTTGATAAATCCATATTTTCGGAGACGTTATGAATGAAATTGGCTTTCGGCCCTGAGAGATGAAAACGTAGATGATGTCAAGAAGGAATTTTGGCCACCAAAACGGTTTCAAAACGAGCCATGAGGTTCAAGTTATGAATTTTTTAGTGCGTAAAAATTGCACTTTCAACACACTTTTTCACCATATATCTTGAGAATACGTTAATGGGAATATCTTGGTGAAAGAACACCTGAATATGACGCGTCAGGTTGGACTAGTGAATATTTGAACCCTAAATCATTGCGAAACGACGAACCAATCTTTAGCACGGAAAATACTCTGAGAACATCCATTAACGAAATAAACGTCACTTGTAACCTGACGAGGCTTGCTAGAGATACTTTGATATCATAACCATAGAACTAATGATATGCATGTATGTAATAATGAAATATAATCCAAAAAAGCCAAAATGAAGAGGGTAAATTTTGGGATACAACAGCTGCCCCTGTTCAATCTTCTTAAACCTGAAGAGTTAGATTGACATGTCCGCCATTTGTGCCTTGAAGGTAGAAGATGATTGAACACTTAAGTGCCCATAAATTTGCACTCGCATGTGTAGGAGATAACAATGTTGGTTGATTGTACCGAGAATGGGCTTAAATATGCCATTTGAAGTAACCGTTGATAGAAGTATTAGAATGAACCTGCGTTTGGTTTTATCTGAATGAAATGCTGGAATGAGCCTGTGTCAAGCCGCATCCGGAAATGTATTAGAAGGCAACCGTGTAAGACTGCTTCAGGATGAGCTTGTGTTAGACTACACCTGGAAATGTTTTAGTAGGAACTTGTGTAAGATTGCTTCAGGATGAGCCTGTGTTAAACTACATTTGGAAATATATTTAGAAGGAGCCTGGGTAGAGCTGCTTCAGGATGAGCTCGTGTGAAGCTGTATCTAGAATTTTAAGAAAGAACCTAGGTAGGGCTGCTTCAGGATGAGCCTGTGTGAAGCTTCATCTGGAAATTTTAGATTGAACCCGGGTAAGGTTGCTTCAGGATGAGCCAGTGTTAAGCTTCATCTGTAAATTTTAGAATGAACCCGGGTAAGGTTGCTTCAGGATGAGCCCATGTTAAGCTTCATCTGGAAATATTTGAAGGAAGCTATGTAAGATTGCTTCAGGATGAGCCCGTGTGAAGTTGCATATGGAAATATATTAGAAGGAACCCGTGTAAGATTGCTTCAGGATGAGCCCGTGTGAAGTTGCATCTGGAAATGTTTAGAAGTAACTCGTGTATAGCTGCTTCAGGATGAGCCCGTGTGAAGCTGCATTTGGAAATATATTATAAGGAACTCATGTAAGATTGCTTCAAGATGAGCCCGTGTGAAGCTGCATATGGAAATATATTAGAAGGAACTCGTGTAAGATTGTTTCATCTGGTCGTGTAGATAATCGCCCCGTCCTGTTTCGGGAATTCACATCGTCTGGTCATATAGATAGTTGTTCCGTCCTATTTCGGGAATTAACTTGTGACCTATTTGAAAGTTGCTAATGATATTCGTCTGTTTGCGAACTTTACCTGAAAAGACAAAATTAGTTTTATGCAATGTCATGATGTATGTAATGCATTGCATGATGATGCTCTCAAAATAAATGAGAACTTTACATGTGTTTATATGCATGTGTTATGATATTTTGTAAATGGTGTTATGGATGCAATATATTGTTAGAGCCTATTGGTAGCTTCTTGCAGCAATGTCTAGTTGGGGAAAATAAATCCTGGACTGTTATTGGAGATGAATAAAGTAATTCTTTAATTTCTGTTGGCAATAATTTTGCTGGGGATTCCCGCTTTCTATTTGAGGATACTCTGCTCGGGATCTTCGAATTCTACTTAAGGATAGAAGCATTCAAGGAGAGTCGGTCGTTTGTCATTCTTTTTGTTGAAGGAATTAATTTTTGTATACCCTGACTGGGGATGAAGAGATGAATAATTCTTCCGATGTGCTATCTGACCAGGTCTCAGACATGGGTAGCAGTTCTGTATGGATGATAACTTTGAATGAACCCTGTTGGAGATAGAGAATTCCGTCGGGGAATTTTTCATATTAGAGAAATGAACTCCGTTGGGGAATTTGATTTTGTAGACTGCATTGAGGAAATAAACTCTTATTAGAAATTCATAGGCCGTGCTAAGGAAGTTTTTGTTGTTTGCTGGGGAAATAATCAAACTTTCTCATTTATCGGGGGACCTATTGGGAATATGCTCATGTTAAGCTATCCATCAGAGGTATGGAGATGAATTGCTGGAAGTTTCCCCAGTTTCTGTCTAACTTGCATACTAGACTTGCTGGGGAATATATCTTTGTTGAGGGTGAATGTAATACGGTGGGAGAACTGACTTGGATGTTTTACGTTTTATCGCAAATGTTGCGTTTAGTAAGAGTTTCCACCGGCTTTTCTTTTATCCAAAAGGAAAGGCTGAAAAGAACAGGAAAGACCTTTGAGATTGTTTCTTGCGTTCGAGGGGTAGATTATGAAAAGGAAAGGTGTTAGCACCATTTTCATCCATAGTTATCTATGGGCTCTTAGTTTCTTGCTAGATCACTTGCTTTTGTTTGAAAATGTGCTTTGTGGTGGTTTTGAAAGTATTTTGAAAAGGCGTCATCGTTTAGGCAACTTTGTAATAGTTCTCGTTCGTAAGAACGTATACAAAGTGTTGAGTTTTTGAAAATGTTTCATGTTTGGAAAATGTTTTAAAAGTGTTTTTAAAAGTGTTAATGTTTGTTTTGAAAATAAGCAAGGATGTTTGATTTTAAAATGAGCAAGTAATTAGGAACAATCTACCTACTCAAAAGTCTTAGTTCATTTCTTCCTTTCCTTTGATATTGCTATCTTACCATTGATTTAGTAAGAAGCCTTATCTTTGGATGTAAAGGGACGGACGTGGATCATCGTATAGCCATGATAGCAATGTTATGAAATATCTTAGCAATTCTCTTTGAGGGACTAAGATCATCTTGAAAGGCAACATTTGATAGCGTCATCGAGGGACTATGATCTTGTATTTTTGATTGTTTTTTTGCTAAGATATCCCACATGCATAACATGGCCATTTTTGTAAGGCAACAAAGTGGAATTACCCTAAGGGTGCAAGTGTGCAAATGTGTTGGATTTACATGCTTATTTATCTTGAATTAGGGTTTGCTAACTTGTTGATTTTATCTTTCCATACAAACCCTAATTTACTAGCATTTTCATATAAAGCGATAAATTGCAGAAAGTAAAAATACTAAGCTATTACATCATTAGGGGAGGGGGTGTACAAATTTACAAATGAGGGATTTACAAGAAAATTAAATCTAATTAACTATTACAACCATATTGAATAAATGTACAAGAATTGAATAAATAATGTACAAATTCAAAATGAAAAAAAAGAAATGATTTTTTTGGTTTTCATGGAAGGGTTTTAACCTAATTAAGAAAATGATCAATGAAAATTAAATAAAATTAACTTAAATTAATTAAGAAAAGAAATTAATTTAAAAAGGTTTTTTAGGGTTTTTATATGAAAAGGTTTTAAATAATGAAAATAAAATGAGAATTGATTAATTAAAATAAACCTAGGTTCTAAATTAATTTTAATTTACAAGAGAATAATATAATAATTAAATCTAACTATAAAATTTATTATAAAAGAAATAATCTAATTTGTTTTAAGAAAAATATTTTTTAGTCTTTTTGTTTTTTATAAATGAAATAAATAAGGTGTGAAAATAATAATAATAATATTTTTTGGATTTTTATTAATAAAAATAATAATGATAATAATAATAATAATAATAATAATAATAAAGATATTAAAGAAAACTAAAAAGTATAATGAAATAAAAATAAGAAAAATGAAATAATAAAGAAAAATGGGCCAGGGGTGTAAAAGTGAGGAGGGGTTAGAGGTCAGAAAAAACAGAAGCCCAAAGGGTGGGAAGCCCATGCGCTGATTCAAGAAAAAAATGGAAAAAATGTGAAAAAAATAGGCAAAAGGGTACCACTAGGGCTCGAACCCAGGTCCCAAAGGTGACAGGCGTGCACTTTAACCACTGGGGTGGTGATACATCCGTTAACTTAAACAAAACAATAAATATGCAACATAAGTTTTGCCCTGAATGAACTTCATCTTCAACCTCCAGCCAAAGAACCTATCACTCATTCATTTCTAATCCATTCACAAAACTTCCAACATCAAACTTGTTAGAAATTTTGTCACGATTCTGAATATGTAAATAACTTAAGATAATTCTCAAAGATGAACATGAATTTCTAACAATACCAAATTCTGACCTAAATATTTTCAGAGGTTCAAGCTCAAAATTCTTCCTACTCAAGCAACATAAATGAAATCTATGGACATGTATAGTTTCAAGGCAATGATATCTACATTTTATCTTTAAAAATGGAAGCCTAACAATGCCTAAATGAAGAGGTGAAAGTTCAGAAAAATACCTAAAAAACTAGAGATCGTGAAATGAGTTTGAGCTTGTTTCAAGTGATGGTGATGATCAGGTTAGCTTCCTTGCGTCTCTAGGAAGCTAATGCAACGCTTAGCTTGAGTTGAGAGTGGGTGAAATGGTCTGGAGAAGTCCAACTGCAAAGCTCTATTTTTGGCTATAGAAGTTGATGTAGATGATGTTACAGTTGTTTAACAGGGTGTGGGATGGTTTGTATTTATGTAAGGAATCTTTAGAAACTAAAAGGCCAAAGAACGCACGAGGGAGATATGAGTTTGATGTGTAAAGTTAGAACTTGCACAACAATGGTGTTTTTGAAGAAATTTCTGGCTAAAGGGAGTTTGGGAGTGTTTCAGGGTGTTCAAATTCGTGTCTTAGGTTTCATAATAGTGTTTTGATATATAGGAAAAGATTTGGATACTTGAGATGGTCAGAAGTACAAGATCACATGTTTTGGCTTCTTAGCTTATTTTTGAAGTAAGGTTGACAAACATGGTTTCAATGTATAATACAAGCATGGTTTGAGTAATTAGAGGCTCTAGACAAGTTTCTTATGGATTTTAGATTGTGTGTGATCAGAATTAACAAGTGCAAATCTCAAGACAAGTTGACTTTGTGATTAAAGCCTCTTTACTAGAATGGCAATGTTACTTTGTGTCATTAATGAAAATGCAACTTGGATAATGGCTCAAATGCTTGGATCAAAGCTCTAAAAGTTGTGTAAATATTTAATTATGGAGTGACAAACAAGTTTGAGGCCTGAAAAGCAAAGATTATGCAACCTAGCATGGATTTGGTTCATGTGTTCTTCACAAAATGGCTTGTAATTCAAGTTTGAAAACCCTAACTTTTTGCCTTCGATTCTCCTTGCTCAAACATGATCTCAATGAGTTCTTGGACATTTTGTAAAGCCTGTAACATCCTCTACAACCTCTATGTTTTATATTTTTGAAAATTACTCTTGGAACTATGTGAAAAATTGCCATGAAGTTAGGTCAAAATCCTGCCTAAACTAGGGCAAAATTTCACTAAGTTTCCAAGTTTCATGAACATGTATTCACAAAATCATAACTTGAAATCCATGCATTTCTAGGAGAAGTTGTGTTCTACAATGTTTTATATCTCATTTATATATACAACTTTGATGTTGGAAGTTTCCTTTGAATCATCTTGCATCATGGTGAAAAATTGGCTCAAACTTGTGAAAAAATATGAAGTTTTCAACACTTAGAAAAATTTCTGTTTAGAAATTTTGACTTTTCAAAATGAAATCTTGAATTTTTGATTTCTTGATGAACAAGTTTCATATTTTGACATGTTTTGATGAATTTGTGATCTTTGACACTTGAATTTGACCAAAAAGTCAAAGTTTTGACTTTTCAGGGTATAGTTGACTTTTCATCAGTTGACTGAAATTCAACTGTCAACCAATTGAACTTGAGAGGTGTTTTGAGCCATTCCATTAGGTAAAATGATGCAATTGAATCTTTGAGATCATAACTTAAACCAATCAAACATTTTCTAGGTCAAAAATCAGAAATTACACCTTCTCAGTCAAAACCCTAATTTTGACAATTTTGCCCTTTTGATGATCTGATCAAATTTCTTGAGGAATTGTGATCCAAACTTGATCAAATGACATATATGAGTTCATAATGTTGACACGGACCATAAGTCATGAAGTTTGACTGTAAATTGACCACAATTGACTTTTTTCCCCAATACAATTGATTTTTAGGTCAACTGATCAATTGACTGAGCAAAAATGTGATCCAAGACTTGAAACTTGACATGAGAAATCTTGAGGGTCCAAAATGATCCATGAAAGTCATATGAGGCATTAAAAGTTCAATTGTCCTTGTGCAATCTCAAACCCTAATTTTCAGTCATCAGTGTTAGAGGAGGTGTCTTGAGCTGATCAACCCTATGCAGTCTTGAATCCAAGGAGATCTTGTGAGAAATTACTTGATAAATGAGAGGGAAAATTTTGGGGTACAACAACTGCCCCTGTTCAATCTTCTTAAACCTGAAGAGTTAGATTGGAGGATCCGCCATTCGTGACTTGAAGGTGGAAGATGATTGAACACTAGAGTGCCCAGAAATTTGCACTCGAAGATGTATTGTGAATGGGCTTATAGATGCCATTTAGAGGAATGTTGGTAAATACTGGAAGAAGTATCAACACAAGTCTTTGGTAGATTTATACTAAAACTTGATGTTTTACCCGTGGGAAGAAAGAGTTAGTAAAATGCAGATGTATGCATGATGCTCGCAGGATGAATGAGACCGTGCTAAATGCATTTTATATGTATATGTCACGATGTATGAATGTGAGATGCATGTTTTTGTTCGGGAAAATAAATCCCTGACTACTGTTGAAGAAATTCTTGAGAGCTGAATCCTTGATTGTTGTTGGGGATGAAGAATATACATATCTTCAAACTTTCCTGAAAGGATGCTTCCACTGGGGAATATCTCTTGAATGTCAACTGTTCTCTGGTCGGATCCAGGCTTCATAATTGTTGAGGATGAGGAAGTCAATTGCTATATGGTCGGATCCATGCTTCACGGTAACTTACTGGGGAAGAAATAAATTAAGTGTTATCTGGTCGTATTCCAGGCTTCGCAGAAGATTTCTTGAAATTGAATTATTATCTGGTTGAATTCTAGGCTTTTCAGTAACTTCTTGAAGTTGAACTGATATCTGGTCGGGTCTAGGCTTTATAGTAACTTGTAATGGTAACTACTATCTGGTCGGGTCCAGGCTTCATAGTTTTTTTTGAAAAGTTATACTATTATCCAGTCGGGTCCAAGCTTCATAGTGTCTTGCTGAGGGTTATAGCTAGCTATTATCTGGTCGGATTCCAGGCTTCATAATAAGCTTGATTGAATAGACTAAGTTGAACTGATATCTGGTCGGGTCCAGGCTTTACTATAACCTGCTTGGGAATTTAGTTGTTATCTGGTCAGATTCTAGGTTTCACAATAAACTTCTGAGGGAAATTTCTATCTGGTCAGATCTAGGCTTCACAATAACCTACTTGAAATTGAAAACTAACATCTGGTCGAATCCAGGCTTCACAGTAACTTATTGGGGTCGAGGCAAACTCTACTGGGGGAAAGAAATTAAACTTTGGTCTGGTTGAGTCTAGGTTATTCAATATCTTTGGAGAGTTAAACTATTGTCTGGTCGGGTCCAGGTTTTATAGTTTTTGAAAGTATGCTATTATATAGTCAGGGCCAGGCTTCATAGTAAAGGTTTTGTTGACGACTTTACTATGGATTAGGGGTTGTGGCCCTAAGATTTGCAATAGTCTGAAAGGCAAACTTAAGCTGTGGAATGTAGACTCAGCTTGGGGAGGACAAACTCAGCTTAGGGAGGATACACTCAGTTGAGGATAACAAGCTCAACTGGGGAATATATACTAAGCTGGGGAATTTTGTACTCGGCTGGGGAGAGAGCTGTCAAGAGATTGAGACTCTGGTTGGAGATTATCCTATGCAAAGAGACTTTGTGAATAAATTTGTTGAGGATTGGTTTATTGTAGCTGTCTTGTGGAGATAATGTTAATGAAATAACTCTGTGGGGATATTCCATATGCATTAAAGATATGCTTGTTACTGCTTAGGTCATATGTATCAAACAGTTTTAATTATGTTCATATGCATATGTTTGTTTAATTTTAGTCATTGGACAAATTTGCATTCAAAACAAAGACAGAAAGTTTGCACTTTAAAGTATATTTGTATTGATATTTTGCCCATGAATAGTTGTTTTTGTACAAAGAGGCAGAGATCCTAGTAAGAGGAAATCGTCGAAAGGAAAACAAAGTTGAAAACAGATAGCCATATGGCATGATCTCATCGCCTTCCAACTCTACTATTGCCCCAATGTCTTCGAATGCCCCTTGTCGTTGACAGAAGTTGATTGGATTGATCTTGGACCGTTTGAACTCGGACCTTCATGATAAAGTTGACAGTGGTGATTCCATGGGACATAGTCATACACTTTCAATCCTTAATTTTTGCCTGGACTGCCCTTTTGGGTTTTTAGCCCACCAGGATACCCATTTTTACCCAAGTTGCTCTTTCAGGTTTTCAACTTGCCGGGTGTACAAATCTTTTACATATATCCCTAATTTTTGTCCAAACATTTGGGTTTATCGGGATGCTCTTATTTTGCCTAGGTGTGTCAACCTAGCGGGTCCTTTATGTGTAGTATTTTTTAACTATGTCCGCGTTTATAGGATGTGGGAAGTCTTCACCATCCATGGTAGTCAGCATCATGGCACCTCCAGAGAACACTCTTTTGACAACAAATGGCCCTTCGTAGGTGGGAGTCCATTTTCCTCTAGGGTCGCCTTGTGGCAGAATGATGCGCTTTATCACCAAGTCGCCAGCTTGATATACTCGAGGATTTATCTTTTTGTTGAAAGCCTTGATCATCCATTTTTGATACGTCTGACCATGACAAACAACAGCTAGTCGCTTCTCATTGATCAAGTTCAACTGATCCAATCTGGTCTGAATCCACTCGTCTTCGCCTAAGCCTTCTTTATTCATAATCCTCAAAGAGGGAATCTGAACTTCCACTGGCAAAACAACTTCCATGCCATAGACTAGAGAAAAGGGAGTTGCCCCAGTTGATGTCCTAGCTGAAGTAC
Source organism: Vicia faba (assembly GCA_948472305.1). Taxonomy (NCBI): domain Eukaryota; kingdom Viridiplantae; phylum Streptophyta; class Magnoliopsida; order Fabales; family Fabaceae; genus Vicia; species Vicia faba. Next base: position 34,308,774 of record OX451741.1, on the reverse strand, counting down.
GGTAGCCATGTAAGGCAAACGGTAACATCTCATGCCAATCCTTGTATGCTACTACCATCTTCTGCATAATCTTCTTAATGTTTTTGTTGGCCGCTTCGACTGCGCCATTCATTTTAGGTCTATATGGAGAAGAATTGTGATGCTTGATCTTAAACTGAGTGCAAAGCTTAGTAATCATAGCATTGTTGAGGTTAGTCCCATTGTTGGTGATGATCCTTTCGGGGATACCATAGCGGCAGATGAGGTTGTATTTGATGAATCTGGCTACCATATTCTTGGTGACTGAGGCAAACGAGGCAGCTTCGACCCATTTGGTGAAATAGTCGATAGCGATAAGAATGAAGTGATGTCCATTGGAAGCGGTTGGCTTGATTTCTCCAATCATGTCAGTGCCCCACATTGCAAATGGCCACGGAGCGGTCATGACATTCAGAGGGATAGGAGGCACATGGACCTTGTCAACATAGATTTGGCATTTGTGACAAGTTCTAGAGTGTTGATGGCAATCAGTCTCCATTGTTGACCAATAGTAGCCAGCCCTCAAGATCTTCTTAGCCATCGTATGTCCACTTGAGTGAGTGCCAAAGAGACCATCGTGCATATCTTCCATAATTTTCTCTGCCTCCTTCTTGTCCACACATCGGAGTAGAGTTGAATCATGGTTGCACTTGTATAATGTCTCGTTACTTAGGAAGAATTTGGCTGAAAATCTTCGTAAGAACTTGTTGTCATTGAAGGATGCTCTCTCTGGATACTATTGTGCTTCAAGGTATCTCTTCACCTCATGGTACCATGGCTTTTCCGCGTCAGTGTCAATTTCACAGCAATGTGCAGGTTCGTCAAGTCTCTCAATTGTAATCATAGAGGCTTTGTTGTCCAATCTGACCTTGAACATTGTATACATGGATGCCAAAGCGCCAGGCAACTGATTTTCTTCCCTAGGAAAGTGCTCAAAGGTGATCTCTTCGAAGTAGGGAATTAGGGATAGCACAAGTTCCTTGTAAGGGATGATATTAGGGTGCTTAGTGTCCTAATCTCCTTTTACTTGGCTGATCACTAGAGCGGAATCCCCAAACACATTCAAATGCTTGATTCTTAAATCAATGGCAGCTCTGAGACCCAAAATGCATGCTTCGTATTCAACCATATTGTTCGTGCACTCGAATCATAGTCTGGCAGTGAAAGGAGTGTAGCAACCTTCGGGAGATATGACCACTGCACCAATTCTGTTACCTAAGGCGTTGGAAGCCCCATCAAAGACCATAGTCCATCGTGATCCTTGCTCAGGTCCGTCATACGGTCCAGGTTTCGCACAGTCAGTCACCAGCATGATATTCTCATCAGGGAAGTCAAAGTTCATAGACTGATAATCATCCACAATTTGATGGGCCAAATGATCTACTAGTATGCTTCTTTTGATAGCCTTTTGAGTCATGCATTGAATGTCGTACTCAGTCAAGATCATTTTCCACCTGACTATCTGTCCAGAAAGGGCAGGTTTCTCGAAGATGTACTTGATTGGGTCCATTTTAGAAATCAATAGAGTAGTATGAGTTAACATATACCGTCTTAGCCGACGAGCAGCCCATGCCAGAGCGCATCAAGTTTTCTCGAGCAGTGAATATCTGGTTTCATAGTCGGTAAACTTTTTGCTCAGGTAATAAATAGCATGCTATTTTCGGCCAGACTCGTCATGTTGGCCCAAAACACACCTGTCGTACCCCAAATTTTCCCTACCTCATTTTACTTTTGTTTGGATTTGAACTTTGCATCCCATTTGCATCATTTTTACTAAGTCATTTTCATATCCCGCATCTCATGGAATCAGGCGCCTTGGATTAAGGTATTAGGTTTGTGCCCTCTTTATGTCTAATTTTGTTTTGAAGTTCTCTTATCAGGTAAAAGGGAAATTCATCTGGTTCTCAGTTAGTGGATTGTGGGGTGGATTCTTGAGGTATCATGGATTGCTTTCTTATCAAGTTACAAGGCTGTTTCTCGCTCGAATCCATCATAGCTGGGATTAGGGTTTATTTCCCTATTTGTTGGTCAAGATTCTAGGGTTTTGGATCCCTGATTTTTGTGAACTGTTTCTTTCACCTGCCTCAAGGATAACTCGATGTCAAGTACATTTGGTTAGGGGTTTCATGCCTAATATCTCCTTGCACTGCAAGTTTTCTTTTTTAAGATCTCTAAGTCACTGAGTCGGGAGTTTGAAGTTTAAATTGATGAACATGGAATCTGGGTGTAAGAAATAAGGCAAGAGGTTCTTGACGATCAAGGCGTGTTTTTGTTGCTTAAGTTACAAGTTACTTTTGGTTTGGATATCATAGTTAAAGTTCTTGTTGAGAGGGCAAGTTTGGTATAGGCGTGATATGAAGATTGAGGATTGAAAGATAAGGTGTAAGGTTCTTGGAATACAAGTTACAACATTTGTTTGTGATTTCTTGAAAATCAAGTTGCAAAGACAAGATGTGCATTCAAATCATTCAAGTAAGAATTTCAAAGTTCAAACAAGATTCAAGAGTTGTCTAATTTTTGTACAACAAATTCATTATTCACACGATTTAAAGAAATATCATTCAAATTACATTTTTGTGGACAATTTACAAAAGGGATTACAATATGAAATACGAACTACAATTGTTTTGTTTACAAAGAAAGAAATAATGTTTGTTTCTTCAAGTCTTCTTTGCTTCATCTTCAAGAAACTCATCCACTCCTTGCTAGCCATGGTCTTCTCTTCGTCTTTTAACCTTGCCTCGCTTTCCATCCACTCCTCGTGTTCATGAAACAAGAAAAGGAAAAAAATTAGCAAACAATCAACATGTGAAAAATTCAAGCAAGAATTATTTGTTAAACAAGAAAGCTCATCATTAGGATTTTCATTTGGAATCAGAACTAAAAGGGTTTGTTTTTAATCATGGACTATATCTTACTTTTGCAAATCACAAAAAGTTTGATCTTTTTGGTTCACAAAAGGAAAAAAAATTAGTTTGTTTTCCTACTGCAAAAGCAAAGTTAAAACTGCCAAGTACAAAAACAGCATGCAGCATCACAAAAACAAGGTAGCATAGGAAAAATATAAGATGCAGTAAAGCACCAAGGCAGTAGCAGGCCAGCAAGGCAGCCAACTTCCCAAAACCAGCGCAACAACAGCAGCCTAAACAACAACAAACAGCAAGGCAACAACAAGCTAAACAAATGCAGCATAAATAAAGCCAAAACTGAAACAACAAACAACAACAGCCAACAATAGAAAGACTGGAAAATAACAGTAAGGCCAAAACCAAAAACAATAGCAATAATTCATAAAATAATACAAGCTAGCATTGATTCATAGCCCTTATGTCATCATGTTCCTAAATGGAAAATCGTTCAGAAATTGTCAAAAATCAAAGTGGCTTTCGTTATAGAGAGAAAAAAGGAAAAGAATAGGGTTTTGGAAGATGTCACCTAACCAAAGCAGTCCAAATTTGCTTCACACCAAACAGAACATGCCAAAACCCGTACCTCATATGTGCCACACCTGCTCTAAACAACCTGAAAATGATGTCAAAATAGGCAAACAAAACCTGTACTCAAAAAGCACAAAGTCAGCATACTAACAATGTTCAAATTCACAAAATTCCCTCCAATTTTCCACCCTTATCTCATGATAAGAAGAATCTCCGTCTCATTGAAAAGACACGTTTTTTTGAGAAAGGGAGAGGACCATCCATCCAGAAAAACCAACAAAGAGAACACAACCAACATAAAAAAACCCAAAGAGAGAGATACATAAAAGACTTCAAATAAAACCCACCATATACACATAGGAAAATATAGACGGAGGAGGAAGCCCTCCAACCTCTCCAAATATCCTCTATATCCCTTCATACTCTACTCTTCAACTCGCCAATTCACAACCAACATATCCCAAGCACCCTACAATTGTCATCCTTCTCATACACTGAGGTGTAACCAAAACTACTCCCCTGCAATACAGAAACAACAATATTTCAATTAGTTTGATCATCTTCCTCAACAACCAAGCAATCATCATATCTAAGCATCAATCTGATTGCGGATCGAAAGCATAAAAGGAAGCATTCACAGAAGATAAAAGACAACCATACCTGAAGCAGTTCCACTAAAGTTGTCAAAAACTCCCACTGGTTAGCCCTTCTCTTTCATTTTATCCCTGATGCTTACATGATAAAAAGGGTAGGGGATTTGTTGGGGGATAAGGTTTATGTTGTGACATAATGATTTTATTATTGCTCTTCTTTCTTGTACCTGCGTAATAGTTTAAGAAATTAGTTGCCTAACTAAGTTTATCTAGGAAATGGCATAGAGAAGCGATTCACATAAATTGATCTTGAAACTCATAAAAAATTCAGATTAAAATAAAAATAGCAGTTATAAGAAAAACATCGAAGAACTCACCAAAAGAAATCGAAAACCCTCTCTTCTCTCTACTCCATCTTCGCTACCTTCAATCTTCATCTCTCTGTTTCCACTACAACATTAACAACATCATCCATCATCATATAAAATCTCACCATTTATTTGACCACCTCATAATCTGCCTCGATGGATCTGCGTAATTCCTTAAGTTGTTCACTGATTCAGAACTAATCCTTGACCTCCCTGCTGCACTCCCAACTATGTCGTCCATAAACCTGCATAAAATCACAACAAAAACAAAAATAAAAAGGAGGATATTCCATGAACAAACCAGGAGTTGAACCCAAAAATATTTGTTTCAATTTCTTCAACACCCTGTTTCACATCACCATAAACATTACCCTCAACCTCCAAACTGACCTACAATTCACCACACTAAAAAATGCGCCCTCTCTACATACTCCCTCAAACTTGTTCCATTCAACCTCAACCTATCTCTACATAATCTTACTGTAGCCTTCAATTCACCAATTTTCTTAAACTGTAACACACTCATACCCCTCGAAGAGCCGCACTGTTTCGAATCCAGAAATTCACTCAATTGTAGATGTAGAAGAAGAAGCTAGAGGAGAAAAGTGGCAGAAGAAATTTGATGCATACTTGAGTCTACGTCAAGCCTCCTTGGGGTTTCGCTACCCATCTTTACCATGCTTCAGCAATATCACATCATCATCATCTTCACGCAACTCAAATAACAACACCAGTTCAACACCTTTCATAGTAAAAACACAATAATAACAACCTACAATAGAAGTAGAACAACAACACTCTTATTTCCAGAATTTTGAAATCAAGCAAAAGAAAGAGAAAGAAGAAGCCCGGATTTCATTACACTCACCTCGCGGAAGCTCCATCTGAAGATTCCCGATACGTATCCCTTGAAGCTCTTGGTATGTACATAAGTTCGTGTATCTTGATTATGATAAGAGGAAATGAGACATTTTGGTCATTTGTACTGTTACTGAGTTCGACACAGAGGGAAGAGAGACCTAGGATTATTCAGTACTTATATCGCGAGAGAGTGGAAGGAGTTTTTTATCATGGAAAAGGGAAGGTTGGACAATGAAGAGGGAATCAGAGTAGAGCGGTTGAGAGATGGGATGAATAGAGGGATGCTTTTGATTTTCAGGTTGGGAACTTGGGGATAACACAATTGTTTTAATGCAGGTATTGGAAATAAAAAGAATTAACTTCTTCCCCTTCCCAAAGCTTACATTTGCGGCGCCTCTTGCAAGAATTTAGGGTTCCAAAAAAATCCAAATCCCTCTCTGTTATCTCTGCCGGATCTGGGTTTGGGCTTAGCCCAACCCATTTTTTTAATTTTGTTTTTTATGGCTTTTGAAGTTGTTAAAGTAACAGATGAATAGGCCTAGTGCATTGGTAAGAGCTTTGAGAGTTTAAACTAGTGGTCATGGGTTCAACACCTGCTTGGACCATTTCCCCCTTTTTCCCATCTTTCTTATTTATCTTCTAACTTTATATTTTGTTTAATTGTTACAATTTGTTTTAATTTAGTTTAATTATTTCCTTAAAAAACAACAAAAATTATATAGTATAAATATTACTAGATGAAAAACCATAAAAATATTTAGAATTTAATTTCTTTATTCGTTTCGATAGCTTTGTTAATCTTAGTAGCGTTTGGTAGTTCCATGAGATGATTGGATTCCTGTGTTGATCGTTTTGTGTTGATTTAGACTTTAGGATCGAGCCTTGTACATAACAAATAATTAGGTTTCTAGTTTCCCTCTTAACCTTTTTCTTTTGTAATTAAAACTTAACTGTCACAAATCAAAAATCCAAAAACAATTTTTAATCACTACTTGAATTTGTTTTAAAACTCGCAAAACACTCAACCAATCAATCTTCCCCAAAGGGCATGTTATCTCCGTTCTACCGTGATATCGGCCGTGCATATTGCTAGAATGCGTGCATTAACGTTGCCCACTAAAAAACACAAACAAACCAACCATTTTCTAGAGGAACTACGACGTTCTGATTCCTTCACTGGATACGTAGGAAAAGGGTCGCGAAACCCTCACGAACGCAATAATAAAAAACCATTCCTTTCCTCTTAAGCAAGTATAGTTGTAAATAAACACACTCTTTAAGACAAACAAACAAAATAGATCCCGTTGAGTACAACAGATGCGAGGGGTGCTAATATCTTCCCCTTGCATAACCGACTCCCTTACCCTTTATCTTGGTTGCAAGACCATCTTATCCATTCCCTTGTGGTTTTATCGAACTTTCCCCTTCCTTCGAGATAAATAAAGTTTGGTGGCGGCTCTGTGTTTTCTGCCGGTAGCTTCAGCTGGCGACTCTACTGGGGACCTTTTGTGAGTCTCTCCTAGTTTTGTTTATTTGTCTTTTTGGGTGTTTATTTATTTGCTTTATTTTGCTTTACTGTTTTATTATTGCTTTATTATTTTGTATATAATGCATATATTGTTGCTACTCACATATTCTGGATACATTGTGATGTTGAGTTGGGTGATTACATTTGATAAGTCATATACCCAGACTTGGGTTACACTTAGGATTAGGACGAGCAGTATAGTAATGTTAACTTTGAGGGAGTAATCTCGAAGAAGGAGGCATGAAAATCCCCCACTCAGTGAAGGTCCCCTTGAAAGTAGTGATGTTTACGGAGTAATTAGGAAGGCATTGTTGCTTTCGACCTGGGAACTCGAGAAGCTGAGGGTCGTAGAACCATTAACCCATCCTGGCCTTTTTAGGTGCAGTGAAAAGACTATAATAGAGTAATCCAGAAATAGTTGCCATGCGATATTGCACTCGGACGAGTTTTTCCTGCGGATATTACCGATTAACAATTAATTGGGACGTCGATAATATCCAAAGGAAGAGCGTAGACTCTGAGAACTCTTTAGAACCTTGTTCGGCAGGTGATAAACCTCTAGTACATACCTTATGGGTGGTTACTTTGACTCCATGCCTGTGACGTCAGACTTTTGATCCTGTTACTTTCAACCTGTGCAACGGACAACGTAGTGGTTATCCAGAATATGTGGAGCTGAGACTTCATGCCATATCATACCATGACATCATATCATCATGTATATATATATATCATATATAGGGAAATCCAAAGACAAGTCTCGTTGATGTAGCTTTTCAAAAAGGAAAATTTTAAAAGATAGACGAGTCTTTAGATTTCCTCAGAAATGAAGATAAAGCATTCATTCATACTATCATGCATTCATTTTTCATAACAAAAACTCATTGGGGTCCCTTTTTCGGTAGACTTCAGTAAACAGCAAAGACGACTTCTCCATATCCTTATCGTACAAGAGGCAACCAGTAAAGACTTATGGATCTTTCTGAAGAGAATCAGAATGCACTCTGCCGAGATATGGATACCATGGGCACTCGCATGGATCAGCTTATGGAAACCCTTCATGCCATGATCAAGGGTCAAGAAGAGTTACATCAAAGTGTTGCCAAGCTTACTGTTCTTGCTCCCTCTACTTCTGCTAATGGTAGGAATGACAATGCAAATGTTGAGACCCCTACTAGAGCTCCTAGGAATGATGTTGATGATCATCACGATGTTATTGATCTTGATGAACCCCAAGTGAACCTTACCATCAGAGTCGCCGAAACTGCGAAAATGTACCATGCTCTCGAAGAGCGTCTTAAAGCCATGAAGGGTGTTAAGGCTTCTGGATTCAATACTGCTGCATTGTGCCTCGTACCTGGGGTAGTTATTCCTCCCAAGTTCAAAGTTCCGGATTTTGACAAATACAAAGGCACTTCCTGCCCAGAGACTCATCTCCGTTCCTACTGTCGCAAAATGGCTGCCTATACTGAAAATGAACCGTTAATCATGCACTTCTTTCAAAATAGGTTGACCGGGGCACCATTGGATTGGTATATGCAATTGGAAAGATCTCATGTCAGTACTTGGGGAGAACTTGCTGACGCCTTTTTGAAACATTACCATTATAATACTTCCATGGCTCCTAGTCGTACTCAGCTCCAAGGGATGATACAGAAATCTGAAGAGTCATTCAAAGAGTACGCTCAGAGGTGGCGTGAACTGGCTGCAAGGGTCCAACCTCTTCTCTTGGATCGTGAATTGATTGATCTGTTTATGGGTACTCTACAAGGCCCTTATCTCTAACATATGCTCAGTAGTACCTCTACTTCTTTCTCTGATATGGTCATTATTGGTGAATGTGTTGAGACTTGCATTAAGGCTGGAACGATCCAAGGTGTCCCTAACAATACTAACAACCATGCGGGAATTGGTAGAAAGCCATTTTCTGGTTTTGTCAAGAAGAAAGAAGGTGAGACTAGTGCCATCATCATCAACCAAGGAAAAGCTCCTGCATTTCCTCAAGTCCGATTTCCTTATTTTCCTACACCTGCTGCTGTTCCTAACCAATTTGTTCCTCAAGTGTATGCTGCTACAACTCCAGCACCCATGGTGGCCCAACAACGGCCTTTCACTCCACAACCACAGTATCTTCCACAACAACAATTTGCACCTCCTCCAATTTATCAACAACCAAACCAACAACCTCAAGGTTCGAGAGCTCCTCAAAGACAAAGAGCGCCTGAAAGAAGATTTGATATCATTCCTATGTCCTATGCTCAAATTCTCCCACAATTACTTGCTAGTCAGTTGGTTCAATTACGTGAACTTGGTCCACCACTAAATCCTCTCCCTAGGGGGTATGACATTAATGCTCATTGTGAACTTCATTATGGTTCCCCAGGCCATACAATTGAGAATTGTAGAGCATTCAAATGTAAATTTCAAGACCTCCTCGATGCAAAGGCCATCAACTTCAACCCTGTTGGTCTGAATATTCAGAATAATCCCATGCCTCCTTACCCAGGGGCAACGGTCAATGCTATTGAAGAAGGTAGTTGTGATCGGTGGGAATAGAACTGACTGTTTTTGGAATGCTGGTTCGCGTTTGCGTTTCGCAAAATGTCGCGGTAAGCAAGAGTCACCACCGTCTTTTATTTTATCCAACAAGGAAAGGACAAAAGCACAGAAAAATTCCTTTTCAAGATGTTTCTCGGGTTCGGGAGGTAGATTATAGAAAGGGAAGGTGTTAACACCCTTTCTATCCGTGGTTATCCACGGGCTCTTAGGTACTTGCTCACTATGTTTTCAAAAAGTTTTGCTTTTCTTGTGTTCGTGGGTTTTGAAAAGAGTTTTGTTTGAAAACTTCGATTTAACTCTTGTTTCTGTCCTCAAGAGTGTATGAAGTGTTGTTTGAAAACTTTGTTTGAAAAGTGTAAGTGCGAAAAGTTTGTTTTGTTTTGAAAGAGCAAGTACCTAAGAACCTCTACCTACTTTAAACTGTGTAAATGTCCTTTTAGACAATGCTATCCCCACTATGAAGGAGTAGGTAGCATCGTCGTTGGAGTTTTCGGGTCAATTCGATTAAGGGACATATGGTCACTAAAGCAATGTTAGGACGCCTTAGCGGTAACCCTAATGTCTTAGATCATTTTTTATCGAGGCAACCGTTTCGAGGCAACTTTGATCTTTAGACAGGAGGGTGACCTCTAAAACATCCTATACTCAATGACCACGTTCGAGGCAACCAAGTGAGGCGTACCCTAGGAGTGGCATGTGCAAATGTGTCAATTTTCAGTTATGTTATCTTTGTACATGTTATGGTGAGCTACGGTTGATTTTAATTTAAGATAGATCTTGTCATGCATAGCCTATTATTCATACATCTAGCAGTTAATGGTTGCGGAAAATAAAACTAAGCTATTACAAGGCGTCGGGTATTTACATCGCCAAAAAAAAACCCTTGAAAATTAAATGCGGAAAGATAAATAAAAGCGGTAAATAATCCTAATTAAAACTATTACATCCTCAAAGCAAATACAATTATATGGATAAATATGAATCAAAAAATCACACGCGCGAGAAAAATTGAATCAGAGAGTTTTTAGGGTTTTGACCCTTTTTAAGGAAGAAGGAAATTTTTTGTTATTTTGAATTTAATTAAATTAAACCTAAACTAATTAATTACTTAAATAAAAGAGGAAATTTTTGGGTTTTTGAATGATTAAGGAAATAAAAAATAAAATGATTAAATATATTAAAAAACCTAATTCTAATTAATTTTTAATTTATTGCAAAAGATATTAAAATTATGCCTAATTAGAAACTAAATTAATTAAGTTATTTATTTACAAAAACAATGAAATAGTGAAATTAATTTTAATAAATAAAAATATTATATTTTTTTTTTCTGATTTTTATTAAGAAAATGTTAATTATTTTTGTTAGTAATTAATTAAGAATTAATAAAAACAAATTAAATAAAATATAAAAGAGAAGAAGAAATAAACCCCGGGGGGTGCTGGGCCTGATTTGGGAGTGACAAGAGCAATTCTGAAGCCCATTAACATTCCAGCCCCGTTTGACTTTTCAGATTATCCACGCGTATGTTGACCAGGGAGTATGGTGGTCCTTCATCCATGACCACTGGATCTAGGTCTAGAGCCATCTGGCGTATTGAGGTTTAAGGTGCATGGTGGACCAACGCCTTAGAGAGTACATGGGATCACCTGCAGAAAAAAATCAAATAAGTGTTTTGGGGGACCTGGGATTCGAACCCAGGTCCCAATGCTCATTGGACGTTCGCCCCTGCCACTACACCACTATGCTGCTTTTGTAATGATGATAAATAACAAATAACATATATCAAATAAACACTTATGCCTGCAAAAAAATAAAAAGCGCGCTGATTTCAAACCGGCCAATGGGAGAGCGACGTGTGGTCGTCTTCTTCCCCAAACCCTGTATTTTTTTCCTCCGGATTTGATTCCGCATCAAAATCCATGGCTTATTTCTAAAATCCACCGTAGGCTATGAAAATGCCATCTAAGGCCATGGCTGACCTCGTCTCTGCCTCCTGATCACTCCTATATCAATTATTGGGGCCAATTTTCCCTGTATCAAAAACACCTAAAAAGCAAGAACATGAACCCTAGAATCGGGCATCACAATACAGGGCATAAAAACAAAATTGAATATTGCAGTCATGTTAGAAATCAAATAATAAACATGAATATGCCAATGTTTTGAAGAAAAAGTGCAAGAACTGGAGGTTTGGACTCCATGTTCAGAGTCGAGTTCAAGATGACTTACCGGGATTTTTAGGTGATGAATAGGCCTGGTTCTTATTCCAATCGCTTCAGGGGATGGCAGTCAAGCACTCTACAAGCTCTAACCAAGAATTCAATTTCTCTCTTTTTCACCTTTTTTCCAGTTTTGGTATGGCCATTTTAACAGAGCTTAGGTCGTGAATTAGGTTTGTGTGGCTTGTGTATGTATAAGGCAATGATTTTAGGTCAAGAGTTGGGCCAATATCCATGTACATTCAAGAATTAGGTTTGCACTTTGATCACCATTAACAAACTTTCCAAATATGGCCAAATCTGAGATTTTGTGCACAAAAAGCCAAGGCACGAATTTTATTAGGTGTCACATGATGTTTGCAAGCTGTACAAATCACAAAGATCCCTTTTCAATAATTTTTGGATTTTATTTGATTTAATATTGATTAATAATGAATTAAATCAATAAAAATGAAATAAAATAGAAAAATAAATGTTTGGTCATGAAATTAAGCATGGGACACGTGTGTGGCATGACAAGACTAAATCAAGTGGAAAAAAGTGGGCCCTTTTGTCAAAAATTGGAGTTTTGAGGATAGTTGACTTTTGGCAATTTTGGAAAAATGCCCAACTTCAACAATGCATAACTTCTTCAATTTTGAACTTTTGGAGGTGTTCTTGGACTTTTTAGAAACCTTGAGATGTCCTATAATCAACCTTTTTGGTCTCATCTCATTTGCATCTTCCATTCTCAAGTTTAAGCTTTGGCAAAAAAGGTGTTTTTGTTGACTTTCAAAAATGACCTATAATGTCCAAATTTGTAACTTCTTGTGAGTACATTTTCTGATCTTGGGGTATGAAGATGGATTGTAGGGAATTGCATTCTATTCAAGATGAGCTTTTGATGGGTCATTTATCATAAAGTATGAGAAAGTTATTCTTGGTCAAAGTTGAGTTGACTTTTCCTACAAAACCCTAATTTAGCAACTTTTGAATCTTGATGAATTTTGAGCAATCCTTGATGAATCATGATCAACCCTTGATCAAATGATGAATTATCCTTCAAAATGAGAATGTTGACAAAAAATTCTGACTTTTGACTGCAAAATGACCATTTTGCCCTTGTAGTTGACTGTAGATCAAATGGAGCTTTTAACTGTGCAAACTGGCACCGTGAGTCTTGAAACTTGGCATGTGGGTGCTTGAGAATGTATATAGGCCTATGAGACTTAATTGAACCATTGAAAACCCCAAATTCCTTGAAAGAACCAAAACCCTAATTTTGAATTGACTGCCTTAGGAGGTGATTTGACTGTACAACCCTTGAGCCATTTTGTGCAATTTGAAGATCATTCTTGACAAATCTTGAGGAATATGGGAGGGAAAATTTTGGGGTACAAGAGTAGTGAACAGATTCTGGTAACCAAGGTCGACGAGATCAAGATATCATTAAGAACTGTTAGATAACATTTGTTGGAGCATGAGGTGCTACAAGAACTCCATGATTTCTGCTTAACATGTTCCTCTAAACCTGAAGAGTGTACTAGTTTGAAGATGGCTATCCAACAATTGATAGATGAGGGTGCCCTACAGATAGAGAAGATATTTCGAGAAGAAGAGATTGATGTCTTGGAAATTCCCTACTACCCGAGAAGCTTTTCAGCAACACCAAGTATTTCGTTGACAATTCAGGTTCCTATTACCCCAGTAATGATTCAAGCTCCCGCTACCCCCGTAATGATTCAAGCTCCTATTCCTCCTACAAGTAACGAATTGAAGGCAGTTCCGTGGGAGTATAATGTGGTCTATATTCATGGGAAGAAGTACGAGTGTCCTCCAGTGGTTGACAAGAATATTACCAACATTGCAGGAACTAGTAACATGACTCGCAATGGTCGGATCTTTTATCCTCCACCATCGCCTCCCAAAGAAACTAACAATTAAGCTCTAGCCAAGGATAGAGGAAAGCAAGTGATGGATAATCAACCCAAACCTTTTGTGGGACAAGAAGTGGAGCAGCTTTTGAGAGTTATTAAGTGAAGTGATTACAAAGTGGTGGATCAACTCAACCAGACGCCATCCAAGATTTCCATCTTGTCTCTCCTTTTGTGTTCAAAGACCCACCACAATGCCTTATTAAAGATTTTATGTTCCTCTCATGTTATCCAAGACATCTCTGTGGCCCAGTTTGAAGGAATCGTCACCAATATTGCTGTGGGAAATTGTTTGGGTTTCTGCAATGATGAACTCCCAGTTGAAGGCATATCCCACAACAAAGCGCTGCATGTTTCTATGAAGTGTTTGGACACCATTTTATCTCGAGTTTTGGTAGACACGGGTTCTTCCCTCAATGTGATGCCTAAGGCTACTTTGTTTAATCTGAATATGGATGGAGTAATGATGAGGCCTTCCACTCTAAATGTCCTAGCGTTTGATGGTTCAAGAATATCTGTGGATGGAGAAGTGGACTTGCTTGTCAAGTTTGGTCCCCACACTTTCTATTTGTCATTCTATGTTATGGACATCCATCCATCCTATACTTGCCTTTTGGGTTGTCCATGGATCCACGTAGCAGGAGCTATGACTTCTACTCTTCATCAACACCTAAAGTTCATTGTAAATGACCAAGTTATTGTCGTTTGTGGAGAAGAAGATATAGTGATTAACAATCTGACTACCTACCGTTATGTGGAAGTAGAAGGCGAGGTGCAAGAGTTACCCTTTCAAGCTCTAGAGATTTTTACTGTTGACAAGTTCCCCGTCGTGGAAGGTAAGAAGTCTGAAGCATCCCTGGCCTCTTTGAAGGATGCCAAAGCCCTCATAGAAGCTAGACCTCCCCATGACAGTTGGGGAAAATTTATTGAAGTGCGAGAGAAGAAAGATCGCTTTGGTCTTGGGTATCAGCCATCGTCCTCCGTACAAGCTGGTTGGGTTCCTCTTGAAGGAAAGCAGGTTCCCCCGATTTATGAAGTGTTCGTCAATACTGGTGTAAGGAAAGAAGGACAAGTGCTCTCCACAGGTGATGAAGGTGACGATGAAGATGTTTCAAGATTTATCTATCAAGTTGTGCCGGACAGGAGCTCAGCAATTGGACTGCCATGGACATCCCTGAAGTTGTTTTCCTTGATGTGTAATTTTTTGTTTCCATTTAAGTCATATGTCCTGCCCAAGGCATAGTGATAGCTTGTAGAAGGGGCCCCTTATATTTCAATCTCTGTTTAACATTGAATGAAAAATCGCACTTTCGCATACAATTTTGTTCCCTGTCTTTTATTTTACTTTTACTTTTTCAAAATAAAAATGGCAATACTTTTATTTTCATATTCTAAATATTCTCTTGCACTTTCTAAAAATAAAACATAAAATCATCGATCATGCAGATTCGTTGGAAATGATAGGGTTATGGTTCATTATATCTTTGAGAATTCAGTTGATCATGCAAACAAAGATAGTGAGGAAGATTGTGAAGTCCCTGAAGAACTAGCTAGGCTCTTGAGACAGGAAGAGAAGGTCATCCAGCCATATCAGGAAGAAACAGAAGTCGTCAATCTCGGTACTTAAGAGGTAAAGAGAGAAGTCAAGATAGGTGCTTCCTTGCAAAGCGAAGAAAATAAGGGGTTGATTGAGTTGCTTCGAGAGTATGCTGATATCTTCGCCTAGTCGTATGAAGACATGCCCGGTTTAGACACTGATATAGTGATGCACAGATTGCCACTTAAGCCAGAATGTCCTTCTGTAAAGCAGAAGCCGAGAAGGACCAAACCCGACATGGCTTTGAAGATCAAAGAAGAAGTTCAGAAATAGCTTGAGGCATGTTTCCTATCTGTGATAAATTATCCACCTTGGATTGCTAACATTGTGCCTATACCTAAGAAGGATGGTAAGGTACGCATGTGTGTTGACTACCGAGACTTGAATAGAGCAAGCCCGAAGGATGACTTCCCGTTGCCTCATATTGATGTATTGCTTGATAATACTGCTCAGTCTTCAGTGTTCTCCTTCATGGATGGGTTCTCGGGCTACAATCAGATAAAGATGGCTCTGGAAGACATGGATAAAACAACTTTCACAACTCCTTAAGGTACCTTTTGCTATAGAGTCATGCCTTTTGGTCTCAAAAATGCTGGTGCGACATACCAGCAAGCTATGGTAACTCTCTTTCATGACATGATTCATAAAGAGATCGAGGTGTATGTGGACGACATGATTGCAAAATCACAAACTGAGGAAGAATATTTGATCCATTTGCAAAAGTTATTTGATCGTTTACGAAAGTTCAGGTTAAGGCTTAATCCCAACAAATGCACCTTTGGGGTTCAATCGGGCAAGTTACTTGGTTTTATTGTGAGTCAACGAGGAATTGAGGTAGATCCAGATAAAGTGAGAGCAATACAGGATATACCGGCACCAAAAAATGAAAAGGAAGTACGAGGTTTCCTTGGAAGGTTGAATTACATAGCCAGGTTCATTTCTCACCTTACTGCTACCTGTGAACCCATCTTTAAATTGTTACGCAAGAATCAAGACGTCCGTTGGGATGAAAGTTGTCAAGACTCTTTCGAGAAGATTAAGTAGTATCTTCAAGAACCACTAATACTCATACCACCAGTTCCAGGAAGACCTCTTATTATGTATTTGACTGTGCTTGAAGGATCTATGGGTTGTGTGCTCGGACAACATGTTGATACTGGATGAAAAGAACACACCATTTATTACTTGAGCAAGAAGTTTACTGATTGTGAATCAAGGTATTCCTTACTTGAGAAGACTTGTTGTGCTCTTACGTGGGAAGCTTGACGTTTGAGGCAGTATATGTTGACACATTCCACACTTCTGATATCTAAGATGGATCGGATAAAGTATATCTGTGAGAAACTAGCACTTATAGGGAGGTTGGCTCGGTGGCAAATGCTTTTGTTTGAGTATGACATCTAGTACGTCACATAAAAAGCTATCAAAGGTAGCATTCTCGCTGATCATCTTGCTCACCAGCCATTAGAAGAATATCAGTCCATGAAGTTCGATTTTCTAGACGAGGACGTTATGAAACTTGATGATAATGAAGGACTTGAACCAGGGGAGCAATGGGCTCTCACTTTTGATGGTGCATCGAATGCTATGGGCCATAGCATTAGGGGAATTCTGACCTCTCCATGCAATAATCCATACCTTTCACTACCAGATTATGTTTTTATTATACGAATAATATCGCTGAATACGAAGCTTGTGTGATGGGTCTTGAAGCAGCCATTGATTTGAAGATCAAGATTCTTGAAGTTTATAGGGACTCTGCCTTAGTGGTACATCAAGTACGAGGTGATTGGGATACATGACACCCTGATTTAGTCCCATACCGAGATTACATATTAGAGTTGTTTCCCGCTTTCGATGAGGTCACCTTTGAGCACATTCCTAGAGAGGCAAATCAACTGGCAGATTCTCTGGCCACTTTAGCAGCAATGTTCAAAGTCAGTTACCCAAATCATGCACCCAATATAAGGATCTGTCATTACAAGGAGTCAGCGCATATTTTCCTTGCTCATTGTCTCACAACTGAAGATGTATCGGGCGAAAACCCGTGGTACTTCGACATCAAAAGATATCTTGAGAAGCAAGAGTACCCCGAAGGTGCTACAATTTGTGATAAGCGGACTCTTAGGAGGTTTGTGTCTAACTTTTTACTGTCAGGAGACATTCTATACAAGAGAAACTATGATTCGGTTCTGCTTAGATGCATGGATAGACACAAAGCGAAATCCATTCTACGGGAAATACACGAGGACTCTTTTGGGACTCATGCCAGTGGACATTCCATGGCCAAGAAAATCCTACGAGCAAGTTATTTCTGGATGATGATGGAAAGCGACTGTTGTATATATTAAAAAATGTTCCACAAATGTCAGGTTTACACAGACAGGATACATGTTCCTCCCACTCCTTTGAATGTGATGACTTCACCAGGGCCCTTTGCAATGTGGGGCATTGATATGATTGGACGCATCAAACCAAGCGCTTCAAATGGACATAGGTTTATTCTTATTGCTATTGACTACTTCACCAAGTGGGTGGAAGTAGCTTCGTACAAGAATGTGACCAAGCAAGTTATTACCCGCTTCATCAAAAGAGAAATCATATGCCGATATGGAACTCCTAACAAGATCATCACTGATAACGGGTCGAATCTCAACAACAAGATGATGAAGGAAATGTGTGAAGAATTCAAGATTGAGCACCATAATTCATCACCTTATCGGCTGAAGATGAATGGGGAAGTCGAAGCTGCTAACATGAACATAAAGAAGATCGTCCAGAAAATGGTGAGAACATACAAAGATTGGCATGAGATGTTGCCTTTCGCCCTGCACGGCTATCGAACTTCGATGCGTACTTCTACTGGGGCAACTCCGTTTTCACTAGTCTATGGTATGGACGCGGTACTCTCGGTCGAAGTGGAGATTCCTTCCTTGAGAGTTCTGATGGATACTAAACTTGATGAAGCTGAATGGATTCAAACGAGACTCGACCAACTCAATCTCATTGAAGAAAAGCGCCTAGCAGCCATTTGTCACGGTTAGTTATATTAACAACGTCTCAAGAGAGCATTTGACAAGAAGATTCAGCCTTGAGAGTTCCACATAGGTAACCTGGTCTTAAGGCAGATTCTCCCAATCCACACTGATCCAAGAGGCAAGTGGACTCCCAACTATGAGGGACCATACATCATGAAGAAATCTTTCTCAGGAGGTGCTCTAATCCTGACAAACATGGATAGGGAAGACGTTCCGCTTCCGGTCAATTCAGACTTAGTCAAAAAATACTACGCATAAAAGGACCCGCTAAGTCGAAAACCCAAAAGGGAGACTTAGGCAAAAGTTAGGGCTAAAAAAGAAAGAAAAAATAATAACCCGCTAAGTTGAAAACCCGAAAGAGCGGCTTAGGAAAAAATGGGTGTCCTGGTGGATTGAAAAATCGAAAGGGCGATCCAGGCAAAAATTAGGGACAAAAAAAAGCGAGAGACTACAGTCTAAAGACTCTTCACGTACACCCTCCTAATACGGGATGGATCAATTCATCTATTATCCTTTGGAAGCGCGACCCTATGATGACCCATGATATGGGAACTATATCAATATCAGTTTTAACGGAAGTTTGAGATTTTCTTATTGCCATTTTACTCATTGTATTTTGTATTTTTCTTTGCAACTTCCTCATTTAGGAGTTGTTTCCATGTACAAATTCCTATTCACAGGCCAAACTCATTAATAAAAATTTGCCCTTCCACCAAAAAGTTTTTGTCCTTTTTACTTTATTCTCGTATACGAATTGTGATTTAAATTCTTTGTTAAGCATTGCATTGAAAATAATAAGTCAATAATAATCACAAGCTAAGATGAGAAATACTTCATTACATGGATATGAAAGCATCCCAAGGGAAAGCCATGGCGTTCAAGTGTTTGTTTTTCTGTGCAGGTAGCAAGTCATAACGGTCACCTTGACCAAGCTTTCATCCTCGCCGCCTCCTTACAGTCGATCGAGCGCCCAATTCTCCAACACCGAGAAATTTGGGGCATTTGATAAGATCCACGTCTCTTTTCAGTTATTCGCAAGAAGTATAACATATAAAGGAAGTCAGATTAAGTTACTTATCCTCAGCAAGATTTAATCCCCAGTGAACTCGACAAGGCTAACTCTTTCTCTCAGATTTCAAGCACCAGTCCATATTAGTACCTCGAGACGACGAGCAACGAATCCCAATGAGCTTACCATTCGACACTTCACATACAATAATCATCACTACATATTTCATTGCATCCTCAAACGCATAACATATCCACGGATCATCGTGCCACACCTTAAATGCATATGAAGCATGAGTCAGATTTGGTACCTTGCTAGAAAGCCCCAAATCAATCCCAAATCAACAAAACATCCATAAAAATATCATCCTCATAATTCCCAGTTAAACATCTGTTATTACACTACCGACTAAAATAAACCATGGTGTCAGTACATTGTACTCCCTAACTCTCAATACTCTCGCTATCTTTTTTTAGGGTCGTAGATCGTCCGTAGATCTTACCATTGCGCTATATTTTCTAAGGTTGTAGGTAGTCCGTAGATCTTACCTTCACTTTATCTCTCTTAGGGTCGTAGGTTATCCGTAGACTTTATCCTCTCCTCATCTTGTTTTTAAGGTCGTAGGCCGCTCGTAGGTCTTACCCTCACATTATTTTTCTTAAGGTCGTAGTTCGTCCATAGATCTTACCTTCATTTTATCTCTCTTAGGATCGTAGGTCGTCCGTAGACTTTACCCTCTCCTCATCTAGTTTTTAGGGTCGTAGATGTCCGTAGATCTTACCTTCACTTTATCTCTCTTAGGGTCGTAGGTCATCCGTAGACTTTACCCTCTCCTCATTCTGTTTTTAGGGTCGTAGGTCACTTGTAGGTCTTACCCTCACGTTATCTTTCCTAGGGTCGTAGGTCGCTCGTAGGTCTTATGCTCATGTTATATTTTCTAGGGTCGTAGGTCACTCGTAGGTCTTACCCTCGCGTTATCTTTTCTAGGGTCATAGGTCGCTCGCAGGTCTTACCTTATGTTATCTTTCTTGGGTCATAGATCATACGCCGATCTTTACCCATTGTCTTTACCTTTCTTTTGGGTCATAAATCCCGCGCGATAGATTCTCTGTTGTCGTCAAATTCTACCAGTCATATTTAAGTTATTATGTTGTTAGTAATCCTACCTTTAATCACCACGACATCGTCAACCATATCCTTTCAGCCACTTTACCGCCCACTCCCTCGAGAGCCTTGTATTGGCACCGTTACCCTAGTACGAGCTACCATTATTCAACCATGTTTATCCATCATGACTAGTCCATCAGAAGACCAATTTTTCTTTCCCCAGCAGACATCACCAATAAATAACACTCACACCATCTCTCTAAGACAAATTTCGGGTTCTGGTATTTAATCATCTTCCACCTTGAACTTTCAAAAGGCTGACGCCAATCTCACCTCCAGGTTTAAGACGATTAAATAGGGGCAGCTGTCGTACCCCAAATTTGCCCTACCTCTTTTTACTTTTGTTTGGATTTAAACTTTTCATCCCATTTGCATCATTTTTACTAAGTCATTTGCATATCCCGCATCTCATGGAATCAGGCGCCTTTGTTTAAGGTATTAGGTTTGTGCCCTCTTTATGTCTAATTTTATTTTTAAGTTCTCTTATCAGGTAAAAGGGAAATTCATCTGGTTCTCAGTCATTGGATTGTGGGGTGGATTCTTGAGGTATCATGGATTGCTTTCTTATCAAGTTACAAGGCTGTTTCTCGCTCGAATCCATCAGAGCTGGGATTAGGGTTTATTTCCCTATTTGTTGGTCAAGATGCTAGGGTTTTGGATCCCTGATTTTTTTGAACGGTTTCTTTCACCTTCCTCAAGGATAACTCTAAGTCAAGTACATTTGGTTAGGGGTTTCATGCCTAATATCTCCTCGCACTACAAGTTTTATTTTTTAAGATCTCTAAGTCACTGAGTCAGGAGTTTGAAGTTTAAATTGATGAACATGGAATCCGGGTGTAAGAAATAAGGCTAGAGGTTCATGACGATCAAGGCGTGTTTTTGTTGCTTAAGTTATAAGTTACTTGTGGTTTGGATATCATAGTTAAAGTTCGTGTTGAGAGGGCAAGTTTGGTTTAGGCGTGATATGAAGATTGAGGATTGAAAGATAAGGTGTAAGGTTCTTGGAAAGTTACAACAATTGTTTGTGATTTCTTGAAAATCAAGTTGCAAAGGCAAGATGTGCATTCAAATCATTCAAGTAAGAATTTCAAAGTTCAAACAAGATTCAAGATTTGTCTAATTTTTGTAAAACAAATTCGTCATTTATACGATTTAAAGAAATATCATTCAAATTAAATTTTTTATGGATAATTTACAAAAGGGATTACAATGTGAAATACGAACTACAACTGTTTTGTTTACAAAGAAAGAAATAATGTTTGTTTCTTCAAGTCTTCTTTGCTTCATCTTCAAGCAACTCATCCACTCCTTTCTAGCCATGGTCTTCTCTTCGTCTTTTAACCTTGCCTCGCTTGCCATCCACTCCTCGTGTTCATGAAACAAGAAAAGGAATTTTTTTTTATCAAACAATCAACATGTGAAATATTCAAGCAAGAATTATTTGTTAAACAAGAAAGCTCATCATTAGGATTTACATTTAGAATAAGAACTAAAAGGTTTTGTTTTTAATCATGGACTATCTCCTACTTTTTCAAATCACAATTTTTTTGATATTTTTGGTTCACAAAAGGAAAATAAATTAGTATGTTTTCCTACTACAAAAGCAAAGTTAATACTGCAAAGTACAAAAACAACATGCAGCATCACAAAAATAAGGTAGCATAGGCAAAATATAAGATGCAACAAAGCACCAAGGCAGCAACAGGCCAGCAAGGTAGCCAAATGCCCAAAACCAGCGCAACAACAACAGCCTAAACAACAGCAAACAGCGAGGCAGCAATAAGCCAAACAAATGCAGCACAAATAAAGCCAAAACTGCAACAGCAAACAACAGCAGCAACAAAGCAGCCAACAATAGTAAGACTGGAAAATAGCAGTAAGACCAAAACCAAAAACAATAGAAATAATTCACAAAACAAGCAAGCTAGCATTGATTCATAGCCCTTATGTCATCATGTTCCTAAATGGCAAATCCTTCAGAAATTGTTAAAAAGCAAAGTGGCTTTCGTCATAGAGAGACAAAAAGGAAAAGAATAGGGTTTAGGAAGATGTCACCTAACCAAAACAGTCAAAATTTTCTTCAAACCAAATAGAACATACCAAAACCTGCACCTCATCTGTGCCACACCTGCTCTAAACAGCCTGAAAATGATGTCAAAATAGGAAAACATAACTTGTACTCAAAAATCCCAAAGTCAGCATACTAACAATGTTCAAATTCACAAAATTCCCTCCAATTTTCCACCATTATCTCACGATAAGAAGAATCATTGTCTCATTGAAAAGACACGTTTTTTTTAGAAAGGGAGAGGACCATCTAGCCAGAAAAACCAACAAAGAGAACACAACCAACATAACAAAAACCAAAGAGAGAGGTACATAAAAGACTTCAAAGAAAAACCACCATATACACATAGACAAATACAGACGGGGGAGGCAGCCCTCCAACCTCTCCAAATATCCTCTATATCACTTTATACTCTACTCTTCAACTCGCCAGTTCACAACCAGCATATCCCAAGCACCCTGTAATTGTCATCCTTCTCATACACTGAGGTGTAACCAAAACTACTCCCCTGCAATACAGAAACAACCATATTTAAATTAGTTCGATCATCTTCCTCAATAACCAAACAATCATCATATCTAAGCATCATCCAGATTGCGGATCGAAAGCATAAAAGGAAGAATTCGCTGGAGATAAAAGACAAACATACCTGAAGAAGTTCCACTAAAGTTGTCAAAACTCCCACTGGTTATCCCTTCTCTTTCATTTTATCCCTGATGCTTACATGATAAAAAGGGTAGGGGATTTGTTGGGGGATAGGGTTTATGTCGTGACTGAATGATTTTATTATTTCTCTTCTTTCCTGTACCCGCGTAATAGTTTAAGCAATTAGTTGCCTAACTAAGTTTATCTGGGAAATGTCATAGAGAAGCGATTCACGGAAATTGATCTCGAAACTCATAAAAATTCATATTAAAAAAAGAGCAGTTATAAGAAAAACTTCGAAGAACTCACCAAAAGAAATCGAAAACCCTCTCTTCTCTCTACTCTATCTTCGCTACCTTAAATCTTCATCTCTCTGTTTCCACTATAACATTAACAACATCATCCATCATCATGCAAAATCTCACCATTTATTTCACCAGCTCATAATCTTGCCTCGATGGATCTGCGTAATTCCTTAAGCTGTTCACTGATTCAGAACCAATCCTTGACCTCCCTGCTGCACTTCCAACTTTGTCGTCCATAAACCTGCAGAAAATCAAAACAAAAAAATAAATATTAAAGAGGATGTTCCACCAATAAACCAGGAGTTGAACCCAAAAATCTTTGTTACAATTTCTTCAACACCCTATTTCACATCACCACAAACATTAGCCTTAACCTCTAAACTGACCTGCAATTCACCACACTAAAAAAACACACCCTCTCTGCATACTCCCTCAAACTTGTTCCATTCAACCTCAAACTATCTCTACATAATCCTACTGTAGCCTTCAATTCACCAATTTTCTTAAACTGTAACACACTCATACCCCTCGAAGAGCCGCACTATTTCGAATCCAGAAATTCACTCAACTGTAGATGTAGAAGAAGAAGCTAGAGGAGAAAAGTGGCATAAGAAATTTGATGCATACTTAAGTCTATGCCAAGCCTCCTTGGGGTTTCACTACCAATCTTTACCATGCTTCAGCAATATCACATCATCACCATCTTCACGCAACTCAAATAACAACACCAGTTCAACACCTTTCACAGAAAAAACACAATAATAACAACCTACAACAGAAGTAGAGCAACAACACTCTTATTTCCAGAATTTTGAAATCAAGCAAAAGAAAGAGAAAGCAGAAGCCCGAATTTCGTTACACTCACCTTGCGAAAGCTCCATCTAAAGATTTCTGATACGTATCCCTTGAAGCTCTTGGTATGTACATAAGTCTGTGTATATTGATTATGATAAGAGGAAATGAGACATTTTGGCCGTTTGTACAGTTACTGAGTTCGACACAGAGGGAAGAGAGACCTAGGATGATTCAGTACTTATATCGCGAGAGAGTGGAAGGAGTTTTTTATCATAGAAATGGAAGGTTGGACGATGAAGAGGGAATCAAAGTAGAGCAGTTGAGAGATGGGATGCATATAGGGATGCTTTTAATTTTTAGGTTGGGAACTTGGGGATAACACGATTATTTTAATGCAGGTATTGGAAATAAAAATAATTAATTTCTTCCCCTTCCCAAAGCTTACATTCGCGGCGCCTCTTGAAAGAATTTAGGGTTCAAAAAAATCCAAATCCCTTTCTGTTATCTCTGTTGGATCCGGGTTTGGGCTTAGCCCAACCCATTTTTTAAATTTTGTTTTTTATGGCTTTTGAAGTTATTAAAGTAACAGATGAATAGGCCTGGTGCATTGGTAAGAGCTTTGAGAGTTTAAACTAGTGGTCATGGGTTCAACACCTGCTTGGACCATTTTCCCCCCTTTTTCCCATCTTTCTTGTTTCTCTTCTAACTTTATATTTTGTTTAATTGTTATAATCTGTTTTAATTTAGTTTAATTATTTCCTTAAAAAACAACAAAAAGTATATAGTATAAATATTACTAGATGAAAAACCATAAAAATATTTAGAATTTAATTTCTTTATTCGTTTCGATAGCTTTGTTAAGCTTAGTATCATTTGGTAGTTCCATGAGACGATTGGATTCATGTGTTGATCATTTTGTGTTGATTTAGACTTTAGGACCGAGCCTTGTACATAACAAACAATTAGGTTTCTAGTTTCCCTCTTAACCTTTTTCTTTTGTAATTAAAACTTAACTGTCACAATCAAAAATCCAAAAACACTTTTTAATCACTACTTGAATTTGTTTTAAAACTTGCAAAAACACTCAACCAATCAATCTTCCTCAAAGGGCATGTTATCTCCATTCTATCGTGATACCGGTCATGCCTAGTGCTAGAATGCGTGCATTAATGTTGCCCACTAAGAAACACAAACAAACCAACCATTTTCTAGAGGAACTACATTGTTCTGATTCCTTCACTGGATACGTAGGCAAAGGGTCGCGAAACCCTCACGAATGCAATAATAAAAAACCATTCCTTTCCCATTAAGCAAGTATAATTGTAAATAAACACACCCTTTAAGACAAACAAACAAAATGGATCCCGTTGAGTACAACGGATGTGAGGGGTGCTAATACCTTCCCCTCGCATAACCGACTCCCTTAACCTTTCTCTTGGTCGCAAGACCATCTTATCCATTACCTTGTGGTTTTATCGATATTTCCCCTTCCTTCGGGATAAATAAAGTTCAATGGCGGCTCTGTGTTTTCTGCCGGTAGCTTTAACACCCCATAGAGTTCTCTAGTACTGTCAAGTACATGATCAAGGGTCTTCCTTCAACTGAAGGTATGAGAATAGGAGGTTCTTGCAGATATTCTTTAATTTTGTCGAAGGCATCTTGGAATTCATCATTCCATCTGACTACTTGATCTTTCTTCAAGAGTTTGAAGATTGGTTCACAAGTAGCAGTCAAGTGAGATATGAAGCAGGCGATGTAATTGATACGACCCAAGAATCCTCTGACTTCTTTTTCAGAATGAGGGACTGGCATTTCTTGGATGTCCTTTACCTTGGTAGGATCAACTTCAATGCCTTTATTGCTGACAACAAAACCTAGAAGCTTTCCAGATCATACCCCAAACATGCACTTGTTAGGGTTTAACCTCAGTTTGTACTTTTTCAGCTTTTCGAATAGTTTGTACATGTGATCGAGATGTTCTTCTTCAGTTTGTGATCTGGAAATCATATCATCCATATATACATCTATTTCATGATGAGTCATGTCATGAAATAAAGCTACCATAGCTCTTTGATATGTTTCCCCTGCATTCTTCAATCCGCACGGCATGACCTTGTCGCAAAAGGTGCCCCATTGCATAACGAAAGTTGTCTTCTCCATGTCTTCGGAAGCCATCCTTATCTGATTATAGCCGGAGAAACCATCCATGAAAGAGAAGACTTTATGTTGAGCAGTATTATCGACCAAGACGTCAATGTGTGGTAGAGGGAAGTCATCCTTGGGGCTTGTCCTATTCAGATCCCTATAGTTTACGCACATGTGAACTTTTCTGTCCTTCTTTGGCACTGAAACCACATTGGAAACCCATTGAGGATAGGATGTCACATCTAGGAACCATACATCAAATTGTTTCATCACTTCAGCTTTGATATTTTCAGACATATCAGGCCTCATGCAACGAACCTTTTGTTTGACAGGAGGACAGTCTTCTTTTGTCGGCAAATGATGAACTACGATGTCGGTATCCAACCCTGGCATATATTCATAAGACCAAGCAAATACTTCCACATAATCATGCAACATCTAAACCAACCTGCTCTTGATACTGCTTTCCAAGTTAGCATCGATCTTGACTTCCTTCTTATCTGACTCAGTACCCAGATTAATGACTTCAACTGACTCTTCGTGGGATTGAATAACTTTTTCCTCTTGTAATAGAAGTTTGGATAGTTCTCCCAGTATTTCACAATCTTCCTCGCCTTCATCTTCGACTTGGTTGATTGGACATTCGAAGTCATAGTCGGCAATAGTAGAATCATTAGCAATACGATCCAGAGTGGATGAGGACCTGCAAGAGTGTGTGTATGTGTGCATGTAAGATACATGGCTAATTTGAAAAATGTATTTGAAAGAAAAGAAAGACAATGAACACAAATATTTGAATGCAAAAGAGTCCAATATACTGAATGATCATATGATTAGATGAACATAAATAAAATCCTTGACAAATGGACCAAAGTGCCCTGGACCAGGCACATGGCTTAAAAGTCATTGTTAAATATTATAGACAAAATGTTCTTGAATTGAAATAAAAGAAATAACAAGTAGATTACTCCTCAATGAAGGAGACGGGCATAAAGTCCTTTGCATGCCAATTCTTTAGCTCCTTTGTAGTTGGATACACCTAATCTTCAAATGCAGCTTCTTCATAAGAATCACCCACAATGTTGACTTCATGGCTTCCAATGCAGAGAGGTGGCTTTCCAGCACGGGCACACCTCACTTCCTTCTGATCCTTGACAGTGAAGCCCAAACCAAACTTGTCCGCCTTAAATTGGATATTGAGGAGTTGCCCCCAAGTATCACTGTTTCTTTCTTCAATTTCCGCACGAGCATCTTTGATTGAAACCATCTTCGACACGGCTTTAACAGCTTTGGATTCATCAGAGGAACATTTGGTAGCAGCAATCATTGGTGGCACGACTTAAAAGGCTTGACATGGGGTATCAATGAGTTCTCCATCCATCTCTACATACTTGAAAGAGTTAAGGTGGCTTACCATAAACTCTTCCTCTCCATAAACGGTGACAATTCTTCCCTTGACCGGACAATACTGCCCTAACTTTATGGATCCAAGGGCGACCCAACAGACAAGAATAGGCAGGACGGATATCCATTATGTAGAAGGTGGAGTTGAAGATTTCGGAGCCCACCTTAATTGGAAGATATAGTTCCCCATGAACTGTCCTCTTTGATCCATCGAACGCTGTAACACGGTGGGAGAACTAACTTGGTTGTTTTGCGTTTGATCGCAAATGTTGCGGTTAGCAAGAGTCGCCACCTACTTTTATTTTATCCAAAAGGAAAGGCTTAAAAGAATAGGAAAGACCTTTGAGATGTTTTCTTGAGTTTGGGGGGATAGATTATGAAAAGGGAAGGTATTAGCATCCTTTTCATCCATGGTTTTCCATGGGCTCTTAGTTACTTGCTAGATCACTTGCTTTTGTTTGAAAATATGCTTTGTGTGGTTTTTTGAAAGTATTTTGTAAAGATGCCATCATTTAGGCAAACTTTGTAATGATTCTCGTTCGTAAGAATGTATACAAAGTGTTTGATCTTTTAAAAATATTTTCAAGTTTGAGAGATGTTTTTGAAAGTGTTGGTGTTTGTTTTAAAAATAGCAAGGATGTTTTGGTTTTAAAATTGAGCAAGTAACTAGGAACACTCTACCTACTCAAATGTCTTTCATGTTCATTTCCTCTTTCCTTTGACATTATTATGTTACCATTGATTTGGTAAGTAACCCTATCTTTGGATGTAAAAGGGA
Source organism: Vicia faba (assembly GCA_948472305.1). Classification (NCBI taxonomy): domain Eukaryota; kingdom Viridiplantae; phylum Streptophyta; class Magnoliopsida; order Fabales; family Fabaceae; genus Vicia; species Vicia faba. Next base: position 34,280,324 of record OX451741.1, on the reverse strand, counting down.
TGGGCAAGGGTCATCGTATAGCCATGATTAGCAATGTTGTAAGATATCTTAGCATTTTCTTTAGGGACTAAGATCATTTTGAAAGGCAACATGGATAGCATCATCGAGGACTATGATCTTGTATTTTGCTTGTTTTTGCTAAGAAACCTCACATGCATAATATGACCATTTTTGTAAGGGAACAAAGTAGATTTACCCTAAGGGTTTATGTGTGCAAGTGGATTGGTTTACATGCTTGATTTGTCTTGATTAGGGTTTTCTATTTGTTGGTTTTAATCTTTCCATACAAAACCCTAATTACTAGCATTTTGTATATAAAGCAATAAGTTCCAGAAATTAAAGTTACTACGCTATTACATCATTTAGGGGAGGGGTGTACAAATTACAAATGGGGAATTGCGAGAAATTAAATCTAAATAATTATTACAACCATATTGAATTTGAATAAATGTACAAAATTAAATAAGTAAAAATGCAAGAATGTAAATGTAAAAAGAAATGTGATTTTTTTGTTTGGTTTTCATGAAAAGGGTTTTTTGACCTAATTAAGTAAAATAAAAATAATTAACTAAAAATAAGAAAATTAAGATTAAGTTAGTAAAATAGATTAATTTAAAGAAAATAAGCTTTTTAGGGTTTTTGTGAATTTAATTAAACTAGTAAATAAAAATAATTAAATAAAAGATCCTAAGTTCTAAATTGATTTTAATTTACAATAAAATAATATAATAATAATTAAAAATTTATTATCTAAGTATTAAAAAAAAAGGGAAATTAATTTATAAAAAAAATGTTTTTGTTCTTTTGTTTTTTATGAAGAAAAATAAACTAAATAAATATAAATAATAAAATATAAATATTTTTTGGATTTTTTTTATTAATGAAAATAATAATAATAATAATAATAATAATAATAATAATATTAATAATAATAATATAAGATAAAATAAAATAAAATAAAATAACAAAATAAAGTGAGGGAGGTTGATAAGTGAAACAAGGAGTATTGTTAAGAAAAAAAGGCCAGGCCCATAGGATGGAGGCCCAAGCGCTTCTTGAAACAAAAAAATGTCAAAAAAAGTAAAAAATTGCAAAAGGCAGCGCACTGAGGTTTAAACCCATGACTTCTACCAATAACGCGCGCTGCCTTACCACTGGGGTGGTTGTACATCCCTTAACTTATGTGAAAGAACAAATACATAATGTAAAACATCTTCATGACCTGTACTTCATCTTCAACCTTCAGCCAACCAGACCCTCTGTAACTCTTTTATTTCTCAACAAAAATGAAAAATGTAAACATGAAAATTATGCTATTTTCCCCCACGAATCTAACCATGTAAACAACTAAAGCTATAGATCAAAGATTAATAAGAATTTCTCTGGCCCTAATTTGAACCCTAATTTTTTTAGAAACTTCAAACTTAAAATTCTCTAAGCTCAAGCCATGTAAATGAAAACTAAGGATATGTACAACTTCAGGGAAATGATGTCTACATTTCTTATTCACAAATAAACCATTAATGATGCTTGTATGAAGAGTTCAAAATTCAGAAAACTCACCTTGCAAGAGGGTATCGTGTTTTGAGTTTGAGCATCTTTTGAGGAGTTCCAATGATTGGGTTAGCTTCCTCAAGTTCCCAGGAAGCTAATGGGATGCTTGGCTTGAGCTGAAAGTGGCTGAGGAGTTCTTGAGAAGTTAAGGTGCAAAGTGCTGTTTTTGAAAATGGTGGATGATGATGGCGGTGTTACAGTCGTGTTGCAGGTGTTGGAATTGTTTGTGTATGTTATTTAGAGGCTTTTGAAAGTAAAAGTCCAAGAAACACACGAGCAAATTTGGAGATGGGATCCAAAACCAAGAAATGGCAAGTTTTGAGATGTTTTTGGTGGTTCTGTGTTTTAGGAGGTTCTAGGGCTTGAGCATGCGTGTGTTTTCTTGCAAATGACTTGTGTTTATGTATGGAAAATGTTTGGATACTTGAGGCGGTCAGAAGTACAAGATCACATGTTTTGGCTTCTTGACTTGTTTTTTGAAGTAAGGTTGACAAACATGGTTTCAATGCATAGTACAAATCTATCTAGAGTGGTTACCAACTTTAAACATGCTTATCTGACTTTGTAGAGGAAGTTTGTGCAAAAGGAATAAGTGCAAATCTCAATGCAAGTTGACTTTGCGTAAAGCTTGCTTTATGGAAATGGCAATGGTGCCTTTATGCCATTAATGGAAAATTAACTTGGATAAAGATTGAATCAAGTGGATAATAGCTCAAAAGCAAGTGTAATCTTATGATTATGGAGATATCTTAAGTTTTAGAGGCCCGCAAAGCAATATTGTGCAACATATGTTTGAGAATTGAATTTTGTTCATCTCAAAAATTGCCTTGTAAAACAACTTGAAACCCCAACTTCTGACCTTCGATTCTCCTTGCATACAAATGATATCAAGGAGTTATTGTACATTTTGGAAAGATTGTAATGTTCTCTACAAATCCTCTTTGAATCACTTTTGCAAAATCCAAATGGAACTATGTGAAACTTGGGTCAGAAGTTAGGTCAAAATCCTGACCTAAAATGCTTAAAATTTCACTAAGTGATTAGTTTCATGACCATGACTTCATGGATTAATAACTTTAGATCCAAGCATTTCTAGGAGAAGTTGTGAAAAGAAATGTTGTAGATCTCATGGAGATCTACAACTTCCATGTTGAAAGTTTCTTTTGAATCATCTTGCATCATGGTGAAAAATTGGCTCAAAGTTCTGAAAAAATATGAAGTTTTCAACACTTAGAAAAATTTCTAAGTTTGAAAACTTTGACTTTTCAAAATGAAATCTTGACTTTTTGATTTCTTGATGAACAAGTTTCATATTTTGACATGTTTTGATGAATTGTGATCTTTGACACTTGATTTTGACCAAAAAGTCAAAGTTTGACTTTTCAGTATACAGTTGACTGAAAATCAACTATCAATCTAATTGACCTTGAGCAATGTTTTGAGTCATGCCATTAGGTCAAAATGATGCAATTGAACTCTTGAGATCATGCCTCAAACCAATTAACCATTTTCTAGGTCAAAAATCAAAAATTGCCCTTTCTCAGTCAAAACCCTTATTTTGACCATTTTGCCCTTTTGATGATTTGATCAAATTTCTTGAGGAATTATAGTCCAAACTTGATCAAATGATACATATGAGTTTATAATGTTGATGTGGATAAAAAATTATGAAGTTTTACTGTAAATTGGCCATATTTGACTTTTTCTCCAATACAATTGATTTTTAGGTCAACTGGTCAATTGACTGAGCCAAAATGTGATCCAAGGCTTGAAACTTGACATAAGTAATCTTGGGAGTCTATAATGAACCATGAAAGTCATATGAGGCATTAAAAGTTCAATTATCCTTGGGCAATCTCAAATCCTAATTCCAGTCATCAATGCTTAAGGAGGTGTCTTGAGCTGATCAACCCTTGTGCAATCTTGAACCAAAGGAGATATTGTGAGAAAATATTTGATAAATGAGAGGGAAAATTTTGGGGTACAACAATTTCCCCTGTTCAATCTTCTTAGACCTAAAGAGTTAGATTGGCGGATCCACCATTCGTGACTTGAAGGAGGAAGATGATTGGACACTAGAGTGCCTAGAAATTTGCACTCGAAGATGAAATAGGAATGGGCTTATAGATGCCATTTGGAGGAATTATGGAGATTTGCCAGAGATGGGATTGTAGATGCCATCCAAAGGTGATTGTTGATAGAGAATGTACTAAGTCTGAACTTGATTTCAACTGGAAAAGAATCAGAATAAATCTTTGGAGCTACTTATCTGAACCAAAAGAAGTCTTGTATGTTGTTTGACTGGGAAGAATAAGAATAAATCTTTGTGTGATTTATCTAAACCAAAGAAAGTGCCTGCGGGAAAGAATCAGAATAAACCATTGAGAGATTTATCTGAACCCGAAATGTTCCTGTGGAAAGTATCAGGATAAATCGTTGAGGGGTTTAAACTGAACCAAAAGAGATCTTGAATATTCTTTAACTGGAAAGAATCAGAGTAAATCTTTGTGTGATTTATATGAATCAGAGAAAGCGCTTGCGGGAAAGAATCAGAATAAATCGCTGAGAGATTTATCTGAACTTGAGAAAGCGTTTGCAGGAAAGAATCAGAATAAATCATTGAGAGATTTATTTGAACCCGAAATGTTCCTCTGGAAAGTATCAAGATAAACTGTTGAGGGGTTTAAGCTGAACCAAAAGAGATCTTGAATATTCTTTAACTGGAAAGAATCAGAGTAAATCTTTTTGTGATTTATCTGAACCAGAGAAAGCGTCTTCGGGAAAGAATCAGAATAAATCATTGAGATTTATCTGAACCGGCAGGGATCTGGAGAAGAATCAGAAAAAATTATTGAGAGATTTATCTGAACCAGAGAAGACAAATGCATAAAAGAATCAGAATAAATTGTTCAGATATTTAAACTGAACCGGCAGGAGCCTGGAGGAAACATCTATTGTATAGACGGTTGACCAATCTTTTCTTGGGAATTGATCTGTAATTGACTTGTTGAAAATTTGATGACAATTTTCTGTTGATTGATCTTTCCTGAAAAGATGAAAGATTAGTTGCATGCAATGTCATGATGTATTGAATGCATGGTGCGATGATGTTCTTAAAATAAATGAGATTGTGTTGTATGTATCTGTGTAGTCAATGCTATGACATATGGATGTAATGTATGGACACGTTAATTTTTATGTCGCAGTGTTGCTGGAGTTGGGGAAAATAAATCCCTGAGTACTGCTGGGTGCAGGTCTTCATGTTTTGAAGTTGCTGATGAGTTGATGAGCTTCCATTTGTTAGAGAAATAAACTCTGTTGTAAGGTAAACGATGTGTATTGCTTGTAGATCTCGTGGAATCCTAAGAAATTGGGCGATTTTTACTAGGGAGTGATAACTGGAAGTTTTGTTTCGTCGGGGATGTGAGAGAGCTTGATATCAATAAGCTGCACAATGTGGGGGATTTTATGGAATAGTCTAAAGACAGTATCCCATTTCTTAAAGCCATTAGTGATTGTATTTCTATTTTCTGTTCCTTTTTGTTCATTTGTAAACAGTAGTCACGTTCAAATGCATATGTCCAAAAATAAATCATTGGACGTTTTTGTAAACAAAACACAGAAATAAAGAAAAACAGATAGTTTTGCACTTTCAAAGGGATATCTTTTTATTAACTTGAATAAGTATTTTTTGTACAATGAGACGAACATTCTAGTAAGAGAATTTCGTCGTAGAAAAATGGAAATTTGATACAAAGAAAAGATAGCTATGTGAAATAATCCCACGGGGTTCCCATTCTGCTATAGCCTTCGTGTCTCTGAGTGTCTCATTCACTTGATGCCTTGTCCGAAGTTGATTGGATTGATAGAACCGTTGAGTTTGTCAGTCGAAGCTAAAGGTTGTCTATAAGGTGATCCAATAGGACATAGTCATACACTTTAATTCCCTAACTTTTACTTGGACCGCCCTTTCGAGTTTTCAGTCCACCGGGATACCCTTTTTTGCCCAAGCTGCCCTTTTGGGTTTTCAGCTTGCCGGGTGTACAATTTTTTTTGTTTTATCCCTAATTTTTGCCTGAACCTTTGTGGTTCACCAGGATGCCCTTGTTTTGCCTAGGTGTGTCAACCTAGCGGGTCTCTTATGCGTAGTATCTTTTGACTATGTCTGCATTTACAGGGTGTGGAAGGTCGTCGCCATCTATAGTGGTTAAGATCATTGCTCCACCAGAGAATATGCTTTTGATCACAAACGGTCCTTCGTATGTAGGAGTCCATTTGCCCCTGGGATCACCTTGTGGCAATACGATACGCTTGATTACCAAGTCACCAACCTGATATACCTGATGTCTGACTTTCTTGTTAAAAGCTTTGATCATGCGTTTTTGGTACATCTGGCCGTGACAGACAGCCGTAAGCCTCTTTTCATCAATTAAATTACACTGGTCAAGCCGAGTTTGGATCCAATCATCTTCATTCAGCCCTGCATCCTTTATGATTCTTATAGAAGGTATTTGGCCTCAATTGGTAAGATAGCTTCCATGCCTTATACCAAGGAGAAGGGAGTTTCCCCTGTTGATGTGCGTGCCGTGGTACAGTAACCGTGGAGAGCGAATGGTAGCATCTCATGCCAGTCCTTGTAGGTTACTATCATTTTTTGTATGATATTCTTGATGTTCTTATTTGCGGCTTTGACAACACCATTCATCTTTGGCCGGTAAGGAGAAGAATTATGGTGTTGTATCTTGAATTGCACGCACAGTGCAATGATCATTGTATTGTTTAGATTCATACCATTGTTTGTGATGATTCTCTCTGGGATACCGTACCCACGGATGAGATTATGTTTGATGAACCGGGCCATAACATTCTTGGTAACGGAAGCGGAAGAAGCTGCCTCAACCCACTTCGTGAAATAGTCAATGGCCACCAAGATGAAGCAGTGTCCATTCGAAGCTGTAGGTTTGATTTCTCTAATCATATTGATGCCCCACATCGTGAATGGCCAGGGAGCAGTCAAGACATTTAGAGGAACTGAAGGCACATGCACTTTGTCAGCATAGATCTGACACTTGTGACAGGTTCGAGAATGCTGATAGCAATCTGCTTCCATGGTAGACCAGTAATACCCTGCCCGTAGGATCTTCTTAGCCATCATATGGCCACTGGAATGGGTGCCAAAAGTGCCTTCATGTAGATCATCCATGATCTTTTCTACCTCAACCTTGTCTATTCAATGAAGCAAAACAGAGTCATGGTTGCATTTATAGAGAATTCCATTACTGATGAAGAACTTAGCAGAGAATCTCCTTAAGAAATTCTTATCATTGACTGAAGCTCCTTCTGGATACTCTTGAGCCTCGAGATACCTCTTAACTTCATGGAAACAAGGATGGTCCACTACTTCTTCAGTATCGATCTCGTGACAGTAAGCTGGTTCGTCCATCCGTTCAATGGTGATCTGGGGAGCCTCGTTATCCCACTTGAGTTTAAACATGGATGACATTGTGGCTAGCGCGTCTGCTAGTTGATTTTCCTCTCATGGAAAATGCTCAAAGGTAATTTCCTCGAAATGTGGGATTAATGTCAACACATGTTCTTTATAGGGGATGAAGTTAGGGTGCTTCGTATCCCATTCTCCTTTGATCTGACTGATGACTAAAGCTGAATCTCCAAATACACTTAAAGACTTGATTCCCAAATCTATGGCAGCTTTGAGACCAAAAACACACGCTTTGTATTCTGCCATGTTATTGGTACAGTTGAAGCAAAGTCTTGCAGTGAAGGGAGTATGACATCCTTCAGGGGATATGATTACAGCACCTATGCCATTTCCAAGCGCGTTGGAGGCTCCGTCAAAAACCAAGGTCCATTAGGATCCTTATTCAGGTCCGTCATATGGTCTGAGTTCTTCACATTTGTTTACCATCATGATGTCTTCATCTGGGAATTCAAATTTCATGGACTGGTAGTCATCCACAGCTTGATGAGCAAGGTGATCGGCTAATACACTGCCCTTTATTGCTTTTTGGGTAGTGTACTGAATGTCGTATTCAGTCAGGATCATCTGCCATCTCGCTATTCACCCAGAGAGGGAAGGCTTCTCGAATATGTATTTTATTGGATCCATCTTGGATATCAATAAGGTAGTATGGGTCAACATATACTATCTTAGCCGGCGAGCAGGCCATGCCAGAGCGCAACAAGTTTTCTCGAGCGGTGAATATCTTGTTTCACAGTCGGTAAACTTTTTGCTCAGGTAGTAAATAGCATGCTCTTTTCGGCCAGACTCGTCATGCTGCCCCAACACACACCCCATTTAATTTTCCAAGACAGTTAGATACATGATCAAGGGTCTTCCCTCGACTGGCGACATCAAAACAGGAGGCTCTTGTAGGTACTCTTTGATCTTGTCGAAGGGAGCTTGACATTCATCATTCCATTTGACTACTTGTTCTTTCTTCAGTAATTTGAAGATTGGTTCACAAGTAGAGGTCAAATGAGAAATGAATCTGACAATGTAGTTTATCCGTCCTAAGAATCCTCTGACTTCCTTCTCAGTACGAGGAGCAAGAATTTCTTGTATTGCTTTCACCTTGGCAGGGTCCACTTCGATACCTTTACCGCTGACGACAAAGCCTAGGAGTTTATCGGACCTCACCCAAAATGTGCATTTATTCGAGTTCAACCTCAACTTGTATTTCTTTAGTCTCTCAAACAGTTTCTGAAAATGGTCAAGATGTTCCTCTTCAGTTTGAGATCTGGCTATCATGTCGCCCACATAGACCTCTATTTCGTGATGTATCATGTTTTGAAATAGAGCTACGATGACACGCTGATAGGTTGCCCCAACATTCTTCAACCCGAATGGCATAACCTTGTAACAGAATGTGCCCCACTGTGTGACGAAGGTCGCTTTCTCCATGTCCTCAGGTGCCATTTTGATCTGGTTGTAGCCTGAGAAACCATCCATAAATGAGAACACTTTATGATGTGCCGTATTGTCAACCAAAATATCGATGTGGGGAAGTGAGAAATCATCCTTAGGGCTTGCCCTATTCAAATCTTGGTAGTCCATACACATGCGTACTTTTCCATCCTTTTTAGGCACTAGAACAACATTGGCGACCCATTGTGGATAGAAGGTGACGGCTAAGAATCCGGCGTTGAATTTTTTCATGACTTCAGCCTTGATCTTCTCTGACATGTCTGGCCGCATGTGACAGACTTTCTGTTTTACTGGAGGGCAGTCTTCTTTTGTCGGTAGACAATGGACCACGATATCAACATCAAGTCCTAGAATGTCTTTGTACGACAAGGCAAATACCTCAACATAATCATGTAGCAACTGAGTTAGACGCTTCTTGACATTGGGTTCCAGATTGGCTCCTACCTTGACTTCTTTCTTGTCCTATTTGGTACCTAGGTTAACTGTGTCCACTGGTTCTTCGTGGGGCTGTATGGTCCTTTCTTCTTATTGTAGTAACCTGGCTAGTTCCCCTGGAACTTCACAATCTTCCTCACCTTCGTCTTCGGCTTGGTAGATTAGATTTTCAGAGTCACAAAAGGCCATAGCAGAATTGTTACCCATGGGATTCTGAATGGATGTAGATATGCATTTTGAAAGTGAGTGTATGTAAGAGTATAGCTATCTTTGAAAGAAAATAAAAATGTAGAAAAAGAAAGACAAAGAGCACAAAGCTTGCATGCAAAAACGTCCATGATTCATTGATGACATATGAAAATGAAGTAACAACCCTTACAAATGGACCGTTGTGCCTGGGGTAAGACACAAGGTTTTAAAAGTCTGAATTGTTTATTTATTACAGGTCCGATAAAAACTTAAAGACAATTACTGTTGGATAAATGTAATTGGGACAAAATATTTAGCTTCCCAGTTGCTGAGCCCTCCGTTGATGGTTGGGAAAATCCAATCTTCTAGGTCACAACTGTCATCATCATCATCCTCCACTGCGTTGACTCCGTGGTTGCTAATCTTCAAAGGTGGTCCCCCGGCACGAGCACGACGAACAACTTTCTGGGCTCCTGAAGTGAAACCCAAACCAAATTTGTCAGATTTGTAAGGGATATCCAGGAGTTGGCCCCAAATAGTACACCCACCTTCTTTGATTACGGCCTTGGCATCTTTCAATGAAGACATCTTTAGCGAAGGTCTTGTAATATTTGGGACTTGGGAAACAGTCTTGGTAGCTGCCACTTTTGTGGGACTTCCTTGAAGTGTTGAAATGGAGTTTCAATGAATCCACCATCCAATTCCATGTATCTGAAGGAGTTCAAGTGACTGACCATATATTCCTCTTCTCCATGGACAATAGTGATTTTTCCCTTGGTTGGGTATTTCAGCATCTGATGTAATGTAGAGGTGACAACACCAGCGTTGTGAATCCATGGTCGGCCCAATAAACACGAATAGGAAGGGCGAATGTCCATCACGTAAAAAGTTGAATCAAAGGTTTGAGTTCCAACTTTTATGGGGATGTCCACCTCCCCATGCATCATTCTTTTTGAACCGTCGAAGGCCCTTACCACTATGTAGCTGGGTTTTAAGGTCAAATCTTCACAGTCGAGTCTATCAAGAGCTTTCTTAGGTAGCACATTCAAAGACGAACCGATATCCACCAAGACATGGGCCAAAGTTGTGCCCCTGCATTCGACAGAGACATGCAATGCCTCATTTTGCTTCCTTCCTCTAGGTGTCAAGTCAGCATCAGAAAAGCCTAAACCATTGTCAGCGGTCAAACTGGCCACACAGTCTTGGGACTGATCATCAGAGGTTTCTTGTGGCATGTGGGAAGTTTTAAGAAGTTTCACCAAGGCCTTCGCATGAGCCTCAGAGCACAATAGTAAAGCCAACATGGAGATCTTTAATAAAGTTTTCCCTAGCTGTTCGACTATGTTGTAGTCGCTTCTCTTTATAATTTTCATAATTTCTTCCATCTCCTTTTGGGAGGCCTCTGGGATAGATACTAATTGCGCCTTCATCCGGACAGGCTCAACCAGAATGCCTTTGCTCTGAGTCTCGGTCAACTCAGTGATAGGGGTGTCAGTAGGAGTAACCACAAGAATTATAGTAGTAGGAACAAAAGTATAGATGATCACAGGACCGGTAACAGTTTTTGGAGGACCAATCTCGGGAGAGAATACTCTGCCACTTCGGGTTACCTTGCTGGTTCCTACAATGTTGCCAATGTCGGGGTCAGCCTCTTCAACAGCCAGTCAATCCTGCTTGACGCTGTGATAATAGACGTCACCCCCATAGTTCCATGTGATAGTTTAATCTGAGGAGTACGGGATCGGCCCTGGCATAGTAATTATCAGTGGACTCACTTTAGGAACTGATGTAATCCTAACGGGTCTTTTGGTGGAGACCCTGGAAGGATTGGCGGAAATGGTTACTATTGAAACATCATCATAAGAAATGGTTGGAACGGGAGTCTTCTCAAACAAAATCTATTTGTCATCCATTAGGCGTTGGACAACTGCTTTTAATAAATGACAACTAGTTGGTAGGGATAAACAGAGGTGGCAGCCTTCGCCATATCCCGGAAATAAACCGGCTTTCAATAGGTTCTTCTTAATAGTCAAAAGAGGAGTAACAAGTTCATCAACAACAATAACAAACATATCATCTTCAACAACGTTAACATCACGGCCATGCTTGGGAATAGGAGCGGTGATAACATTTGGGATTTCGGGAGCATCAAATTCAATTTATTTTGCTTCGAGAAGGTCTTGCACCTTGTTTTTCAAAGCCCAACAATTATTGGTATCATGGCCTGGACTTTCTGAATGGTAAGCACAACGAGCATTAGGATGGTAATGAGGAGAAGCAGTGTTGGGATTCTTCGGGACATCCTTCAAAGTTACCAGATTAGATCTCAACAAATGTGGCAGGACTTAAGATAGTGTCATATTAATCTAGGTAAATTGTCTTACCGGTCTTTCTGTTCTAGGCTGATTGCTCCTTTGTTGAATAGGTGCAGGCTTAGGGATCATGACAGACCCTACCATTGGACGGTGTTCAGTTTTATCTTGATTCCTTTAAGGATACATAACACCAACTTCTTTCTTCCTGATAAATGGTTTTCTCACAGCACTAGAGGATGTGTCCTTTTGGATCTTTCCACTCTTAATCCCAACTTCCATTCTTTCCCTGGTCAAGATTAATTCAGTGAAGCCTGCTGAGGAGCTTCCAATTAGATGATTGAAAAATGGACCAGACAAGGTCCCAAGAAACATCTCCACTAGTTCCCTTTTAGACAGGGGAGGATGGACTCTTCCTGCTAATTCCCTCCATTTCTGAGCGTAGTCTTTGAAACCTTCTCTTGAAACCATAACCATACTCTGGAGTTGAGTACGGGTGGGAGCAAGGTCTGTGTTGTATTGATAATGTTTATAGAAAGCGGCGACAAGGTCTTACCAGTTATGGATATTGACCCTTTCCAATTGATAGAACCAATCTAGCTGAGTCCCAGATAGATTATCTTGAAAGAAGTGGACCCACAAATCTCTGTCAGCAGTGTAAGGCTGTATTTTTATAACATAAGATCGGAGGTGCATCTTGGGACATGAAACCCCGCCGTACTTAGCAAACACGGGTGCCTTGAACTTTGGTGGAATAACAATCCCAAACACCAAAGCCAACTCTTCAAAGACCAGCCCGGGCACTTTCTGAATCTCCATTGCACTTAGACTCTCTTCCAGATGTTTGTATTTGTCGTCAGCCGGGGGATACTGTTTTTCAGAGTAATCCTCTTCTTCTTCCTCTTCAGATTCTGGATGGGCAGTCACTTCCTTGCCTTTCCCTTCTTGATTATCCTTTTCACCTGATGATGTTGCAAAGTCTAGGGTCCGTCTGGATGGCCCTGGGAACCTTCTTCCTAGATTGAAAACACCGGTTAATTTCTTTGTTTTCTTCTTATTTTCTTCGATAAACAAAGTTTTCAAATCCTCTTGTCCTTTGGCTAGAGTCAAGAACATTTGTTGAAACTGAGCATTCTGCGCCTGGAGGTCTTTTACTGTCTGCTCAAGATCCATCTTACTGAAATAAACAGTAGAAACATAAGGAGCCATGTGGTAAGAAACCTGCTTATTTTATGATGAATGAAGATGCATATGCAATGATTTCAAGGAAATTAGAGATTTAAATTTTCTTTAGACACAAAGGAACACACGTCATACTAATAAATCAAAGTTTGAGTACATCATGCCTCTTTGGGCTTACAAATAAATACAAAAACTTTAAGATAAAAAAGTTGAACGCATCCTCTTTGGTGCGATGTAGGCGTTTAGACTCCGCTCCTTATGAAGTTGCTTGGTGAGTTCCAGAACCTTCTTCTCGCTAGCATAGAATTGGGCCTCGAAAGTGTCTCGCTCCCCTTTAAGCTGTATCCAATCCCTTTGCAAGTCTTCGAGATAGGTGGGCATGTTAGGATGCAGGATAATGTATGGGACATCTCCTTCCACAACAGGCTCTACGATAACAGGGAGAATGGAGGGGTAAGGCATCATAAGACTTTGAGCACGAGTTTGTACCCATTTGAGATAAGGCTCAAGAGGGATGGAATTATTATGCCCCAATGTCTTGCTATCTACCATGTTCAACATCCTCCAAGCTCGGATAAACCTCTGGAGGTGACCTTGATCGTTGTTCTCGTAGTCAAACACCAACCCTTGAATAAGAATCTCATGCGGGCCATCCCTTCGGGCGTAACCAAACTGTCTTAAGGCTAAGAAGGGGTTGTAGGTGATACCTCCTCTAATTCCAAGTAAAGGGACATTAGGGAATTCTCCACAACGGCCGACGATAGTAACATTCTCCATATATCGGGAACACCAATGAATGTCTAAATGTTTGAGTATCATCAACCTATGTGACCACCTTGGACCTTGCTCGTTCTTCAATACAAATTGGGGAAGATGCGAAATAAACCATCTTTCCAAGAGAGGAGTACAACACATAAGGATACCTCTTTTCCTCATAGTGCGAGTGCGAAAATAATGTAGGATGTCCCCTAACAAAGTAGGCACCGGGTTACGAGACATGAAGATTTTGATGGCGTTCACATCTATGAGTTGGTAAGGATTTGGAAACAAAACCATACCATAGATGAGGAGAGCCACAATTTCCTCAAAAGCTTGCAAATCCAAGGAGTTCCAACAATTTTGGGCTTTCTCAAACAAGAACTTGGCTAAGAAAACTTTGGCACCACTCCTTGTTTCCCAATTAGTTGTGACATTAGATGGTTGCAAGTGTAAGGCTTGAGAAATCTCTTCTGGCTTTGGATCTCTTTCCGTACCGTTGAAGGGTAGTTGATTGAGAATGGGAATCCTCAAGAGTTGGGAGAATTCTTCCAAAGTTGGCACAAGTTGATAATCAGGAAATGTGAAGCAATGTTGTAGAGGATCAAAGAGCTGGAAGAGCACCTTCATCATGTTCTCATCAGTGTTGGAGGTAACCAATTTCAGGAGGCGACCATGTCTTTCAGTAAATGGAGAATTTTCGGGAACCCTTGATGCTAACTCTTTAAGTTAAGGATGGATCCTTACAAGATTGACTTGAATGGTTTTCCTACGAATAGAATCCATGTCCTACAAAATAGAACAAAGATAAATCCCAAAATCCTTGAAATGGTTAGTGAGTATGAGTATGATGTTATGATGTTTATGATGTTATGTACAAGTAAATATATACAAACAAAACAAACAAGTCCTTAGGTTTAGGCTTGCATGGAGTCTTATAGGTAAGTACCCTCTTGAAGTTTAGTTGGCTCAAACCTGTCCTAGCAATAGTAACCGGGTTCTAAGGGAGCTCAATATCACTGGTTTGTTTTCTCGGGCATTGTTTCAGCACAAGCCTCTTTAATGGCGACCGAAATATCCTAAAAAAACAAACTTCAATGAGTGTAGTATCGAGTATCTACCAACTTCGGACTGCACCAAAGCCGGTCATCTCACTATGTCCTAATGGCCAAGTTGGTCAAGTAAAGGTTCTAGAAGTTAGTTAGTGCTTCATGACATCACTCAGCGGCCTCGTATTCTCCTTGACTACTCAAGGGCTACCGGTACCCACAAATATGTCACACTAACATAGCTATTTCTTAGACCATGTCGGTATACCCCACACAGTTCCCATAATGTATTGCTACTCACCTATAAGGTATCCCAAATCCGGGTAGAGGATTTAAAACCCAAACGAAGAACAAAAATGTAAAGCATACAAGTCAAACAATGAAAGCAAATAAATGTGATCTAACCCTAAGGTAACCCCACTTTTAAATTTCCCTAGCAGAGTCGCCAATTCTGTAACACGGTGGGAGAACTGACTTGGTTATTTTGCGTTTGATTTCAAATGTTGCGGTTAGTAAGAGTCGCCACCGACTTTTCTTTTATCAAAAGGAAAGGATAAAAAGAACAGGAAAGACCTTTGAGATGTTTTCTTAAGTTCGGGGGGAGGGGGGTAGATTATGAAAATGGAATGTATTAGCACCCTTTTCATCCATGGTTTTCCATGGGCTCTTATTTACTTGCTAGATCACTTGCTTTTGTTTGAAAATGTGCTTTGTGTGGTTTTTTGAAAGTATTTTGTAAAGATGCCATCGTTTAGGCAAACTTTGTAATGATTCTCGTTCGTAAGAATGTATACAAAGTGTTTGATCTTTTGAAAATGTTTTCAAGTTTGAAAGATTTTTTGAAAGTGTTGGTGTTTGTTTTGAAAATAGCAAGGATGTTTTGGTTTTGAAATTGAGCAAGTAACTAGGAACCTTCTACCTACTCAAATGTCTTTCATGTTCATTTCATCTTTCCTTTGACATTGTTTTCTTACCATTGATTTGGCAAGTAACCCTATCTTTGGATGTAAAAGGGATATGCAAGGGTCATCGTATAGCCATGATTAACAATGTTATAAGATATCTTAGCATTTTCTTTAGGGACTAAGATCATTTTGAAAGGCAACATGGATAGCGTCATCGAGGGACTATGATCTTGTATTTTGCTTGTTTTTGCTAAGATACCTCACATGCATAATATGGCCATTTTTGTAAGGTAACAAAGTAGATTTACCCTAAGGGTTTATGTGTGCAAGTGGATTGATTTACATGCTTGATTTGTCTTGATTAGGGTTTTCTATTTGTTGGTTTTAATCTTTCCATACAAAACCCTAATTACTAGCATTTTGTATATAAAGCAATAAATTGCGGAAATTAAAATTACTACGCTATTACATCATATAGGGGAGGGGTGTACAAATTAAAAATGGGGAATTGCAAGAAATTATATCTAAATAATTATTATAACCATATTGAATTTGAATAAATGTACAAAATTAAATAAGTAAAAATGCAAGAATGTAAATGTAAAAAGAAATGTGATTTTTTTGTTTGGTTTTCATGAAAAGAATTTTTTGACCTAATTCAGTAAAATAAAAATAATTAACTAAAAATAAGAAAATTAAGATTAAGTTAGTAAAATAGATTAATTTAAAGAAAACAAGCTTTTTAGGGTTTTTGTGAATTTAATTAAACTAGTAAATAAAAATAATTAAATAAAAGATCCTAAGTTCTAAATTAATTTTAATTTACAAGAAAATAATATAATAATAATTAAAATTTTATTATCTAAGTATTAAAAAAAAGGGAAATTAATTTATAAAAAAATGTTTTTGTTCTTTTGTTTTTTATGAAGAAAAATAAACTAAATAAATATAAATATTTTTTGGATTTTTTTTATTAATGAAAATAATAATAATAATAATAATAATAACAGTAATAATATTAATAATAATAATAAAAGATAAAAAAATAAAAATAAAATAACAAAAATAAAGTCAAGGAGGTTGATAAGTGAAACAAGGAGTGTTGTTAAGAAAACAAGGTCAGGCCCATAGGATGGATGCCCAAGCACTTCCTGAAATAAAAAAAAAGTTAAAAAAGTAAAAAATTACAAAAGGGAGCGCGCTGAGGTTCGAACCCATGACCTCTACCAATAATGCACATTGCCTTACCACTGGGGTGGCTACACATCCGTTAACTTATGTGAAAGAACAAATACATAATGTAAAACATCTCCATGACCTGTACTTCATTTTCAACCTTCAGCCAGCCAGACCCTCTGTAACTCACTCATTTCTCAACAAAAATGGAAAATGTAAACATGAAAATTGTGCTATTTTCCCCCATGAATCTAACCATGTAAA
Organism: Vicia faba; assembly: GCA_948472305.1. Lineage (NCBI taxonomy): Eukaryota > Viridiplantae > Streptophyta > Magnoliopsida > Fabales > Fabaceae > Vicia > Vicia faba. The sequence goes on along the minus strand of OX451741.1, from coordinate 34,263,556 downwards.
CAACTAAATCTATAGATCAAAGATTAATAAGAATTTCTCTGGCCCTAATTTTAACCCTATTTTTTTCAGAAACTTCAAACTTAAAATTCTCTAAGCTCAAGCCATGTAAATGAAAACTAAGGATATGTACAACTTCAGGGCAATGATGTCTACATTTATTATTCACAAATAAACTATTAATTATGCTTGTATGAAGAGTTCAAAAGTCAGAAAACTCACCTTGCAAGAGGGTATCGTGTTTTGAGTTTGAGCGTCTTTTGAGGGGTTCCAGTGATTGGGTTAGCTTCCTCAAGTTCCCAGGAAGCTAATGGGATGCTTGGCTTGAGCTGAAAGTGGCTGAGGAGTTCTGGAGAAGTCAAGGTGAAAGGTGCTGTTTTTGAAAATGGTGGATGATGATGGAGGTGTTACAGTCGTGTTGCAGGTGTTGGAATTGTTTGTGTATGTTATTTAGAAGCTTTTGAAAGTAAAAGGCCAAAAAACGGCACGAGCAAATTTGGAGATGGGATGCAAAACTCAGAAATGACAAGTTTTGAGATGTTTTTGGTGGTTCTGTGTTTTAGGAGGTTTTAGGGCTTGAGAATGCTTGTGTTTTCTTGAAAATTACTTGTGTTTATGTATGGAAAAGGTTTGGATACTTGAGGTGGTCAGAAGTACAAGATCACATGTTTTGGCTTCTTGACTTGTTTTTTGAAGTAAGGTTGACAAACATGGTTTCAATGCATAATACAAAGCTATCTAGAGTGGTTACCAACTTTAAACATGCTTATATAACTTTGTAGAGGAATTTTGTGCAAAAGGAACAAGTGCAAAACTCAATGCAAGTTGACTTTGCATAAAGCTTGCTTTATGTAAATGGTAATGGTGCCTTTGTGTCATTAATGGAAAATTAACTTGGATAAAGCATAAATCAAGTGGATAATAGCTCAAAAGCAAGTGTAATCTTCTGATTATGGAGAGATCTTGAGGTTTAGAGGCCTGCAAAGCAAGATTGTGCAGTATAGGTTTGAGATTTGAATTTTGTTCATCACAAAAATTGCCTTGTAAAACAACTTGAAACCCCAACTTCTGACCTTCAATTCTCCTTGCTAATAAATGATCTCATGGAGTTCTTGGACATTTTGGAAAGCTTGTAATGTTCTATACAACCCTTCTTTGAATCACTTTTTCAAAATCTAAATGGAACTATGTGAAACTTGGGTCAGAAGTTAGATCAAAATCCTCACCTAAAATGCTCAAAATTTCACTAAGTATTTAGTTTCATGACCATGACTTCATGGATTAATAAATTGAGATCCAAGCATTTCTAGGAGAAGTTGTGTAAAATAATGTTTTAGATATCATGGAGATCTACAACTTTCATGTTGAAAGTTTCTTTTGAATCATCTTGCATCATGGTGAAAAATTGGCTCAAAGTTCTGAAAAAATATGAAGTTTTCAACACTTAGAAAAATTTCTAAGTTTGAAAACTTTGACTTTTCAAAATGAAATCTTGAATTTTTGATTTCTTGATGAACAAGTTTCATATTTTGACATGTTTTGATGAATTGTGATCTTTGACACTTGATTTTGACAAAAAAGTCAAAGTTTGACTTTTCAGTATACAGTTGACTGAAAATCAACTACCAATCTAATTGATCTTGAGCAATGTTTTGAGTCATGCCATTAAGTTAGAATGATGCAATTGGACTCTTAAGATCATGCCTCAAACCAATTGACCATTTTCTACGTCAAAAATAAAAAATTACCCTTTCTCAGTCAAAACTCTAATTTTGACCATTTTGCCCTTGTAATGATTTGATCAAATTTCTTAAGGAATTTTGGTCCAAACTTCAAAAAATGATACATATGAGTTTATAATGTTGATGTGAATTAAAAATTATGAAGTTTGACTGTAAATTGGCCACAGTTGACTTTTTCCCCAATACAGTTGATTTTTAGGTTAACTGGTCAATTGACTGAGCAAAAATGTGATCCAAGGCTTGAAAATTGACATGAGTAACCTTGGGAGTCCATAATGATCCATGAAAGTCATATGAGGCATTAAAAGTTCAATTATCCTTGTGCAATATCAAACCCTAATTTCAGTCATCAGTGCTTAAGGAGGTGTCTTGAGCTGATCAACCCTTGTGCAATCTTGAACCAAAGGAGATATTGTGAGAAAATAATTGATAAATGAGAGGGAAAATTTTGGGGTACAACAAACGCCCTTACAACGATATCACTTAGCTTCAAGACTAAACCTTCATAGTCTAGACGGTCTAACGCCCCATTGGGTAATACATTCAAAGAAGAACCAGTGTCGACTAGAACATGTTCTAGGGTGGTCCCATTGCACTTGACTGAAACATGTAGAGCTTTACTGTGATTCTTCCCAAGCGTTGTTAGGTCCGCATCTGAAAATCCTAAGCCATTATCAGATGTCAGGCTTGCCACGCAATTCTCAAATTTGTCCGTTGTGGTCTCATGGGGGACGTGACCCTTTTTCAGGAATTTGATTAATGTCTGAGCATGAGCATCAGAATAGAGAAACAATGACAACATAGAAATATTAGAAGGGGTTTGCCCCAACTGTTCCATAATCTTGAAGTTGCTCCTTTTTATTATCTTCAAGATCTCGTCCATCTCACGAGCGGAAGGTTCTCCATCAGCAACGTCCTTGGCGAGTATTTCTGTCACGGCTGACTCAACAACCTTCTCCTTCCCTCTTTTATCAGTACTGGGCTTAGCAGCAGTGATGCGGATGGGCGCCTTTGTAACAACTTGTTGTACCCACAAATTTGTCCTCTCAATTCTCAAGGGTTTTCTCACAAAGATTCTCAGGATTCAAGCTTGCACAAGTGCATTGGGATTTTCCAGTACCAAAATTAAAAGGAAACTGTCAAAAAGGGAGAAAACAGATAAAAATAACATTTTGACAAATTTGGAGAAAAATAGGCCTCCTTCGATTTACAAGCTGGGTAGCTTCCTTCGATTCACAAGCTGGGCAGCTTCCTTCGATTTACAAGCTGGGCAGCCTCTTTCGATTTACAAGCTAGGCAACCTCTTTCGATTTACAAACTGGGCAGCCTCCTTTGATTTACAAGCTGGGAAGCTTCCTTTGATCCACAAGCTGGGCAACTTCCTTCGATTTACAAGCTGGGCAGCCTCTTACGATTTACAAGCTGGGCAGCTTCCTTTGATTTACAAGCTGGGCAGCCTCTTTCGATTTACAAGTTGGACAATTAAACCCTTCGAAGCAACGTACTTAGATTACACCTCTAAAACACTTAAATACTATGGATCATAGTTGGTGGATTCGAAGGACCTATAATGGGTCCATTCGAAGAGCACACATTGTTGAAAAAAAATGTTGTTGTATGATGATGAGTCTGGTTGAAGTGATCAAAACGAAAGGGTGGAGTATTCAAGGTGTTTGTTGACCAAAGTCCTATATACTGCCAAACCCAAGCCAGCTGTGCTTCTATGCAACAGTCTGACACCAACCTGTCGCAACACTCCAAATACTATTAAGCCTGCATTGTTTCAGTCCCATACTTACACAAAAGGGTACATAAGAGCTGCATCGAAGAAAACAAGGGGACAATATACCCAAATAGTTCAAATGTTATTTGATTTCCCCCCAAAGCCACATATAAGCTCCTCTATAAGTAAATCTTTCTTCACGACATCAAAGGGGCTGGAGACGCTGAGAGGAGAGAAAAGGGAGTTGGGAAACAAAACAGAAACCTTTGTAATTTTTGCTCATTCAAAAAATCAACTATACTTTCACCTACAAACACAAAATCAAAATTCATTATCTCATCTTTCCAACTCTCATAAATCAACTATCCAGAACACCCCACACATAGAAGTTTGTTCAAACTCAAGGACAACCTTATGTGACAACTCTTCGAACCAAAAGCAAACCCCCTATGACAACTCTTCGAATTCCAGAATCGTCTAGGCAGCAGTTCAAGTTTGAAAACCTCCACACCAGCTTTGAGGTAAGTGTTTATGACTTTAACTTTTTCATTACAAACATATTTATTGATTCATTTTCGAGACCAACATGTAATAACCATGGCCTTCGATGTTAATCTTTTGTGTTTTCCTTTAAGAACTAATATGTACAGACGCTAAAAAAATTGGAGTAAAAAATATGCATACTTGGATACAAAGCCTTTAGGCTTCGACATGCTCAAACAAAAAGGAAAAGAATTTGTGCTTCGACACACACACCTGTTTGTTGCATACATGTTTTGATACACTTGCTTCGATGCACACACATGTTTCCACACACACTTGCTTCGAACATACTGACCTGCATGCCTAGTTGTTGTACCCCAAAATTTCCCTCCCATTTCCTCAACATTTTCTCATCACAAGACCCTTGGAGCTCAAGATCAAGTTAGGGTTTACTCTGCTCAAGACTCCTCCTTGCACTGTTGACCCAAATTAGGGTTTGAGTTTTCACAAAGATGTTTTGACCTAAAATGCCCAAAGTGACTTTCATGCTTCATGTTGGACTCACAAGTTTATCCATACCAAGTTTCAAGTCTTGATTCTAATCTTTGCCCAGTCAATTGGACAGTTGACCTAGAAATCAGCTGTATTGGGGAAAAAGTCAACTGTGGTCAATTGACAGTCAAACCTCATGAAATTTGACCCTCATCAATATTATGAACTCATATGAACCATTTGATCAAGTTTGGATCACAAATCCACAAGAAATTTGATCAGATCACCAAAAGGGCAAAATGGTCATTTTTAGGGTTTTGACTGCACAAAGGCAATTTTTGACTGTTTGACCTAGCCAATGGCAAACCAAGCTCACATATGGACTCAAGATCTCAATGGCTTTGTCTTGACATGTTCAACAAGTTCAAAAGATCCCAAATGCACAAAATTGACAGATGGATTTTCCAGTCAACTGAGCCAAATTTGACTGTATATTGAAAAGTCAAACTTTGACTTTTTGGTCAAAATCAAGTGTCAAGATTCATTTTTCATCAAAACATGTAAAATTATGAAACTTGTTCATCAAGAAATCAAGAATTACAAATTAGGGTTTGAAATGAAGAATTTTCATAACTTAGAATTTTTCTAAGTTATGAAAATTCCTAATTTTTTCCTAACTTTGTCCCATTTTTTTTATCAAGATAAATTTGGATTCAAACAAAACTCAAAACATTAAAGTTATAGTCCATTGCAAAATCTACAACTTTTATTCACAAAGTTTCCTCAAAATAAGCTTGTAGCTCAAGTTATGATTTTTGGAACAAGGGTGCAAAACATTCTTAACTTAGAAAAGTTTTGACCTATTTTAGGCAGGATTTTTGCCTAACTTCATGGCCACTTTTCACATGCTTCCACTTGGAATTTCAACTTGCATTACAAAGATGGATTGTAGTACACATTCCATGCTTTCCAAATTGTCCAAGAACTTCTCAAACACCCTTGTGGTTAGGGAGAATCGAATTTGTCAATATGGGCAAAAGTCACTTTGTTCATGAGCCATTTACATGTTCATAACTTTGCATTTTCAAACTCAGCATGGTTCAAGCTAGGTTACAGGCCTCTAATCCCATTAAAACTCAATAATTCAATGCTAAACCATTGTGCCAAGATGTTATTCTATGCATTTGGTCATTACATGAAGGATTAGTCCATAATTAGAAAAAGCATTTTATCTATTCTTGTAAAGTTACACTTTATGTCAAGTTTACAATCCAAGAGGTACAAAGCAAATCTCTGAGGCACAAAGGTATGGACATATCCCACTGATCAAGAGCAAACTTTGCAGCATATTTGAGGGGCCTAGAGGAGCCTGTAATAGGACTTGGCATTTTTGACTTAAGAAAGAAGAAACTTTGCATATTGAAACACAACTCACATTCCTGTCAAGAGAAGCCTAAGCAAACTTATTGAACACATTCCAAACATCAAACCTGACCTGAAACACGAGCAAACCACCTTCAATACCTCCTCAAACACAGAAACACCATCCTCTTGCAAAAACAGGGCATCTGCTGCAGATTGAGGTCCCCAACTCAATCCACTCGTGCACTTTGGCTAATAACCTTGAAAACACATTCCATACCATCCCTTGAAACTATTCCAAGCCCTAAACACCAGCTGTAACACTCCTAACCCCATCTGCCATTTTCATTTTTCAGTTTTGCAGGTGAACTTCCATAGCTCGTTTTAGTTAGTTCCAAAGCAAGCTAGAGGTTAGAGAAGCATCCCTGGACCTCAAGCAAGCTATACAAATCCTCACATTGCATTGAAAGTACCTCCATTGTCATACACGAATTAAGCTGAACAGGTAAGTTTTTGAACTTCTATCTCTCTATCCAGGCATAGTTAGGCTTAAGTTTGTGAAGAAAGCATGTTCTAATCATAGCCCTGAAGCCATCCATATAGTTACTTTTCATTTATGTTGTGTATGCTGAGAGAATTTTGAAACTGAATATCTGAAAAAAGCTAGGTCAGGAATTGGGGGAAGAGAAATTCTCTCTCATTTCTGAGAGTTAGATCAACTTCTTTATATGTTTAGAATCGTGACATGATGCTCTATAACATTGCTGTTGTGAGTTTTTGTTGAAAATCAAGGAATCAGAAGATAGCAGGGAAGGAAGAAAACGCGCGTTTTTTTGTTTTGAAAATGTCTGGAGGTTGAAGACAAGGTTCTTTTGGGCTGGGCCTGTTTCATTTTTCTGTTTGCACCACCTTTTCACATTCACACCCCCTTGGCCCATTGTGTGATTTTTTAATCATTTTTGACTTTTTCTTTTTTATTCTGACTTGTTATTTTTTGACAAAACATAAAAAATGTTAAAAATATTTTTCCATACATTTTTGCATTTTATTTTGAATTTATTTGCTTTGTTTACATTTGTACATATAAATAAATATAATGCTTTTATTTAAAACTTTAGAAATAATATGAAAATATATACTTTTAGTTATTATTCTTATTTGCATTTTTTGAAAACATTTTCTAAAAAATATACTTTTTTATAAATAATAAATATTTTTATTTTTGTACATATTTAATATATTTAGTAAATAATATAAATACTTATATATTTATTAGAATATTTAGGATAAAAATACAAAATAACACATTTTTGTTTTTTATTAATATTTAACCTCAAGAATTACTTTTTTTCAAAATTTACTTTTTTTATTTATTTTTTGTATATAATTAATAAATATTATATATAATATAGGTAATAAATACTATTTATCACAAAATTAGGGTTTTTTGCCCTAAACATGAAAATATCCAAATTAACTTTTTTATTATTTTTATTTCATTTGTAAATAAATCTCATACACTTACACAAATACATTTACACATACACATTTGTTTATTCTTGTACATTTGTTACATTTTACATTTTGCGAATTGATTCAATTTGGTTGTAAATATTGGGTTACCACTTTCCTATTAAAGTCTCATCCCCATTTGAACATTTGTACCCCCATTCCCATGATTCCTTTGTAATAATTTAGGACTTTTAAATTCCGCACTTTAAAGGTTCCTAAATATGCCATCATAGACTTAGGGTTTGTATGCAAATCAAAAACAACAAATAGCTTGACCTAATTCAAAGATAACAAAGCATGAAAATGGACAACACCAATCACACTTGCACCCCCTAGGGTTACTCCAATATCAAATGATGCTTAGTCCCTCGATGACGCTTTCGAAAGTTGCCTAAAAAATGATCAAGTCCCTTAAAGGAAAAGTTGCCAAAGACACTTGGCACCATTGCAATCATGGTCTAAACAATGACCCACGCCCGTCCTGTTCACATCCTAACACAAGATTGTCCACCAAATACAATGGTGGAACAAAATTGTTAAAAGGGTTAAAAACATAGAAAAAACCTTTGAGTAAATTTAGGGGTAGACAACTCTTAGTTACTTGAATCAAACTTGCAAAAACACTTGCCTATTTTTCAAAACCACACATCACAACACACTTTCAAAACAACTTTCAAAAACATTGAAAACTTTTCAAAAGATATACACCTTTTGTATACATCCAAACATGGGTCATTACAAAGGTTTCCACAACAAATGGATTCTTTTCAAAACATTTTCAAACCCACACACAAAGCACCATTTCAAACAATTGAAAACACCATTTCAAACAATTGAAAATCAAAGGCAAGTGATCTAAGCAAGTAACTAAGAGCCCATGGATAACCATGGATAGAAAGGGTGCTAATAACTTCCCTTTCTATAATCTACCCCCCGAACCCAAGAAAACATCTCAAAGGTTTTTGCTGTGCTTTTTAACCTTTCCTTAGGATAAAATAAAAAGTCGGTGGCGACTCTTGCTCAACCGAAACATTTGTGAAAACAAACGCAAAACTCAAGTCAGTTCTCCCACCGTATCACAGAACTGGCGACTCTGCTGGGGAGAACTTAAAAGTGGGGTTACCTTAGGGTTATATCACTTACTTGTTTTCAATTGTTTGCTTTGTTTGCTTTTATATTTGTGGGCTTTGCATCGGAGTTTCATAGATCCTAACTCGGATATGGGGAATACCCTTTTAGGTAGCATAAGCTATGAGGGACCTGTCCGGCGTAGACCGACATGGGTGAAACAGTGGCTACGTTGGTGTGACACCTTGGTCTGTACCTATATCCCTTGTGTTGCAACAAGGGGAATATGGGTCTTCTAAGGAGTCATTAAACACCAACCAACCTTAGAACCCTAAATTGACCCAACTTGGCCATAGAATGGTAGCAGTATGCTACACTCATTGAGGCTAAACTCTTGCGATGGTTCTGGCCGCAAGAAAAGATTGCGATGCTGGAGTTATGACCGATTGAGGGTAGTCAATGATATTGAGATCCTCTAGAACCCGGTTACTTTTGATAGGACAGGTCTTAACCAACAAAACTGAAAGAGGGTAATACCTAAACTTCATGCTGGCCTAAACCCTAAGGGTTGTCTTGTGTGACTTGTGTGCCTTATCATGCTTGCCTTTGTGAATACTTGTGGTGTGCTTTATCATAACATCATAACATCATACCATTGCATGCATCCTGCATAAGGACTGACCCATTTCAAAGACAAAAGGGTTTCATCTTTACTCTGTTTTGTAGGACATCATGATGCCAGTGCGTATGAATACTATCCGGCTCAACTTTGTTCAACCACCTACTTTGCTCAAGGATTTGGTTGGTAGGATTCCAAACACTACTTCCTTCATCAAGAGGCACGGTTCTCTCCTTGGTTTAGTCACTTCAAAGTGGGACCAACAACTGATGAGTGTCCTGATCCAGTTTTATGATCCCCTGTATCATTGCTTCACCTTTCAAGACTTCCAGTTGGTCCCTACCCTGGAAGAATTCTCTGATTTTCTTGGTATCCCTATTTTGGAGCAGACTTCGTTCACTGGTTAGGAGAAGACTCTTAGGCCTGAAGAGATTGCTGCAGCCCTTCCCTTGACCAAAGAAGAGGTAATGGCTAACTGGGAAACTAGAAGTGGAGTTAAGGGCTTTTTGGTTAAGTTTCTGGTTGGCAAAGCTAATAGTTTCTGGAATGACTTAGACTTCAAGGCGTACGAAGACATTCTGGCTCTCTTAATCTATGGTCTAGTTTTGTTTCCAAATCCTGATAACTTTGTCAATATCTATTCCATAAGGATCTTCATGTCTCGGAACCCTGTACCCACTCTTTTGGGTGATATCCTGCAACAACTCTATGCTCGTACTGCCCGAAGACGGGGAACTCCATGGTGTTGTGCTCGTTTGTTAGTGAGGTGGTTTATTTCGCACCTTCCTAAGTTCGTGCTGAAGAATGAAGAAGGAAAGGGTTGGGCTCATAGGTTAATGTCTCTCACTGATAATGACATCATTTAGACTCGCGGAGGTTTGGATGAGGTAGCCATTATTGATCGTTATGGAGAATATCCTAATGTTCCATTGATCGGTACCCAGGGAGGAATCTCTTATAATCCATGCTTAGCTCTCCGTCAGTTTGGAAGAGCCAGAAGAGCAGGGCCTTATGAGATGTTGGTGCCTCACATCAGTTTTGAGTTTCAGGTAGACAGTGACGAGCTACGCCGTAGATTCATCAAGGCTTGGGACAGAATTCACAAAGCTGACCCACATGAGTTAGGATCGAAGACTTCTCTACCAATGGAACCCTATTGCAGATGGGTCCGCATTCGTGCTCAGAAGTTAGGTATGCCATACGAAGCTGTCAGGCCTATCATTCTGGAATTTCCTGTTGAAGACGGGGTTCCTCCAACTGTCCTCCCTCCTCAGATACCCACTGATGTTGATACACTAAAGAGATCTTGGGCGCAGCTACAAGAAGAACGGGATTATTATCGGGAAAAGTTCAACGAGCAGGAACAAAAGATTCAGAAGCTGACTAAGCAATTGGAGGAAGAGCGGATCCTGAATGACTATATCCGTACCGAGAAGAGGAGGCCATGGGAGCACTGATAGGCTTTGGATGTTTCTTTTACAGCTTTTATTTCCTTTTCAGTATTTTCATTCTTGTAATGCCTAAGGGCCAATTGTTGAACAATTTAAAGTTTGAATCTAATGAAGTGTGTTTCCTTTTTGTCTACAAAGTTGAATCCTGATTGTCTTTGAAAACATAAATCATAAGCATCTCATTGCATCATACGCATAACAGGTACCCTTCTTCTACATGTTGCTTAATCTTCTTCGCTGTTTATTTCAGCACTCAATCATCATGTCTTCCGAGCCTACTACCGAACAAGCTATCAAGGCCCTCCAGGCCCAGAATGCCCAGTTTCAAGAGCTGGTCATGAGCTTAGCCCAGGGTCAACAAGAGTTGAAGACTCTGCTCTTGAAGAAGAAGAAGAAGAGGATTGCGCTGTTCAACACTGGACGCAGGTTTGGGAATACACTACATAATGAGGTTGATCAGGCTACTTCCTCTGCAGAGAAAGACAGTCCCCAAGGGGGAAGGGCTCCTAGTCCTATGGTCTCCGACAACGAGACGGATTACAATGATGAACAGTACCCTCCTGCTGAAGACAGGTACAAGCAACTAGAGGACCGTTTAAGTGCCATGGAGATTCAAAATGTGCCGGGGCTGGATTTTGGAGATCTAGGTTTATCTTCTGGGGTGGTGATCCCACACAAGTTCAAGGCGCCTGCCTTTGCGAAGTACGACAGGGCTTCTTGCCCTAAGCTGCATCTCAGATCACATGTAAGGAAGATCCAACCTTACACTGCAGACAAGAACCTATGGATCCATTTCTTCCAGGATAGCCTTTCGGGGTCTCAACTCGAATGGTTCTATCAGCTGGATGGAGCCAGTATCTGAAACTGGGAAGACTTGGCTACTGCATTTTATAAACAGTATCAGTATAATTCTGATCTCGCTCCCACGCGTACCCAACTCCAGGGTATGTCACTGGGGACGGGCGAAGGATTCAAAGAGTATGCGCAAAAGTGGAGAGATCTGGCTGGTAGGGTGCAACCACCTTTGACTGATCGTGAACTTGTTGACATGTTCCTAGGGACCCTATTCAGACCATTCTTCAATCACCTGATTGGGAATTCTTCTGCTGGGTTTACAGATTTGATCTTGACTGGTGAGAGGATAGAAGCTGGTATCAGGTCGGGGAAGATACAGAAGGGTGCCTCCGTGAGTACTAAAAAGAAGCCCTTCAAGAAGGAAGCTAGAGCTGTTTATGGTCCCAGAAGACAAATTAAACCGGAACGCCGCCAAGCTATCAACGCATTGGTAATTTCAAAACCTGCTGCTACTCCTCAGCAATACAACCAACCAAGGGGTGAGAGACCCAAAAGGCAGTACACTCGACTCAGTATGACCCCGTCTCAGTTTGCCGCAACTACTGTCAACCAACCTGGTAACTGTCAAAGAAGCTCCGAAGGTGGTGAACACAGCTTCTCCAAAGTACAACCCCAACGCCCGTTGCGCTTATCACTCTGATAGCCCGGGGCATACTACGGACGATTGTTGGGCTCTGAGGAATAAGGTTCAGGACCTTATTGATGCTAAAGAAATACAGTTTGAGGCGCCCGAAAGACCCAATGTTGTAACTACTCCAATGCCTCAGCATGGAGTGAATGCTGTGGAAGAAGACCGGTATGTAGCCTCCATGGAAGAGATTGTTACTCCGTTATTGACTGTCAAGAGGAACCTGTTGCTAGCTGTTTTATTTACGGGATGTGGTAAAGGTTGCCTTCTATGTGCCGTTTCACCTGTTAGTTGTCCTTTGCTGAAATCAGGTATCCAAAGCCTGATGGATAGCAAAGAAATCTTGTTCGAGAAGATTTCCGTTCCTGCTGTCCCTGCTGAAGAAGTTTCTATTGTCACCATTTTCAACAAACCTCCTGAAGCTCCTTCAAAGAAGCCTGTCAAAATCATGTCCACTCAGAAGATTGCTCCTATCATCATCACTGTTCCGGGGCCCCTCCCCTATACATCCGACAAAGCTGTCCCATGGCACTATGGGGCAGATGTTTATGTGCTTGGAGTTAAGCAAGAGTTTGATACTAGTACTGGTGTCAGTAACATCACCGGGCCTGCCAAAGTTACTCGCAGTGGTAGGCTGTTCTCACCAGATATTGCGCCACCAGCTATGCAGAAACCTCTTGTCATCACACCTGCAAGTGTGCCTGCTTCCCTTCCAAATCAAGTTCCTGTTTCTACCCCTGCTGCCGAGTCGTCTGACGCTCGGGGCAAAGGGATTGCTACTGATATGCCTGCCCTGCCGGAGGCACCGAAGACAACCACTGTTGAAGCTTCCCAGCAAGAGATGGAAGAGATTCTCAAGATTATCAAGAAGAGTGATTTCAATGTGGTTGAGCAGTTGGGGCACACCCCATCAAAGATTTCTATGCTGTCATTGTTGTTGTGTTCAGAGGCCCACGCCAAGGCCCTGATTTCCTTCCTAAAGACGGCCCATGTGCCACAAGAAACGTCTGCTGATCAATTTACCGATTGTGTGGCCAACTTGACTTCCGATAATGGTTTGGGCTTCTCTGACGCCGATCTGACTGCCAAGGGAAAGAACCATAACGACGCCCTGCATGTCTCCATTGAATGCAGGGGCACTACTCTTGCCCATGTGGTTGTAGACACCGGTTCTTCATTAAACGTATTGCCCAAGAAGGCCCTAGACAGGTTAGATTGTGAGAGTTTGGAGCTCAAGCCCAGTAACATTGTTGTCCGAGCCTTTGACGGTTCGAAAAGGATGGTACATGGGGAAGTTGACATTCCAATCAGGGTTGGTTCTCAAGTTTTTGATTCTACTTTCTATGTGATGGATATCCGACCATCCTATTCTTGTTTGTTGGGTCGTCCATGGATCCACAAGGCTGGAGCTGTGACCTCCACACTACATCAGAAGCTTAAGTACCCGGTCAGAGGGAAGATTGTTACAGTTCAGGGGGAGGAAGAGTATATGGTCAGCCATCTCAATTCGTTCCGGTACATAGAAATGGATGGGGAATTCATTGAGACTCCATTCTAGCACTTTGAAGAGGTGCCTCAGACACTGGCATCAGCTGAAACTGTGATTGAAGACCCTCCTTTGAAGATGGCTTCCTTAAAGGATGCCCGGGCTGTGATTGAGAAGGGTGAATGTGCAAACTGGGGCCGACTTCCTGATTTCACTCCAAAGATTGACAAGTTTGGTTTGGGCTTCACTGCAGAAGCTCAGAAGGCTGTGCGTAAGGCAAGAATTGGAAGACCTCCTGTGTTCATCACCAACCCGGGAGTGAATGCTATTGAAGACAACGTGGAGGAATCTGAATTTGACAGCTGGATCTACCCAACAACCGACGATGGACCAAGCAACTGGACTGCCAAAGACTTCACACCTATTACTTTTGTCACTCAGTAATGAACTCTTTTGTTTTGAATTTGTAACAAACAATATGTTGAAACTTTTATGGCTCGGTGTCCTACCCGGGGCACCGTGGCTTCATTTGTGAGGGATTTTGTGTGTCATTTTCATATATCATCAATAAAAATATTGGACGTTTGTTGCATTTCAAAATCTTGCGCTCCTTTTCTTTCTTTATTATATATTACAAAATAACTATATTTACACACACTCACCTATACAGGTTCCAGTCCACTCTGGATCTCACTGGTAACGACTCTGCTACCGCCAGTTATGACTTCGAAAATCCGATCAACTTAGCCGAAGACGAAGGTGAAGATGATTGCGAAGTGCCTGGTGAACTTGCAAGTCTGTTACTCCAGGAAGAGAGGGCCATTCAGCCACATGAAGAGCCAGTGGAAACGATAAATCTGGGTACTGAGACAGACATAAAGGAAGTCAAGATTGGTGCCAATCTAGAGCTCAATATGAAGCAACGGTTGATTCAGATGCTGCATGACTATGTGGAAATCTTTGCCTGGTCTTACGAAGACATGCCTGGGTTGGATACCGACATTGTGGTTCACCACCTGCCTACCAAGGAAGACTGTCCTCCGGTTAAATAGAAGGTCCGCCGTATGCGTCCAGAAATGTCCGAGAAAATCGAAGCTGAGGTTATGAAACAATTTGATGCCGGGTTTCTAGCAGTGACTTCTTACCCTCAGTGGATTGCCAACATAGTTCCAGTGTCGAAGAAGGATGGTAAGGTCCGAATGTGTGTTGATTATAGGGATTTGAACAGGGCGAGCCCTAAGGATGATTTCCCTCTGCCTCATATCGATGTTCTGGTTGACAACACTGCTCAGCATAAAGTTTTCTCCTTCATGGACGGTTTCTCCGGTTATAATCAGATAAAGATGGCTCCTGAGGACATGGAAAAGACCACTTTTGTTACTCAGTGGGGCACCTTTTGCTGCAAGGTCATGCCTTTTGGGTTGAAAAATGCTGGGGCAACCTACCAACGTGCCATGGTTACTTTATTTCATGATGTTGTACCCCAAAATTTGCCCTCCCATATTCTTCAAGAAATTGCCAAGTCATGCTTCAAAATTCCCCAAGGGTTGCACAGTTCAAGGGCCTCCTAACAGTCAAAATTAGGGTTTTTGCTCTGATCAAGAAAATGAAGTTTCCAAGGGTCCAATCAAGTCCCACATGCCTACAAATATGGTCAAGCATCCTCATACCAAGTTTCAAGACTTTCAGCACAAAATTGCACAGTCAAAAACCCTAATTGCACTACAGTCAACTGTAGGGGCAAAATGGTCATTTGACAGTCAAAAGTTGAAATTTTTGGTCAACATCTCATTTTGAAGCCACAAACATAATTTTATCAATGCTTGATCATGATTCTCAAAGCTTGGCTCAAAAATCATCAAGATGCAAAAGTTTCCTTATTTGGACAGCTGAAAAAGTAAACTGTAAATTGACCAGGGCATAACTTTCACATGGATTATCAGAAAAATTCCATCCAAAGCTCATTTTGAAGAGAAAGACATTTCCTACAACTCCTCTTCACACTTCAAGTCCAATAAATGCTCTCACAAAAAGTTATCAATTTCAACATTATAGGTCATTTTCAAAAGTCAACAAAAAGGGACTTTAAGTAAAAGGCCATAACTTGAGATTGGTAAATCAAAATGACATGGGACCAAAGGCATTGGTTAAAGGACTCAAAGACCTTTCCAAAATGTCCAAGAACATGAGCAAAGCTTAAAAATTGAGCAAGTTGTGCCTTGTGGAAGTTGGGAATTTTTTGGATATTTTGAAAAGTCAACATTGATTCAAATGACCTAAAATTGCTAATGGGCCTCTTTTTCTTCCACAATTCATCATCCAAGACATGTGCACGACCATTTGGCCCAAATGGAAGTCTTTATCATTTTTTATTTATTTATTTGGATTTTTATTATTAATAATTCATTTAAATTAAAATAAATACATGAAAAATACTAAACCTAGGTTTTAAATCTTTTTATGCATATTATATACTCAATATTTCGTGCATAGCTAGATTTGGAAAGAATTGAAGAGAATTGACCATGATTTGTACAAAATAGCATGAAAAAATATTGAAAAAGATCTTGAAAAATCAAATCTTACAAACCATGAATGCAAAGGATTTTGATCAAGTTTTTTAACCCTAATCACTCTCCTATAAATACACAAGCAAGACCTAATCCTCCTAACCAAAAAGCTGCGCAGAAAACACCATTTGAAAACTTGAAATTTATCAAGAAAATTCAATTCTGAAAACCTAGTTCTAGGACGATTCAGGACCAAATAGTTGTTCCATCAGCTTCCTTAAGGATCATAGAACGTGTTCCAATCATTCCCTAAGTCCCATACTCAAGAAAACACGAAATCACCATTGAAGTTGGTAAGGAAAATTCCAAAATCGTTTTCCATCATTCATGCGTTTTTAACATGTTTCATTGTTGTTTTTGTGTTTAGAATGATGTTTGCAAGCTAACTGCATAATTTGATTGGAGTTTCATGCCAAAACGAAGAATCCACCATGTGAGCATATTAGGGTTCCATGGAAATTGATTTAGGGGTTTTCAAACCTGGAACAATTAGGCCATGAGAGATACGTCGTTGGAATCGTGAGAGAGAGACGATTCTAATGGCCCTAGTCCGAACAATTTATATATGCCCATGTGCTATTCGCTATTTTCTCTAATGATGCCTGTTAGAACGGTTCAAAACCGTTGCCTATGTTTGTTGTATTTCAGAAAAAAAACAAGCCAACGAGGAAGACGCTTAGGTGGCCATCCACGATTGGAGCGTTTAAATTTTCGCGCGTAAAGGGCACTAGCGCTTGGATTTATTTTATAATATTTGTTTGATATCTAACATACAGAAAACGCGTTTGGATCAACTGGCAAGCACGCTCATTGATAAACCATAGGACCTGGGTTCGATCCCAGGTCCCCACCCCCTTTCATATTTTTCTTCATTTAATATTCATGTGCAGCTTCAGTGTAAAGACGCATCATACATCCTTAAAATCAAGCCGTCCACGCGTATGCCAGCGCTAATCAAAGGGTCACGATTGCAAGACTATGATGAACGTCAGTCAACACCTCACACACTAGTGGAAAAGTCAGCCAGGCCATGAATAATTGGGCTCAAATTGCTGGGCTTCACCCTCCAAATTAGGGGCAGACCCCCTTAGGTTTGCAAATCTTTTTTATTTCATTATTTTTTTTATTATGTTTATTTTCTTTTAATTATTGTTTTTAATTAATTTAATATTTTCATAATAATATAAAAAACACAAAAAAATCAGAAAAGAGAAAAAATATAATAAATATTTTATTTTAGTATTTTTGTAAATAAATTGCATTAATTAAATTTAGTTATTAAATTAGGTTTAATAGTAATGTTTTCTTAATTAATTTAAATTTTGTAGAACTAGGGTTTATAATAATTTTTATCTCTTTTTATTTTCTTTCATAATAATTAAATATTTACTATTACTTATTTTTGTAATTAAATTGCATGTAAAATAATTAGGGTTAATTTTAGGTTAAACTTTAATATGTTTTCATAATAAAAATAAAAATTGTAGAATTAGGTTTAATTGCATTAAAATCATAAAATACCAAAAAATACCAAAAACAATTTCTTTTCTTTTTTTAATTAATTAATTTCATCATTTAATTTCATTTTGCAAAAAGGGTCCAACGCCCTCGTTTTTAATTCTTATTTAATTCGCGTGTTTATTTCTTTCTCGTGTAATATTTATGTATCTCTCCCAAGGCCATGTAACATCTTTTATTTGTCGCATTTTTAATTCTTTATTTTTCTGTCAAATCGGGTTCTGGAAATTTTGGCGATGTGGACCCGCGCCTTTTGTAATAGCTTAGAATCTTTACCTTTTCTCGCAATTTTTAACTGTTAATCAAGGCATGCAAGAATGAATGGACAACAAATAAAAATAAACGATAGATCACTTTGACATGACAAGATAAATACAAATGAAAACGACACACAAATCACACACCACCCCTAGGGTACGCCTCACTGTTGCCTTGCCTCGAAAGGTGATTGTCGAGTAGAGGATGTCTTAGTAAGTCCTCATGTTCCGGGAACCTGGCATGAGGGTAGCTTCTAAGGTGTCTTCCTATTGCTCTGGTGATCACCATGTCCCGAACCTCGAATTGACCCGAACACCTCCAACGGTGGTGCTACCTACCTCTCAATGGTGGGATGGCACTACTTTAAAGGACATTTACACAGACGAATTCCTTAGGGTAGGTAGACGACTCTAGATACTTGCTCTAATTTCAAAACAAATCAAAAAATACTTTTCACACCGACACCTTTTCAAAAAGCTTTCGAAAGCAAATTTTTCAAACACTCTTGAGGACCGATACAAGAGTCGAACTGGAATTTTCAAAGAAACTTTTTTAAAACCCACAGTTGAAAAGCAAACAAACCATTTTTGAAAACACAATGAGCAAGTATCTAAGAGCCCATGGATATCCATGGATAGAAAGGGTGCTAACACCTTCCCTTTCTATAATCTACCTTCCGAACCGAGAGCAATCTCTTTAAGGAATTTTTCTGTGCTTTTGTCCTTTCCATTTGGAGAAAATAAAAGACGGTGGCGACTCTTGCTTCCGCGACATTTCGCGAACCAGCGTTAAACAGTCAGTTCCAGATCCACCGATCACAGAACTGGCGACTCTGCTGGGGACTTAACTTAAAGTGAGGTGTACCTTAGGGATAGTTCATAACTGTGTTTTCAATTGCTTTCTTTGCTTGCTTTAAATTGTGGGCCTGTCTCGGGAGTTCTATAGATCCTAACCCGGATCTGGGGATACCTTCTTAGAAAGTAGCAACAAGGCTGTGAGGGAACTGTGCGGGGTATACCGACATGGTTGAAACAGTCTGCTACGTTGATGTGGCACTTTGGTGTGTACCGGTAACCCTTGAGTTCAGTCAAGGAGAGTACGGGGCCTCCGCGTGGTGTCGTGAAGCATCAACAGACCTTAGGAACCTTAATTGAACTATCTTGGCCTCTTTAGGGTAGTGAGATAACTGACTTTGGTGCAGTCCGAGGTTGGTTGATACTCGATACTACACTCAATTGAGGGTTGCTTTCCTGGAATATTTCGGTCGCCAGTTCAGTGGCTAAATCGAAACGATGAATAATGAAAGCAATCCCGTGATATTGGGACCCTTAGAACCCGGTTACTTCTAATAGGACAGGATGAACCCACCAACTTCAAGAGGGTACTACCCAGACCCCATGCTGGCCTTAAACCCTAAGGGCTTGTCTTGTGTGCCTTACATGTTTGTCTTTGTAAATATCTGTGGTGTGTTTAATCATAGCATCATGACATCATCTAGCATCATATGCATTGACTAACCATTTCAGGGGTTCGAATTTTCATCTTTGTTCTTGTTTTGCAGGACATGGAAACTGTTCGTAGAAAGACAATTCAAATCAGCCTTGTAAGGATCCCTCCTCAGCTTAAGGAACTTATATCCAGGATTCCCGAGAGCTCTTCATTCAGTGAAAGACATGGAAGTCTCATCAGCTTGGTCAATACCAACATTGAGGAAGATATGATAAAGGTCTTGTTCCAGTTCTTTGACCCCCTGCATCACTGTTTCACCTTCTTGGACTATCAGCTGGTACCTACATTGGAGGAGTTCTCCCGGCTCCTGAAGATCCCTATCCTTGATCAGCTACCCTACAACGGTACGGAAAAGGAACCCAAGCTTGAAGAGATTGCTAAAGCCTTGCACCTGCAGTCATCTGACCTCAAGGGACATTGGGAAGTTAGAAGTGGTATCAAAGGGTTCTTAGCCAGATTTCTGTTTGAAAAGGCCTATGAATGTTGGAACTCCCTTGACTTGCAAGCTTTTGAAGAAGTGGTGGCCCTCCTTGTCTATGGTTTGGTGTTGTTCCCTAACCCAGATCAGCTTATAGATATCAATGCTGTCCAGATCTTTATGTCCAAGAATCCTATACCTACGTTGTTGGGGGACATCCTTCACTCATGTTACACTCGAACCATGAGAAAAAGAGGTGTCCTTATGTGTTGCACTCCTCTCCTGGGAAGGTGGTTTATTTCGCACCTTCCACAATCGGTTTTGAAGAATGAGCGGGGTTTGAGATGGTCACAACGGTTGATGACTCTCACACATGCAGATATACATTGGTGCCCTAGGTCCAGAGAGGATGTCACTATCATTGATCGTTGCGGAGAGTACCCTAATGTTCCTTTACTTGGAATCAGAGGAGGTATTACTTACAGCCCGTGCCTGGCTTGGAGACAGTTTGGTTATGCTCGGAGGGATGGTCCTCATGACATGTTAATTCCTGACATAGTTTTTGACTTCGACAACGATACTCAAGGACTTCGCCAGAGATTTATCAGAGCCTGGAGGATGCCAAGTAGGATAGACAGCAAGACACTGGGGCACAGGAATTCCATCCCGTTGGAACCTTATCTCAAGTGGGTACGAGCCCGCTCCCAGAAGTTAGTGATGCCTTATCCCCATATGCTCCCTGTGATCAAAGAGCCAGTCCTGGAAGGAGAAGTGTCCTATACTATTCAGCACCCGGATATGCCCACATCCTGGGAAGAGATGCAGAAGAGCTGGATCCAGCTTAAGGAAGAACAGAATTCTCTTGAGACCAATTTACATGCTAGTGAAAAGAAGGTCTTGGAGCTCACCCGCCTGTTGCATGAGGAGAGGAATCTCAACACTTACATAGCTCCAAAGAGGATGCGCAGTGTATTTTGGGATTGATTTGCTTTTGTATTATTTTGCCCATGAGGCTTTGATGTACTGAACAATTATTTCCTTAATGATAACGTGTGTTCCTTTTTGTCTACAACAAATTTGAAATTTCGAACCCTTGAATGCATTGCATAAACACATATCATTCATCATGTGCATATCAGGCTTTTCCTCTTTTCAGGTTGCTTACAGTTCTTCGCTGTTTATTTCAGCATCATGAACCCTGACTCGTCATCAACTGAGATGTCCATCAAGGCTCTTCAGGCGCAGAATGCGCAATTTCAGGAACTAATCATGGGTTTGGCTCAGGGCCAAGAAGAGCTGAAGGCTCTGCTCTTGAAGAAGGAAAAGAAGAAGAAGAGAAGGACTGTTCTGTTCAGCTCGGGCCGAAGGTTTGGCAATACTCTGCAGAATGAAGAGGCTGGTTCTTCTATTGGCAAGAGTACTCCTCAAGCAGAAAAGGGTCCTAGTCTGGTAGTCTCCGACAACGAGACTGATTTTGATGAAGAGCAATATCCTCCGGCAGAAGACAAATACAAGCAGCTGGAGGACAGGCTGAATGCTATGGAAATACAACAGGTACCTGGGCTGGATTTTGGAGATCTGGGTTTGTCTACTGGTGTGATCATTCCTCGGAAGTTCAAAGCACCATCTTTCACTAAATATGACGGGGCGTCTTGTCCCAAGCTACATCTCAGGTCCTATGTTCGGAAAGTCCAACCGTACTCAGCGGATAAGAATTTGTGGATCCACTTCTTCCAGGAGAGTCTTTCAGGGACTCATCTCGAATGGTTCTATCAGCTGGATGGGACCAAGGTTCGTAACTGGGAGGAGTTGGCTACTGCTTTCTATAAGCAGTATCAATATAATGCCGACCTTGCCCCTACACGTACCCAACTCCAGGGTATGTCGTTAGGTTCAAGTGAAGGTTTTAAAGAGTACGCTCAGAAGTGGAGAGACCTGGCTGGCAGGGTGCAGCCACCGTTGACTGATCGGGAATTGGTAGACATGTTCTTAGGGACCCTATCTGGGCCATTTTTCAACCATCTTATTGGGAATTCGTCTGCAGGGTTCACTGATCTGATTCTGACTGGAGAGAGAATTGAGGCTGGGTTAAAGTTTGGTAAGATTCCGAAGGGTGCATCGTCTAGTTCTGAGAAGAAACCCTTCAAGAAGGAGGCTAGTGCTGTATACGGTTCCAAGAGACCAGAGAGATCTGAGCGCCGCCAATCTGTCAGTGCGGTAATGATTGCTAAGCCTGCTGCCGCTCCTCGGCAAGCTAACCAACCAAGGGCTGAGAGACCCAGGAGGGAATTCACCCGTTTGAGTATGACCTTGTCGCAGATCTTACCACAGTTGCTCTCAACCAACTTAGTAACCGTCAGAGAGCCTCCGAAGTTTGCAAATACTACATCTCCTAAATACAACCCAAATGCTCGCTGTGCTTACCACTCCGATAGCCCGGGGCATGCCACTGATGACTGTTGGGCATTAAGGAACAAGATGCAAGACCTTATTGACGCCAAGGAGGTACAGTTCGAGGCATCTGAGAAGCCTAATGTAGTGACAGCTCCCCTGCCTGCTCATGGAGTGAATGCTATTGGGGACGAAGACGAAGTGGATGAAGCTGAGTTTGATAGTTGGATTTACCCGGCAACTGACAGTGGACTTAACAATTGGAGTGCAAAGGACAATCTACCTGTTTCTCTTGTTACTAAGTAATGAATTCCTATGTTTTGGCATTTGTAATAAACAATAAATAAACTTTATGGCCCGGTGTCTTACCCGAGGCACCGTGGTTTCATTTGTGAGGGCATATAAATTGTCATTTCATATATCATAAATGAAAATCTTGGACGTTTTCTCGCATTACAAATCTTATGCTCCTTTCCTGTCTTTCTTTCCTTTACATATATTTCAAAACAGCTGTATTTACACACACACACTCACTCATACAGGTTTCAATCCACTCTGAATCTCACTGGTAACGACTCTGCTACTGCCAATTATGACTTCGAAAATCCGATCAACTTAGCCGAAGACGAAGGTGAAGATGATTGCGAAGTGCCTGACGAGCTTGCAAGACTGTTGCTTCAGGAAGAGAGGGCAATTCAACCACATGAAGAGCCAGTAGAAACAATAAACCTGGGTACTGAGGCAGACAGGAAAGAGGTAAAGATTGGTGCCAACCTAGAGCTCAGCGTGAAGCGACGGTTGACTCAGATGCTGCATGATTATATGGAGATCTTTGCCTGGTCCTACGAAGACATGCCCGGGTTGGATACCGATATTGTGGTCCATCACTTGCCAACTAAGGAAGATTGCCCTCCAGTTAAGCAAAAGGTCTGTCGTATGCGTCCAGAGATGTCTGAGAAGATCAAGGCCGAGGTTATGAAACAGTTTGATGCTGGGTTCCTTGCAGTAACTTCTTACCCTCAGTGGGTTGCTAATGTGGTGCCGGTACCAAAGAAGGATGGAAAGGTCAGAATGTGTGTCGACTACAGGGATCTGAACAGGGCCAGCCCCAAAGATGACTTCCCTTTACCTCACATTGATGTCCTTGTTGACAATACAGCTCAGCATAAGGTGTTCTCTTTCATGGATGGCTTTTCAGGTTACAATCAGATCAAGATGGCACCTGAAGACATGGAAAAGACTACATTTGTTACTCAGTGGGGCACCTTCTGCTACAAGGTCATGCCATTCGGGTTGAAGAACGCTGGGGCAACCTACCAATGTGCCATGGTTGCTTTATTTCATGACATGATCCATCATGAGATAGAAGTGTATGTTGACGACATGATCGCAAGGTCCCAGACTGAGGAAGAGCACCTAGATCATCTGCAGAAGTTGTTTGACCGGTTGAAATTGTACAAGCTGAGGTTGAACCCGAACAAGTGCACCTTCGGGGTAAGATCTGGGAAGTTGCTAGGCTTCGTTGTAAGTGACAAGGGAATTCAAGTGGACCCTGCTAAGGTCAAAGCTATTCAAGAGATGCCAGTTCCCAAGACAGAGAAGGAAGTCAGAGGCTTTTTAGGACGCCTGAATTACATCGCTCGGTTCATCTCACATCTGACTGCTACTTGTGAGCCAATCTTCAAGCTGCTGAAGAAAGATCAAGTAGTACGTTGGAACGATGAATTTCAGGCTGCTTTCGACAAAATCAAAGAGTATCTCCAAGAACCACCTATCCTTATGCCACCGGTTGAAGGGAGACCTCTGATACTATATCTAACAGTGCTTGACAACTCAATGTGGTGCGTGCTGGGGCAGCATGAAGAGTCTGGCCGAAAAGAGCACGCCATTTATTACCTTAGCAAAAAGTTTACCGACTGTGAGACCCGATACTCACTGCTTGAGAAAACTTGCTGCGCTTTGGTATGGGCTGCTCGCCGGCTGAGACAGTATATGCTAACTCATACCACCTTGTTGATCTCAAAGATGGATCCTATAAAGTACATATTTGAAAAGCCTGCTCTGTCTGGGAGAATTGCAAGATGGCAAATGATCTTGAAGGAATACGACATTCAGTATACAACCCAGAAAGCCATCAAGGGAAGTGTATTGGCAGACCACTTGGCACATCAGGCAGTCGATGATTATCAGTCAATGAACTTCGAATTTCCAGATGAAAGCATCATGATTGTGACTGATTGTGAAATACCTGGACCGGATGAAGGACCTGAGGAAGGATCCCGATGGTCTATGCACTTTGACGGAGCCTCCAACGCTTTGGGAAACGGTATCGGCGCTATAATCATATCTCCTCAAGGCACTCATACTCCGCTTACTGCCCGACTATGTTTCAACTGTACCAACAACATGGCGGAATATGAGGCGTGCATCATGGGTCTTCAAGCTGCGATCGACCTAAGGATCAAGTTTCTAAGTGTCTTCGGAGATTCCGCTCTCGTGATCAATCAGATCAAAGGAGAGTGGGATACGAAACATCCAAAGCTGATTCCTTACAAAGAATGTGTGTTGACCCTGATCCCCCACTTCACAGAGATAACCTTTGAACATTTCCCAAGGGAGGAGAATCAGCTGGCGGACGCGTTAGCTACCATGTCTTCTATGTTCAAGGTCAAATGGGACAATGAGGCTCCCCGGATCATCATCTGGAAACTGGACGAACTGACATACTGTTGTGATCTCGAGACTGAATTGGTGACTGAGAAGCCTTGGTATCATGAGGTGAAGAGATATTTGGAAGCTCAGGAATACCCTGAAGGTGCATCTTTCAATGATAAAAAGTTCCTGAGAAGGTTCGCGGCAAAGTTCTTCCTTAGCAACGACATCTTGTACAAGCGAAACCATGATTCAACCTTACTGCGTTGTGTGGATAAGACTGAAGCAGAGAGAATTATGGAAGAGCTACATGAAGGGACCTTTGGTACACATTCCAGTGGGAATACTATGGCTAAGAAGATCCTTCGGGCAGGATATTACTGGTCCACAATGGAAGTTGACTGCTACCAACATTCTAGGACATGCCATAAGTGCCAGATTTATGCAGACAAGGTGCATGTTCCTCCAGTTCCCCTGAATGTTCTGACCGCGCCTTGGCCGTTTGCAATGTGGGGTATAGACATGATCGGCGAGATTAAACCTACGGCATCTAATGGGCATCGCTTCATCCTAGTGGCGATTGATTATTTTACAAAGTGGGTTGAAGCAACATCCTATGCTACGGTAACCAAGACTGTTGTGGTGCGGTTCATTCAGCATAATCTGATCTGTCGGTACGGCGTCCCAGAGAGGATCATTACGGACAACGGTACCAACCTGAATAACAAGATGATCACTGAGCTCTGCGAGCAGTTCAAGATACAGCACCACAATTCTTCTCCTTACAGACCGAAGATGAATGGGGCTGTCGAAGCAGCAAATAAGAACATCAAGAAAATCGTGCAGAAGATGACAGTGACTTATAAAGATTGGCACGAGATGTTACCGTTCGCTTACACGGGTACCGTACCTCAGCTAGGACGTCAACCGGGGCAACTCCTTTCTCTTTGGTTTATGGTATGGAGGCAGTCTTGCCGATCGAAGTGCAAATACCCTCTCTCCGAATAATGAAGGATGCAAATCTGAACGAGGATGATTGGATCCAGACACGACTTGATCAGTTAAACCTTATTGATGAAAAAAGACTTGCTGCTATCTGTCATGGTCAGACGTATCAGAAACGGATGATCAGGGCATTTAACAAAAAGGTCAGACCACAGGAGTATCAAGTTGGGGATCTGGTAATCAAGCGAATCATCCTTCCTCAGAGTGATCCAAGGGGCAAATGGACTCCTACATACGAAGGGCCATTTGTGGTTAAACATGTGTTCTCAGGAGGAGCCATGATTCTAACCAACATGGATGGTGACGACCTTCCTCACCCCGCCAATGCAGACATAGTAAAAAGATACTACGCATGAAAAAAGACCCGCTAGGCTGACATGCCTAGGCAAAAATTAGGGCTTCCCGGTGAACCAAAATGGTTCGGGCAAAATGAAGGGATGAAATGAAAAAAATCTGTACACCCGGCAAGTCGAAAACCTGAAAAGGCGGCTTGGGCAAAAATGGGTATCCCGGTGGACTGAAAACCCGAAAGGGTGGTCCAGGCAAAAATTAGGGATAAAAGCGTAATACTATGTCTCATTGGATCACTTTGCATCCAGAATCCGGTATCTACATCAAGTCCAGATGGCATCGATCATTCAACTTCATCTTCGTTTAGGTCATCAAGTGATGAGACGCTCGGAGTTATAAAGACAATAGCAGAGTTGAAACCCAGTGGGATCATTCATTTCACACAGCTGTTTTATTTTCTCTTGTACAAAAATTGTATAAACTCTTTTGTTCGGCGGCGTTCTCTTACTAGGACGTCAGCCTCTTGTACACAAAACGCCTATTTTCAGGCCATCCAAAAATCAATACAAATATATTTTCAGTTAAAATGCCAATTGTTTTTCCTTTTCTGTTTTGTTTTGCGAAGAACGTCCAAGGTTCAATTTTTGATATATGCATTGACAATAATTTGCTAACTCATGAATATTTGCATACGAAACAAAGAAT
Organism: Vicia faba; assembly: GCA_948472305.1. Taxonomy (NCBI): domain Eukaryota; kingdom Viridiplantae; phylum Streptophyta; class Magnoliopsida; order Fabales; family Fabaceae; genus Vicia; species Vicia faba. The sequence continues at coordinate 34,236,821 of OX451741.1, read as the reverse complement.
TAATTACAGGTAACATTAGAAACAGGGGCAATAAAGAGTTGTCTAAACAATCTAATTGTTCTATCCTCCAGGGTACCAAGGTAGGTTCAACTAAGGAACATAACCAGCATGTCTTAATTCCCCAGAGAGTACGTCAGCAAGTCAATATACTCTTCTCCAGCAAAGTTACAGTCAGTCTTAAGGAAGTTGGGTATACTCCCGTAGATCTCAACATTCCCCAGCAGCATATATATATATATTCTTAACAAGCATCCCCGACAGTCTTGGTCTAAAGATTGTTCCCCGGCGGCATATCAACATTCAAAGGAATCACTTCCCCCGCAGTTCAAAACTCCCCCAAGAGAGTCTAATCTAAGTTCCCCAGGGAAGTTGGAATTCACCTCCCCAAGCAGTAAGCTTATCCCCAGTAGATTCTGGAAGCTTATCCCCACAAAAGCATGAACGCATCGCCCGGCCTTATTCAAAGAGTTATTTCCTACCAGGATATAACTGGGTTATCCTCAGCCAAAAGCCATGGAAAGATCGTCGTCGACAAAATCTTCTTATCCCCAATGAAGTCTATTAACACTTCCAATACAACAAGGGTATCCCCAGCAAGTTATTATCCACAACTCAACAAAGTATCTCTCTCCCCACAGAGTATCGCTTCCCAGCAAGATCGTCAGGGTACTTCTCCCCCCGCAGAGTTATTCCATTCGCCAAGTATATCCCCCAACGGAGTTATCTTCTCCTATCGGTATTCTTGCAGCTATCATCCCCAGCGGAAGCGAAATCTATTCTTCAACATCAGCCCAGGATATGACTTCCCGGCACCCGTCAAGGATTTACTTTCCTAGACGAAAACATACATTCCTAAACATCACATACATCATTATAGCATGCATAGACGCATCATACAAATCTCATTTATGTTGAGAACATCATCGCTTGATCCATATCATGCATTGCATATGACTGACCTCTATCTTTCAGGAAAGATTCAGTTAAATTCTCAATCATATTTCAAGACCTAGACCGGTTCAGTTAATCGACTCCAAAGATTTCTTATCCAGTCCAAGGCCTTCTCTAGTCCAGCTAAATCGACCCCAAACAGATTTTTCTGATGAAGACTCAGTAGAAGTTATCAAAGGTTTTTCTCAATGATTGCTATTGAGATTATAATTGCCTATGGTTCTCTCCCCGATCCTGCGGAGACGATAATTCCATTCCAGGTTTTTCTCAATGATTGCTATTGAGATTATAATTGCCTATGGTTCTCTCCCTGATCCTGCGGAGACGATAATTCCATTCCAGGTTTTTCTCAATGATTGCTATTGAGATTATAATTGCCTATGGTTCTCTCCCCGATCCTGCGGAGACGATAATTCCATTCCAGGTTTTTCTCAATGATTGCTATTGAGATTATAATTGCCTATGGTTCTCTCCCCGATCCTGCGGAGACGATAATTCCATTCCAGGTTTTTCTCAATGATTGCTATTGAGATTATAATTGCCTATGGTTCTCTCCCCGATCCTGCGGAGACGATAATTCCATTTCAGGTTTTTCTCAATGATTGCTATTGATATTATAATTGCCTATGGTTCTCTCCCCGATCCTGCGGAGACGATAATTCCATTCCAGGTTTTTCTCAATGATTGCTATTGAGATTATAATTGCCTATGGTTCTCTCCCCGATCCTGCGGAGACGATAATTCCATTCCAGGTTTTTCTCAATTATTGCTATTGAGACTGTAATTGCCTATGGTTCTCTCCCCGATACTGCGGAGATGGTAATTCCCACCAAGATTTCGCTCAGTGATTGCTGTTGAAGTGAAGTTATCCAAGATTCTCTCAACGATTGCTGTTAAGGTTAAGGTCATCCAAGGTTCTCTCACCGTTCCTGCTAAGGTAGTAACCACCCCTGGTTCATTCATCATCTTTTGAAACTCCAGATCCAGCTCCTGTAACCAGTCAGGACACATCTATACAAAGAGTTTGAAGACCAGCCCCGTAACAGGTCAGGTAATCATTTTCTTTTTGCAGGTATGCAAGTTCTCGCTAAGGAATCTCTTATGCGATCAACGTCTAGATGGCATCTATAAGCCCGTCCACCTTCCATCACCTCTTAGCATGGCATCTATAAGCCCATTCCCATCATCACACTGCTACTATGTGAGCGCAAATTTCTGGGCACTCTAGTGTTCAATCATCTTCTACCCTCGGATCACGAAAGGCACGTCAGCCAATCTGCATCCTCAGGTCTAAGAAGATTGAACAGGGGCAACTGTTGTACCCCAAAATTTTCCCTCCCATATTCTTCAAGAAATTGCCAAGTCATGCTTCAAAATTCCCCAAGGGTTGCACAGTTCAAGGGCCTCCTAACAGTCAAAATTAGGGTTTTTGCTCTGATCAAGAAAATGAAGTTTCCAAGGGTTCAATCAAGTCCCACATGCCTACAAATATGGTCAAGCATCCTCATACCAAGTTTCAAGACTTTCAGCACAAAATTGCACAGTCAAAAACCCTAATTGCACTACAGTCAACTGTAGGGGCAAAATGGTCATTTGACAGTCAAAAGTTCAAATTTTTGGTCAACATCTCATTTTGAAGCCACAAACATCATTTGATCAATGCTTGATCATGATTCTCAAAGCTTGGCTCAAAAATCATCAAGATGCAAAAGTTTCCTTATTTGGACAGCTGAAAAAGTCAACTGTAAATTGACCAGGGCATAACTTTCACATGGATTATCAGAAAAATTCCATCCAAAGCTCATTTTGAAGAGAAAGACATTTTCTACAACTCCTCTTCACACTTCAAGTCCAAGAAATGCTCTCACAAAAAGTTATCAATTTCAACATTATAGGTCATTTTCAAAAGTCAACAAAAAGGGACTTTAAGTCAAAGGCCATAACTTGAGATTGGTAAATCAAAATGACATGGGACCAAAGGAATTGGTTAAAGGACTCAAAGACCTTTCCAAAATGGCCAAGAACATGAGCAAAGCTTAAAAATTGAGCAAGTTGTGCCTTGTGGAAGTTGGGAAATGTTTGGATATTTTGAAAAGTCAACATTGATTCAAATGACCTAAAATTGCTAATGGGCCTCTTTTTCTTCCACAATTCATCATCCAAGACATGTGTACGACCATTTTGCCCAAAGGGAAGTCTTTATCATTTTTTATTTATTTATTTGGATTTTTATTATTAATAATTCATTTAAATTAAAATAAATACATGAAAAATACTAAACCTAGGTTTTAAATCTTTTTATGCATATTATATACTCAATATTTCGTGCATAGCTAGATTTGGAAAGAATTGAAGAGAATTGGCCATGATTTGTACAAAATAGCATGAAAAAATATTGAAAAAGATCTTGAAAAATCAAATCTTACAAACCATGAATGCAAAGGATTTTGATCAAGTTTTTTAACCCTAATCACTCTCCTATACATACACAAGCAAGACCTAATCCTCCTAACCAAAAAGCTGCGTAGAAAACACCATTTGAAAACTTGAAATTTATCAAGAAAATTCAATTCTGAAAACCTAGTTCTAGGACGATTCAGGACCAAATAGTTGTTCCATCAGCTTCCTTAAGGATCATAGAACGTGTTCCAATCATTCCCTAAGTCCCATACTCAAGAAAACACGAAATCACCATTGAAGTTGGTAAGGAAAATTCCAAAATCATTTTCCATCATTCATGCGTTTTTAACATGTTTCATTGTTGTTTTTGTGTTTAGAATGATGTTTGCAAGCTAACTGCATAATTTGATTGGAGTTTCATGCCAAAACGAAGAATCCACCATGTGAGCATATTAGGGTTCCATGGAAATTGATTTAGGGGTTTTCAAACCTGGAACAATTAGGCCATGAGAGATACGTTGTTGGAATCGTGAGAGAGAGACGATTCTAATGGCCCTAGTCCGAACAATTTATATATGCCCATGTGCTATTCGCTATTTTCTCTAATGATGCCTGTTAGAACGGTTCAAAACCGTTGCCTATGTTTGTTGTATTTCAGAAAAAAAACAAGCCAACGAGGAAGACGCTTAGGTGGCCATCCACGATTGGAGCATTTAAATTTTCGCGCGTAAAGGGCACTAGCGCTTGGATTTATTTTATAATATTTGTTTGATATCTAACATACAGAAAACGCGTTTGGATCAACTGGAAAGCACGCTCATTGATAAACCATAGGACCTGGGTTCGATCCCAGGTCCCCACCCCCTTTCATATTTTTCTTCATTTAATATTCATGTGCAGCTCAGTGTAAAGACGCATCATACATCCTCAAAATCAAGCCGTCCACGCGTATGCCAGGGCCAATCAAAGGGTCACGATTGCAAGACTATGATGAACGTCAGTCAACACCTCACACACTAGTGGAAAAGTCAGCCAGGCCATGAATAATTGGGCTCAAATTGCTGGGCTTCACCCTCCAAATTAGGGGCAGACCCCCTTAGGTTTGCAAATCTTTTTTATTTCTTTATTTTTTTTATTATGTTTATTTTCTTTTAATTATTGTTTTTAATTAATTTAATATTTTCATAATAATATAAAAAACACAAAAAAATCAGAAAAGAGAAAAAATATAATAAATATTTTATTTTTGTATTTTTGTAAATAAATTGCATTAATTTAATTTAGTTATTAAATTAGGTTTAATAGTAATGTTTTCTTAATTAATTTAAATTTTGTAGAACTAGGGTTTATAATAATTTTTATCTCTTTTTATTTTCTTTCATAATAATTAAATATTTACTATTACTTATTTTTGTAATTAAATTGCATGTAAAATAATTAGGGTTAATTTTAGGTTAAACTTTAATATGTTTTCATAATAAAAATAAAAATTGTAGAATTAGGTTTAATTGCATTAAAATCATAAAATACCAAAAAATACCAAAAACAATTTCTTTTCTTTTTTTAATTAATTAATTTCATCATTTAATTTAATTTTGCAAAAAGGGTCCAACGCCCTCGTTTTTAATTCTTATTTAATTCGCGTGTTTATTTCTTTCTCGTGTAATATTTATGTATCTCTCCCAAGGCCATGTAACATCTTTTATTTGTCACATTTTTAATTCTTTATTTTTCTGTCAAATCGGGTTCTGGAAATTTTGGCGATGTGGACCCGCGCCTTTTGTAATAGCTTAGAATCTTTACCTTTTCTCGCAATTTTTAACTGTTAATCAAGGCATGCAAGAATGAATGGACAACAAATAAAAACAAACGATAGATCACTTTGACATGACAAGATAAATACAAATGAAAACGACACACAAATCACACACCACCTCTAGGGTACGCCTCACTGTTGCCTTGCCTCGAAAGGTGATCGTCGAGTAGAGGATGTCTTAGTAAGTCCTCATGATCCGGGAACCTGGCATGAGGGTAGCTTCTAAGGTGTCTTCCTATTGCTCTGGTGATCACCATGTCCCGAACCTCGAATTGACCCGAACACCTCCAACGGTGGTGCTACCTACCTCTCAATGGTGGGATGGCACTACTTTAAAGGACATTTACACAGACGAATTCCTTAGGGTAGGTAGACGACTCTAGATACTTGCTCTAATTTCAAAACAAATCAAAAAATACTTTTCACACCGACACCTTTTCAAAAAGCTTTCGAAAGCAAATTTTTCAAACACTCTTGAGGACCGATACAAGAGTCGAACTGGAATTTTCAAAGAAACTTTTTTAAAACCCACAGTTGAAAAGCAAACAAACCATTTTTGAAAACACAATGAGCAAGTATCTAAGAGCCCATGGATAACCATGGATAGAAAGGGTGCTAACACCTTCCCTTTCTATAATCTAACTCCCGAACCGAGAGCAATCTCTTTAAGGAATTTTTCTGTGCTTTTGTCCTTTCCATTTGGAGAAAATAAAAGACGGTGGCGACTCTTGCTTCCGCGACATTTCGCGAACCAGCGTTAAACAGTCAGTTCCAGATCCACCGATCACACATGACATGATCCACCATGAGATAGAAGTATACGTCGACGATATGATTGCAAGGTCCCAAACTAAGGAGGAACACCTTGACCATCTATGAAAGCTGTTTGACCGTCTGAAGTTGTACAAGCTGAGGTTGAACCCAAACAAGTGCACCTTTGGGGTGAGATCTGGGAAATTGCTAGGCTTCGTCGTAAGCGACAAAGGCATTCAAGTGGACCCTGCCAAAGTGAAATCCATACAAGAGATGCCAACTCCCAAGACAGAGAAAGAAGTCAGAGGCTTTCTAGGACGGTTGAACTACATTGCCCGATTCATCTCCCATCTAACTGCTACCTGTGAACCAATCTTCAAGCTGCTAAAGAAAGATCAAGTAGTACGTTGGAATGATGAATGTTAGGCCACTTTCAAAAAGATCAAAGAGTATCTCCAAGAACCATCCATTCTTATGCCGCCGGTTGAAGGGAGACCTCTAATCTTATACTTGACAGTACTTGACAGCTCAATGGGGTGTGTGCTGGGGAAGCATGACGAGTCTGGCCGAAAAGAACACACCATTTATTACCTTAGCAAAAAGTTTACCGACCGTGAGACCCGGTACTCACTGCTCGAGAAAACTTGCTGCGCTTTGGCATGGGCTGCTCGCCGGCTGAGACAGTATATGTTGACTCACACTACTCTGTTGATTTCAAAAATGGATCCCATCAAGTACATATTCGAAAAGCCTGCCTTGTCCGAAAGAATAGCAAGATGGCAAATGATCTTGAAAGAATACGACATCCAGTACACGACTCAAAAAGAAATCAAGGGAAGTGTATTGGCAGACCATTTGGCGCACCAGGCAGTGGATTATTACTAGTCAATGAACTTTGAATTTCCAGACGAGGATATCATGGTAGTGACTGATTGTGAAGTACCTGGATCGGATGAAGGACCTGAGGAAGGATCCCGATGGTATATGCACTTTGACGGAGCCTTGAACGCTTTGGGTAATGGTATCGACGCTATGATCATATCCCCTAAAGGCACTCATACTCCACTCACTGCCCGGCTATGTTTCAACTGCACCAACAACATGGCAGAGTATGAGGCATGTATCATGGGTCTTCAAGCTGCAATCGACTTAAGGATCAAGTTTCTAAGTGTCTTCGGAGATTCCGCTCTCGTGATCAATCAGATCAAAGGCGAGTGGGATACAAAACACCCAAATCTTATTCCTTACAAGGAGTATGTGTTGACTTTGCTTCCCCACTTCGAAGAGATAACTTTTGAACACTTCCCAAGAGAGGAGAATCAGTTAGCGGACGCATTGGCTACGATGTCTTCTATGTTCAAAGTCAAATGGGACAACGAGGCGCCCCAGATCATTATTTGGAAGTTGGACAAACCTGCATATTGCTGTGATCTTGAGGCTGAAGAGGTAACAGAAAAACCCTGGTATCATGAAGTGAAGAGGTACCTTGAAGCTCAAGAATACCCTGAAGGTGCATCTGTTAATGACAAGAAGTTCCTGAGAAGGTTTGCGGCAAAATTCTTCCTCAGCAATGGCATTCTCTACAAACGAAACCATGATTCGACCTTACTGCGTTGTGCGGATAAGACTGAAGCAGAAAGGATCATGGCAGAGCTACATGAAGGTACCTTCGGAACACACTCCAGTGGACACACCATGGCAAAGAAAATCCTTCGGGCAGGATATTTCTGGTCCACAATGGAAGCCGACTGTTACCAGCATTCTCGGACGTGTCACAAATGCCAAATCTATGCTGATAAGGTGCACATTCCTCCGGTTCCTCTGAACGTCTTGACAACACCTTGGCCTTTTGCAATGTGGGGCATTGATATGATCGGCGAGATCAGATCTACGGCTTCCAACGGGCATCGCTTCATCTTGGTAGCGATTGATTACTTCACAAAGTGGGTCGAGGCAGCTTCCTTCGCTACGGTAACCAAGAACGTCGTGGCACGGTTCATTCGGCACAACCTGATCTGTCGATACGGTGTACCTGAGAGGATCATTACGGATAATGGTACCAATCTTAAGAACAAGATGATCACTGAGCTCTGCGAGCAATTCAAGATACAGCACCACAACTATTCTCCCTATCGACCGAAGATGAATGGGGCTGTAGAAGCAGCGAATAAGAACATCAAGAAGATTGTGTAGAAGATGACAGTGACCTACAAAGATTGGCATGAAATGTTACTGTTTGCTCTCCATGGGTACCGTACCTCAGCACGGACATCAACAGGGGCAACTCCCTTTTCCTTGGTCTATGGCATGGAGGCAGTCTTGCCTATTGAAGTCCAGATACCCTCTCTCCGGATAATGAAGGATACAGGTTTGAGCAAAGATGACTGGATCCAGACTCGACTTGATCAATTAAACCTGATTGACGAAAAGAGACTCACTGCTATTTGTCATGGTCAGACGTACCAAAAACGGATGATCAGGGCATTTAACAAGAAGGTCAGACGACAAGAGTATCAAGTCGGAGACTTGGTAATCAAGCGCATCATTCTTCCTCAAAGTGATCCCAGGGGAAAATGGACCCCTACGTACGAAGGGCCATTTATGGTTAAACATATTTTCTCAGGAGGAGCAATGATTCTAACCACCATGGATGGTGACGACCTTCCTCATCCCGCCAATGCAGACATAGTAAAAAGATACTACCCTTGAATCAAAGACCCGCTAGGTTGACACACCTAGGCAAAAATAAGGGCTTCCCGGCGAACCAAAAGGGTTCAGGCAAAAATAAGGGATGAAATGAAAAAATCTGTACACCCGGCAAGTCGAAAACCTAAAAAGGCGGCTTGGGCAAAAATGGGTATCCCGGTGGACTGAAAACCCGAAAGGGAGGTCCAGGCAAAAGTTAGGGATAAAGCGTAATACTATGTCTCATTGGATCACCTTGCATCCAGAATTCGGCATCAATCAATCAGCTTCATCTTAACCTAAGCAGCAGAGTGATGAGACACTTGAAGACATAAAGGCGATAGCAGAGTTGGAACCCAGTGGGATTATTTTTCACATAGCTGTTTTGTTTCCTTTTCACAAAATTGTATAAACTCTATTTTACTCGGCGACGTTCTCTTACTAGGACGTCAGCCTCTTGTACAAAAAACGCCTATTTACAGGCAAATTTCAAAATCAATACAAGTTCAATTTTTCAGACAAATTATCCATTGTTTTTCCTTTTTCTGTTTCGTTTTGCGAAGAACGTCCAATGTTCATTTTTGATATATGCATTTGACATTAATTGCTAATCATGAATAGTTGCATGCGAAACAAAGGACTGATTACAGGTGACATCAGAAATCGGGGCAATTTAGAATTGTCTAAGCGATCTAGTTGCTCTGTCCACCAAGGTACCAAGGTAGGTTCGGCTGAAGAACGTAACCAAGTCACCTCAACTCCCCAGCAGATTCGCCAGTTCTGTGATACGGTGGGAGAACTGACTTGAGTTTTGCGTTTGTTTTCGCAAATGTTTCGGTTGAGCAAGAGTCGCCACCGACTTTTTATTTTATCCTAAGGAAAGGTTAAAAAGCACAGAAAAAACCTTTGAGTAAATTTAGGGGTAGACAACTCTTAGTTACTTGAATCAAACTTGCAAAAACACTTGCCTATTTTTCAAAACCACACATCACAACACACTTTCAAAACAACTTTCAAAAACATTGAAAACTTTTCAAAAGATATACACCTTTTGTATACATCCAAACATGGGTCATTACAAAGGTTGCCACAACAAATGGCTTCTTTTCGAAACATTTTCAAACCCACACACAAAGCACCATTTCAAACAATTGAAAACACCATTTCAAACAATTGAAAATCAAAGGCAAGTGATCTAAGCAAGTAACTAAGAGCCCATGGATAACCATAGATAGAAAGGGTGCTAATACCTTCCCTTTCTATAATCTACCCCCCGAACCCAAGAAAACATCTCAAAGGTTTTTGCTGTGCTTTTTAACCTTTCCTTAGGATAAAATAAAAAGTCGGTGGCGACTCTTGCTCAACCGAAACATTTGCGAAAACAAACGCAAAACTCAAGTCAGTTCTCCCACCGTATCACACTAGTCGATATGGACAACATGCTGGCATCTAGACCCCAATCGAAAGACACGCCTACACTGGTGCCACCCCTCAGTCGAAGGAGGCAGAAAGGAAAATCGAAGGGCATGACCACACTGACTTCAGAATCCAAATCGAAGGAAGCTAGGAAATGCAGAATCGAAGGGCATTTCAACCCAAATTGAAGGACCCTTTTTTCTTGCATTTATTTTATTTTTTGCATTTACATTTTTCTTTCCTTTCAATATGGTTGTAATAGTGTAGGATTTTTCTTTTCTACATTTTTATTGCTTTATACAAATGCTAGTAAATAGGATGTATGGCAAGGTAAAACCAACAAGTAGACAACCTAAAAATCAAAGAAAATGCATGCAATCAAACACATTATTCACACATGCACCCTTAGGGTAATCTCACTTGTTGCCTCGGAAAATAGTCATGTCCATCGAATATGGGCATTTTTAGCAAAGACCCTCGATAAAAGATCGTAGCCCCTCGATGTTGCCTTCGGTAAACGATCTAGTCCTTAAACGACATTGCTAAAACGTTCCATAAGTTGCCTTCTATGACTATACAAATGTCCCACACTCGTCCCTTCACATCCAATGATGGGGATTCTTACCAAAACAATGGTAAGATAGAAACATGTAAGGAGGGGGAAAAGAACATCTAAGACCTTTTGAGTAGGTAGATTGCTCCTAGTTGCTCTCTTGCTCACAACAAAAAAACCTTTTATACACCCACACTTTCATTTTGAAACATTTTCAAAAGACAACACTTTGTACGCGTTCTTATAGAAACGAGAGCCATTACAAAGTCACCTTTTCAAAATCACTTTCAAAAATACATTCCACAAACACCTCTTTGAACTATTTTTCAAACAACACTTTGTACGCGTTCTTATAGAAACGAGAACCATTACAAAGACGTTTTCAAAAAACTTTCAAAACCCACACCACAAGCACATTTTCAAACAAAAGCAAGTGATCTAGCAAGTAACTAAGAGCCCGTAGATAACTACGGATGAAAAGGGTGTTAATACCTTCCCTTTTCATAATCTGTCCCTCGAACTCAGAAATAATCTCGAAAGGTCTTTCCTGTTTTTTCCAGCCTTTCCTTTTGGATAAAAGAAAAGTCGGTGGCGACTCTTGCTAACCGCAAAATTTGCGATCAAACACAAAACACCCAAGTCAGTTCTCCCACCGCGTTACACAACTAGTGGTGAGATATTGGGTGAAAATATTCTCCCAGTTCTGGTTACTTTACTTGAGCCAGTTATGTTACTAACATCATCAACTTTTTCTTCTTCGATCCAAGTGTCTTGTTTAATCCCGTGATAAAACACCTCAGTGTTATAGTTCCATGGTACTTCCTTGTTTGAAGAATAGGGAATTGGTCAGGGATTGGTAATTATTAAGGGAGCAATAGTGAGTTAATTTGAAATCCTAATAGGACCTTTAGAGGAGATCCTAAGAGGCTTGTTTGAGATGGTGATGATGGAGAGATCTTTATATTTGTTAGTCAAACTTTTGGCAAGTGGGGTCCTCTCAAATAGAATTTTGTGGCTATCCATCAGGTGTTGAACGCCTTTCTTCCGCCTTTCACATCAATTGAGTTGTCTTGTATAACACACACAGTCTTTTACATAGCCAGGGAAAATCCCAACTTTCAACAGATTCTTTTTGATAATATTCAGCGGAGTAGTTAATCCTTCAACAGAGGAAACAAAAATTGTATCTTCAACAACATTAACACCCTTGTCATGCTTTAGCATAGCTGCGGTGATTAAATTCAGAGTTGGAGGAGGATCGAACTCAATAGTCTTGTTATCAATCAAATCCTGAATTTTGTTCTTCAAGGCCCAGCACTGGTCAGCCTCATGCCTAGGGCTGCTTGAGTGGTAAGCATATTTAGCGTTCTGATTATACTTTGGTGAAGAGGTATCATGGTTGGAAGGAGGGACGCGCAATGTCAGCAAATTAGCCTTGAGAAAATGTTGTAAGGCTTGAGATAATGACATGCCTAACCTCGTAAATTGTCTTCTCGGAGTTTCAAAACATTGATGATTTGCAGATGGTCTTGGAGTAGGAGTTGGATTGGAGATTCAAACATCATTGACTGACGGATGATCATTCTTCTTGGTACGGGCCCTTGCCCTATACACAACATTGATTTCTTTATTTACAACAAAAGGTTTCTTGACAGGATTGGAAGTGGAGGCAGATTCCATTGAGATCTTCCCACTTTTGATGTCGCTTTTAACTCGTTCACCGGTTAAGATTAACTCGGTGAAACCAGAAGAAGAGCAACCAACCAACAAATTAAAGAAAAAACCAGATAAAGTGCCCATGAACATGTCAATGTGCTCCCTATTAGTCAAAGGTGGTTGAACGCTACTGGTGAGGTATCTCCACTTTTGTGCATATTCTTTATATCATTCATTCTTTCCCATGGTCATATCTTGCAACTGAACCCTCGTTAGCGCCAAGTCAACGTTATACTGGTACTGATGGTAGAATGCAATAGCTAAATATTCCTAGGTATTTATATGAGAACCATCTAACTGATAAAACCATTTAAGTTGTGTTCCAGCCAAGCTCTCTTGGAAAAAGTGAACCCAGAGCTTCTTATCAGCAGTGTGCGGCTGTATCTTGTGCACATAAGATTTCAAGTGGAGTTTTGGATAAGAAACTCCATCATACTTTTCAAAGACTGGTATTTTGAATTTGTGGGGAATGACAAACCCATAGATCAAACCCAAATCATCGAAATCTAAACCGGGGATGGCTTGGATTTCAACAGCTTTTAATCTGTCTTCTAACTGCTTATACTTGACATCAGCAGGTGGATACTACTCGTCGAAATAATCATCATCAGAAACTTGATCATTAACACAGTCAGCCTGGGTACTTTTAACCTCACCAATCTGATTCTCGTCTTCTTCAGATGAGTCTTCCCCTACCGGGATCTGACGGATTGTCTCCTTGAACCTTCTACCCATGTTGAGCAGAACTTTCTTCTTGGGCTTCTTCTTAACTGCCAACAATGCCATCATATCTTTCTTCCCCTTGGCTAGGGCTAGTAAAGTTTCTTGGAATTGAGAGTTTTGTGCCTGAAGATCCTTCACAGTTTTCTCTAGATCTATCTTGCTGAAATAAACAACATAAAGATAAGGAAACCTGTTATACGAAAAACTGTCATGTTATGATGCATGGAGGATGTATATGCAAATGATTTCAAGGATTTATCGAGATTTAAATTTGTATAGACAAAAGAGTGAACAAAAGTCAATTTTCATTAATTAGTTTGAAAATATTACATCATGCCTCTTGGGCTTACAAAATAACTCTCTAAGATAAAAAGACTGAACGCATCCTCTTCGGTGCAAGGTAGGCGTTCACACTTTGCTCTTCTTGTAGTTTCTTCGTAAGCTCCAAGACCCTCTTCTTACTGGTGTGGAATTGAGCTTCGAAAGTATCTCGTTCTTCCTTTAGTTGAATCCAACCCTTTTACAAGTCTTCGAGAGAAGTAGGCATGTATGGATGGAGGGTGGTGTACGGGACATCTCCTTCAACCACAGGTTTAATGATGTCAAGTCAGCATCAGAAAAGCCTAAACCATTGTCAGCGGTCAAACTGGCCACACAGTCTTGGAACTGATCATCAGAGTTTTCTTGTGGCACGTGGGCAGTTTTAAGAAATTTCACCAAGGCCTTCGCATGAGACTCAGAGCACAACAGTAAAGCCAACATGGAGATCTTTGACGAAGTTTGCCCTAGCTGTTCGACTACGTTGTAGTCGCTTCTCTTTATAATTTTCATAATTTTTTCCATCTCCTTTTGGGAGGCCTCTGGGATAGATACTGATTGCGCCTTCATCCGGACAGGCTCAACCAGAAGGCCTTTGCTCTGAGTCTCGGTCAACTCAGTGATATGGGTGTCAGTAGGAGTAACCACATGAATTATAGTAGTAGGAACAAAAGAAGGGATGATCACAGGACCGGTAACAGTTTTTGGAGGAGCAATCTCAGGAGAGAATATTCTGCCACTTCGGGTTATCTTGCTGGTTCCTGCAATGTTGCCAATGTCGAGGTCAGCCTCTTCATCAGCCAACAATCATGCTTGACGCTGTGATAATAGACGTCGCTCCCATAGTTCCATGGGACAGTTTTATCTGAGGAGTACGAGATCGGCCCTGGCATAGTAATTATCAGTGGACTCACTTTAGGAACTGATGTAATCCTAATGGGTCTTTTGGTGGAGACCCTGGAAGGATTGGAGGAAATGGTTACTATTGAAACATCATTGTAAGAAATGGTTGGAACAAGAGTCTTCTAAAACAAAATCTCTTTGTCATCCATTAGGCGTTGGACACCTGCTTTTAATAAATTACAACTAGTTGGTAGGGATAAATAGAGGTGGCAGCCTTCGCCACATCCCAAAAATAAACCGGCTTTCAACAGGTTCTTCTTAATAGTCAGAAGAGGAGTAACAAGTTCATCAACAACAGTAACAAACATATCTTCTTCAACAATGTTAACATCACAACCATGCTTGGGCATAGGAGCGGTGATAACATTTGGGATTTCAGGAGCATCAAATTCAATTTCTTTTGCTTCGAGAAGGTCTTGCACCTTGTTTTTCAAAGCCCAACAATTATTGGTATCATGGCCTGGACTTTCTGAATGGTAAGCACAACGAGCATTAGGATGGTAATGAGGAGACGCAGTGTTGGGATTCTTCGGGGTATCCTTCAAAGTTACCAGATTAGATCTCAACAAATGTGGCAGGACTTGAGATAGTGTCATATTAATCCAGGCAAATTGTCTTACAGGTCTTTCTATTCTAGGCTGATTTCTCCTTTGTTGAATAGGTGCATGCTTAGGGATCATGACAACCCCTACCATTGGACAATGTTCACTTCTATCTTGATTCCTTTGAGGATACACAACACCAACTTCTTTCTACCTGATAAATGGTTTTCTCACAGCACTAGAGGATGGGTCCTTTTGGATCTTTCCACTCTTAATCCCAACTTCCACTCTTTCCCCGGTCAAGATTAATTCAGTGAAGCCTGCTGAGGAGCTTCCAATTAGATGATTAAAAAATGGACCAGACAAGGTCCCTAGAAACATGTCCACTAGTTCCCTTTCAGACAGGGGAGGATGGACTCTTCCTGCTAAGTCCCTCCATTTCTGAGCGTAGTCTTTGAAACATTCTCTTGAAACCATAGCCATACTCTGGAGTTGAGTACGGGTGGGAGCAAGGTCTACGTTGTATTGATACTATTTATAGAAAGCGGCGACAAGGTCTTACCAGTTATAGATATTGGCCCTTTCCAATTGATAGAACCAATCTAGCTGAGTCCCAGATAGACTATCTTGTAAGAAGTGGAACCACAAATCTCTGTCAGCAGTGTGAGGCTGTATTTTTCTAAAATAAGATCGGAGGTGCATCTTGGGACATGAAACCCCGCCGTACTTAGCAAACACTGGTGCCTTGAACTTTGGTGGAATAACAATCCCAGACACCAAAGCCAACTCTTCAAAGTCCAGCTCGGGCACTTTCTGAATCTCCATTGCACTTAGACTCTCTTCCAGATGTTTGTATTTGTCGTCAGCCGAGGGATACTGTTCTTCAGAGTACTCCTCTTCTTCTTCCTCTATAGATTCTGGCTGGGCAGTCACTTCCTTGCCTTTCCCTTCTTGATTATCCTTTTCACCTGATGATGTTGCGAAGTCTAGGGTCCGTCTGGATGGCCCTGGGAACCTTCTTCCTAGATTGAAAACACCGGTTCATTTCTTTGTTTTCTTCTTCTTTTCTTCGATAAACAAAGTTTTTAAATCCTCTTGTCCCTTGGCTAGAGTCAAGAACATTTTTTGAAACTGAGCATTCTGTGCCTGGAGGTCTTTTACTGTCTGCTCAAGATCCATCTTACTGAAATAAATAGTAGAAAGATAAGGAGACCTGTGGTAAGGAACCTGCTTATGTTATGATGAATGAAGATGCATATGCAATGATTTCAAGGAAATTAGAGATTTAAATTTTCTTTAGACACAAAGGAACACACGTTATACTAATAAATCAAAGTTTAAGTACATCATGCCTCTTTGGGCTTACAAATAAATACAAAAACTTTAAGATAAAAAGTTGAACGCATCCTCTTTGGTGCGATGTAGGCGTTTAGACTCCGCTCCTTATGAAATTGCTTGGTGAGTTCCAGAACCTTCTTCTCGCTAGCGTATAATTGGGCCTCGAAAGTGTCTCTCTCCCCTTTAAGCTGTATCCAATCCCTTTGCAAGTCTTCGAGATAGGTGGGCATGTTAGGATGCAGGATAATGTATGGGACGTCTCCTTTTACAACAGGCTCTATGATAAAAGGGAGAATGGAGGGGTAAGGCATCATAAGACTTTGAGCACGAGTTCGTACCCATTTGAGATAAGGCTCAAGAGGGATGGAATTATTATGCCCCAATTTCTTGCTATCTACCATGTTCAACATCCTCCAAGCTCGGATAAACCTCTGGAGGTGACCTTGATCGTTGTTCTCGTAGTCAAACACCAACCCTTGAATAAGAATCTCATGTGGGACATCCCTTCGGGCGTAACCAATCTATCTTAAGTCTAAGCAGGGGTTGTAGGTGATACCTCCTCTAATGCCAAGTAAGGGGACATTAGGGAATTCTCCACAACGGTATACGATAGTAACATTCTCCACATATCGGGAACACCAATGAATGTCTAAATGTTTGAGTATCATCAACCTATGTGACCACCTTGAACCTTGCTCGTTCTTCAATACAGACTGGGGAAGATGCGAAATAAACCATCTTTCCAAGATAGGAGTACAACACATAAGGATACCTCTTTTCCTCATAGTGCGAGTGTGAAAATAATGTAGGATGTCCCCTAACAAAGTAGGCACCGGGTTACGATACATGAAGATTTTGATGGTGTTCACATCTATGAGTTGGTAAGGATTTGGAAACAAAACCATCCCGTAGATGAGGAGAGCCACAATTTCCTCAAAAGCTTGCAAATCCAAGGAGTTCCAATAGTTTTGGGCTTTCTCAAACAAGAACTTGGCTAAGAAAACTTTGGCACCACTCCTTGTTTCCCAATTAGTTGTGACATCAGATGGTTACAAGTGTAAGGCTTGAGAAATCTCTTCTGGCTTTGGATCTCTTTCCGTACCGTTGAAGGGTAGTTGATTGAGAATGGGAATCCTCAAGAGTTGGGAGAATTCTTCCAAAGTTGGCACAAGTTGATAATCAGGAAATGTGAAGCAATGGTGTAGAGGATCAAAGAGCTGGAAGAGCACCTTCATCATGTCCTCATCACTACATCCTAATGGCCAAGTTGGTCAAGTAAAGGTTCTAGAAGTTATTTAGTGCTTCATGACATCACTCAGCGGCCCCGTATTCTCCTTGACTACTCAAGGGCTAACGGTACCCACAAATATGTCACGCTAACGTAGCTATTGCTTAGACCATGTCGTTATACCCCACACAGTTTCCACAATGTATTTCTACTTACCTATAAGGTATCCCAAATCCGGTTAGAGGATTTAAAACCCAAACAAAGAACAAAAATATAAAGCATACAAGTCAAACAATGAAAGCCAATAAATATGATCTAACCCTAAGGTAACCCCACTTTTAAAATTTCCATAGCAGAGTCACCAGTTCTGTAACACGGTGGGAGAAATGACTTGGTTATTTTGCGTTTGATTACAAATGTTGCAGTTAGTAAGAGTCGCCACCGACTTTTCTTTTATCCAAAAGGAAAGGCTGAAAAGAACAGGAAAGACCTTTGAGATGTTTTCTTGAATTCGGGGGGGGGGGGGGGGGTAGATTATGAAAATGGAATGTATTAGCACCCTTTTCATCCATGGTTTTCCATGGGCTCTTAGTTACTTGCTAGATCACTTGCTTTTGTTTGAAAATGTGCTTTGTGTGGTTTTTTGAAAGTATTTTGTAAAGATGCCATCGTTTAGGCAAACTTTGTAATGATTCTCGTTCGTAAGAATGTATACAAAGTGTTTGATCTTTTGAAAATGTTTTCAAGTTTGAAAGATGTTTTTGAAAGTGTTGGTGTTTGTTTTGAAAATAGCAAGGATGTTTTGGTTTTGAAATTGAGCAAGTAACTATGAACATTCTACCTACTCAAATGTCTTTCATGTTCATTTCCTCTTTCCTTTGACATTGTTTTCTTACCATTGATTTGGTAAGTAACCCTATCTTTCGATGTAAAAGGGATAGGCAAGGGTCATCGTATAGCCATGATTAGCAATGTTATAAGATATCTTAGCATTTTCTTTATGGACTAAGATCATTTTGAAAGGCAACATGGATAGCGTCATCGAGGGACTATGATCTTGTATTTTGCTTGTTTTTGCTAAGATACCTCACATGCATAATATGACCATTTTTGTAAGGCAACAAAGTAGATTTACCCTAAGGGTTTATGTGTGCAAGTGGATTGGTTTACATGCTTGATTTGTCTTGATTAGGGTTTTCTATTTGTTGGTTTTAATCTTTCCATACAAAACCCTAATTACTCGCATTTTGTATATAAAGCAATAAATTGCGGAAATTAAAATTACTACGCTATTACATGATATATGGGAGGGGGTGTACAAATTACAAATGGGGAGTTGCAAGAAATTAAATCTAAATAATTATTATAACCATATTGAATTTGAATAAATGTATAAAATTAAATAAGTAAAAATGCAAGAATGTAAATGTAAAAAGAAATATGATTTTTTTGTTTGGTTTTCATGAAAATGGTTTTTTGACCTAATTAAGTAAAATAAAAATAATTAACTAAAAATAAAAAAATTAAGATTAAGTTAGTAAAATAGATTAATTTAAAGAAAACAAGCTTTTTAGGGTTTTTGTGAATTTAATTAAACTAGTAAATAAAAATAATTAAATAAAAGATCCTAAGTTCTAAATTGATTTAATTTACAAGAAAATAATATAATAATAATTAAAATTTTATTATCTAAGTATTAAAAAAAAGGGAAATTAATTTATAAAAAATGTTTTTGTTCTTTTGTTTTTTATGAAGAAAAATAAACTAAATAAATATAAATAATAAAATATAAATATTTTTTGGATTTTTTTTATTAATGAAAATAATAATAATAATAATAATAATAATAATAATAATAACAATAATAATATTAATAATAATAATATAAGATAAAAAAATAAAATAAAATAAAATAATAAAATAAAGTCAAGGAGGTTGATAAGTGAAACAAGGAGTGTTGTTAAGAAAAAAAGGTCAGGCCCATAGGATGGAGGCCCAAGCACTTCCTGAAATAAAAAAAAAAGTCAAAAATTACAAAAGGGAGCGCGCTGAGGTTCGAACCCATGACCTCTACCAATAATGCGCACTGCCTTACCACTGGGGTGGCTACACATCCATTAACTTATGTGAAAGAACAAATACATAATGTAAAACATCTCCATGACCTGTACTTCATTTTCAACCTTCAGCCAGCCAAACCCTCTGTAACTCATTCATTTCTCAACAAAAATGGAAAATGTAAACATGAAAATTATGCTATTTTCCCCCATGAATCTAACCATGTAAACAACTAAATCTATAGATCAAAGATTAATAAGAATTTCTCTGGCCCTAATTTTAACCCTATTTTTTTTCCAGAAACTTTAAACTTAAAATTCTCTAAGCTCAAGCCATGTAAATGAAAACTAAGGATATGTACAGCTTCAGGGCAATGTTGTCTACATTTCTTATTCACAAATAAACCATTAATGATGCTTGTATGAAGAGTTCAAAAGTCAGAAAACTCACCTTGCAAGAGGGTATCGTGTTTTGAGTTTGAGCGTCTTTTGAGGAGTTCCAGTGATTGGGTTAGCTTCCTCAAGTTCCCAGGAAGCTAATGGGATGCTCGGCTTGAGCTGAAAGTGGCTGAGGAGTTCTGGAGAAGTCAAGGTGCAAGGTGCTGTTTTTGAAAATGGTGGATGATGATGGAGGTGTTACAGTCGTGTTGCAGGTGTTGGAATTGTTTGTGTATGTTATTTAGAAGCTTTTGAAAGTAAAAGGCCAAGAAACGGCACGAGCAAATTTGGAGATGGGATGCAAAACTCAGAAATGGCAAGTTTTGAGATGTTTTTTGTGGTTCTGTATTTTAGGAGGTTTTAGGGCTTGAGAATGCGTGTGTTTTCTTGAAAATGACTTGTGTTTATGTATGGAAAAGGTTTGGATACTTGAGGTGGTCAGAAGTACAAGATCACATGTTTTGGCTTCTTGACTTGTTTTTTGAAGTAAGGTTGACAAACATGGTTTCAATGCATATTACAAAGCTATCTAGAGTGGTTACCAACTTTAAACATGCAGATATAACTTTGTAGAGGAAGTTTGTGCAAAAGGAACAAGTGCGAAGCTCAATGCAAGTTGACTTTGCATAAAGCTTGCTTTATGTAAATGGCAATGGTGCCTTTGTGTCATTAATGAAAAATTAACTTGGATAAAGCTTAAATTAAGTGGATAATAACTCAAAAGTAAGTGTAATCTTATGATTATGGAGAGATCTTGAGGTTTAGAGGCCTGCAAAGCAAGATTGTGCAGCATAGGTTTGAGATTTGAATTTTGTTCATCACAAAAATTGCCTTGTAAAACAACTTAAATCCCCAACTTCTGACCTTCAATT
Organism: Vicia faba; assembly: GCA_948472305.1. Taxonomy (NCBI): domain Eukaryota; kingdom Viridiplantae; phylum Streptophyta; class Magnoliopsida; order Fabales; family Fabaceae; genus Vicia; species Vicia faba. The sequence continues at coordinate 34,216,112 of OX451741.1, read as the reverse complement.
ATCCTTGCTAACAAATGATCTCATGGAGTTCTTGGATATTTTGGAAAGCTTGTAATGTTCTCTACAACCCTTCTTTGAATCACTTTTGCAAAATCCAAATGGAACTATGTGAAACTTGGGTCAGAAGTTAGATCAAAGTCCTGACCTAAAATGCTCAAAATTTCACTATGTATTTAGTTTCATGACCATGACTTCATGGATTAATAACTTGAGATCCAAGCATTTCTAGGAGAAGTTGTGTAAAGAAATGTTTTAGATATCATGGAGATCTACAACTTTCATGTTGAAAGTTTCTTTTGAATATCTTGCATCATGGTGAAAAATTGGCTCAAAGTTCTGAAAAAATATGAAGTTTTCAACACTTAGAAAAATTTCTAAGTTTGAAAACTTTGACTTTTCAAAATGAAATCTTGAATTTTTGATTTCTTGATGAACAAGTTTCATATTTTGACATGTTTTGATGAATTGTGATCTTTGACACTTGATTTTGACAAAAAAGTCAACGTTTGACTTTTCAGTATACAGTTGACTGAAAATCAACTATCAATCTAATTGATCTTGAGCAATGTTTTGAGTCATGCCATTAGGTTAGAATGATGCAATTGAACTCTTAAGATCATGCCTCAAAACAATTGACCATTTTCTACGTCAAAAATAAAAAAATTCCCTTTCTCAGTCAAAACCCTAATTTTGACCATTTTGCCCTTTTAATGATTTGATCCAATTTCTTGAGGAATTCTGGTCCAAACTTTACAAAATGATACATATGAGTTTATAATGTTGATGTGAATAAAAAATTATGAAGTTTGACTGTAAATTGGCCACAATTGACTTTTTCCCCAATACAGCTGATTTTTAGGTCAACTGGTCAATTGACTGAGCAAAAATGTGATCCAAGGCCTGAAAATTGACATGAGTAACCTTGGGAGTCCATAATGATCCATGAAAGTCATATGAGGCATTAAAAGTTCAATTATCCTTATGCAATATCAAACCCTAATTTCAGTCATCAGTGCTAAAGGAGGTGTCTTGAGCTGATCAACCCTTGTGCAATCTTGAACCAAAGGAGATATTGTGAGAAAATATTTGATAAATGAGAGGGAAAATTTTGGGGTACAACAAACGCCCTTATAATGATATCACTTGGCTTCAAGACTAAACCTTCATAGTCTAGACGGTCTAACGCCCCTTGGGCAATACATTCAAAGAAGAACCAGTGTCGACTAGAACATGTTCTAGGGTGGTCCCCTTGCACTTGACTGAAACATGTAGAGCTTTATTGTGATTCTTCCCAAGCGGTGTTAGGTCCGCATATGAAAATCCTAAGCCATTATCAGATGTCAGGCTTGCCACACAATTCTAAAATTTGTCCGTTGTGGTCTCATGGGGGACATGAGCCTTTTTCAGGAATTTGGTTAATGTCTGAGCATGAGCATCGGAATAGAGCAACAATGACAACATAGAAATCTTAGAAGGCGTTTGCCCCAACTGTTCCACAATCTTGAAGTCGCTCCTTTTTATTATCTTCAAGATCTCGTCCATCTCACGAGCGGAAGGTTCTCCATCAGCAACGTCCTTGGCGAGTATTTCTGTCACGGCCGACTCAACAACCTTCTCCTTCCCTCTTGTATCAGTACTGGGCTTAGCAGCAGTGATGTGGATGGGCGCCTTTGTAACAACTTGTTGTACCCATAACTTTGTCCTGTCAATTCTCAAGGGTTTTCTCACAAAGATTCTCAGGATTCAAGCTTGCACAAGTGCATTGGGATTTTCTAGTACCAAAATTAAAAGGAAACTGTCAAAAAGGGAGAAAACAGATAAAAATAACATTTTGACAAATTTGGAGAAAAATAGGCCTCCTTCGATTTACAAGCTGGGCAACTTCCTTCGATCCACAAGCTGGGCAGCTTCCTTCGATTTACAAGTTGGGCAACCTCTTTCAATTTACAAGCTAGGCAGCCTCTTTCGATTTACAAGCTGGGAAACCTCCTTCGATTTACAAGCTGGGAAGCTTCCTTTGATCCACAAGCTAGGCAACTTCCTTCGATTTACAAGCTGGGCAACCTCTTTCGATTTACAAGCTGGGCAACTTCCTTCGATTTACAAGCTGGGCAGCCTCTTTTGATTTACAAGTTGGACAATTAAACCCTTCGAAGCAACGTACTTAGATTACACCTCTAAAACTCTTCAATACTATGGGTTATAGTTGGTGGATTCGAAGGACCTATAATGGGTCCATTCGAAGAGCACACTTTGTTGGAAACAAATGTTGTTGTATGATGATGAGTCTGGTCGAAGTGATAAAAACGAAAGGGTGGAGTATTCAAGGTGTTTGTTGACCAAAGTCCTATATACTGCCAAACCCAAGCCAGCTGTGCTGCTATGCAACAGTCTGACACCAACCTGTCACAACACTCCAAATATTATTGAGCCTGCATTGTTTCAGTCCGTACTTACACAAAAATGGGTACATAAGAGCTGCATCAAAGAAAACAAGGGGACAATATACCCAAATAGTTCAAATGTTATTTGATTTCCCCCCAAAGCCACATCAAAGCTCCTCTATAAGTAAACCTTTCTTCATAACATCAAAGGGGCTGGAAACGCTGAGAGGAGAGAAAAGGGAGCTGGGAAACAAAACAGAAACCTTTGTAATTTTTGCTCATTCAAAAAATCAACTATACTTTCACCTACAAACACAAAATCAAAATTCATTATCTCATCTTTCCAACTCTCATAAATCAACTATCCAGAACACCCCACACATAGAAGTTTGTTCAAACTCAAGGACAACCTTCTGTGACAACTCTTCGAACCAAAAGAAAACCCCCTGTGACAACTCTTCGAATTCTAGAATCGTCTAGGCAGTAGTTCAAGTTTGAAAACCTCCACACCAGATTTGAGGTAAGTGTTTCTGACTTTAACTCTTTCATTACAAACATATATATTGATTCATTTTCGAGACCAACATGTAATAACCATGGCCTTCGATGTTAATCTTTTGTGTTTTCCTTTAAGAACTAATATGTACAGACGCTAAAAAATGTTGGATTAAAAAATATGCATACTTGGATACAAAGCCTTTAGGCTTCGACAGGCTCAAACAAAAAGGAAAAGAATTTGTGCTTCGACACACACACTTGTTTGTTGCACACATGTTTTGATACACCTTCTTCGATGCACACACATGCTTCCACACACACTTGCTTCGAACACACTGACCTGCAAGCCCAATCGATAGGGACAACATGCTGGCCTCTAGACCCCAATCGAAAGACACGCCTACACTGGTGCCACCCCTCAGTCGAAGGAGGCAGAAAGGCAAATCGAAGGGAATGACCACAGTGACTTCAGAATCCAAATCGAAGGAAGCCAGGAAATGCAAAATCAAAGGGCATTTTAACCCAAATTGAAGGACCCTTTTTTCTTGCATTTATTTTATTTTTTGCATTTACATTTTTCTTTCCTTTCAATATGGTTGTAATAGTGTAGGATTTTTCTTTTCTGTATTTTTATTGCTTTATACAAATGCTAGTAAATAGGATGTATGGCAAGGTAAAACCAACAAGTAGACAACCTAAAAATCAAAGAAAAATGCATGCAATCAAACACACTATTCACACATGCACCCTTAGGGTAATCTCACTTGTTGCCTCGGAAAATAGTCATGTCCCTCGATAAAAGATCGTAGCCCCTCGATGTTGCCTTCGGTAAATGATCTAGTCCTTAAACGACATTGCTAAAATGTTCCATAGGTTGCCTTCTATGACTATACAAACGTCCCACACTCGTCCCTTCACATCCAATGATGGGGATTCTTACCAAAACAATGGTAAGATAGCAATATGTAAGGAGGGGGAAAAGAACATCTAAGACCTTTTGAGTAGGTAGATTGCTCCTAGTTGCTCGCTTGCTCACAACAAAAAAACCTTTTATACACCCATAATTTCATTTTGATACATTTTCAAAAGACAACACTTTGTACGCGTTCTTATAGAAACGAGAGCCATTACAAAGTCACCTTTTCAAAATCACTTTCAAAAACACATTCCACAAACACCTCTTTGAACTATTTTTCAAACAACACTTTGTACGCGTTCTTATAGAAACAAGAACCATTACAAAGACGTTTTCAAAATACATTCAAAACCCACACCACAAGCACATTTTCAAACAAAAGCAAGTGATCTAGCAAGTAACTAAAAGCCCGTAGATAACTAAGAATGAAAAGGGTGCTAATACCTTCCCTTTTCATAATCTACCCCTCGAACTCATAAATAATCTTGAAAGGTCTTTCCTGTTCTTTTCAGCCTTTCCTTTTGGATAAAAGAAAAGTCGGTGGCGACTCTTGCTAACCACAACATTTGTGATTAAACGCAAAACACCCAAGTCAGTTCTCCCACCGCGTTACACAACTAGTGGTGAGATATTGGGTGAAAATATTCTCCCAATTCTGGTTACTTTACTTGAGCCAGTTATGTTACTAACATCATCAACTTTTTCTTCTTCGATCCAAGCGTCTTGTTTAATCCCATGATAAAACACCTCAGTGCTATAGTTCCATGGCACTTCCTTGTTTGAAGAATATGGAATTGGTCCGGGATTGGTAATTATTAAGGGAGCAACAGTGGGTTAATTTGAAATCCTAATAGGACCTTTGGAGGAGATCCTAAGATGCTTGTGTGAGATGGTGATGATGGAGAAATCTTCATATTTGTTAGTCAAACTTTTGGCAAGTGGGGTCTTCTCAAATAGAATTTTGTGGCTATCCATCAGGTGTTGAACGCCTTTCTTCAGCCTTTCACATCAATTGAGTTGTCTTATACAACACACACACACAGTCTTTTACACAGCTAGGGAAAATCCCAACTTTCAACAGATTCTTTTTGATGATATTCAGCGGAGTAGTCAATCCTTCAACAGAGGAAACAAAAATTGTATCTTCAACAACATTAACACCCTTGTCATGCTTCAACATAGCTGTGGTGATTACATTCGGAGTTGGAGGAGGATCGAACTCAATAGTCTTGTTATCGATCAAATCCTTAATTTTGTTCTTTAAGGCCCAACACTGGTCAGTCTCATGCCTGGGGCTGCTTGAGTGGTAAGCACATTTAGCGTTCGGATTATACTTTGGTGAAGAGGTATCAAGGTTGGCAGGAGGATCGCGCAATGTCAGCAAATTAGCCTTGAGAAAATGTTGTAAGGCTTGAGATAATGACATGCCTAACCTCGTAAATTGTCTTCTAGGAGTTTCAAAACATTGATGATTTGTAGATGGTCTTGGAGTAGGAGTTCGATTGGAGATTCAAACATCATTGACAGACGGATGATCATTCTTCTTGGTACGGGCCCTTGCCCTGTACACAACATTGATTTCTTTCTTTGCAACAAAAGGTTTCTTGACAGGATTGGAAGTGGAGGCAGATTCCACTGAGATCTTCCCACTTTTGATGTCGCTTTTAACTCATTCATCGGTTAAGATTAACTCGGTGAAACCAGAAGAAGAGCAACCAACCAACAAATTAAAGAAAAAACTAGATAAAGTGCCCATGAACATGTCTATGTGCTCCATATTAGTCAAAGGTGGTTGAACCCTACTGGCGAGGTCTCTCCACTTTTGTGCATATTCTTTAAATCATTCATTCTTTCCCATGGTCATATCTTGCAACTGAACCCTCGTTAGCGCCAAGTCAGTGTTATACTGGTACTGATGGTAGAATGCGGTAGCTAAATCTTCCTAGGTATTGATACGAGAACCATCTAACTGATAAAACCATTCAAGTTGTGTTCCAGCCAAGCTCTCTTGGAAAAAGTGAACCTAGAGCTTCTTATCAGCAGTGTGCGGCTGTATCTTGTGCACATAAGATTTCAAGTGGAGTTTTGGACAAGAAACTCCATCGTACTTTGCAAAGACTGGTATTTTGAATTTGTGGGGAATGACAAACCCAGAGATCAAACCCAAATCATCGAAATCTAAACCAGGGACGGCTTGGACTTCAACAACTTTTAATCTGTCTTCTAACTGCTTATATTTGACATCAGTAGGTGGATACTGCTCGTCGAAATAATCATCATCAGAAACTTGATCATTAACACAGTCAGCCTGGGTACTCTTAACCTCACCAATCTGATTCTCGTCTTCTTCAGATGAGTCTTCCCCTACCGGGATCTGACGGACTGTCTCCTTGAACCTTCTACCCATGTTGAGCAGAACTTTCTTCTTAGGCTTCTTCTTAACTGCCAGCAATGCCATCATATCTTTCTTCCCCTTGGCTAGGGCTAGTAGAGTTTCTTGGAATTGAGAGTTTTGTGCCTGAAGATCCTTCACAGTTTTCTCTAGATCCATCTTGCTGAAATAAACAACATAAAGATAAGGAAACCTGTTATACGAAAAACTGTCATGTTATGATGCATGGAGGATGTATATGCAAATGATTTCAAGGATTTATCGATATTTAAATTTGTATAGACAAAAGAGTGAACAAACGTAAATTTTCATTAATTAGTTTGAAAAGATTACATCATGCCTCTTGGGCTTACAAAATAACTCTCTAAGATAAAAAGACTGAACGGATCCTCTTCGGCGCAAGGTAGGCGTTCACACTTTGCTCTTCTTGTAGTTTCTTCATAAGCTCCAAGACCCTCTTCTCACTGGAGTGGAATTGAGCTTCGAAAGTATCTCGTTCTTCCTTTAGTTGAATCCAACCCTTTTGCAAGTCTCCGAGAGAAGTAGGCATGTATGGATGAAGGGTGGTGTACGGGATATCTCCTTCAACCACAAGTTCTATGATGACTGGTAAGATGGAGGGATAAGGCATCACAAGTTTCTGAGCTCGAGCTCGTACCCACCTAAGGTAAGGCTCAAGGGGAATGGAATTCTTGTGTCCCAGCGTCTTACTATCCATTTTTCTTACCATCCTCCAAGCTCGGATAAACCTCTAGTGGTAGCTTTGATCGTCACTCTCGTAGTTGAATACCACTCCTTGGATAAGCATCTCATGTGGACCATCCCTTCGGGTGTAACCAAACTGTCGTAAGGCTACGCAGGGGTTGTAAGTGATACCTACTCTAATTCCAAGCAAGGGAACATTAGGGAATTCTCCACAACAGTCGATGATAGTAACATTCTCCAAGGACCGGGAACACTAATGAACATCTGAATGTCTGAGCATCATCAACCTATGGGACCACCTCAAACCTTGCTCATTCTTCAACACAGATTGGGGAAGATGCGAAATAAACCATCTTGCCAAGATAGGAGTGCAAAACATGAGGATTCCTCTCTTCCTCATAGTGTGAGAGTGAAAGGAATGTAGGATATCTCCCTACAAAGTAGGAACCGGGTTGAGAGACATGAATATTTTGACAACATTTACATCTATGAGTTGGTCAGGGTTTGGAAACAAAACCATCCCATAGATGAGAAGGGCCACAATTTCTTCAAAATATTGTAGGTCTAAGAAGTTCCAACAATCTTGAGCTTTCGCAAACAAGAACTTGGCTAAGAAACCTTTAACACCACTCCTTGTTTCCCAATTAGTTGTGATATCAGATTGTTGCAAGTGTAATGCTTGGGCAATCTATTCAGGTTTTGGATATCGTTCTGTACCGTTGAAGGGTAGTTGATTGATAATGGGAATCCTCAAGAGTTGGGAGAATTATTATAGAGTAGGCACAAGTTGATAATCAGGAAAAGTGAAGCAATGGTGTAAAGGGTCAAAGAATTTGAAGAGCACCTTTATCATATCTTCATCAGTGTTGGAGGTAACCAAGTTTAGAAGGAGACCATGTCTTTCAGTGAATGAAGAGTTTTTAAGGACCCTTGATGCTAACTCTTTGAGTTGAGGAGGAATCCTCACGAGATTGACTTGGATAGTATTCCTGCGGATATAAGCCATGTCCTACAAAACAGAACAAAGATAAATCCCAAAAATCCTTGAAATGGTTAGTGAGAATGAGTATGATGTTTATGATGTTATGTGCAAATAAATACATACAAACAAGGTAAACAAGTCCTTAGGTTTAGGCTTGCATGGAGTCTTATAGGTAAGTACCCTCTTGAAGTTTAGTTGGCTCAAACCTGTCCTAGAAATAGTAACCGGGTTCTAAGGAATCTCAATATCACTGATCTGTCTTCTCGGGCATTGTTTCAGCACAAGCCTCTTTCACGGTCATCTCACTACGTCCTAATGGCCAAGTTAGTCAAGTAAAGGTTCTAAAGTTAGTTAGTGCTTCATGACATCACTAAGCGTCCCCCTATTCTCTTTGACTACTCAAGGGCTACCGGTACCCACAAATATGTCACACTAACGTAGCTATTGCTTAGACCATGTCAGTATTTCCCGCATAGTTTCCACAATGTATTGCTACTTACCTATAAGGTATCCCAAATTTGGGTAGAGGATTTAAGCCCAAACAAGGAACCAAAATTTAAAGCAATCAAGTCAAACAATTAAAGCAAATAAAGGTGATATAGCCCTAAGGTAACCCCACTTTTAAATTTGTCCCCAACAGAGTCGCCAGTTCTGTAATACAGTGAGAGAACTGACTTGATGTTTTGCGTTTTATCGCAAATATTGCGGTTAGCAAGAATCGCCACCGACTTTTCTTTTATTCAAAAGGAAAGGCTGAAAAGAACTAGAAATACCTATGAGATTGTTTCTTGAGTTCAGGGGGTAGATTGTGAAAAGGGAAGGTGTTAGCACCCTTTTCATCCATAGTTATCTATGGGCTCTTAGTTGCTTTCCAGATCACTTGCTTTTGTTTGAAAATGTGCTTTGTGGTGGTTTTGAAAGTATTTTGAAAAGGCGCCATCGTTTAGGCAAACTTTGTAATAGTTCTCATTCGTAAGAACGTATACAAAGTGTTGAGATTTTGAAAATGTTTCATGTTTGGAAAATGTTTTGAAAGTGTTTTTGAAAGTGTTGGTATTTGTTTTGAAAATAAGCAAGGATGTTTGATTTGAAAATGAGCAAGCAACTAGGAACAATCTACCTACTCAAAAGTCTTAGTTTATTTCTTCCTTTCCTTCGATAATGTTATCTTACCATTGATTTGGTAAGAAGACCTATCTTTGGATGTAATGGGACGGGCGTGGGTCATCGTATAGCCATCATAGCAATATTGTGAAATATCTTAGCAATTCTCTTTGAGGGACTAAGATCATCTTGAAAGGCAACATTTGATAGCGTCATCGAGGGACTATGATCTTGTATTTTTGATTGTTTATTTTCTAAGATATCCCACATGCATAACATGGCTATTTTTGTAAGACAACAAAGTGGAATTACCCTAAGGGTGCAAGTGTGCAAATGTGTTGGATTTACATGCTTGTTTATCTTGAATTAGGGTTTGCTAACTTGTTGATTTTATCTTTCCATACAATCCCTAATTTACTAGCATTTCCATATAAAGCGGTAAATTGCGGAAAGTAAAAATACTAAGCAATTACATCATTAGGGGAGGGGGTGTATAAATTTACAAATGGGGGATTTGCAAGAAAATTAAATATAATTAACTATTACAATCATATTGAATAAATGTACTAGAATTGAATAAATAATGTACAAATGTAAAATGAAAAAAAGAAATGATTTTGTTTGGTTTTCATGGAAGGGTTTTAACCTAATTAAGAAAATTATTAATGAAAATTAAATAAAATTAACTTAAACTAATTAAGAAAAGAAATTAATTTAAAAGGGTTTTTTAAAGGTTTTTTAGGGTTTTTATATGAAAAGGTTTTATATAATGAAAATAAAATGAGAATTGATTAATTAAAATAAACCTAGGTTCTAAATTAATTTTAATTTACAAGAGAATAATATAATAATTAAACCTAATTATAAAATTTAATATAAAAGAGATAAACTAATTTGTTTTAAGAAAAATGTTTTTTAGTGTTTTTGTTTTTTATAAATGAAATAAATAAGGTGTGAAAATAATAATAATATTTTTTGGATTTTTATTAATAAAAATAATAATAATAATAATAATAATAAAGATATTAAAGAAAAATAAAAAATATAATGTAATAAAAACAAGAAAAATGAAATAATAAAGAAAAATAGGCTAGGGGTGTAAAAGTGAGGAGGGGTTAGAGGTCAGAAAAATAGAAACCCAAAGGGTGGGAAGCCCATGCACCGATTCAAGCAAAAAATGGAAACAAATGTGAAAAAATAGGCAAAAGGGTACCACTGGGGCTCGAACCCAGGTCCCAAAGGTGACAGGCGCGCGCTTTAACCACTGGGGTGGTGATATATCCGTTAACTTAAACAAAACAATAAATATGTAACATAAGTTTTGCCCAGAATGAACTTCATCTTCAACCTCCATCCAAAGAACCGGTAACTCATTCATTTCTAATCCATTCACAAAACATCCAACATCAAACTTATTAGAAATTTCCTCACGATTCTAAAAATGTAAATAACTTAAGCTAATTCTCAAAGATGAGCATGAATTTCTAACAGTACCAAATTCTGACCTAAATATTTTCAGAGGTTCAAGCTCAAAATTCTCCCTACTCAAGCAACATAAATGAAATCTATGGACATGTATAGTTTCAGGGAAATGATATCTACATTTTATCTTTGAAAATGGAAGTCTAACAATGCCTAAATGAAGAGATGAAAGTTCAGAAAAATACCTAAAAAACTGGAGATCGTGAAATGAGTTTGAGCTTGTTTCAAGCGGTGGTGATGATCAGGTTAGCTTCCTTGAGTCTCTAGGAAGCTAATGTAATTTTTAGCTTGAGTTGGGAGTGGCTGAAATGGTCTAGAGAAGTCTAACTGCAAAGCTCTGTTTTTGGCTATGGAAGTTGATGAAGATGATGTTACAGTCGTGTAACAGGGTGTGGGATGGTTTGTATTTGATGTAAGTAAGCTTTAGAAACTAAAAGGCCAAAGAACGTACGAGGGAGATACGAGTTTGATGTGTAAAGTCAGAACTTGCACAACAATGGTGTTTTTGAAGCAATTTCTGGATAGAGGGAGTTTGGGAGTGTTTCAGGATGCTCAAACTCGTGTCCTAGGATGCATAATAGTGTTTTGATATATAGGAAAAGGTTTGGAGACTTGAGATGGTCAGAAGTACAAGATCACATGTTTTGGCTTCTCTGCTTGTTTTTGAAGTAAGGTTGACAAACATGGTTTCAATGTATAGTACAAGCATGGCCTGAGTAATTAGAGGCTCTAGACAAGTTTCTTATGGATTTTAGATTGTGTGTGATCAGAAGGAACAAGTGAAAATCTCAAGAAAAGTTGACTTTGTGATTAAAGCCTCTTTACTAGAATGGAAATGTTACTTTGTGCCATTAATGGAAATGCAACTTGGATAATGTCTCAAATGCTTGGATCAAAGCTCTAACAGCTGTGTAAACATTTAATTATGGAGTCACAAACAAGTTTGAGGCCTGCAAAGCAAAGATTATGCAGCCTAGCATGGATTTGGTTCATGTGTTCTTCACAAAATGGCTTGTAATTCAAGTTTGAAAACCCTAACTTCTTGCCTTCGATTCTCCTTGCTCAAACATGATCTCAATGAGTTATTGGACATTTTGGAAAGATTTTAACATACTCTACAACCTCTATATTAGACATTTTTTACAATTCCTCTTGGAACTATGTGAAAAATTTCCATGAAGTTGGGTCAAAGTCCTGCCTAAACTAGGGCAAAATTTCACTAAGTTTCCAAGTTTCATGAACATGTATTCATAAAATCATAACTTGAAATACATGCATTTCTAGGAGAAGTTGTGTTCTACAATATTTTAGATCTCATTGAGATCTACAACTTTCATGTTTGAAGTTTCCTTTTAACCATCTTGCATCATGGTGAAAAATTGATTCAAAGTTGTGAAAAAATATGATGTTTTCAACACTTAGAAAAATTTCTAAGTTTAGAAATTTTGACTTTTCAAAATGAAATCTTGACTTTTTGATTTCTTGATGAACAATTTTCATATTTTGACATGTTTTGATGAATTGTGATCTTTGACACTTGATTTTGACCAAAAAGTCAAAGTTTGACTTTTTAGTGTACATTTGACTTTTCATCAGTTGAGTGAAATTCAATTGTCAAGCAATTGAACTTGAGAGGTGTTTTGAGCCATGCCATTAGGTCAAAATGATGCAATTGAATCCTTGAGTTCATAACTTAAACCAATCAAACATTTTCTAGGTCAAAAATCAGAAATTGCACCTTCTCAATCAAAATCCTAATTTTGACCATTTTGCCCTTTTGATGATCGGATCAAATTTCTTGAGGAATTGTGATCCAAACTTGATCAAATGACATATATGAGTTCATAATGTTGACATGGACCACAAATCATGAATTTTGACTGTAAATTGACCACAGTTGACTTTTTCCCCCAATACAGTTGATTTTTAGGTCAACTGATCAATTGACTGAGCAAAAATGTGATCCAAGACTTGAAACTTGACATGAGAAATCTTGAGGGTCCAAAATGATCCATGAAAGCCATATGAGGTATTAAAAGTTCAATTGTCCTTGTGCAATCTCAAACCCTAATTTTCAGTCATCAGTGCTAGAGGAGGTGTCTTGAGCTGATCAACCCTATGCAGTCTTGAATCCAAGGAGATCTTGTGAGAGATTACTTGATAAATGAGAGGAAAATTTTTGGGGTACAACAGTGAAATTGTGAAGATAGATCTGTAGAGATAGTTCCATGGATATTGCCCTGTGGGGATTTATGGATAAAATTGAACTTGAAATGTATCCCGCTCCTCTTTAAGTTGAACTCGGGATTTCTGTAACTCCTCATGATCAGTTGGCATGTAAGGATGATGAACAAGAGAAGAAGTGTCTCCTTCAGCAACTGGTTCCACAATTATTGGTAGGACAGCAGGGTAAGGCATGATAAGACTTTGGGCGCGGGCTCGTACCCATCGGAGATAAGGCTCAAGAGGGATGGAATTCTTGTTCCCCAGTGTCTTGCTATCAATTTTATGTACCATGTCCTAAGCTCTCATGAACCTTTTACGGTAACCCTGAGCATCATTCTCATAATTTAAGGAGATTCCTTGGATAAGTGTATCATGAGGACCATCCCTTCTCGCATAACCAAACTTCCGCAGTGCCAAACAAGGGTTATAAGTGATTCCTCCCCTAATGCCTAAGAGAGGGACATTAGGGAATTTACCACATCGATCGATGATGATAACATCTTCCGAGGACCGTGAACACCAATGAATGTCTGAGTGTGTAAGGGACATCAGCCTATGAGACAATTTCCTACCATGCTCATTCTTCAAATTAGACCTGGGTAGGTGCGAAATAAACCACCTAGCCAATATAGGAGTGCAACACAGGAGGGTACCCCTTCTCTTTAGAGTGCGAGCATACAAAGAGTGTAGAATATCCCCAAGTAATGTAGGCACCAGATTATGAGACAGAAACACCTGAATAGTATTCACACCTACGAGTTGGTCCGCATTAGGGAAAAGTACCATCCCGTAGATGAGGAGTGCCAATACCTCTTCGAAAGCTTGTAAATCTAGGGTATCCCAAAAATAGTAAGCCTTCTCGAATAGAAATTTAATCGAGATTCCTTGGACACTTCCCCTAGTTTCCCAATTTGTCACTACATTGGACCGTTGTAAGGACAAAGCTCGAGTAATCTCTTCAGGCTTTGGATGTTCTTCTGTACCGTTGAAAGGTAACTGATCAAGAATAGGTACCCCCAACAATTGAGAAAATTCCTCCATAGTAGGCACTAGCTGGTAATCCGGGAAGGTGAAGCAATGGTGCAAATGATCGAAGAACTGAAATAACACTTTTAACAATTCTTCATCAGGTTTTGAAGTGACCAAGTTGAGCAACCGACCATGTTTCTCAGTGAAGGGAGAGCTTTCAGGAATCCTTAATGCCAAGTCCTTTAGTTGGAGAGGCACTTTCACAAGGTTAAACTGGATAGTGTTCCTACGGGCGGATGCCATGTCCTACAAAACAAAGCAAAGACGAGCCCTAGAAAAATCCTTGAAATGGTTAGTATGATATGCTGTGCTTATGATGTCATGATTATGCTAAAAAATCACATGTATAGAAAGCAACAAACAAGTCACACCAAGTCCTTAGGTTTAAGGCCTAAATGAGTTTTAAGGTCACACCCTCTTGAAGATGGATTGGTTCAACCTGTCCAATAAATAGTAACCGGGTTCTAAGGGATCTTAATATCACCGATCTTTCCCCCAAACTTCGTTCAATAGGCGATTGACTCGCAACCAAACAAAACTCAAGAGTCAAACCTCAATGAGTGTAGCATCGAGTATCTGTCGACCTTGGGAATACACCAAAGCCGGCCATCTCGCTATGTCCCACTGGCCAAGTTGTGCAATTAAAGGTTCTAAGGTCAGTTGATGCTTTACGACACCATGCGACGGCCCCGTACTCTCCCTGGTTGACTCAAGGGTTATGGGTACCAACCAAAGTGCCACATCAATGTAGCTACTACGTCAACCGTGTTAGTATACCCCGCACAGTTCCCTAACAGTGTATTGCTACTTACCTAAAAGGTGTCCCCAGATCCGGGTGTAAGATCTACATAACCCCAACAAAACCCTTGAATATAAAGCAGGCAAAGTAAAACAAGAAATCAATTTTTATAAATGACCTAAATCCTAAGGTATACCCCACTTATTAAGTCCCCAGCAGAGTTTCCAGTTCTGTGATACGGTGGCAGAACCGACAGTTTAATACTGGTTTGTATTTTGTATTCGCAAAATGTGCAGTAAGCAAGAGTCGCCATCAAATTTTATTTCATCCAACAAAGGAAAAGGAAAAAGAACAGAAAAAACCTTTTTTCGAGATGTTTCTGAGTACGGGGGAGGGGGGGGGGGGTAGATTATAGAAAGGGAAGGTGTTAGCACCCTTTCTATCTGTGGTTTTCCATGGGCTCTTAGGTACTTGCTCATTTTGAAATTGGTTGTGTGTGTTTGTTTTGAAAAGTTTTGTTTACTTCGTGATAACCCTTGTATCTATCCTCAAGAGTGTGACGAAGTTGTTTTGAAAACTGTTTGTGCGAAAGAGTTTTTGTTTTGAGAAAGTACTTAAGAGTTTTCTACCTACTCGAAAAAAGATTGTTCGTTCTCGTTTCCTTTAGACAACGCTATCCTACTATTAAGGAGTAGGTAGCCCTATCGTTGGAGTTTTCAGGGACATTCGAAGGGACGAAATGGTCACTGAAGGCAACAAGTAAGGATACCTTAGCATTTCGAAGGGACTATCGTTATAAGATCATTTCTCGTAGGAAACTCGAGGGACAATGAGGGACTATGATCTTTATGACGACTTTGAACTGCGAGTCATTGCTAAGATATCCTTACATTCGAGGGACACGACCATTATTTCTGAGGCAACCAAGTTAAGAAAAACCCTAGGAGTGAGCATGTGCAATTGTTTGATTTCAGTTTCATTTATCTTGTGCATCTAGGGTTATCTACCGTTTTAAATTGTTATCTTTCCATTCAATCCTATTATTCACACATCTAGGCTGTTTATAATTGCGGAAAGTAAAGTGCGAGAAATTAAAACCCCAGTTATTACAAGGCCTTGGGGAGGGGGATTACATAATCACAAAACCGGGGAAAATAGTAAACCTAATTAACTATTACAAACTCGGAGCAGTTACAGTAATTAATCAAATAATGAGAAAAATATGCGCGTGAGAGTAAATTAAACGGGGAATTAAATTTAGAAACCATTAATTGGTGAATAAAGAAAAGATATATTTTTGGATTTTTATGAGAAAAAAAATATTAACTTTGCAAATTTACCTAACTTCTATTTAATTTTAATTATGGAAAAAAGAATTTAAGTTAACCCAATTAACCTAATTAATTAAGGAAAATAAATATTTTATGGAAAAAACTAAACCTAATATTTTTTAGTGATTTTCTGATTTAATTAAAAAAAGACCCTTTTTTAAAAACAATCAAAAATAAATAAAATAATAAAGAATATTAAAGTAATAAAAAAAGAATAAGAGTGGGCCTGTTTTAGTTAGGCAAATTGAGGAGTATGCACTGAATTTGGTTTTAGGCCCAGGATGATGGCCCAGTTTGTCCAGCGTGGGATTCCATGTTGCTATCTTCAGAGGGGGTGCACCATATGGATGCAATCCTGATGCATTAGATCTGACTAGAGATAGATCTGATGGTGAGATCTGAGGACGTATGATGGATGCTGGGTATTAAGGTATGCTGGATCTGGAATAAGGAGTACATAAAATATAAAAGGTCTGGACCTGGGATCGAACCCAGGTCCTCCCTTTCACACGTTCGCCTCTTGCCATCTGTGCTGGATGTTAATTCATATACATAATCAAATAAAAATAATATAAGGGAAAAACACATGATGTCCATAAAAACACACTAATATTGAAATGGTCAAATGAGACGTTGCCACGCAGTCGTCTTCTTCCCCAGTACTGTCGTATTAGATGCTGGACTTTTACCTACGGTTCTATGCCAGTAACTAAAACCCGTTCATCTCAAAAAATCTCAAACAAACAAGATAAATAAAATCCAAGTATACCAATCAACCAAGCTTGATCTCGTGAGCATAATGATGCCCATATTTTCCCCTAATTTTACCTGTATCACAAAGCCCTAAAATCCAAGCATAAACCCTAACAATGGCAATTGTCCAAACATGCATCAAAACTCATAATTAATCATACCAATACATTCTAAATGATGATACAAACATGAAGGTATGCTTAAAAACTGTAAATCATGCGCGAATAATCAGAACCAAAATAAAAAATAATGTTAAAGCATGATGTATATGGAACGTGATTCTTGATGCTTCAGAGCTTGGCAAGGGTTGGAAAAGCTTCTGGAGGTGTCCAGGAACGTATTGCAATCCTTAAATCTCCTTGAGGATGGCTGTAATATGGAATTTGATTTGATATTTTTTGGCAAAAAGTTACAACTTGGTTTGGCTGTTTCACGTAATCAACCATTGTTCTTGTGCTTGGGAATTGTTCTATATATGTAGTAGACTGAATTAGGTCAACAAAAAGCATTCATAGCTTTGCAAATTATCAAGATTTGATTTGATTTCCTCTTTGCATTATTTCTTTCTAAATTAAACCAAATAATTCTATTCTCATCCCAATCACCCTTGCACGATTTGATTTTGTTTGACAGCTTATTTGGATTGTGATTCCATTCAAAATCAGATCAAAAACAAATCTTTAATATTTTATATCATTTATTTGATTTAATTTGATTTTTAAATGATTAAAATAAAAATAAATTAAATAAATAAATACAATAATATGTGGGGTGAGTGATTGGGTCGTGGACCATGTTAGAAGTAAGATACAAGCATAAAAAGTTAGGCCCATTTGACAAAAAATGCAATTTTGGGTATTGTTGACTTTTGACAATTTTCCAAAAATGGCCAGCTTTGACAATGCATATCTCCTTCAATTTTGACCCTAAGGGGGGGGGGGGGGGGATCTTAGACTTTTTAGAAATCTTGAGATGTCCCCTAAACAACCCTTTTGGTTTCATTTCAATTGGATCTTCCATGCTCATGTAAGAAGCTTTGACCCAAAAGGTGTTTTTGTTGACTTTTTGAAATGACCTGTAATGTCTGAATTCATATCTTTTCATGAGTGCATTTTTTGAACTTGAGGGATGAATATGAGTTGTAGGGAATTGAATTCTCTTCAAAATGAGCATTGTATGAGAAATTTATGATAAATTATGAAAAAGGTATGCTTGGTCAAAGTTTGGTTGACTTTTCCCTAAAAACCCTAATTTAGCAACTTTTGAGTTTTGATGAATTAAGAGCATTCCTTGGGGAATCATGATAAAAACTTGATAAAATGATAGATATCACTTCAAAATGTTGACTTTGAACAAAAATCTTGAAGTTTGACTGTATGTGGGTCACAATTGACTTTTGACCTAGTATAGTTGATTTTCAGGCATTTGAGCAGTTGATTGAGCAAACTTCTTGTGCAAGGCATGAAACTTGACATGGATGATCTTGAGAACATATTAGGGCAATGGAGACCAATTGGGACCCTTAGAACTCAAACATATTAATGAAAATGGAAACTCTAGTTTGAGGCTCATAGTATTAAGAGGAGGATTTGTCTGGTCAATTCTTAGGCATCCTTGGGCAAGTTGAGGACCTCTAGGAGTATATCTTGAGTAAAAATGAGAGGGAAAATTTTGAGGTACAATAGGTTCAAACATGGCAATGTATGATTCGATCGTTATGGGACTCATACGATGGGTTTATCCTGCATATTAACATCTTAGAAGCACATTAGTGATGTCACTATGTATCAAAACATAATGAAAATAAAAATATGAATTTCATGCAAATCAAGAAACTGGCGAGGCATATATGAAAATTTCAAGCCTCTTGGATCATCACAAACGATCCATTCTTACCCTATAATACTTCTGTAATTGATTTGGACAATTGGCTTGCTTGGAGAGAGACTGCAAATAGGGTTTGAGGTTTGCCATAGTTTTGATGAAATCTGAAGTTTTGGTATAGGATCTTCTTGAAAGGTGTTAGTGTCCTATGTCTTGTCTTAATATGAGAATATATAGAGAAAAATTAGGTCAAGAAAATGGGCTTGGGCTTTTGTATGAAAGCCTTGATTCTATTTAATTTAATTTTGAATTTAAATAAATAAAATCTAAAATAAATGGAATAAAAATCAAAGGGGTGTATGAATAGATTCAGAGGTTCACTATGAAGTCTAAAACACGTTTAGACCTTGAAAGATAAGCCCACTAGCCCAAAACTTCAAGTTTGATCAATTTAGGTTTCATGCATTTTCTCAAAATTGCCCAACTTGTACCAATCATAACTCTCTCAATTTTTATCATATGAAGGTGATCTTGGACTTTTTGGAAAGCTCAAGATGTCCCCTACAATCTCTATGTTGATAATATTTTCATTTGAATACTTTTTCTTGATGTAAGTTACCTTGACAAAAAGTGTCTTTTTGTTGACTTCTGAAATGACCTATAATGTTTTGGCCCATATCTCTCAAATGAAGCATTTTTTGGACTTTGGATTAGAGAGACAAAGTTGTAGAGAATTGAACTTCCTTCAAAATGAGTCTGGGTTGAGAAAAATCTGATGAAGCATGTGGAAGTTATGCTTGGTCAAAGTTCAGTTGACTTCTTAAGAAAATCCTAATTTAACAACTTTTGAATTTTGATGAATCTTGAGTTTTCTTGAGGAATCATGATCAACCCTTGATCATATGATGAATATGACTGTTGTACCTTAAAAGCTTCCCTCCCATTTATTCAAGACATTCTCCTAGGGTTCTCAAATGCTCAAGGTTGCTCAAGAATTGATCAGACAAAGTCTTTTCCTAAGCAATGTACTTACAACTAGGGTTTCACTTTCCTTAAGGAAGTTTGGGTTTCTAAGGCCTCAAGTGGATTTCATGAGCTCTTATATATCTTAAATAATGATCATACTAAGTTTCATGCTTTGTATCACAAGTTTTCTCAGTCAATGGCTTAAATGATTAAAAATAAACTATATTGGGCAAAAAGTCAACTGTGGTCAACGTATAGTCAAACTTCAAGATTTTTGGTCAACATCAAGATTTTGAAGTCATATTCAACATTTGATCAAGGGTTGATCATGATTCATCATGAAAACTCTCAAATCATCAAAAGTCAAAAGTTGCCAAATTAGGGTTTCCTAAGGAGAAGTCAACTGAACTTTGACCAAGCATAACTTTCACATGCTTCATCAGATCTACCCGAACCAAAGCTCATTTTGGAGGAAATTTAATTATGTACAACTTTGCCACTCTAAGCTCAAGTCCAAAAAATGCTTCATTTGAGAGGTATGAGCCAATACATTATAGGTCATTTCAAAAGTTAACAAAAAGACACTTTTTGTCAAGGCAACTTACATCAAGATAAAGTCTTCAAATGCAAAAATGATCAAAATAGGGATTGTATAGCACATAATTTGAGAAAAAATTGAGAGAGTTATGACCAGTGCAAGTTGGGAAATTTTGAGCAAATGGATGAAGTTCAAATTGAACAAACATGATTTTTGGGGATATTGGGCTATTACTTCAAAGATCAAATGTGTTCTACACTCCATATGCACCTCAAGACTTGTTCATACACTCCCTTTGGTTTATTATATTTTATTTTTGACTTTTATTATTTTAAAAGTCAAAATAAGATAAAATAAGACAAGGCTTATTACATAAGTCCAAGCCCATGTTATTTGACCTAAAATGCAAGCTATATATTCTTCCTCACTCAGACATAAAAGGAACAAAAACCTTGTGCTAAAAAACACTTCAAAAATCACAAAATTATCAAACTAGGGGAACATTCAAACCCTAGCTTGCAACCATCTTCCAAGCATTCTTGCATTCCCAATTGATTCCTGAAGAGGTACAGAGTAAGAACGGATCCAACACAGTGATCCAAACTCTTCAAAAACCTGCACACATACATGGCCGTTTCTTGTTTTTTTTTTGTTGCAAAATTCATATCTTGATTTCCTTCATTTTTCATTGCATACTGACTTTTCTAACATGTTAATGAGGTATTAATATGCAGGAAAAGACCAACAAGGGAGTCCCATGATGATCGAATCATGAATCACTATAACCACACTGATTCATAATGTTTTTTTCATAGATCTCAAACCATTTCATTTTAGCCTAAGATAACCATTCCATTGGATTCGTAGGGCCTAATTTAGGGGGGTAGGGTCCCCCTGGATTGCTGATATTTGTTGTCTTGCAGGAACAAGAAAAGTAGCTACCGGAGAAGACGACCGGAGCTAGGGCTCCGACGCCTCTCCGGTTCATGCAACGTTTTAATATTATATACGTTTTATTTTATTTAAGACAATGGATGTATCACCACCCAAGTGGTTAAAACGCGTGCAATAAGGCTTTACTATGCAAGGGCACGAGTTTGATCCCTGCTTTTGGCGTTTTGATGTTTTCCATGATTTTTCCATGTTTTACAGGATAACATACAAGATGCGCTGGTTCTCCTTCCATATCACAAGTGCACACCTGGCCTAGTGGTGAAGGTCTTGGTGGAAAGAGCAAAGAGCATGGGTTCAACACCCACCCCTGGCAGTATTATTTTAAAACTTTGTTTCTTCATATTTTCCTTAATTTACATTTACAAACCCTAAATTTATCAAACCAAAACCTTTTAACAAACCTATTTTTTTATAAAAAAAACCTTTTTACAAACCCTAATCAAAATTAGGGTTTAAGCTTTTAATTTAATTAGCAAGTTTTTTATTAAAATTAATTAGGATTTTTTAGGGTTAATCGTCATTAAAACCTTTTTCATCAAAAAATCGCCAAAAACAATTTTCTTTTGTGTTCTTAGTCTTACAATTAGCATAGATTTCTTTTCTCGCACTTTTTTCGATTATTGTAACTGCTCTCAGTTTGTAATAGTAATTAGGTTTACTTTTCTGCATTGTTATTATTTTTGTATCTCTCCTAAAGCGTTGTAATAGTCTTAGGTTTACTTTCCGTCTTTTTACTTTCCACACATTTACCGCTTTCCTATTTTACTATATTATTGTTAGTAACTAGGCTTGTATGGAAAGATTAAAAGCAAATGATAGTTAACCCTAATCAAAGATAAACAATAACTGAAAACAACACACCTCACACACTCAAACCTCTAGGGTAACCTCCCTTGTTGCCTTTGGAAAATAAACAGTCATGTCCCTCGCACGTGGGGACGCTTTAGCAAAGTCTCTCGAAAACCAAGATCGTAATCCCTCGATGACCCTTTAGATGTTGCCTTCGGTAAACGATCTAGTCCCTTAACAAAAATTGCTAAAGTTTTCTTACCAGTTGCCTTCGATGACTGTACGATGACCTTCGTATGTCTCTTCATAACCAACGATAGGGCTTCCTACTAATTAATGGTAGGATAGTATTATCTAAAGGAGGAAAATACAAGAACTACCTTGAGTAGGTAAACCGCTGTTAATAACTTGCTCACAAACATTTCAAAACAAAAATATCTTTCATAAACACTTTTCAAAAATATTTTCAAAAACCCTTTGTACGCATTCTCGAGGACAGATACGAGAATCATTACAAAGTCTTGCCTCACATTGGAATTTCAAAATATTTTTCAAACACACAAAACAAAGCATTTTCAAAAACAAAGTGAGCTAGAGATTAAGATCCCGTAGATAACTACAAATGAAAAGGGTGCTAACATCTTCCCTTTTCATAACCTACCCCTCAAACTCAAAAATATCGAAGGTATTTCCTGTTATTTTCACCCTTTCCTTGTTGGATAAAAGAAAAGTCGGTGTAGACTATATCTATCCATAACATTTGCAATAAAATGCAAAAACAAGTCAGTTCTCCCACCGTATTACAAAACTGGTGACTCTGCTGGGGACAATTGAAACTTAAAAAGAGGGGTTACCTTAGGGATAGGTCAGTTTTATCTGCTTTATTTGAATTGTCTTCTTTATGTTTATTAGGTTGCTCGAGTTTAATTTTCTTACAAAAGATCCTACACGCGAATCTGGGAACATTTTTGGTAAGTAGCTATAGACCATGGAAACTATACAGCCTAGACCAATATGGTTGAAGTGATGGCTACATTATTGCAATGCTTTGGTTTGTATTGGTGTCCTTCGAGTCAGTCGGGGAGAATACTAGGTTGCCGCATGGTGTCATAAGCACTAACTAACTGTTAGAACCTTAATTGACCTAACTTGGCCATTAGAAGGTAGTGAGATAGCCGACTTTGGTGCAGTTCGAAGTTGGTTGATACTCGATGCTACGCTCATTGAGATTCCACTCTCGGGTTTTTTTGGTGGAAAGTCAGTTGCTGTGCTAAACAAAACCTATGAGAACAATCAGTGATATTGAGATTCCTAGAACATGGTTACTATTTTAGGACAGGTTGAGATAACTAAACTTTAAGGGGGTACTTACCTACAGACCCCATGTAAGCCTTAAAGTTAAGGCTCTTGTGTGCTTTGTTTGTGTTTGTTATCTGCTCAAACATGACATTATAACATCATAACATCATATCATGACATTTTCACTGACCATTTCAAGGATCTAGGGGACTTATATTTGTTCTTTATTGCAGGGTCATGGCTTCCGATCGCAGAAATATTTCCCGAATCAACTTTGTAAAGGTACCTTCCAAGCTTGGGGAATTAGTCTCAAAGGTTCTTGACAATTCTCAATTCACTTAGAGACATGGTCATCTACTCAGTTTGGTTACTACCAGTTTCAAAGAAGACATTATGAGTGTCCTGTTCTAGTTCTTTGATACTAAGCATCACTATTTTACTTTCTCGGATTATCAGTTGGTGCCCACAATGGAATAATTCTCTAAATTACTCAGAGTGCCTATTCGTGATTAGATACCTTTCACCGGTCTAGGCAAGTTCCAAACCTGAAGACATTGTAGCGGCCTTACATCTAAAACAACCAGACATCGTATCTAATTGGGAAACAAGAAATGGAGTCAAGGGTTTTCTTCCTAAATTTATGATAGAGAAGGCTCAGTGGTTTCTAGATGCCATGAGTTTTCGTGCTTTTGAGGATATTTTGGCTTTGCTGATCTATGGTTTGGTGTTTTTCCGTAACTCAGACCAACTCATAGATGTAAACTCCATCAAAATATTTCTTACCCATAATCCGATGCCTACTTTACTTGGAGATATTCCGCATTCTCTTCACACTCATACTACAAGGAAGCGAGGGACTCTCATGTGTTGCATACCTCTATTTTCCAAGTGGTTTATTTTTCACCACCCCTGATCAGTAATGAAGAATGAACAAGGCTTGAGGTGGTCTCAAAGGGTGATGTCACTCACCCATTCAGATATCCATTGGTGTTCCCAATCTCAGGAGGACATCACTATTATTGACCGCTGTGGGGAATTCCTTAATGTGCCACTCCTTGGCATAAGGGGAGGTATCACTTACAACCCTTCCCTAGCTCTACATCAGTTTGGTTATGCTCGAAGAGACGGTCCTCCTGATATGCTCATCCAGGGTATAATATTAGACTATGAGAACGATTCTCAGAGTTACCATCAAAGGTTTATGCATGCTTGGGGCATGAGAAATAAGATTGATAGCAGGACTTTGAGGCATAAGAATTCCATTCCTCTGGAGCCTTACCTCAGATGGGCGCGATCTCGTGCTCAAAATCTTATGATGCCATATCCTGCTATCCTACCAATGATCGTAGAACCTGTTGTTGAAGGAGATGTTCCTCATACCATTCTTCATCTTGACATGCCTACCGACTTCGAAGAACTACAGAAGTCATGGATTCAACTAAAGGAAGAAAGGGATACCTTTGAGACTCAGTTCTATGCTAGTGAAAAGAAAGTACCGGAGCTGATGAAATGACTCCATGAAGAACAAATCCTTAATGCATATGTCAACACAAAGAGGAAGCGCCCATAGGAGACTTGAGTTCATATTTTTCTTCTTTGTAACTCTTTTTGTTGTCATTATAAGCCTAGAAGGCAATTATAATTTGATCTTGTTACTAAAACTTCTTTGTTTCTTTTGTTTAACAAATTTAAATCCCATAAAGATCCTTGAAAACATTGCACTTGCATTTACATATCATGTATATCGTCATATAATAGGTACTTTCTAGACAGGTTTTCTGATCTTCTTGCTGTTTATTTCAGTAAAAGATGGCTCTCGAACAAACTGTGAAAGAACTTCAGGCTCATAATGCTCAGTTTCAGCAAATGTTCCTGGACTTAGATAACGGACAAGACGAGTTGAAGACCCTCATCACAAAAGGGAATAAAAAGAAGACTAAGAAGCCAACAAACTTTTTGAATATAGGAAGAAGGTTCAAAGGTCCGGTCAAAAGGGCTCTAGATTTTGAGGTACCATCAAATGAAGAAGATAACCAAGAAGAAGATGACAAGAGTGTGAAAGATGAAGAGAATGACAATATTGGTTCTGGCCAAGATTCTGATGAAAACTATTCTGCTTAACAGTATCCTCCCACTGATGACATATACAAACAGTTGGAAGATCGCCTTAATACTATGGAAATCCAGAGAGTGCCTGGGATGGATTTAGAAGAGTTAGGTCTTGTCTCAGGGGTTGTTATCCCTGACAAGTTCAAGGTCCCCGTCTTTGCCAAATATGATGGTGTTTATTATCCTAAGCTTCATCTGCGATCTTATGTTCGGAAGATCCAACCCCATACTGTTGACAAAAAGTTATGGGTTCACTTCTTTCTAGAGAGTTTATCTGGGACACAACTAGAATGGTTCTATCAGTTGGAAGGAATCAAAATCATCACTTGGGAAGACCTGGCTTCTGCTTTTCACAAGAAGTATCAATACAATGCGGATCTTGCACCAACTCGCGTGCAACTACAAAGTATGACTATGGGCTCGAGTGAAGGGTTTAAAGAGTATGCCCAAAAGTGGAGGGATCTAGCCGGAAGAGTTCAACCTCCTCTGTCTGATAGGGAGCTGGTTGATATGTTCATGATAACTCTAGAAGGGCCTTTCTTTAATTGTATAATCGGAAGCTCCTCCTATAGTTTCACTGAGCTGATATTAATCGGGGAATATGCCGAAGGTGGTATCAAGAGTGGAAAGATTCAAGTGGCTGCATCTTTGAGTACTGTGAAGAAAACATTCAGCGGTTAGAAGGAGACAAATGCTATTTATGGCCAGAAGGGTCGTACTAGAAATGATCACAACCAATCTGTAGGAGTTGTGCTAATTTCCAATCATGCGCTTGTACAACAACAACAGGGCCGTTAGCGTAGGTCAGATACACCTAGAAGACAATTTACCAAGATCAGTATGCCACTGTCTCAGGCATTACAACACTTAATGAAAGCAGGGCTGATCACCTTAAGGGATCCTCCTCAGAATCTCAAAACCTCCTCTCCTCTTTAGAATCCAAATGTGAAGTGTACCTACCATTCGAGTAGCCTCGGGCACGACACTAATAGTTGTTGGGCCTTGAAAAACAAAATTCAGGACATGATTGACAACAAAGAGATTGCATTTGATCCTCCCGAGATTCCCAATGTGATCACTACACCTATGCCTAAGCACGACAAGGGCGTTAATGCTATTGATGGAGTCAACAAATAGAAGATATTGATAGTGATTACGACCTCGACAGTTGGATCTTTCCTACCATCGGCAACAAACTCATCAACTAGAAGACCGGAGACTTTATCTCAATCTCCTTTAGTCAGGAGTAAATACTATTTTTTGTTTTATTGCTTCCAAGTTTTGGCTATGTAATTCTTAAACAATGACTTTAAGCCTTGTGCCTTACCCGGGGCACAATGGTCCCTTTATTAGGGTTGTCATCTCATAAACATATCTTCATTTAATAAAGCATTGGACGTTTTTCATTCAAATTATCCGCTCTTTGTCTTTCTTTTTACTTTATTACACTTTCAAAATATCTATGTGTTCTTACACTCACCCACACAATAAATTGCAGATCCACATCCATTCTGGATCCCGTTGATAACGATTCTGCTATTTCCACTTATGACTTTGAAAATCTGATCTACCAAGCCGAGAAAGAAGGAGAGAAATATTATGAAATACCTAGAGAATTTTCCAGATTGTTAGTGCAAGAGAAAAAGGCTATACAACCACATGGAGAACCAGTTGAAGTTGTAAACTTGGGTACTGAAGTAGACAGGAAAGAAGTTAAGATAGGTGCCAACCTAGAGGATGGTGTCAAGAATAGGTTAGCCGAGATGTTGCATGACTATGTTTAGATCTTTTCTTGGTCGTACGAAGACATGCCAGGGCTCGATACTAATATTGTGGTTCAACGTCTACCAATGAAAGAGGGTTGTTCTCTAATAAAGCCAAAGGTTCGTCGTATGCGTCCCGAGATGTCCTAGAAGATCAAGGATGAGGTTATGAAGAAATTCAATGTAGGTTTCTTAGCTGTTACATCCTATCCTCATTGGGTTGTGTGATCAGTGGAAATAGAACTGACAGTTTAAAGCTGGTTCGCGTATGTCGCGGTAAGCAAGAGTCGCCACCGTCTTTTATTTTCTCCAACAAGGAAAGGACAAAAGCACAACAAAATTCCTTTTCGAGAATGTTCTCGGTTCGGGAGGTAGATTTATAGAAAGGGAAGGTGTTAGCACCCTTTCTATCCATGGTTATCCATGGGCTCCTAGATACTTGCTCTTATGTTTTCAAAATGTTTGCTTTTCAAAATGTGAGTGGGTTTGAAAAAAGTTTCATTGAAAGATTTCGGAATAACTCTTATATATGTCCTCAAGAGTGTTTGAAAAATTTGTTTTGAAAGCTTTTGAAAGTGTCAGTGTGAAAAGATTTTGATTTGTTTTTGAAGAGAGCAAGTATCCATGAGTCATCTACCTACCCTAAGGAATTAGGCTGTGTAAAATTCCTTAAGGTAGTGCCATCCCACCATTGAGAGGTAGGTAGCACCACCGTTGGAGGTGTTCGGGTCAATTCGATTGTAGGGACAGTGTGGTCACCGAAGCAATAGTTAGGACACCTTAGAAGCAACCCTAATGTCCTAGATCCTTTTTTAATCCGAGGCAACCGTTTTGAGGCAACCGTTTTGAGGCAACTGTTTCGAGGCAACTGGATCTTGGACATAAGAGCGACCGCTAAAACGTCCTATACTTGACGACCACGTTTCGAAGGCAACGAGTGAGGCGTACCCTAGAAGTGGTGTGTGTATTGTGTGTTGTTTTCATGTTATGTTTTATCTTTGATCATGGCACTGTGAGCTACGAGTTATTTTTAATTACCATACATTCTTTCATGCAAGTTTAGCAGTTAGGAGTGCGGAAAATTAAAAGACGGAAAGATAAAAGCTACGCTATTACAAGGCGCGGGTCTATACATCGCCAAAATACAAAGACCCGTTTTTGATAAAGATGCGGAAAGTAAAAATGCGGTAAACCTAATTACTATTACATTCCTTGAACAGTTACATAATAATCAATAAGAAAATAAATGCGCGAAAAGAATTAAAATCAGGACGTACGAGGGTTTTGACCCTTTGCTTGAAATTAAATTAAATTAGGACCTAATTATTATTTAATTAAAGAAAAGAAAGTGTTTTTTGTGTTTTTTTGTATCCGATGAAATAAAGAAAATAAAATCAAGAGAAAACCCTAGTTCTAAGTTTATTTTAATTATTAATGAAAATATTAAAGTTAACCTAATTTAAGTTAATTAATTAATTTACATGTTATTTGCAAAAATAATAGTAATAATCATAATAATAATAAATAATGATGATAAAAAAGAATCAAAACCTAATTCTATAGAATTTTATTTATTAAGAAAAAAGATTGAATTTTAAACCTAAATTAACCTAGATTAGTTATTAGAGTTTATTTACAAAAATAAATTAGTGAGGAAATTAACAAATAATTAAATATATTTTGTATTTTGATTTTCTGATTATATTATGAAAAGTTGATTAATGGTGAATTAATAAAAAACAATTAAAACAATTAAAAAGAATTAGAAAGAAAAGAAAATTAAATTAAAAAGTATGCAAACCAAGGGGGGTGTCAGGCCCATGTGGAGGTGAATTTTGAGGAATTCTGGCCCATTGAAATCTAAGCCACGTTTGACTTTCATGATTGTATGCATGTTCATTGACCGAACCATATGGTGGACTTCATTCTGTGGCCATTGGATCGTTGATCAGGACCATCTGGCAAGCTACGCGTGAGTACGTATGATGGGACGTTGAATGCTTGCTGCATGTGAATGCTTGAGGAAAAATAACAACAATTATATGGGGGACCTGGGAATCGAACCCAGGTCCCAGCGTTTGCCAAGCGTGTCATCCACCATCCAGCCATTCAAGCGCGTTTGTACATATAATGGACAATAATTATTATGTAAGAAAAAACAATCATAGTGGTATAAAACAAAATAAAACGCGCCAGATTTGAACTACCCAACCATGCACTGCCACGCTATCTCCTTCTTCGTTTGTACCTGTAACCATAAACAAGATAGCGGGGGTTTTAAACCCCCACTAAGTATAATAGTGAAAAACAGCGAATAGAAGTAGAGGAAACATAAAAAGGGCGCGATAGGTCCATCTTGTTCGCACTGAGCTTCTGAATTTAACTGTATAGGTCTCAAGGTCTGATTTTTGCTCAGTAAGAAAGCCCTAATTTTCAAGCTTCTAAACCCTAGATTTTGTCCATGGTGGATTTCGATTCAGGCAGCCTTAGCACAATTAAGCTATCTCAAACGCTTCAGGAAGGTTTCAGTAATACAAATCAACAAGCAAAACATGTTAATGATGCGTGTAAATTAGATTTCGATTAAGAAAATATTTGATCAAACCATGACTTGGTTTTACCGTTTCCTTGAGCTATGAGGTTGGAAAGTGTTTGCAATACGTTCAGGAGACTCTCAGCAAGGGATTAGAATCCATTTTAGGCTTTGAAACGCACTGCAAGTATGAAATCAGTTTCACAATTTTCTTCAGTTTTTGAAAATTGGCTATGGAGTTTTCAGCAGCTTTTTCGTGTCTTTCTGAATAGGGTTAGCTTATGCCTTTGTATGTGAACGAATTTAGGTCAAAACCTTGGCCCAAAAGTCCATGAATTAATGTTTGCAATCTTTGATTTTTAATCATGAAATTTTCAATCTTTTTCAATGAAAACCTTTCCAATTATGGAGATCTTGTCCCCTTGAGTGATGCACGAGATCTTTAGCATGTGTGGAGTGTATTTTCTTCATAAAAAGATTTGCCAACCATGCTTTGATATTTTTCTACAATTAAAACCAATTAAATGAATTAATAATAATAAAAACTCAATTAATTAATTAAAAATAAGAAAATAAATCATTTTAAGTTTAATGGGTCGTGCATAGGCTTTGGGTAAAGATTCAAGAAAGAATTTGAGGCCCATTAGCAAAATTGAAGTGTTTTAGGCAAAGTTGACTTTTGAAAGTTCCCAAAAATTTCCCAACTTCTCCAATGCATATCTTGCTCAATTTTGAAGCTATGAACATGTTCTTGGACATTTTGGAAAGGTCTTGAAGTCCTCTAACCAATGCCTTTGGTCCCATGTCACTTTGATTTACCAATCTCAAGTTATGGTCTTTGACTTAAAGTGCCTTTTTGTTGACTTTTGAAAATGACCTATAATGTTGAAATTGATAACTTTTTGTGAGAGCATTTCTTGGACTTGGAGTGTGAAGATGAGTTGTAGGAAATGTCATCCCCTTCAAAATGAGAATTGAATGGGATTTTTTTGATAAACCATGAAAAAGTTATGCCTTGGTCAATTTGCAGTTGACTTTTCAACTGTCCATAAATAGAAACTTTTGCATCTTGAGACTTTTTGAGCCATGCTTGTGGAATCATGATCAAGAATTGATCAAATGATGATTGTGGCTTCAAAATAAGATGTTGACCAAATTTTTTGACTTTTGACTGTCAAATGACCATTTTGCCCCTGTAGTTGACTGTGAAGCATTTAGGGTTTTTGACTGTGCAATTTGATGCTGTGAGTCTTGAAACTTGACATATGGATGCTTGACAATGTATATAGGCATATGGGACTTGATTGGACCCTTGGAAACCTCAATTTCTTTGCAAGAACCAAAACCCTAATTTTGACTGTGTTAGGAGGCAATTGGACTGTGCAACCCTTGAGAGATTTTGAACCATTTGGAGATTGACCTTGGCAAATCTTGAAGAATATGGGAGGGCAAATTTTGGGGTACAACAGGTTGCAAATGTGGTCCCGGTACCAAAGAAAGATGGCAAAGTGCGTATGTGTGTAGATTACAGAGATCTGAACAGGGCAAGCCCCAAGGATGCCTTTTCGCTTCCACATATTGATGTTCTGGTCGTCAACATCGCTTAGCACAAGGTATTCTCCTTCATGGATGGCTTCTCAAGGTATAATTATATCAAGATGGCGCCTGAGGACATGGAGAAAACTACGTTTGTTACACAGTAGGGCACTTTCTGCTACAAGGTTATGCCTTTTGGGTTGAAGAACGTTGGTGCAACATATCAGCATGCTATGGTAGCTTTATTCCATGACATGATCCATCACGAGATAGAGGTCTACGTCGATGATATGATAGCAAGATCCCAGACCAAAGAGGAACATCTTGACCATCTACACAAGTTATTTGAGAGGCTGAAAAGTACAAGCTAAGGTTGAATCTGAACAAGTGCACTTTTAGGGTGAAATTCGGTAAACTCTTGGGTTTCATTGTCAGTGGTAAAGGTATTGAAGTTGTTCCTGCCAAGTTCAAAGGCATTTAAGAAATTCCAGTCCCTGTACTGAGAAGGAAGTCAGAGGTTTCTTGAGACGACTGAATTACATTGCCCGATTTATTTCCCATCTGACCACTACTTGTGAGCCAATCCTCAAGTTACTGAAGAAAGATTAGGTAGTGAAGTGGAATGACGATTTCCAGATGGCCTTTAATAAAATAAAGGAGTACACCCAAGATGATGCCACCAACTGAAGGAAGACCTCTAATCATGTACTTAATAGTGTTGGATATTTCAATGGGATGTGTACTGGGCCAGCATGACGAGTCTGGTCGAAAAGAGCATGCAATATTCTACCTTAGAAAAAAGTTTTCTGACAGTGAAACAAGATACTCACTACTCGAGAAAACTTGTTGCGCTTTGGCATGGGATGCTCGCCGACTAAGACAATATATGTTGACTTATACTACTTTGATGATCTCTAAAATGGATCACATCAAATACATATTCGAGAAGCCAGCTCTCTCCATAAGAATATACAGATGGAAAATGATCTTGATTGGATATGACATTCAGTACACCACTCATAAGGCTATCAAAGGAAGTGTACTGGTAGATCATTTGGCGCATGAAGCTGTAGACGACTACCAATCTATGAATTTTGAGTTCCCGGATGAGAATATTATTCTAGTTACAGATTATGAAGAACCTGGACCGTATGAAGGACCTGAGCCAGGACCCCTATGGACTATGGTTTTCGACAGAGCTTTTAATGCACTTAGTAATGGAATTGGTGCCATGATTATTTACCCCAAGGGTTACCATATGACCTTCACCGCCATACTTTATTTTAACTGTACCAACAACATGGATGAATACGAAGCGTGCATTATGGGTATCAAAGCCTCTATTGATATGAGGATCAAGTTCTTAGATGTGTACGAGGACTCATACCTAGTAATCAGCCAGATTAAGGGAGAATGGGATACGAAGCATCCGAATCTTATTCCTTATCGGGAGCATGTGTTAACATTAATCCTGCACTTTGATGAAATCACTTTTAAGCATATCCCACGAGAAGAGAATCAGTTAACAGACACATTGGCAACCATGTCTTCTATGTTTAAAGTCAAATGGGAAAATAAGGCTCCTCGAATTACTATTGAGAGACTAGATGAACTGACACATTGCTACGGGGTTGATACTGATGGAGTAGAAGAAAAGCCTTGGTTTCATGAGGTGAAGAGATATCTTGAGGCTCAAGAGTATCCGGAGGGTGAGTCTATTAATGACAAGAAATTAATATGAAGTTTCTCTGCTAAGTTCTTCCTGAGCAACAAAATTTTGTACAAACACAACCATGATTCAACTCTGCTTCATTGTGTGGACAAGAAGGAAGCTGAGAAAATTATAGAAGATATGCACGAAGGTATATTTGGTACTCATTATAGTGGGAATACTATGGCTAAGAAGATCCTAAGATCAAGTTACTACTGGTCAACCATGGAAACTGATTGCCATCACCACTCAAGAAACTGCCACAAATGCCAGATCTATGCTGACAAAGTATATGTGCCATCGGTTACTCTGAATGTCTTGACTTCTCCTTGACCATTTGCAATGTGGGGAGTTGATATGATTGGAGAAATTAAGCCTAATGCATCTAACAAGCATAGTTTCATCCTCGTCGCCATTGATTACTTCATGAAGTGGGTTAAAGTAGCCTCGTTTTACTCTGTTACCAAGAACGTTGTCGCCAGTTTCATTAAGAATAACCTTATATATCAGTATGGAATCCTCGAAAGTATTATCACAGACAATGGTATCAATCTCAACAACACTATGATCACGGAACTCTGCATGCAATTCAAGATCAAAGACCACAACTCTTCTCCGTATCGACTGAAGATGAATGGCGCAGTAGAAGCCGCCAATAAGAACATTAAGAAGATTATACAGAAGATGACGATGACATGTAAAGACTAGCATGAGATGTTACCATTTTCTCTTCATGGCTACCACACTTCAGTACAAACATCAACTGGGGCAACCCCATTCTCTGTATTCCATGATATGGAAGTTGTCCTACCAGTCGAAGTTCAAATTCCTTCTCTAAGGATCATGAAAGATGCAAATTTAGATGAAGACGAGTGGATTCAAACTAGGCTGGACCAGTTGAATTTGATTCACGAGAAAAGGCTTACGACTGTTTGTCACGGTCAGATGTATCAGAAACGTATGATCAAAGTCTTCAACAAGAAAGTCAAGCACCAGGTATATCAGGCTAGTGACTTGGTAATAAAGCACATCATTCTACCGCAAGGTGATCCTAGGGGAAAATGGACTCACACCTACGAAGGGTCATTTGTAATCAAGAAAATATTTTTTGGCGGTGCTATGATACTTACCACCAAAGACGGTGAAGATTTTCCGCACCCTGTGAACGTGGACATAGTTAAAAGATACTACACATGAAAACGACCCGCTAGGTTGACTGACCTAGGAAAAAATAAGTGCATCTCGGCGAACCAAAAGGGTAAGGGGAAAAATTAGGGATACATATATATAAATATTGTACACCCGGCAAGTCGAAAACCTAAAAAGGAGGTTTGAAAAAAAAGGGTATCCCGGTGGACTGAAAACCCGAAAGGGAGGTCCAGGAAAAAGTTAGGGATTAAAGCGTACGACTATGTCCCGTTGGATCATCTACATACAACAAGCTTGGTTACCAACACCAAGTTCAAATGGTACAACTCAATTAAGTCAACTTCTTCTGACAACAAGGGATGAAATGCTTGAAGATATAAAGGCAATAGCGGAGTCGAAACTCAATGAGATTGTTTCCACATAGCTGTTTTCTCTTTGTACCTTTTTCATTTTACGTCGATTTCCTCTTACTAGGATTTCTGTCTCTATGTACAAAAACCGCCTGTTTATAGGCAAATTATCAATACAAATACAATTGCAAAATTCAAAATTTGTTTTATCTTTTCCGTTTTGTTTGCAAAAACGTCCAATGACTAAATTAAATGAACATATGCATATGAATATGATTGATGTTAACAAATATATGCATAACAATAGGAATCAACATTTACTAAAGACTCTAGGAATTGGGATAACATTCAGGTCACAGATCCCCACAGGAAAATCCCCACAGAGTTACCGGCACAAGCTCATCCCTGATGAAGATACATTACCTCATAAGTCTAATATGCCTTCAGACAGGAATTGGGGAATCTTCCAGCTATTAATATTACCATAATCCCCTGCAGGTCCCCCTAGCCGATAAAGGAGTTTGATCATTTCCCTAGCATACATCGGAAACTTCCTCAGCATAGCTCACATGAATTTAATTTTCCAAGCAAAGTTCATCTCTCTGATTACTGCAATTCCCTGACAAACTCTCTTCTCCAGCAAAGTGTAGCCCGGGTTGCTATCCCCAGAGATTTGCTACGAAATCTGAAACTGAGCCAAACATCATTTAACTTTTTCCTCCCCATAAGAATTGGCGTCCATATCGGAAACTCGGTCATACATCACATCTGAAGGTTATTAATCTCTTTAACTATCATTCAAGGTATATAAGAATTAAATTCCCCAGTAGAG
Source organism: Vicia faba (assembly GCA_948472305.1). Taxonomy (NCBI): domain Eukaryota; kingdom Viridiplantae; phylum Streptophyta; class Magnoliopsida; order Fabales; family Fabaceae; genus Vicia; species Vicia faba. Next base: position 34,181,218 of record OX451741.1, on the reverse strand, counting down.
CGACGAACGACCAATGTCCCTGAACTCTTCTATCCCCAAGCAGAAGACAAACATTCCTAGTGGAGTATCCTCAAACAGAAATCAAGAATCCCCAACGGAGACATTCTAAACAATATTGAAGATTCATATCCTTCATCCCCAGCAGCAGTCAGGGATATGTTTTCCCCAGCAAAGATGTCATACTAAGCTACTGATACACTTCAATGACATCTTATATCCATACATCATTTACAAGTATTATAGAATACGAATACAAAACACATATAACACACTCTTATTTAATTTGAGAACATCATTACGCAATACATTACATACATCATGACATTGCATAAAGACTAACTTTATCTTTTCAGGTTAAAGTCTACAAATAGACGCATATCATTAACAACTTTTAAAACAGGTCAGAGATTAATTATTGAAATAGGAAGGGGCAACTATCTATATGTCCAGGTCCAAGCTTAATTCCTGAAACAAGATGGGGCAACTGTGTGTACGACCAGACGGTATGAATTCCCGAAACAGGACGAGTTCACCGACAGAAAGCAGGTAAAAGATTAACTCCCGAAATAGGATGTGGCAACTATCTGTATGACCGATCAAAGATTAACTCCTGAAATAGGATGAGGAAACTATCTATATAACCAAGCAAAGATTAACTCCCGAAACAGGACGGGGAAACTATCGACATGGCTAGGTGGTATGAATTCCCGAAACAGGACGGGTCTACCAACAAAAACAGACTTTAGATCAATTCCCGAAATAGGATGGGGAGACTATATACATTATAAGCATGTCCCTTAGAGACTAACTCTGAAAAGCATCTAAGCACCTTCCCCAGAGGTTCATTATGGAAAGCAATATTCAGATACAATCAAAGTGTAGACTATTTTGATACTTCTATCAACAGTTACCTTGGATGGCATCTTTAAGCCTATCTTCGGCGACACCCTATCACCTCTCCGAATGTCATCTTTAAGACCATTTAAGTAATATTATTAACCAATAGAGTTACCTTCTGCACATGAAATTGCAAATTTCTGGGCACTTAGGTGTTCAATCCTCTTCCACCTTGAGATCACGATTTGCGGATGTGTCAATCTAACTCCTCAGGTTTAAGAAGATTGAACCGGCGAAGATGTTTTACCCCAAAATATTTCCTCCCATTTCTTCAATACATTATCCTATGGTTCTCAAATGCTCAAGGTTACTCAAGAATTGATCAGACTAAGTCTCTTCATAAGCAATGGACTTACCACTAGGGTTTCACTTTCCTCAAAGAAGTCCGGGTTTCTAAGGCCTCAAGTGGATTTCATGGTCTCTTATATGTCACAAGTTTGCTCAATCAATGGCTTAGATGACTGCAAATTAAAATGTATTAGGCAAAAAGTCAACTATGGCCAAACGTGTTCTACACTCCATATGCACCTCAAGACTTATTCATACACCTCCCTTGGGTTTTTTATTTTTTATTTTTTATTTTTATTATTTTAAAAGTCAAAATAAGATAAAGTAAGACAATGCTTATTACATAAGTCCAAGCCCATGTTATTTGACCAAAAAATACAAGCTATATATTCTTCCTCATTCAGACATACAAGGAACAAAAACCTTGTGCTAAAAACCACTTCCAAAATCACAAAATTATCAAACTAGGGCAACCTTCAAACCCTAGCTTGCAGCCATCTTCCAAGCATTCTTGCATTCCCAATCGATTCCTGAAGAGGTATAGAGTAAGAATGGATCCAACACAGTGATCTAAACCCTCCAGAACCTGCACGCATACATGGCCATTTCATGTTTTTTTTTGCAAAATTCATATCTTGATTTCCTTCATGTTTCATTGCATACCGACTTTTCTAACATGTTCATGAGGTATTAATAGGCAGGAAAAGACCAACAAGGGAGTCCTATGATGATCGAACTGTGAATCACCATAACCACACTGATTCATAATATTTTTGTCATAGCTCTCAAACCAGTGAATTTTAGCCCAAGATAACCATTCCATTGGATTCGTAGGGCTTGATATAGGGGGATAGGGTCCCCCTAGATTGTTGATATTTGTTGTCTTGCAGGAACACGAAAAGGAGCTATTGGAGAAGACATTCGGAGCTAGGGCTCCGACGCCTCTCTGGTTCAGGAAACATTTTAATATTATATGCATTTTGTTTTATTTAAGAAAATGGATGTATCACCACCCAGTGGTTAAAATGCGCGCGATAAGGCTTTACTATGCAAGGGCACGGGTTCGATCCCTACTTTTGGCATTTTAATGTTTTTTCATGATTTTTCCGTGTTTTACAGGATAACATACAAGACATGTTGGTTCTCCTTCCATATCACAGGCGCGCGCCTGGCCTAGTGGTGAAGGTCTTGGTGGAAAGAGTAAAGGGCGTGGGTTCAACACCCACCCCTGGCAGTATTATTTTAAAACTTTGTTTCTTCATATTTTCCTTAATTTACATTTACAAACCCTAAATTCATCATACCAAAACCTTTTAAAAGACCTATTTTTTTAAAAAAAAAAACCTTTTTACAAACCCTAATCAAAATTAGGGTTTAAGCTTTTAATTTAATTATCAAGTTTTGTTATTAAAATTAATGATGTTTTTTTAGGGTTAATCGTCACTAAAACCTTTTTTTATCAAAAAATCGCCAAAAACAATTTTCTTTTCCGTGTTCTTAGTCTTACAATTAGCGTATATTTCTTTTCTCGCACTTTTTTCGATTATTGTAACTGCTCACAGTTTGTAATAGTAATTAGGTTTACTTTTCTGCATTGTTATTATTTATGTACCTTTCCCAAAGCGTTGTAATAGTCTTAGGTTTACTTTCTGTCTTTTTACTTTCCGTACATTTACCGCTTTCCTATTTTACTATATAACTGTTAGTAAATAGGCTTGTATGGAAAGATTAAAAGCAAACTATAGTTAACCCTAATCAAAGATAAACAATAACTGAAAGCGACACATCTCACACACTCGCACCTCTAGGGTAACCTCCCTTGTTGCCTTTGGAAAATAAACAGTCATGTCCCTCAAACGTGGGGACGCTTTAGCAAAGTCCCTCGAAAACAAAGATCATAGTCCCTCAATGACCCATTCGATGTTGCCTTTCGGTAAACGATCTAGTCCCTTAACGAAAATTGCTAAAGCGTCCTTACTAGTTGCCTTCGATGACTGTATGATAACCCTCTCCTATCCCTTCACATCAAACAATAAGGCTTCCTACTAACTAATGGTAGGATAACACTATCTAAAGGAGGAAAATACAAGAACAACCTTGAGTAGCTAGACCACTGTTAATCGCTTGCTCACAAACATTTGAAAACAAAAATATCTTTCACAAACACTTTTCAAAAATATTTTCAAAAACCCTTTGTATGTATTCTCGAGGACAAATACGAGAATCATTACAAAGTCTTGCCTCACATTGGCATTTCAAAATATTTTTCAAACACACAACACAAAGCATTTTTAAAAACAAAGTGAGCTAGTGATTAAGAGCCCATATATAACTACGGATGAAAAAGGGTGCTAACAACTTCTCTTTTCATAAACTACCCCTCGAACTCAAAAATCTCGAAGGTCTTTCCTGTTCTTTTCACCCTTTCCTTGTTGGATAAAAGAAAAGTCGGTGGCGACTCTAGCTATCCGCAACATTTTAAATAAAACACAAAAACAAGTCAATTGTACCACCATATTACAATGACTTCAAAATCTTGATATTGACAAAAAATCTTAAAGTTTGACTGTATGTTGACCACAACTGACTTTTTACCCAATACAATTGATTTTTAGTCATCTGAGCAATTGACTAAGCAAACTTATGATGCAAGGCTTGAAATTTTGAATGAGCATTCCTTAAGACATATGAGGAACCATGAAATTCACTTGATACATTATAAGCTCAAATTTCCTTGAGAAAAGTGAAACCCTAGTTATAGGTCAACTATTTAGGAGGAGACTTTATCTGATCAAAATTTGAGTAGCCTTGAGCAATTGAAAACCCTAGGAGCATAAGGAGATATCTTAAAGATTCCATTCAAAGAGATGATATAATGTAGTCGGGGGATGGGCTTGTAGATGCCATCCGAAGTAACTGTTGATAGGAGTATTAGAATGAGTCTACGCTTGACTATGAAGAATCTTTTTCAGAAGGAAAGTGCTTGCCATAATTTAGTCTCTAGGGGGGAATGCTTTTCAGAATACCCTTCTGAAGGGGAATGCTCGTCAAAATTCAGTCTCTGAAGGAAATCATTTGGTTATGCAGATAGTTGCCTCGTCTTGTTTCAGGAATTGATCTATAATCTATTTTTTTGTTGGTAAGCCCGTCTTGTTTTGGGAATTCATACCGCTTGGTCATATAGATAGTTACCTCGTGTTATTTTGGGAGTTAATCTGCGACCTGTTTGGTAAACCCGTCCTATTTCGGGAATTCATACCGCTTGGTCATATCTATAGTTTCCATGTCTTGTTTTGGGAATTAATCTCAGACCTATTTTTGTTGGTGAACCCATCCTGTTTCGAGAATTCATACCGCCTGGTCATATAGATAGTTGCTCCATCTTGTTTCGGGAATTAATCTCTGACCTATTCTTTGTTGGTAAACCATTCTTGTTTAGGGAATTCATATTGCAGGTTCATATAGATAGTTGCCCCGTCTTGTTTCGGGAATTAATCTATGACCTGTTTGAAAATTGTTGATGATATTCGTTTGTTTGCGAACTTTACCTGAAAAGACAAAATTAGCTTTATGTAATGTCGTGATGCATGTAATGCATTAATTATGCTCTCAAGATAAATGAGAATGTTATATGTGTTTCGGTATGCATATGCCATGATGTATTGTGAAATGATGTATGGACGCAATATGTTGTTGAAGCATATCGACAACTCCTTATAATAATGTCTAGCGGGGGAAAATAAATCCTGGATTGTTGTTGGGGATGAAGAAAGTGATTCTTCAATTTCTGCTAGGAATAATTTTGCTGGGGATTCCCGCTTTGTTTGAGGATACTCTGCTGAGGATTTTCGACTTCTACTTGAGGATAGAGGAATTCAAGGAGAGTCGGTCATTCACCATTCTTTTGAAGGATTTGATTCTTATGTACTTTGACTAGGGATAAAAAAGATGGATATTTCTCCAGTGTGCTATCTGTCCAGGTTTCAGATACCGTAGCAACTCTTCTAGGGATAACAACTTTGATTAAACCCTGCTGGAGAAGAGAATTTTGTTAGGGATTTATGGTGTTGGAGTAATAAACTCTGCTGGGAATTAAATTCCTGTAAACTGTGTCGAGGAACTAAACTCTGTTGGGGGTTGATATTTTATAGCGTGCATTGAGGAAGTGTCCATTGTATGTTGGAGAAATAATCAAACTTCCTTATCCGCTAGGGGACCTATTGGGGATGATGATCAGGTTAAGCTATCCATTAGGGATATAGAGGCGAACTACTGGAAGATGCCCGAATTTCTTCCTGTGGGCATATTAGACTTGCTGGGGAATCTATCTCTGTTGGGGATGATCTTGCAAAGATAGCTCTATAGAGATAGTTTCATGGAGATTTCTCTATGGGGATTTATGAATGACTTAAACATTGTCCCAACTCCTAGATTATTCGATAAATGCTAATCCTGTTTTCATGCATATATTTGTAAATGGTAATCATATTCAAATGTATATGTTCATTCAATTTAGTCATTGGGCATTTTTTGTAAATAAAACAGAGAAAGTAATTTTTTTTTTTGAATTTGATATTTGTATTGATTTAGAAAGTTTGCTTATAAGCAAGCAGTTTTATACAAAGAGAAAAAAGTCATATTAATAGGAAATCTTCGTGAAAACAAAGATATGTACAAAGAAAACAACTTTATGGACATGATCCCATCGAGTTTCAACTCTGCTATTGCCTCTATGTCTTCAAGCATCTCATCCCTTACTATCGAAAGAAGTTAAATGGACTGATCTGTACCATTTGAACTTGACGTTGGTAGTCATGTTGGCTACTAGTAAATAGCTGATCCAACTGGACATAGTCGTATGCTTTAATCCCTAACTTTTGCCTGGACCTCCCTTTCGGGTTTTCAGTCTACCGAGATATCATTTTTCCCAAGCTGCCTTTTCAGGTTTTTGGCTTGCTGAAAGTACATTTTTATATATATATATATCCTTAATTTTTTCCCGAACCCTTTTGGTTGGCTGGGATTCCCTTATTTTTGCCTAGGTATGTCAACCTAGCAGGTCTCTCTTATGCGTAGTATTTTTTGACTATGTCCGTGTTCACAGGGTGTGGAAAATCTTCACCGTCCATGGTGGTAAGTATCATAACGCAGCCAGAAAATATCTTTTTAATCACAAATGGCCCTTCGTATGTGGGAGTCCATTTTTAGACAATGAAACATAGTTTTGCTTTTTACTGAACTAGGATATAAGATTGTTCCCAATAAAGAAACATCACCCATAAGTGATTTTTTTGTCATCTGCACTACCTGTCTAATCTTCATCAAAATACCCTACAAGCATGTAATTTATGTTGTGAGAGTATAACATACCATAATCACTTGTACCATTTATACATTTCAAGATTCTTTTCCCTTGAGTAACGTGGCTCATTTTTAGTTCAGCCTAATATCTTGCACATACTCCTACAACAAAAGCAATGCCAGGTCTGCTAGCTGTAAAATACAGCAAACTACCAATCATACTCCGATACAACTTTTGATCTATATCAACACCTTTTTTTATCTTTAGATAATTTTAAGTGAGTTGGTCTTGGTGTTCTTTTGTGACTGACATTCTCTAGACTAAACTTCTTCACAATATTCTTGACATACTTACTTTGGGATATGAAAATAGTATCATCCATTTGTCTCACTTGAAGTCCAAGAAAATAGGTTAAGTCACCAACAAAACTTATCTCAAATTCAGATTGCAATTGTTTGACAAAATGTTGAACCATCTAGTTTGACATCCCTCCAAACACAATATCATCAACGTATACCTGAGCTATCATGAGTTTTCCACCTTCTTCCTTAATAAACAAGGTCTTGTCTATTGCCCCTTTCCTATAACCTTTGTTAACCAAAAAATCTTATAACCTCTCATACCAAGCCCTAGGTGCTTGCTTCAGGCCATACAATGCTTTCCTCAGTCTGTAAACTTGATCATGAAAACTAGGATCTATAAACCCCTTGTGTTGTTCAACATAAATTTCTTCATTCAAGTACCCATTTAGAAATGCACTTTTCATATCCATCTGATAAACCTTGAATTTCATCATGCAAGCCACTCCTAAGAGTAATCTTATGGACTCAAGACGGGATACTGAAGCAAAAGTGTCATCAAAATCAACTCATTCTACCTGAGTATATCCTTGAGCTACAAGTCTGGACTTGTTTCTGATCACAATAACTTTTTCATCAGATTTTTTAAAAAATCCATTTAGTACCAATGACATTGATTCCTTCAGTTCTGGGTACTAAGTCTCATACTTTATTTCTTTTGAACTGACCTAGCTCATATTGCATAGAAGTAATCTAGAATTCATCAGCCAATGCATCATTTACATTTTTAGGTTCAAGTTTAGAGACAAAACATGAATTTGATATCACCTCTCTAAATCTATTGGAGACCCCTTCATTAAGGCTTCCTATAATAAGTTCATTTGGATGATTTTTCTGAACTCTAATAGAGGGGCCTTTTATTTTTTAAGAACTATCTGGTCAATACTTGTTGGCTCAATGTTAGATTCAATGCCTGCATCTCTTTCTGCCTCATCAGTCTGCAGAGAAGATGTTCCAACATTGTCTTCGACATCAATCCCTTTTTCAATGATTGAATCATCAACCACAACATTTATGGATTCCATCATTACTTTGGTTCTAGAGTTAAAAACTCTATAAGCTCTGCTATTTGTAGAGTAACCCAGAAATATCCCCTCATAACTTTTGGGATCCATCTTTCTCCTTTGTTCTCTATTAGCCAAGAGGTAACATTTACTCCCAAAGATATGAAAGTATTTGACAATAGGCTTATTTCCTTTCCATAAATCATAGAGTGTAGCTGAAGTGCCAGTCCACAAAGTGACCCTATTATGAATATAACATGTAATATTCATACTTTTAGCCCAAAAATGATATGGCATATGCTTAGCATGAAGCATGACCCTAACTGATTCTTGTAGGGCCCCATTCTTGCGCTCAACAACTCCATTTTGTTGAGGGGTGATGGGAGATGGAAATCCATGGCTAATACCTCTAGAGGAGAAAAACTCAACAAATTTTCTATTTTCAAATTCCTTGCCATTATCACTTCTGATTATTACAATTCCTTTTTTCTTTTCTCTTTGAACCTTTTGACATAGATCTTTGAAAACCTCAAAGACATCTGATTTTTCTTTGATGAAATTCACCCAAGTGAATCTTTAAAATTCATCAACAACCACATAAACATACCTTTTTAAAGCCAAGCTTTCAACCTGCATTGGTTCCATTAAATCCATATGAATAAATTCCAGCACTTTGGAATTAGTCTGACGTTGCAATTTTGGATGATCGAACCACTGAGTTAATGGGTTGAAGAATCAACTTGAAGATCTGCTTGAGAAGAGATTCATTCATCTGAGTGTGTCACCACGGGGTGCACCAGCCTTATTGGTTAAAAAGAAAGAAGGTACGATGGGGCTTTGTATGGATTATAGATAACTAAACATGGTAACTATCAAGAATAAGTATCCACTTCCGAGGATTGATGACCTTATGGATCAGTTGGTTGGTGCAAGTGTGTTAATTAAAATAGATTTGAGATCTGGATATCATCAAATTCATGTGAGGGCCGAAGAAACTCAGAAGACTGCTTTTAGAACAAGGTATGGTCATTATGAGTATTATGTGATGTCAATCGGTGTGACCAATGCACTGGGTATATCCATGGAGTACATGAATAGGATTTTCCATCCGTATTTGGATAAATTTGTGGTTGTTTTAATTGATGATATATTGATCTATTTAAAGAGTGAAGAAGATCATGTGAAGCATATGAAGATTATGTTAGCAGTATTGAGGGAGAAGCAGTTGTATGCTAAACTTTCTAAGTGCGCATTTTGGTTGAAGGAAGTGAGTTTCCTTGGCCATGTGATTTCAAGTGGAGGTATTACGGTTGATCCGTTGAAGATTGAAGTTGTGTTTCAGTGAGAATCTCTAAAATTTGTCGCTGAGATTAGAAGTTTTCTTGGTTTAGCAGGTTATTATCGGAAATTCATTGAAGGATTTTCCAAGTTAGCTTTGTAGTTGACACAATTGATAAGAAAAGGTCTTTTATTTGGGATGCAAAAGGTGAAGAGGGTTTTCAAGAACTTAAAAGAAAGTTGACGACCACTCTTGTTTTAATTTTGCCTAATCCGATAGAACCGCTTTTTGTGTATTGTGATGCTTAGTTGATGGGATTGGGAGGTGTGTTAATGCAAAATTAGCAAGTTATAGCTTATGCTTCAAGGCAACTTAAAGTGTGTAATACGATGAGAGAACTGATTTGTTTTGCGTTTGAAGATTTTGAGTTAGGGGGGTAAGTTATGAAAAGGAAAGGTGTAAGTACCCTTTTCATCCGTATTTATCTACGGGCTCTTAATCGCTTTGCTCACTTTTGAAAATTTCTTTGTGTGTGTGTTTGAAAAATATTTTGAAATGCCAATGTAAGGCAAACTTTGTAATGATTCTTGCATCGGTCCTCAAGAATGCGTACAAAGTGTATGTTTGAAAATATTTTGAAAGTGTTTGTGAAATGTTTTGTTTTAAAAGATTGTGAGCAAGCGATTAAAAGTGTCTACCCACTCGAGGTCGTTCTTGTATTTTTCCTCCTCTTTTAGATAGTGTTATCCGTATCATTAGTTAGTAGGAAGCCCTATCGTTGGATATGAAGGGACAGGCCAGGGTCGTCGTACAGTCATCGAAGGCAGCTATTAAGGATGATTTTATAATTTTCATAAGGGACTATATCATTTATCGAAAGGCAACGTCAAAAGGGTCGAGGGACTATGATCTTTGAATCGAGGGACTTTGCTAAAGCGTCCCCACTTTTGAGGGACATGATTGTTATTTTCTGAAGGCAACAAGGGAGGTTACCCTAAAGGTGCGCATGTGCAAGTGTTTTGTATTCAATTTATTTATCTTTGAATTTAGGGTTTTGCTATCGTTTTATTATTATCTTCCCATTCAACCCTAATTACTAAGCAGTAATATAGCATATATAAGAAAGCAGTAAAGGTGCGGAAAGTAAAGACAGAAATGTAAACCCTAAACTATTACAACGCTTTGGGACAGATACATAATAGAAAGCGCGGAAAATAAACCTATAGTTATTACATCTCAAAAAATAGTTATATGATAATGAAGAAAAGAAAGCGATAAATAAAAATTACATTCGCGAAAATACAGTCGATCTAAAATGTAAAAATTAAATAAAAATAGAAAAGAAAATATTTTTGGTGAATTTTTTATGAAGAAATGACTTATGATTAATTAATTAAATAGACCTAAAAACCTAATTAATTTTATTTAGGAAAAAGGTTAATTAAAAAAGGTTAATTAAAAAAGATTAATTAAAAGAGCTAAAACCTAATTAGGGTTTGTAAAAAGGTTTTATGCTTAAGTGAAATTAGGGTTAAGGAAAAACATGGATGAATAAAAGCAAGTTAGAAGCAAAATCCAAATAAAATTTCAGGGGTGGCTGTTAAACCCATGCCCTTAGCTTTCCCCACTGCATGGTTGACCACTGCGCCTAAAGTGCTTTGGTGTTAGTAGAATGAAAATCATACAATACATAACAAAACCTGCAAAGTATGAAAAAATGAGAAAAAAAATCCCAAAATACCAAAAGGCAGGTATCGAACTCACGCCATGGTATAGTAAGGCCTTAACGCGCGCTTCCTTGCCATTGGGGTGGTTGTACATCCAGTAATATCCCTGAAACAAATTAAATATAAAATAAATAATATTGCATGGACCGGAGAAGCGCTGGAGCCCTAGCTCCAGTCGCCTTCTCCGGCGAGTCTTTTTTTGTTCATGCAAAATAGGCATAGTCAGTGATCCAAGGGTACCCTACTCCCCCAATTCAGGCCTTGCAAGTTCAATGAGAGTATTGTTTTTGGCCAAATCGCACTGGTTTGTGAGATATGAAAAAGATAACTTAAATCGGTATGAGTATGGCCATTCACGATTCAACCATCATGGGGCTCACACGGTGGGTTATTCCTGCACTATTAAACCTCAGAAACGCATTAGTGATGTTAGTATGCATTAATACACAAAGAAAAAACATAAATATGAATTAATGCAAGAATGGAAAAACGACGTGACATGTATGCTCGTTTCATGCTCTTTGGATCATCACAAATGATCCAACCTTACCCTATAGTGTTTTTGGAGGTGAACGGAAACGCTTTTTGACCTTGAGAGAGGTTGCAAGATAGGGTTTCACTTTTCCCTAGTTTTTGATATTCTTGTGCAAGGATTTTTGTGGTTGATCTTGTCTGAAATAGTAATGTTATATAGTGATTAATTAGGTCAAGAGATTATGGGCTTGGATCTTGTAAGAAAAGCCTTGACTTTATCTTATTTAATTTTGAATTTTAATTAATAAAAATCAAAATAAATAAAATAAAAACCAAAGGGGTGTATGAATAAGTTCTAAGGTTCACTATGAAGTATATAACACACACGGACCTTGAAACAATAGCCTATTAGACAAAAATTTCAAGTTTGGTCACTTTTGGTTTCATGCATTTGCTCAAAATTTCCCAACTTGCACCAATCATAACTCTCTCAATTTTTATCATTTGAAGATGATCTTAGACTTTTCGGGAAGCTCAAGATGTCCTCTAAAATCTCTAGGTTGATAATTTTTTTATTTGAAGAATTTATCTTGATATAAATTGCTTTAACCAAAAGTGTCTTTTTGTTGACTTTTGAAATGACCTATAATGTATTGGCCCATATCTCTAAAATGAAGTATTTTTTGGACTTGAACTTAGAGATATAAATTTGTAGAGAATTGAATTTCCTTTAAAATGAGATTTGGTTGAGGAAAATCTGATGAAGCACGTGAAAGTTATGCTTGGTCAAAGTTCAGTTGACTTCTCCTTAAGAAAACCCTAATTTGGTAACTTTTGAATTTTTATGAACTGGGAGTTTTCAAGATGAATCATGATAAAACCTTGATCAAATGATGAATGTGACTTCAAAATATTAATGTTGACCATAAATCTTGAAGTTTGACTATATGTTGACCATAATTGACTTTTTGTCCAATGCAATTGATTTTCAGTCATCTGAGCAATTGACTGAGCAAACTTGTGATGCAAGGCTTTGTTAGAACATAGTTTGATTCTACAACCCTTAGTTAGAGTTTTGATGATAAAAAATACAAAGAACAAATATTCCCCTTAAAAATTATGTTATTTTGTATGCAGAAGTTCTGACCAAAGCACCATCAGAAGTTAAGCCATAAGAGTTACACGCTGAAGCAATCAGAACATGCGCTGAAGATTGATGACCAGAACCTGCGCTTAAGTGAATTAACTCTTATTATGTACAAGAACATAATAATCCAAGTCATCAATGTGCTGAAGCATTAGCAGTAAGCAAGGATGAAATATTCTGAAGCGTTACTAATCATTCAATACAACATCAATTACAACGGCTTCTTTCAGATAGGATCTTCTCCAAATGGAAACTAAGTTAATGTCATTTAACACGCTTGATGATCAACGTAAATCCATTGCCTATATAAACAAGCTCAGTGTTCAAATCGTTCACGATTTACCAAGACTATTCACGAGAATTCAAAAAGCTGCAAGCATTTTTCATCATCTTTCCAAGCTCTTATTTTGTGTAAATTATCACAGTTGTGATAACAGTTTTTGTAACGAAAAACAACAACACACAATACTCTTATTTATTTGATCAAAACAATGTTCCTTGAGATTAACCGGATTGTGGTTGTACTCAAGAAGGCTTTAACAATTGTTAAAGTAGTGATTGTAATCCTTTTGAGATTAGTGGATTAAGACCTCGTTGGAGAGAGGAGAAATCACCTTGACGGGTGGACTGGAGTAGTTTGAGATTAAACAAACCAGGATAAAAATACTGTGTCATTGCGCTTTTGATTTCAAGTTTTCAATTCAACCCCCCTTCTTATGTTTTTCACTTCTTCAGGCTTGACACTTGGCATGCAAATTCTTTTAGACATATGAGAAACCATGAAATCCACTTGAGGCATTAGAAACTTAATCTTCCTTGAAAAAACAAAACCCTAGTTGTAGGTCTATTTCTTAGGAGGAGAATTTGTCTGATTAATTCTTGAGCAACCTTGAGAGTTTGAGAACCCTAGGAGAATGTCTTGGATGATGGGAGGGAAATTTTTGGGGTACAACAACTTCCCCTGTTCAATCTTCTTAAACCTGAAGAGTTAGATTGTCATGCCCGCCATTCGTGATCTGAAGGTGAAAGAGGATTGAACATTTAAGTGCCCTAAAATTGGCATTGGCCAGTGCATGAAGTAATGCTGTTGGTTGATAGTATTGCTTGAATGGGCTTAAATATGCAATTTGGAGAAGTGAGAGAGTGTCTTCAGAGGAATACAAAAATGAGTCTACACTCGACTTTATCTGAAGAATTCTTTTCAGAATGATGCTCTGAGGGAAATGCTTATCATGTGGATAGTCGCTCCGTCCTGTTTCAGGAATTGATCTACAATCTATTTTTTGTTGGTAAACTCGTCTTATTTCGGGAATTCATACCACCTACTCATATTGATAGTTGCACCGTCTCGTTTCGGGAATTAATCTCTGCCTATTTATGTAGATAGTTACCTCGTCTTGTTTCAGGAATTAATCTCTGACCTGATCTTTGTTGGTAAACCCGTCCTGTTTCGGGAATTCATGCTTCCTGGTCGTAAGATAGTTGCCCCGTCCTATTTTGGGAATTAATCTTTGACCTGTTTTTTGTTGGTAAACCCGTCCTCTTTCAGGAATTCATACTGACTGGTTGTATAGATAGTTGCCTCGTTCTGTTTTGGGAATTAATCTCTGACCTGGTCATATAGATAGTTGCCCTGTCATGTTTCGAGAATTAATCTTTGACCTATTTGAAAATTGTTGATGATATTTGTCTGTTTGTAGACTTTATCTGAAAAGACAAATTTAGTCTTTATGCAATGTCATGATGTATGTAACACATTGTGTAATGATGTTCTAAAAGTAAATGAGAGTGTTATATGCGTTTTGTATGCATATGCTACGATATTCTGTAAATGATGTATGGATGCAATATGTTGTTAAAGCGTATGGTAGCTTCGTGAAACATCTTTGGCTGTGGAAAATAAATCCCTGACTGTTGCTGGGAATGAGGAATATGAATCCTCCATATTTTTTAAAATGTATATTCTGGGGATTTCTGCTTTCTGTTTGAGGATACTCCACTAGGATATTCGATTTTAGCTTGGGGATAGAAGAATTCCAGGAACATTGGTCGTACATCGCTCTACTAGGGAGTTTAGTTCTTATATATCCTGTCCGAGAATAAAAGAAATGGATATTCCTCTGACGCAATAACTGACCAGGTTTCAGATACTGTAGAAACTCTCTAGGGATAGAAACCTTGACTACACTTTGCTGGAGAAGAGAATTTTTCCAGAGATTTGCAGTAATCAGAGAAATGAACTTTGTTGAGGAAATAAACCCTTATATGGAAATAAACCCTGCTAGAGAGGAGAATTTTGCAGGGGATTTTACAGTTTTGGAGAGATAAACTCTACTGGAGAATTAAATTCCTGTAAACTGTGTTGAGGGAATCATTTCTGATTTCATATACTATGTAGAGGAAGTTTCCATCGTATGTTGTGGAAATGATCAAACTTACTTATACGCTAGGGGACCTATTGGGAGATATGATTATGTGAACTGCTGGAAGATGCCCTAATTCCTATCTGAAGGCATATTAGACTTGTTGGGGAATGTATCTCCGTCGGGGATGAGCTTGTGAAGGTAGCTCTACGGGAGTTTCTCTATGGAGATTTATGGACGACTTGAATGCTATCCCAATTCCTAGAGTCTTTACTAAATGCTTATTCCTGTTTTTATGCATATATTTTTTAACAGTAATCATATTCATATGCATATGTTCATTCGAATTAGTCATTGGACGTTCTTGTAAACAAAACAAGGAAATTGAAGCAATTTTGAAATTATATTCATATTGAAATTTTTCCTATAAATAGGCAGTTTTGTACAAAGAGACAAAGATCCTAGTAAGAGGAAATCACCGTAAAAAGGAAGAAAAATACAAAGGAGAACAAAGAAAAAAAACTATGTGGAAACAATCCCATTGGAAGAACTTGACTAAATTGATATGTACCATTTCAACTTGTCGTTGATAATAAAACTTGTTCAATGTAGGTGATCCAACGAGACATAGTCGTACGCCTTAATCCCTAACTTTTGCATGGACCGCCCTTTCGGGTTTTCAGTCCACCGGGATACCCTTTTTTGTCCAAGCCGCCTTTTCATGTTTTCGACTTTCCGGGTGTACAACTTATATATATATATATATATATATATATATATATATATATATATATATATATATATATATATATATATATATATATATATATATATATATATATATATATATATATATATATATATATATATATATATATATATATATATATATATATATATATATATATATATATATATATATATATATATATATATATATATATATATATATATATATATCCCTAATTTTGCTGGAACCCTTTTGGTTTGCCGGGATGCCCTTATTTATTCCTAGACCAGTCAACCCAGCGAGTCTCTTTCATGTGTAGTATTTTGTAACTATGTCCGTGTTCACAGGATGCAGAAAATCTTCATTGTCCATGGTGGTAAATATCATTGCACCGCTAGAAAATATCTTCTTAATCACAAATGGCCTTTCGTATGTGGGAGTCCATTTGCCCCTAGGATCACCTTGTGGTAGGATGATGCATTTTATTACCAAGTCACCATCCTGATATTCCTGATGCTTGACTTTTTAATTGAAGGCTTTGATCACGCACTTCTGATACATCTGACCATGACATACAACCACAAGTCTCTTCTCGTCAATCAAGTTTATATGGCCCAGTCATCTTTGGTCGATATGGAGAAGAATTGTGGTGCTTGATTTTGAACTACGTGCAGAGTTCCGCGATCATAGTTTTGTTGAGATTAGTACCATTATCCATGATAATCCTTTCAGGGATGCCATACCGACAGATAAGATTATGCTTAATAAACTGGGCCATAACATTCTTTGTAGCAGAGGAAAACGAGGCCGCTTCAACACACTTGGTGAAATAATCAATGGTGAAAAGGATGAAACGGTTTCCATTAGAAGCAGTGGGCTTGATCTCTCCAAAGATATCAATGCCCCACATTGAAAACAACCAAGGAGCGGTCAAGACATTCATAGGAACCAGAGGCATGTGTACCTTATCAGCATAAATCTGGCATTTGTGACAAGTTCTTGAGTGGTGATGACAATCATTTTCCATGGTAGACCAATAATAACCCGCTCTTAGAATTTTCTTAGCCATCGTATGCCCACTAGAATGAGTACCAAAGATACCTTCATTCATATCTTCCATAATCTTATCACCTTACTTCTTGTCTACATAATGAAGCAAAGTCGAATCATGATTGCGTTTGTACAAAATTCCACTTCTCTAAAAGAACTTGACAGATAACCTTCATAGAAATTTCTTATCGTTCATAGATGCCCCCTCAGGGTACTCTTGAGCCTCGAGGTATCTTTTTACTTCATGAAACCAAGGTTTTTCCTCTACTCCATCAATATAAATCTCATAGCAATGTGCCAGTTCGTCTAGTCTTTCAATGGTAATTCGAGGAGCTTCATTATCCCATCTGACTTTAAACATAGATGACATGGTAGCTAATGCGTCTGGCAATTGATTCTCTTCTCGCGGAATATGTTCAAAAGTTATTTCTTCGAACTATGGAAATAATGTTAATACATGCTCTCGATAAGGAATGATATTTGGATGCTTCGTATCCCATTCTCCCTTGATTTGGCTGATTACTAAGGCTGAGTCCCCATATACAATCAATAACTTAATTCTCATATCAATAGCAGCTTTGATGCCCATGATGCACGCTTCATATTCGTCCATATTGTCGGTACTTTCAAAGCATAATTTGGTGGTGAAAGGCGTATGGAAACCTTTGGGAGAGACAATCACAGCACCAATTCCGTTACCAAGCACGTTGGAAGCTCCATCAAACACCATAGTCCATTGGGATCCTGATTCAGGTCCTTCATATGGTCCAGGTTCTTCACAATCTATAACTAGCATAATATTCTCATCTGGGAACTCGAAATTCATATATTGGTAGTCATCTACGACTTGATGAGCCAAATGATCTGCCAATACACTTCCTTTGATTGCTTTCTGAGTGGTGTACTGAATGTCGTATTCTATTAAGACCATTTGCCACATGGCTATTCTTACAGAGAGAGCAAGATTCTCGAATATGTATTTTATCGGATCCATCTCAGAGATTAACAAAGTGGTATGAGTCAACATATATTGTCTTAGTCGGTGAGCAGCCCATGCTAAAGCGAAACAAGTTTTCTCGAGCAGTGAGTATCTTTTTTCATAGTCGGTAAATTTTTTGCTAAGGTAGTATATTGCATGCTCTTTTCGACCAGACTCATCATGTTGTCCCAGTACACACCCCATTGAGGTCTCTAACATTGTTAGGTATATGATCAAAGTTATTCCTTCAACTGGTGGCATCAGAATCAGTGGTTCTTGGAGGTACTCCTTGATTTTGTCAAAAGCTATCTGACAATCATCGTTCAATTTCAGTACTTGATCTTTCTTTAGTAACTTGAAGATTGGCTCACAATTAGCCGTCATATGGGAAATAAATCTGGAAATATAGTTTAGTCGTCACAGGAAACCTCTGACTTCCTTCTCAGCACGAGGAGGTGGCATTTCTTGAACAGCTTTAACCTTAGCAGGATCGACTTCAATACCCTTACCACTAACGACGAAACCCAGGAGTTTTCTGGATCTTACCCCAAAAGTGCATTTGTTTGAATTCAGCCTCAGCTTGTACTTCTTCAATCTCTCAAACAACTTGTGTAGGTGATCAAGATGTTCCTTTTCAGTCTGAGATCTGGCTATCATGTTATCAACATAAACCTCTATCTCGTGATGGATCATGTCATGGAATAAAGCTACCATAGCATGCTGATATGTTGTGCCGACATTCTTTAACCCAAAAGGAATAACCTTGTAACAGAAAGTGCCCCAATGTGTGAAACAACCGGCTGAAAATCATCAAACAATGAAGTCGCCATCGAACGTCTTTTATCCCACATGTAGGGAAAGGTAAACATCGAGAAAACCTGAGAAGGGAGAAGTCACGGTCTTGCGACCGAGAGATCGAGTAAGGGAGTCTGTTACGCGAGGGGAAGGTATTAGCACCTCACGCGCCCGTAGTACTCTATGGTATCTGTTGTACCCCAAAATTTGCCCTCCCATATTCTTCAAGGATTTGTCAAGCCAGGTCACAAAATTCCCCAAGGGTTGTGTAGCTCAACTGTCTCCTATACAGTCAAAACTAGGGTTTGAGTTCTGGTCAAGCAAAGGAACTTTTCAAAGGCCCAATCAAGTCTCATATGCCTACAAAGATGGTCAAGAACCCTCATGTCAAGTTTCAAGGCATTCAGCTCAAAATTGCACAGTCAAAACCCTAGATTGCACTACAGTCAACTGTAGGGGCAAAATGGTCATTTGACAGTCAAAAGTTCAAATTTTTGGTCAACATATCATTTTGAAGCCACAAACATCATTTGATCAATGCTTGATCATGATTCTCAAAATTTGGCTCAGAAATCATCAAAGATGCAAAAGTTGCTATATTTGGACAGCTGAAAAAGTCAACTGAAATTGACCAGGGCATAACTTTCACATGGATTATCAGAAAAATTCCATCCAAAGCTCATTTTGAAGAGAAAGACATTTCCTACAATTCATCTTCATATTTCAAGTCCAAGAAATGCTCTCACAAAAAGTTATCAATTTCAACATTATAGGTCATTTTCAAAAGTCAACAAAAAGGGACTTTAAGTCAAAGGCCATAACTTGATATTGGTAAATCAAAATGACATGGGACCAAAGGCATTGGTTAAAGGACTCAAAGAACTTTCCAAAATGTCCAAGAACATGTGAAAAGCTTAAAAATTGAGTAAGTTATGCCTTGTGGAAGTTGGGAAATGTTTGGGAACTTTGAAAAGTCAACATTGATGCAAAAGGCCTAAAAATGCAAATGGGCCCATTTTTCTTCCAAGTTTCTTCATGCCAAGCCTATGCACGACCATTAGGCCCAAAGGGAATTATTTTCATATTTTTTAATTATTTATTTGAATTTATATTAATATTAATTCATTTAAATCATATTAAATATGTGAAAAATATAAACTTAACCTAAACAAATCTTTTTATGCATGATTTGGCCTCTATAACTCGTGCACATGCCAATAGGGAAAGTTTTGATGAGATTTGGGCATGATTGAACCAAAAACCATGAAAAAAGATTCAAAAAAAAGATCTTCCAAAATCAAAGATTGAAAACAATTATTGCCATGGATTTTGTGTAATATTCTTAACCTAAAAGCTTGGCTATATAATCAGAAGCAAAGACCTAATGCAAAGGGACTGCAAGCTGCGCCCAAACAAGCCATTGCATATTGAAAAATTTTCTTAAAAACTCAAATCTGAAAAGTGCCTTAGAGGTCGATTCAAGCTCCCATTCTTGTCCCATCATCATCCTGAGACATCCTTGAACGTCTCTCATCATTAACAACAACCAAAACGCCTTGAATTGGTACCCCTAAGTCAAACTGTTCATCAAAATTTCTGAATTCGCATAGCATGATTCAAGCATATTTGTGCATTTTTATTTATGTATTCATGATCACAATGATGTTTCTAAGCTAACTGACATGTTTGATTGCATTTTCATTAGCCATACGTGAATCCACCATGCGCGTTTTTTAGGGTTACAGGTTTCTGAAATTGGGGATTTTGTATAGAGGAAAAATCAGGACCCATGAATACCATGGTTGAGCTCAGTGCTTAGAGACGAAGAAGAACATATACTCGCGAACAATTTATGAAGCCCATGGTTCTAATCGCTATTTTCTTGTAGGTTGCTTAAGGCCACGCATCCAAAACCGTGGCTAAAGGGTCTTGTTTCAGAAACAATGGGGAAGATGACGCGCTGGCAACCACTGAGTAGTTCATTCAAATTTGCGCGCGTTTTAGTTAATGGGCGTTGGTTTTGCTTTTTCATTATTTGTTTATAATAATATATCAATTAAAGCGCTTGGCTCAGTGGTAACACGTTGTGCATGTAACATCAAAGACCTGGGTTCAAATCCCAGGTCTGGCAAAATTCAATACTATTTTTCAATATGAGGTCCTATGCTTTGCTAATGTCCAGGACTACCATGTTCCATCCAGATCAGGCCATACACGCGTCTAACACGTACAGATCCATGGCTAAGATTCAAAGAGCACCATACATCAGGTCAACTGCATCACACACAATCCAAAAAGTCAGCGAATGTCAAAGCCTAATGGGCCTGAAATGCTAAGGCCTGACCTCACAAATTGGGGCTACACCCCACCTTGGTTTGCATTTTTTTTATATTTTTCTTCTTACTTTTATTTTTGTTATTTTATTTATTTTATTGTTTTAACATAATTAACTTATTTTTCTACAAAATATAAAAACACTCAAAAAATCAGAAAAGGCCAAAGAAATTAATAAATATTTATGTATTAATTATTTTCATAATAAATGCTTATAATTATTTAGTTTAATTAGGTTATAGTTTTAATCTTTTAATAAAAATAAAAAAAAAATAGAATTTAGGTTTAATAACTTTTCATTTTCTTTTTTTAATTTTCCCCTTTTTTCCACAGTAATAATTATTTATTTATTTATTTTCCTATTTAAATTGTACATAAATAAATTAGGGTTTAATTTAGATTATATTTTAATTCTTTCATAATAAATAAAAAAATATTAGAATTAGGGTTTGCCGTTTAATTTAATTTCAATTAACTCCTTTTTCTCATTAAATCTAAAAAACACAAAAATACCATTCTCATTTAATTTTAATTTTAAATTCCTTATTAATTTTAATTGTTTGCAAAAGGGTCCAACGCCCTAGTTTTGTTTTAATTCCCTTATTTCGCGCATTTATTTTATTATCGCTTATTATAATTTTGTAAATCTCCCAAAGCCATGTAACTTTACTTTTTCGCACTTTTATTTATTTCGCATTATTTACTTTTCCGCTAAATCGGGTCCGGTTTAATTTTGGCGATGTGGACCCGCGCCTTTGTAATAGCCTTAGATTTATTTTCCGCAAACTTATAACTGTTAAATATGCATGCAAGAATGAATGGCCCTAATTAAAATCAAGCGTAGATCACAAATAAACATGACAAGACAAATAATTGAAACATGACACACAATGCGCACACACCACCCCTAGGGTACGCCTCACTGTTGCCTTTCGAAAGGTGGTCGTCGAGTAGAGGATGTCTTAGTAAGTCCTCATGATCCGGGAACCTGGCATGAGGGTAGCTTCTAAGGTGTCTTCCCATTGCTCTGGTGATCACCATGTCCCTAAAACTCGAATTGACCCGAACACCTCCAACGGTGGTGCTACCTACCTCTCAATGGTGGGATGACACTACTTTTAAGGACATTTACACAGACGAATTCCTTAGGGTATGTAGGTTCTCAAGGATACTTGCTCTCTTCAAAATAAATCAAAAATCTTTTCACACCGACACTTTTCAAAAGCTTTCAAAACAAACTTTTCAAACACTCTGACGCATGAGTCGATCTGAAATTTTTTTCAAAGAAACTTTTAAACCCACATTGAAAAGCAAACAATTTTGAAAACACATTGAGCAAGTATCTAAGAGCCCATGGATAACCATGGATAGAAAGGGTGCTAACACCTTCCCTTTCTATAACCTACCTCCCGAACCGAGAGCAATCTCTTTAAGGAATTTTTCTGTGCTTTTGTCCTTTCCATTTGGAGAAAATAAAAGACGGTGGCGACTCTTGCTTCCGCGACATTTCGCGAACCAGCGTTAAACAGTCAGTTCCAGATCCACCGATCACAGAACTGGCGACTCTGCTGGGGACCCTTTATAAAGTGAGGTGTACCTTAGGGTTAGTTCATAACTGTGTTTTCAATTGTATTGACTTGTCTGCTTTAAATTTGTGGGTCGCATGGGAGTTACATAGATCCTAACCCGGATCTGGGGATACCCTGTTTAGGTAGCATAAGCTGTGAGGGACCTGTCCGGCGTAGACCGACACGGGTGAAACAGTGGCTACGTTGGTGTGGCACCTTGGTCTGTACCGATATCCCTTGTGTTGCAACGAGGAGAATATGGGTCTTCTGAGGAGTCATTAAGCACCAACAACCTTAGAACCTTAAATGACACAACTTGGCCATTAGAATAGTAGCAGTATGCTACGCCCATTGAGGCTAAACTCTCATGATGGTTCTGGCCGCAAGAAAAGATTGCGATGCTGGAGTTATGACCGATTGAGGGTAGTCAATGATATTGGGATCCTCTAAGAACCCGGTTACTTTGATAGGACAGGTATGAACCAACCAACTGAAAGATGGTAACACCTAGACCCCATGCTGGCCTAAACTCTAAGGGCTTCTCTTGTGTGACTTGTGTGCCTTCGTACTTGATTATCTGCATGCTTGTTACCTGACGCTTGTTTCTTGCAGGTTTTGTCTATAGTCCTTAATGGGGACTCATAACAGGGTACTAAGTTTCTTGCAGGTTATGTTTTAAGTCCTTAACTGGGACTCATGACAGGTTTACTTGAGTTTCTTGCAGGTTTTGGTTTGCAGTCCTTAATTGGGACTCATAACAGGGCTACTTACATTACCCCATGCATACCATAACATCATACCATTGCATACATCCTAACCCATTTCAAGGATCTCAAGGGCTTGTGATGCAGGTCACGATGAATCAAACATCTAGCAAGGGGCAAAGAGGATTTATTTTCCTCTAGCCAAAGTTGTCAGAGGCTATGACCCACTTGATATGGTGAGCTCTGACTCTTGAAGAAGGTTCCCTTAACCAAGGTTGTATGGAAATCAAAACCAGACATGATGACTAAAGTCAGGGGCTATGACCCACTGGATATGGTGAGCCTTTGACCCTTCAAGAAGAATCCTCAACAGCATGGGTTTCCTTCAATCAAAGCTACCGATTTCAAATCTTAACAAGTTTCTCTGTTTACCCCGCGAGGTCTTTGAAATCATTACATGCATGTCATACACATCATTACATAACAGGAATCTTTGTTGCAGGTCACTTACCTTTCTCGCTGTTTATTTCAGCAATGGCCTTCCAACCAGATAACCAGAACTTTCTTGATCAAGAGACTCGGTGCGGGGAAATCCTCCTGAATCTATCCAAGGGGCAGGAGGAGCTAAGGACACTTCTCACGGAGACCCCCGTCAGGGGCAATGCTGAGGATGGAAAGTTGGAACACCTACAAGCTGAGATGGATGCTATGAAAGCCCAGATGCTGGGACAGAGGAATGTCATTCACTGCCTAGTTCAAAGACAAGAGGAGCTCTGGTTTCTCTTCAACCAACTGCTTCAGGGTAACCTACTGGGGCAAACATCTGAGGGTAAAAAGCCATTCATCATCCAATCATCCTCGAGACAAGAGGATAAGGGGAAAGCTCCTCAAATGACTCCAGTGCCACAAATTCAGCGCCAACCTCGCCAAGTTCAGCCAGACAAGCCCAGGAGGCAATTCACCCAGCTCAACATGTCGCTGTTTCAAGCTTTGCAACGCCTATTGAGGTTGAATCTGATTACATTAAAGGCTCATCCCCGGAACCCCAACACGGCATCTCCGGCCTATGATCCCAATAAGAGGTGTGCCTACCACTCTGCTAGCCCAGGACATGATACCAATGAATGTTGGGAGCTGAGGAACAAAATCCAGAACCTGATCGATGAAGGGACAGTGGAGTTCACGCAAGATGGACAGGTTGAATTTTTCTACCATTCCTCCAAGGCTCATCAGTTAAAGTGACAAGCTCCAAGACTAGGAAACTTTTGTTCATTCGAATGTTCAAGTGGCAATTCTCTTTTGTTCAAACATTTACTCATTGTTAAAACATTGTTATTTCATTAATGCATCGCTTATGTCTATTTTGAATCAATATATTCGCATTCACTATATGCAAATTGTTTTCATATTTTTTCTGATGTCAACTCTTGATCTAAAATTCTAAGCCTCTTGAGGGAGGATGACGAAAACGATACCACGATCTTTACAGTATGCTTTTGAACAGACCCCGCTGATGAGGCACAGGCATTGTTTCAATCCCTAAACACTGGAGTTATAAGGATGATAATCCCTCGTCAACCCATCTGAGCCAAAGAAGTAGGAGTTTTTATTTTCGAAAATCGAAACCTTAATCATAACCAGGGGCAGGGTAGTCTCTCAGTTGATCCAAGTGCATAACGAATGGCACCAAAGAAGTCTTTACAAAACGAAGAAAGACAGTGATGGTTCCAAATAATCAATAAATAAAGGCAGTCATTACTCCTCAAAAAAAAAAACCCATTAAGTCAAAACCCATGAAGGAGACTTACAAAACTGGGGCATCCCGCTGACTGTAATTCCCAAAAAGGAAACAGTTCAGGCAAAAAAAGAAAGGGATAACAAAAAAAATCAGACAAGAAAGAGGTCTTACCAACCCTCAACAAGAAAGGAATGACTGCCTATTCAAAATAAATCATCAACATCCGAATCATCACCGGAAAATCAGAGCAAAGACTCAAACAAGAACTAACGTATGATCAACTGAGTGTAGGTTTGGAGAACATCACGAAGAGTGGGTGGGTACAAATAATTTGAGCCTTTATCCTTTGTTTCTTAAACCGTGAACCAGGCCACGTTACAACCCTTAAAAGTCCTAGCTGAAGCATGGGTTAGTTCGAAAGCATACTGTTACGAAAGGTATCCTGACTCCTTAAGGCTTACGGTAAATACGGAGTTGACATCACGTTTTACAAACATTCATTTGTTTTATGAAAAAGAATGCATTTTCAAAATCTTCAAGACAGACATAGGCTTTGCATTTTTAACATAACTTTGTTTGCATATGACTTTTTGTTTGAACAGCATAGAAGTTCGCACGACGAACGCCTAATGAACAGAAGTACCTCCAATCAAGGGGCAGACATGACCATGGTCCATTATCTGGGGCAGTCCAATCAAGATTCGGAGAATCTCTCAAAGGTCAAATAGCTTGGGGAAAATCTCCGCCTGAGCCACTAGGGGCATTGGACATGAATTCCCAGCAACGAATCTTGCCTGATCAAATACCTTCTGGTGGCATGACAAAACACTTCTAACAGGGGCAACTCCCTACATTCTGAGAACATGGACATAGTCGAAAAGATACTACGCAAAATCAAAGACCCGCTAGGTCGACGTACCTAGGCAAAAATAAGGGCTTCCCGGCGAACCAAAAGGGTTCGGGCAAAATGAAGGGATGAAATGAAAAAATCTGTACACCCGGCAGGTCAAAAACCTGAAAAGGCGGCTTGGGCAAAAAAGGGTATCCCGGTGGACTGAAAACCCGAAAGGGCGGTCCAGGCAAACATTAGGGATCAAAACGTACGACTATGTCCTGTCGTCTTGTCACCTGCCTACCAGAAGGAGGTGGGTCCATCAACAACTATCAGCACCTCACAGGTCCTCCTCTCCCTACATCAGAAACAGGGGCAATAAAGAGTTGTCCAAGCAATCTAGTTATGCTGTCCTCCAAGGTACCAAAGTAGGTTCAGTTGAAAAACATAACCAGACATCCCAACTCCCCAGAGAGTGAGCCAGCAAGTCAGTGCACTCTCCCCAAGCTATATTGTCAAACTTAAGGAAGTTAGGTATCCTCCAGCAGATCTCAACATTCTCCAGCATATACGGACATTCTTAACAAGCATCCCCGGCAGTCTTGGCCCAAAGATTGTTCCCCGGCGGTATACCAGACATTCAGTGGAGTCACTTCCAATACAGTTCAAAACTTCCCCAGGAGAGTCCAATTAGTTTCCCCAGGAAAGTTGGAATTCATATATCCCCAAGCAATAAGCTTATCCCCAGTAGATTCTGGAAGCTTATTCTCGCAGAGCACGAACGCGTCTCCCGACTTTATTCAAAGAGTTATTTCCTTAACAGGATATAACTGGGTTATCCTCAGCCAAAAGCCACGGAAAGAGCGTCGTCGACAAATTCTTCCGATCCCCAGCAAACTATTATCAACACTCAGCAAGGCATCCCTCTCCCCACAGAGTATGGCTTCCCAGCATGGTCGCTAGAGTATCTTTTCTCCCCGCAGAATCCTCCATTTGCCAAGTTTATTCCGCAACGGAGTCATCTTCTCCTACCGGTATTCTTGCAGTTATCATCCCCAGCGGAAGCAAAATCTATTCTTCAACATCAGCCCATGATATGACTTCCCGGCACCCGTCAAGGATTTACTTTCCTAGACGAAAACAAACATTCATAAACATCACACTTCCATACATCATTATAGCATGCATAGACGCAACATATCTCACAAATCTCCTTTATGTTGAGAACATCATTGCTTGATCCATATCATGCATTGCATATGACTGACTTTTACTTTTCAGGAAAGATGCAGTTTAAAGTCTCAATCACATTTCAAGACCTAGACCGGTTCAGTTAAATCGACCCTAAGATTTTCCTGATTCTTACCCAGTCCAAGGCCTTCTCTGGTTCAGTCAGATCGACCCTAAGATCTCCCTGATTCTTGTCCAGTTGAAGATTTCAAGACCTAGACCGGTTCAGTTAAATCGATCCTAAGATTTTCCTGATTCTTACCCAGTCCAAGGCCTTCTCTGGTTCAGTCAGATCGACCCTAAGATCTCCCTGATTCTTGTCCAGTTGAAGATTTCAAGACCTAGACCGGTTCAGTTAAATCGACCCTAAGATTTTCCTGATTCTTACCCAGTCCAAGGCCTTCTCTGGTTCAGTCAGATCGACCCTAAGATCTCCCTGATTCTTGTCCAGTTGAAGATTTCAAGACCTAGACCGGTTCAGTTAAATCGACCCTAAGATTTTCCTGATTCTTACCCAGTCCAAGGCCTTCTCTGGTTCAGTCAGATCGACCCTAAGATCTCCCTGATTCTTGTCCAGTTGAAGATTTCAAGACCTAGACCGGTTCAGTTAAATCGATCCTAAGATTTTCCTGATTCTTACCCAGTCCAAGGCCTTCTCTGGTTCAGTCAGATCGACCCTAAGATCTCCCTGATTCTTGTCCAGTTGAAGATTTCAAGACCTAGACCGGTTCAGTTAAATCGACCCTAAGATTTTCCTGATTCTTACCCAGTCCAAGGCCTTCTCTGGTTCAGTCAGATCGACCCTAAGATCTCCCTGATTCTTGTCCAGTTGAAGATTTCAAGACCTAGACCGGTTCAGTTAAATCGATCCTAAGATTTTCCTGATTCTTACCCAGTCCAAGGCCTTCTCTGGTTCAGTCAGATCGACCCTAAGATCTCCCTGATTCTTGTCCAGTTGAAGATTTCAAGACCTAGACCGGTTCAGTTAAATCGACCCTAAGATTTTCCTGATTCTTATCCAGTCAAAGGCCTTCTCTGGTTCAGTCAGATCGACCCTAAGATCTCCCTGATTCTTGTCCAGTTGAAGATTTCAAGACCTAGACCGGTTCAGTTAAATCGACCCTAAGATTTTCCTGATTCTTATCCAGTCAAAGGCCTTCTCTGGTTCAGTCAGATCGACCCTAAGATCTCCCTGATTCTTGTCCAGTTGAAGATTTCAAGACCTAGACCGGTTCAGTTAAATCGACCCTAAGATTTTCCTGATTCTTACCCAGTCCAAGGCCTTCTCTGGTTCAGTCAGATCGACCCTAAGATCTCCCTGATTCTTGTCCAGTTGAAGATTTCAAGACCTAGACCGGTTCAGTTAAATCGACCCTAAGATTTTCCTGATTCTTACCCAGTCTAAGGCCTTCTCTGGTTCAGTCAGATCGACCCTAAGATCTCCCTGATACTTATCCAGTTGAAGATGTTTCAAGACCTAGACCGGTTCAGTTAAATCGACCCTAAGATTTTCCTGATTCTTACCCAGTCCAAGGCCTTCTCTGGTTCAGTCAGATCGACCCTAAGATCTCCCTGATTCTTGTCCAGTTGAAGATTTCAAGACCTAGACCGGTTCAGTTAAATCGACCCTAAGATTTTCCTGATTCTTACCCAGTCCAAGGCCTTCTCTGGTTCAGTCAGATCGACCCTAAGATCTCCCTGATACTTATCCAGTTGAAGATGTTTCAAGACCTAGACCGGTTCAGTTAAATCGACCCTAAGATTTTCCTGATTCTTACCCAGTCCAAGGCCTTCTCTGGTTCAGTCAGATCGACCCTAAGATCTCCCTGATACTTATCCAGTTGAAGATGTTTCAAGACCTAGACCGGTTCAGTTAAATCGATCCTAAGATTTTCCTGATTCTTACCCAGTCCAAGGCCTTCTCTGGTTCAGTCAGATCGACCCTAAGATCTCCCTGATTCTTATTCCAGTAGAAGACACCCAAGATTTTTCTCAACAAGCGTTGTTGAAGTTAAAGACACCCAGGATTTTTCTCAACAAGCGTTGTTGAAGATAAAGTCGCCCAAGGTTCTCTTACCATTCATGCTAAGGTAGTAACCATCCCTGGTTCATTCATCAGCGTTTGAAGCTCCAGACTCAGCTCCTGTAACCAGTCAGGACACATCTATACCAAGCATCTGAAAACCAGCTCCTGCAACATGTCAGGTACTCATTTGTTCTTTTGCAGGTATGCAGGTTCTCGCTAAGGAATCTCCTACGCGATCAACATCCAGATGGCATCTATAAGCCCATCATCCTATCCAGCAATCTCCAAATGGCATCTATAAGCCCATTCCCCCATCACCGTCACTAGGTGAGCGCAAATTTCTGGGCACTCTAGTGTTCAATCATCTTCTACCCTCGGATTACGAAAGGCACGTCAGCCAATCTGCATCCTCAGGTCTAAGAAGATTGAACAGGGGCAACT
Organism: Vicia faba; assembly: GCA_948472305.1. Taxonomy (NCBI): domain Eukaryota; kingdom Viridiplantae; phylum Streptophyta; class Magnoliopsida; order Fabales; family Fabaceae; genus Vicia; species Vicia faba. The sequence continues at coordinate 34,151,951 of OX451741.1, read as the reverse complement.
GTTGTACCCCAAAATTTGCCCTCCCATATTCTTCAAGGATTTGTCAAGCCAGGTCACAAAATTCCCCAAGGGTTGTGTAGCTCAACTGTCTCCTATACAGTCAAAACTAGGGTTTGAGTTCTGGTCAAGCAAAGGAACTTTTCAAAGGCCCAATCAAGTCTCATATGCCTACAAAGATGGTCAAGAACCCTCATGTCAAGTTTCAAGGCATTCAGCTCAAAATTGCACAGTCAAAACCCTAGATTGCACTACAGTCAACTGTAGGGGCAAAATGGTCATTTGACAGTCAAAAGTTCAAATTTTTGGTCAACATATCATTTTGAAGCCACAAACATCATTTGATCAATGCTTGATCATGATTCTCAAAATTTGGCTCAGAAATCATCAAAGATGCAAAAGTTGCTATATTTGGACAGCTGAAAAAGTCAACTGAAATTGACCAGGGCATAACTTTCACATGGATTATCAGAAAAATTCCATCCAAAGCTCATTTTGAAGAGAAAGACATTTCCTACAATTCATCTTCATATTTCAATTCCAAGAAATGCTCTCACAAAAAGTTATCAATTTCAACATTATAGGTCATTTTCAAAAGTCAACAAAAAGGGACTTTAAGTCAAAGGCCATAACTTGAGCTTGGTAAATCAAAATGACATGGGACCAAAGGAATTGGTTAAAGGACTCAAAGACCTTTCCAAAATGTCCAAGAACATGTGAAAAGCTTAAAAATTGAGTAAGTTATGCCTTGTGGAAGTTGGGAAATTTTTGGGAACTTTGAAAAGTCAACATTGATGCAAAAGGCCTAAAAATGCAAATGGGCCCATTTTTCTTCCAAGTTTCTTCATGCCAAGCCTATGCACGACCATTAGGCCCAAAGGGAAGTATTTTCATATTTTTTAATTATTTATTTGAATTTATATTAATATTAATTCATTTAAATCATATTAAATATTTGAAAAATATAAACTTAACCTAAACAAATCTTTTTATGCATGATTTGGCCTCTATAACTCGTGCACATGCCAATAGGGAAAGTTTTGATGAGATTTGGGCATGATTGAACCAAAAACCATGAAAAAAGATTCAAAAAAAAGATCTTCCAAAATCAAAGATTGAAAACAATTATTGCCATGGATTTTGTGTAATATTCTTAACCTAAAAGCTTGGCTATATGATCAGAAGTAAAGACCTAATGCAAAGGGACTGCAAGCTGCGCCCAAACAAGCCATTGCATATTGAAAATTTTTCTTAAAAACTCAAATCTGAAAAGTGCCTTAGAGGTCGATTCAAGCTCCCATTCTTGTCCCATCATCATCCTGAGACATCCTTGAACGTCTCTCAATCATTAACAACAACCAAAACGCCTTGAATTGGTACCCCTAAGTCAAACTGTTCATCAAAATTTCTGAATTCGCATAGCATGATTCAAGCATATTTGTGCATTTTTATTTATGTATTCATGATCACAATGATGTTTCTAAGCTAACTGACATGTTTGATTGCATTTTCATTAGCCATACGTGAATCCACCATGCGCGTTTTTTAGGGTTACAGGTTTCTGAAATTGGGGATTTTGTATAGAGGAAAAATCAGGACCCATGAATACCATGGTTGAGCTCAGTGCTTAGAGACGAAGAAGAACATATACTCGCGAACAATTTATGAAGCCCATGGTTCTAATCGCTATTTTCTTGTAGGTTGCTTAAGGCCACGCATCCAAAACCGTGGCTAAAGGGTCTTGTTTCAGAAACAATGGGGAAGATGACGCGCTGGCAACCACTGAGTGGTTCATTCAAATTTGCGCGCGTTTTAGTTAATGGGCGTTGGTTTTGCTTTTTCATTATTTGTTTATAATAATATATCAATTAAAGCGCTTGGCTCAGTGGTAACACGTTGTGCATGTAACATCAAAGACCTGGGTTCAAATCCCAGGTCTGGCAAAATTCAATACTATTTTTCAATATGAGGTCCTATGCTTTGCTAATGTCCAGGACTACCATGTTCCATCCAGATCAGGCCATACACGCGTCTAACACGTACAGATCCATGGCTAAGATTCAAAGAGCACCATACATCAGGTCAACTGCATCACACACAATCCAAAAAGTCAGCGAATGTCAAAGCCTAATGGGCCTGAAATGCTAAGGCCTGACCTCACAAATTGGGGCTACACCCCACCTTGGTTTGCATTTTTTTTATATTTTTCTTCTTACTTTTATTTTTGTTATTTTATTTATTTTATTGTTTTAACATAATTAACTTATTTTTCTACAAAATATAAAAACACTCAAAAAATCAGAAAAGGCCAAAGAAATTAATAAATATTTATGTATTAATTATTTTCATAATAAATGCTTATAATTATTTAGTTTAATTAGGTTATAGTTTTAATCTTTTAATAAAAATAAAAAAAAATAGAATTTAGGTTTAATAACTTTTCATTTTCTTTTTTTAATTTTCCCCTTTTTTCCACAGTAATAATTATTTATTTATTTATTTTCCTATTTAAATTGTACATAAATAAATTAGGGTTTAATTTAGATTATATTTTAATTCTTTCATAATAAATAAAAAAATATTAGAATTAGGGTTTGCCGTTTAATTTAATTTCAATTAACTCCTTTTTCTCATTAAATCTAAAAAACACAAAAATACCATTCTCATTTAATTTTAATTTTAAATTCCTTATTAATTTTAATTGTTTGCAAAAGGGTCCAACGCCCTAGTTTTGTTTTAATTCCCTTATTTCGCGCATTTATTTTATTATCGCTTATTATAATTTTGTAAATCTCCCAAAGCCATGTAACTTTACTTTTTCGCACTTTTATTTATTTCGCATTATTTACTTTTCCGCTAAATCGGGTCCGGTTTAATTTTGGCGATGTGGACCCGCGCCTTTGTAATAGCCTTAGATTTATTTTCCGCAAACTTATAACTGTTAAATATGCATGCAAGAATGAATGGCCCTAATTAAAATCAAGCGTAGATCACAAATAAACATGACAAGACAAATAATTGAAACATGACACACAATGCGCACACACCACCCCTAGGGTACGCCTCACTGTTGCCTTTCGAAAGGTGGTCGTCGAGTAGAGGATGTCTTAGTAAGTCCTCATGATCCGGGAACCTGGCATGAGGGTAGCTTCTAAGGTGTCTTCCCATTGCTCTGGTGATCACCATGTCCCTAAAACTCGAATTGACCCGAACACCTCCAACGGTGGTGCTACCTACCTCTCAATGGTGGGATGACACTACTTTTAAGGACATTTACACAGACGAATTCCTTAGGGTAGGTAGGTTCTCAAGGATACTTGCTCTCTTCAAAACAAATCAAAAATCTTTTCACACCGACACTTTTCAAAAGCTTTCAAAACAAACTTTTCAAACACTCTGACGCATGAGTCGATCTGAAATTTTTTTCAAAGAAACTTTTAAACCCACATTGAAAAGCAAACAATTTTGAAAACACATTGAGCAAGTATCTAAGAGCCCATGGATAACCATGGATAGAAAGGGTGCTAACACCTTCCCTTTCTATAACCTACCTCCCGAACCGAGAGCAATCTCTTTAAGGAATTTTTCTGTGCTTTTGTCCTTTCCATTTGGAGAAAATAAAAGACGGTGGCGACTCTTGCTTCCGCGACATTTCGCGAACCAGCGTTAAACAGTCAGTTCCAGATCCACCGATCACAGTATCCACTCTTGTTATCTATCTTATGGGTGTGTTTAATCTATGCTTACTGTCGACTATACTACTGAAGGGAGAATGCATGCAAAAGAAAAGGGAAAAGAATGTAGGGAAAATAAAATTGTGCTCGCTTGGGCCCTACCCTAATGCCTACGTATCCTTTTTGAGGAATCAGAGCTACCGTAGTTTGGCTCATATGTTTTTGTTTGTTTGTGTTTTTTGTGGACGAAGTTAATTCCGCCTTCTGCCGCAGCTCGACCTTTGGAGACTTATGCATTGGCACAGAAGTAAATTAATCGTGTCCTTACCTGAAAAGGGATTTTTAAATGAAAGGTGCTCGAGCGCACAAAAGATTTTGAGTTGGTTTATATTTTGTTGTAGATATTTTTTGTGGACGAAGTTAATTCCGCCTTCTGCCGCAGCTTGACCTTTGGAGACTTATGCGTTGGCATAGAAGTAAATTAATCGTGTCCTTACCTGAAAAGGGTTTTTAAGAATGGTGCTCGAGCGCACAATGGTTTGAATTTGTTTTGTATTTTCGTTGTAGATGATGACTGATTGACCTCAAGAGAGAGATATTAGCCATTTTTCTACTTAGTCATGAAAGGAGTCTTTGAGAATTGAACCACACCTATGCTTGAGATGAAGAACAATAAGATCGAGAAGAGACCCGCTTATCATTTCCCGTACTAAGCAAAAGCATGACTCTCATCAGTAGTTTTTTAAGTGTTTTGAAATTTGAAAGAAAAGAAGTTTTAGTTTTAGATGCATATGTGAAAGGGAAATAAAAGTCAAAAGGAGACTAACTTACTTCTAAACCTAATGTTATTATGTATTGTTTGACCTAAAGTTAGAATTTTGAGGGAATTCTACCTAATGTTAGCATGCATATGGATTGCGGTAAAGTAAGAATAAAATAGAGTTGTGACGATACCGAACGGAGAAGGTCCGTTGCCTCTTCGACGCCACGCAAGTGATAAGAAAATTCTACCAAAGTTTCCTCGAACGAGTGATTGAAGAATTAACCCCGGGCATTCCACATTGCAAGAGTTATATTGATGCTATCACAAAAATCTTGACTAAAAAGTCAATAAAATGATTACCAAATATGAAAAATAAAATAGAAAAAATTTTAATCGAAATTCTAAAAAGAAATTCTAAAGAAATCTAAAATATTCTATTGTTTTGTATCATTTTATTATCAATTAAGATAAAGAAAAAAAAATTAAACTAAAAGAAAAACTAAAATAAAAAGAAAGAAAAATTAGAAGAGTCAGGAGGTATGAGCTGAATTCAGGGGTGTAGTGCAGTAATTTGCCCAAAAGGATTTTTTGTTCACAAGCTTCAATCTCAAAAAAAATGTGCTATAGGCTTATGGAGAAGGGAGATTTGGTCCAGCCCTTATTTCTTTTACTTGTTTTATTTGTTTTTATTTGTTTATTAAGAATTAACAATTAATGAGGAGATAGAAAAAAGAAATAAAACAAATATAATTAAAAAAAAGAAAAGAAAATATATGAAAATTGAAAAAGGGTTTAAGGTTAGGAATTGCCATATGCTCCTCATTCCTCTCTTCTCTCGCGGCGCCGCTCACCACCTTCTTCGATTCACAACCTTTTCTCATCGCCGACCTTCGCCTTGATCTACCGTCATCGTAACATCATCCTATTTCTGTTCTTCTTCAACGAATCTGCTTCTCGATCTGTCGCTTCCATTTCCGATGAACCAACACCGTTGCAGTCCGATCTCGGGTTCTTCCCCCTGGAGATGGTGCAGATTCACTTCTCAGACCAAATTAGAGCCGCTAATTCAAACCCCCATTCACCTTCTCTTTTCTGTATTTAATTTAACAAAGAAAGTTTCCATTGGAAACTCAGCCTCGTCAATCTCCTCAACATGGATGAGGGTAACCACGCGGCGCAGCCATGGCACTGGAGGTTAGGGCAAACCGCGATATCACGAAAGAAAATCAGGGAATCAGGGAATTGGATTCTTCCAGGTATATGAGTTCTTATACCTTTGTATCTCATTTCTTCTTCTTCTTTCTGAGTTTCAGATTTGCCCGTGTTGTTGTGATGCGAACTCCATTGATACTGGAATTGTATATTGTTGCAGAAGGTTGGAGTCGTCGAAGATAAAGATTTAAGATGTTATGCTGGTTGCGATTTTCAGAACTGATGTACAGAATCAATGATTTTGATTGAAGATTTGATGATGCTGAAACACTTTGATGTTGATGCAGGAAGAGATTGACTATTACAAATTATTGAAGCTTTGAGGTACCATGAACGAAATGTGGTTACGCAGAATTGATGACGATGATGATGAAGTTGTATCAAGAAAATGGAACAGAGGGAGAAGATTTAGTTTGAAGGTGAAAGATTGATGGTATGGTTTAAAGATGGATGATGATAATGGAGAAAACTCAAAGAATACAACAAGATTTTTTTGATACTTTTATGGTGACTCTTCTGCAGAAATTGAAGAATGAAGATGAGAGGAGAAGAGATAATTTTTATGTGATTCTTCTGCAAGTTTCAGAATGAGATGACTGAGAGGTAATTCTGTTTTTTTATTCTGTTAGCAAACAGTTAGAGCCTTTGAATTCGTTAGCTGTTAGTTGGAAAGTTAGTTAGGATTTGGGAAATGGAAAGTTGGTTATAGTTAGTTATGGGTTGTTAGATGTTATGGTTTGCTTGGTTATAGAATTCTATTAGGAGTTTGAGAAGTTAGTTATGAATTTGGTTAGGGAATGGGAAGTGTAGTGTATGTGTTATGATTTTGATAAATTGGTTTGATTTAAGCACATAACACTTGGTGTAATTGCTGATTTTTGTACTTCAAATTGAATTAACTTGAATATACATTGGCACTGAACAGGCTTGGAAAATGGTTATTTATGCAGGTTTTCTTTTGGTATGAAACATGGACTGAGGCTTGGACATAACCAGGTTGGAATGGGGCAATCTTGGAAGATAGTGGTTTTGAAGATAAATAAGTTTTGAAATGATGGAGACCTCGATTTAGAATTCTTTAGCCTTAGACCACTTGAATATTTAATGTAAATTCTTGTTTTTGATTTAGTAATCTTGGATGTAAACGGCCTTTTGAAATCTTCTCTTGTAATGTTCTAATGACACCGCTTGTAAATTGCATGGTTATGACCTCGAATGAACGAGAATGAATTTGGATAACCCTTTGACAAATCATGAGTAATGCTTTAGAACTTGTAAAGGTCATATTATTGAATGAATGTGAACCCTTGAATTTTAATGATGAAGCCCAAATATTCCAAGTAATCTTTTCTTCTAAATTGCCTTTTGTATCTCCAAGATCTTTTAATTTTGTGTTACATATAACTCCATGGTTGTTATATGAATTTAATAAGAGCCTCTTCCAAGAACAAATTTGTAGTGTCGAGTTTCTTTGCTTTTGAATGAAAACATGCCTAAACACCTCCAAACGAACGAACGAACCTTGCATCTTTCTTAATCCTCACTTCAGAACTATAATTGAAGAAGCTTTAGATTTTGATCTTGATGTATTCTGAAATGAAGTCCCCCAAAGCATATTATATCACAAGTAAGCGAATAGACACGACAAAAAGCTTTGCATCATAAAGTGTACAAACTTCCAATTTGCAAATAGTATCCCATTGCATCTTCTTCTCTTGCCTAGATCTCGTGAACATACAAGGAATAGCTAAACCTCATTTGATGAAGAAAGGACCATTTGAAATAGTAACTTGTAAAAGATACGATTTTCTTACATGATAACCTTTTTGTATGACATATTGAAGCATCCTTGAACAAGAACTTAATGGCCATGGATATATCAAAATCTTCAACCATTTGCACTTTAAGTAATTATAGAACCCCTTTGAAATTTATTGAAGAACAAATACATATGGAATCCCTCTTTAAGTCTATATGATTATGGAAATAAATCATCATTCACGTGGAGGTGATAAGTATAAGACGATGTTCCTCACTGCTCAAGCTTGCAGCCTTTTGAGATAGCCTTGGGATGACTCACAATTGAAACAACAAGTATTTGATGAGAACCAAAAATTGTAGCACTAAAAGAAGTCCACAATGTTAGAGAAGGAGAGGCTCAAGATAACCACAAGATCGAGCCTTAATCTAATGACCCCCAGTTGAAGCATAATGGACGAAAAATCCTAATTCTTAATCCTTAAAGAAAGATTGCAACTTGATGTCGAGAAGAAAGAATACCACTGTAGTTTAATGATAAAGAAGTCTAGAAAATAAAACCCTAGCTTCAAACAAATTATTAATGGAGAAATCAACCGAAACAAGCTTGTGCGAAGATGAGAGCCTTAAAGCCATACACCAACCCTTATTCCTCGAAATCCATGATCTTATGCCAATTTATTGATTAATGATGCATGATGTGTTAGATGACCTAATGGAAATTATATATGTGAGAAAAATGCAAAAATGCGTAAGCCAGATAGGAAGTAAAAGGGTAGGACAAATTTGGGGTATTACAGCTGCCCCATATTTAATCGTCTTAAACCTGAAAGTACGATTGGCACATGCCTTTCGGAAGTTCAAGGTTGAAGATGATTAAATATGAATGCCAAAAAATTTGTCCTGAGGGAGAAAGAGTAAGTGTTTTCTTTATTTATTTTTGTGTTATCTGCTGGGGAAAAGAAATTTGTTTTTTTTTCAATGAAGGGACGAAGATTGGACTTGTTACGTGGCATGATGCCAATACAAGACAACTGGTTGGTACGAAAAGACAGTGGACGAGGTCTACGGGTGACCTACAATCCGAAGGTGACACATGAGAGTGATTTGACAGAGAACCTAGCCAAAAGGCAATCTCAGGTTCGACAACAAAGTATATGGAAAGAACCTAGCCAAGAGGCGATCTCAGGTTTGACGACAAAGTATATGGAAAGAACCTAGCAAAGAGGCGATCTCAGGTTCGACGATGATTTGAGGGAAGAACCTAGCCAAGAGGCGATCTCAGGTTCGACGATGATTTGAAGGAAGAACCTAGCCAAGAGGCGATCTCAGGTTCGACGATGATTTGAAGGAAGAACCTAGCCAAGAGGCGATCTTAGGTTCGACGATGATTATGAAGGAAGAACCTAGCCAAGAGGCAATCTCAGGTTCAACAATGATTTGAGGGAAGAACCTAGCCAAGAGGCGATCTCAGGTTTGACAATGATTTGAAGGAAGAACCTAGTCAAGAGGCAATCTCAGGTTCGACGATGACTTGAGGGAAGAACCTAGCCAAGAGGCGATCTCAGGTTCGACGAAGGTTTGAAGGAAGAACCTAGCCAAGAGGCAATCTCAGGTTCGACAATGATTTGAGGGAAGAACCTAGCCAAGAGGCGATCTCAGGTTCGACGATGATTTGAAGGAAGAACCTAGCCAAGAGGAAATCTCAGGTTCGACGATGATTTGAAGGAAGAACCTAGCCAAGAGGCGATCTCAGGTTCGACGATGACTTGAGGGAAGAACCTAGCCAAGAGGCGATCTCAGGTTCGACGATGATTTGAAGGAAGAACCTAGACAAGAGGCGATCTCAGGTTCGTCGATGATTTGAGGGAAGAACCTAGCCAAGAGGCGATCTCAGGTTCAACGATGATTTGAAGGAAGAACCTAGCCAAGAGGCGATCTCAGGTTCGATGATGATTTGAGGGAAGAACCTAGCCAAGAGGCAATCTCAGGTTCGACGATGATTTGAAGGAAGAACCTAGCCAAGAGGCGATCTCAGGTTCAACGATGATTTGAGGGAAGAACCTAGCCAAGACGCGATCTCAGGTTCAACGATGATTTGTAGGAAGAACCTAGCCAAGAGGCGATCTCAGGTTCGACGATGATTTGAGGGAAGAACCTAGCCAAGAGGCGATCTCAGGTTCGACGATGATTTGAAGGAAGAACCTAGCCAAGAGGCAATCTCAGGTTCGACGATGATTTGAAGGAAGAACCTAGCCAAGAGGCGATCTCAGGTTCGACGATGAAAACATGGGTTACGACATGATGATTGTTTAGATAAATGACACGGACGAGCATCAAGAAAGGTTAAACACGAACGTGTGTTTGAATCAATACGGACGAGTATTGAAAGAAGATACGGACGAGTATCAAAAGTTTTAACACAGACGAGTGTTTGAATCAAAACGGACGAGTATTGAAAGAAGATACAGACGAGTATCAAGGGTTAAACACGAACGAGTGTTTGAATCAATACGGACGAGTATTGAAAGAAGATACGGACGAGTATAAAAAGTTTAAACACGGACGAGTGTTTGAATCAATACGGACGAGTATTGAAAGGAGATACAGACGAGTATCAAAAGATTAAACACAGACGAGTGTTTGATTCAATACGGACGAGTATTGAAAGGAGATACGGACGAGTATCAAAAGTTAAACACGGACGAGTGTTTGAATCAATACGGACGAGTATTGAAAGAAGATACGGACGAGTATCAAAAGTTTAAACACGGACGAGTGTTTGAATCAATACGGACGAGTATTGAAAGGAGATACGGACGAGTATCAAAAGATTAAACACAGACGAGTGTTTGATTCAATACGGACGAGTATTGAAAGGAGATACGGACGAGTATCAAAAGTTAAACACAGACGAGTGTTTGAATCAATACGGACGAGTATTGAAAGAAGATACAGGTGAGTATCAAAAGGTTAAACACGGATGAGTGTTTGAATCAATACGGACGAGTATTGAAAGGAGATACGGACGAGTATCAAAGATTAAACACGGACGAGTGTTTGATTCAATACGGACGAGTATTGAAAGGAGATACGGACGAGTATCAAAAGATTAAACACGGACGAGTGTTTGATTCAATACGGACGAGTATTGAAAGGAGATACGGACGAGTATCAAAAGTTAAACACGGACGAGTGTTTGAATCAATATGGACGAGTATTGAAAGAAGATACAGTTGAGTATCAAAAGTTAAATACGTACGAATGTTTGAATAACCGACCCGGGTGGGTGTTTAGGAAACTTGACACATACGAGCGTTTTAGGAATGGACACGGGCGAGTGTTTAGGAATGGACACGGGCGAGTGTTTAGGGAACTGACTACCAAACAAGAACTGGGTTTAGAACGGCAAAGTGTATTGGTTTTGTTGGGCATTGAAAAGGTGAAGGTTACTGATTGGGGATTTTGGGCATGATACCCTTCTGTAGGGATGTATTATTGTCCTTGAATAATTCAGGTCTTTCGTGTAAGGTACCTGGTCTGGCTTATGCTTTGTATGCATGTTTGAATTTCTTTTGACGCAAAGATCCACTCTGATGGATCAGCTACTCGCTCTTGAGGATGCAATGTTATGTAATGATAACTATATGCAATGCGAACAAATAAACTTCATGGGGATAAGAGAAGGTTTGTTGGGATCCATTACTCATCACTGGGGATGTCAATACATATCGACGCTGGAAGTCTGCAGTATCAAAGGTTATTGGGGATACTGACAAAAATTTGCACTGGGGAGCCCATGATACAGAAGATTGTTGATGACTCTGTTGGAGATTGAATTGCTGACGAAACGAGTTTTTAGGCACACTGCTGGATTCTGAATCGTACCGTTTAAGGAAAAGATAATCTGACCAAACCTCCATACATCCTGAACTATTGAGGGGGTGATAGAAGTGAATATGCTGAAGAATGGATACTGAACACCATGTGGATCTCTCTGAATACATGTCCCAAGTTTACGCACACTGGGGAATTATCTCTTGAATCACTTGGGGATAAGAGATGGGCATGGACACTTACGAGTGCCCCGACTGAGCTCTGCGAATGCCCCAGTTTAGCTCTGTGAATGCCCCGATTTGGCTTTGCGAATGGCTTGGTTTAGCTTTGCGAATGCCCCAGTTTAGCTCTGTGAATGCCCCGGTTTGGTTCTGTGAATGCCCCGGTTTAGCTTTACTGGGGATGCTCTTGATTAACTCCACTGAGGATGCACTTGCGCGTGCTGAGTCAAAAGACGATCCTAGATTTTCTGAATTCTCTTGGGGAATCATACCCGAAGTTGTTTGTAGAAAATGAAGTCAGCTTCGTGTGCTGGCTAGGTCAGGGTGATCGTTATGATGCTTCTAGCTTGTTGTAGTGGTCTCGTGCAACATAATTGACTTGAGCAACTAAGTACGAATGAGGAATGCCCCTGTCTAGAGGATCTCTGGGAAGATCTAGGTTGAATAGAAGACCAAAAGATTCGTGCCACAATACGATATGAGGTGGCCTGCCCCAATGTCTTGAGTCACGAAATAAACTGCTCTTGATTACAGCTTTCTTGGAGAGATTTGTCGAATCTCGACGTAACTGCCCCAGGTTGAATGAATTCTGAATAGATCTCTCGACGTGATAGCCTCTGAATGATCGAGCTTAAAGAGATTTATCGACGTGATAGCCTCTGATTGATCGAGCTTGAAGAGATTTATCGATGTTATAGCCTCTGATTGACGACTTGAAGAGATTAAGCGACGTGATAACCTCTGATTGATAACTTTGAGGGAATGCCCTAGATTTGGCTGAACTTGGAGAGATCGACTCTCGACTTGATTGCCCCATATTAGCTGGCTCTACTAACTTCATCCCTGAAGGGTACTCAAGCTGTGAAGTACCAAGATGATTTCTCTTGACAGAATCACCGGTTAACATGCCTCTGGATTAGTCATTTTTCTTGTAGCAGCCGACTCTTGCTTCAACAGGGTATTCAAGCCTCTCTTCTCTGACAAGATTGAGCTATTTAACGATTGTTCATTATGTAAACTTACTTGATGTCAATCAGTTGTTTTGTATGCAGAAGAATGTTTATTATGAGAATGATAATTCTAATGCAACACGTATGTAAGTCTTGAAGTTTGAAAAAACTTTGAATGAAATGACGTCACAACTCTGTTGTGAACGAGTCACTAGCTAGAGAGAAATATTTGCAAATTTTTTTGAAAGATAATGCAAACATATGGTGCCAACACAGATATTGGAACGTACCTCTTAGGAGTCAGTTAAACGCTATCTCGTTGTAGCACGCTCTCGAATTGGCCCATGCTTCAATTAGGACTTTTATGGGTTGTAACGTGGCCTGGTTCACGGTTTTTAGAAAAAAGGATTTAGGGCACAAAATTTATTTGGTGCCCACCCGTTCTCCATGATGTTCTCCATTCCTACGTTCAGTTGACCTGACACAAGCGTTCATCTCTCTAGAAGAGTTTGTGATGGTTGAGGAACCACTGTGGTTTCTTGGACACGACAGTCACTAACTTCTTTGCCTTTGGTGTCTGATCAGACGACTTTGTTCTTTGATGAGGATTTTCATTGGTAATCCTTTTCGCGCCTTTTAGGCTTTTCAATTTATTTCTTGCTTTCCCTATTTTTTTCCTGGACAAATTCTTTTGAATTTTGATTTGGAAGTCCAGCGGGATGCCCCAATTTTTGCCTAAGCGACTTGTTTTCAAGTTTCGACTTAACAGGGATTTTTGTTTCTTTTTTTATTCGTATTTTTTCATTTTGAACAAGTCGTTGATCTTTGCGTTGCTTTTGATTTGTCATAAGGGATCGTGAATGCCTGAGTCTTTAGTAGATGCGGGATAACCATTGTTGTATCGTCATCTGTCGACCTCCTGATGTGCGAGAGATATCCATTGGGATATTGCACGTTGCTGATAGATGAAGGTTAACCTTTATGGTTTTGACTTTCCTCAACTTTTGATGGATAACCATTGTTGTATCCTTGGATGCACACTCTTGATGAGTTCTGAATGCTTGATCAGATTAGCTGAACACTACCCGCCCCAGGGTTGAAATGAGGGTTTTTTCTGAACAGAAAGGAAACTCCTACTTCGAAGGCTCAGAGGGGTTGACGAGGGTCTATCTCCCTTATATCTCCGGTGTTTGGGGATTGAAACAAGGCCTGTACATCGTCAGCAGGGTCTTACTCAAAAGCGTACCGACCAGAGATTTTTGCGTTTTCAGATTGTCGTCATCCTCCTTTGAATCTTTACCTAAGCATAAGACTAGGAAATCTGGAATCAATATGCAAGTAAAACATTTAAAGAGTGATAACGAATGGATGAGTAAAAATGAAAGGAACACTTCAAGACAAGCATACTTATTGCATTAAGATTTTCGTTCAAAAATATAAAAGTTTCTATATACAAGCAATGTTTAAACAAACAAGCAAGAATGCAAATGAAAATGCAGTAAAGAAACCAATGATTTCTACTGTTGAGGAGACTTGACTCCGTATGGACTTGCTGATTCTGATGACTTTTTTAGTCTTGATGCTCGAGTGTGAGAGAGAATTCTCTTTCAGATCTGATGTGAGCATGACAGTCTCTGAATTGATCCAGTCTTGGACATTGTCTTTGGATGACATACCATATTCAATCGATTGGCCAGGTGCCCCGATATAATATGCATCACCAAGCATATCATGTCTTAAAGAAATAATAGACATCACCATCAGAGTTTCCATGACCTGGCTTATCTGAGTATTTAATCCATTATCTTCCTGCTTGAAGAAGTTTCTGACTATGAGCCAAAGCTTGCATGTACCACTCAGAGTTATTCCATAACTGATCTCTGAGCATGTGTGGAGAGAAATCAGGTTGAACCTTTGAAGAGAACCCCAGGTCTGAATAAGAATCCCCAATCTTCGGGTACCTGTCATGAATGCCTGAATATGCATGGGGTGTATGAATGAATGTCATGTCATGTTCTGTCATTTCCAAGGAATTTGCGTGCTTTGATTCTGATTTTACGCAAGTAAGGGATGGAAGAGTTTTATCACAAGACTTACAAATATGATTCCTCGGAAATAACCGAACATGTATGTTAAGCATGTGGTTAGCCATGTTATGTATGCAAAGGCATGAGACCAAAGAGGATCAAGGTTCCATCATTCCTGAATATGATTGTTGTACTGTTCTGAACCATGTGAGTATCATCAGATCAAAGGTCCGACATAGCTTCTGCACATATAAGAACCAAGTACCATGTGGATCTCCCATTGTACGGGGTCGAGGCTTCTGGAACATCAGATACTGTTGAGCATTTTCTGAATATGCTGGGAATACCAAAATCGAAGGCCCGAATGAATCTCCAGATAAACAAGTCAGAAACTCAGAAAATAAATCTGAGAACCATACGGTCACCAACAGAGTATATCATCTGCATCAAGTCATAACAGAAATCCAGAATATAGCCATCAGAACCAATAGCCACTGTCTGAGCATAATCATCATTTGAACACGAGTAACCATCTGCACATAGTCACCATCTGTACCTGTGATAGAAATTCCCTCCCCACTCACGGGTGAAAACTAGGTCAGGGTAAGATAATGGTAACTCGAAAATCACGGGTTCGCCTGAAAGTGCTATGGGCTTGCCCACAGACGCGGGTGCTGATAGTAATTCATTTGAACCTCATTCGAGCGTGGTATGTGACATGACTGCACTAATCGGACCACGTCCTATAGCCGTCATGCCCCCACTCTATTCCTAGTGTCCTAGTGCACTATGGCCTGGGTACTGGGCCTTTTACCTCAATAGTGACATCCCCACCCAACATAGAGAACAGGGTCCAGCATAATAGGTAACAAATATGGAAAGCCATAAAATGCAATGCAAACTTATGCTCAGATAAACATGTACAAATGAGTAAACTGAAAGCATAAAAATAAACACCCTAAGGAAATAAAACAAGAGCTAGGAGCGACTCCGGGATGGACCGGCATTTGGTCGACCTATCCCCAGTGAAGTCGCCAGCTGAAACAACCAGCTGAAAATCATCAAACAATGAAGTCGCTATCGAACGTCTTTTATCCCACATGTAGGGAAAGGTAAACATCGAGAAAACCTGAGAAGGGAGAAGTCACGGTCTTGCGACCGAGAGATCGGGTAAGGGAGTCTGTTACGCGAGGGGAAGGTATTAGCACCCCACACGCCCGTAGTACTCTACGGTATCCACTCTTGTTATCTATCTTATGGGTGTGTTTAATCTATGCTTACTGTCTACTATACTACTGAAGGGAGAATGCATGCAAAAGAAAAGGGAAAAGAATGTAGGGAAAATAAAATTATGCTCGCTTGGGCCCTACCCCAATGCCTACGTATCCTTTTTGAGGAATCAGAGCTACCGTAGTTCAACTCATATGTTTTTGTTTGTTTGTGTTTTTTGTGGACGAAGTTAATTCCGCCTTCTGCCACTGCTCGACCTTTGGAGACTTATGCGTTGGCACAGAAGTAAATTAATCGTGTCCTTACCTGAAAAGGGTTTTTTAAATGAAAGGTGCTCGAGCGCACAAAAGATTTTGAGTTGGTTTATATTTTGTTGGAGATATTTTTTGTGGACGAAGTTAATTCCGCCTTCTGCTGCAGCTCGACCTTTGGAGACTTATGCATTGTCACAGAAGTAAATTAATCGTGTCATTACCTGAAAAGGGTTTTTAAGAATGGTGCTCGAGCGCACAAAATGGTTTGAATTTGTTTTGTATTTTCATTGTAGATGATGACTGATTGACCTCAAGAGAGAGATATTAGCCATTTTTCTACTTAGTCATGAAAGGAGTCTTTGAGAATTGAACCACACCTATGCTTGAGATGAAGAACAATAAGATCGAGAAGAGACCCGCTTATCATTTCCCGTACTAAGCAAAAGCATGATTCTCATCAGTAGTTTTTTAAGTGTTTTAAAATTTGAAAGAAAAGAAGTTTTAGTTTTAGATGCGTATGCGAAAGGGAAAGAAAAGTCAAAAGGAGACTAACATACTTCTAAACCTAATGTTATTATGTATTGTTTGACCTAAAGTTAGAATTTTGAGGGAATTCTACCTAATGTTAGCATGCATATGGATTGCGGTAAAGTAAGAATAAAATAGAGTTGTGATGATACCGAACGGAGAAGGTCCGTTGCCTCTTCGACGCCACGCAAGTGATAAGAAAATTCTACCAAAGTTTCCTCGAACGAGTGATTGAAGAATTAACCCCGGGCATTCCACATTGCAAGAGTTATATTGATGCTATCACAAAAATCTTGACTAAAAAGTCAATAAAATGATTACCAAATATGAAAAATAAAATAGAAAAAATTTTAATCGAAATTCTAAAAAGAAATTCTAAAGAAATCTAAAATATTCTATTGTTTTGTATCATTTTATTATCAATTAAGAGAAAGAAAAAAAAAATTAAACTAAAAGAAAAACTAAAATAAAAAGAAAGAAAAATTAGAAGAGTCAAGAGGTATGAGCTAAATTCAGGGGTGTAGTGCAGTAATTTGCCCAAAAGGATTTTTTTGTTCACAAGCTTCAATCTCAAAAAAAATGTGCTATGGGCTTATGGAGAAGGGAGATTTGGTCCAGCCCTTATTTCTTTTACTTGTTTAATTTGTTTTTATTTATTTATTTATTAAGAATTAACAATTAATGAGGAGATAGAAAAAAGAAATAAAACAAAAATAATTAAAAATAAAAATAAAGAAAATATATGAAAATTGAAAAAGGGTTTAGGGTTAGGAATTGACATATGCTCCTCATTCCTCTCCTCTCTCGCGGCGCCGCTCACCACCTTCTTTGATTCACAACCTTTTCTCATCGTCGACCTTCGCCTTGATCTACCGTCATCGTAACATCGTCCTATTTCTGTTCTTCTTCAACGAATCTGCTTCTCGATCTGTCGCTTCCATTTCCGATGAACCAACACCGTTGCAGTCCGATCTCGAGTTCTTCCCCCTGGAGATGGTGCAGGTTCACTTCTCAGACCAAATCAGAGCCGCTAATTCAAATCCCCCATTCACCTTCTCTTTTCTGTATTTAATTTAACAAAGAAAGTTTCCATTGGAAACTCAGCCTCGTCAATCTCCTCAACATGGATGAGGGTAACCACGCGGCGCGGCCATGGCACTGGAGGTTAGGGAAAACCGCGATATCGCGAAAGAAAATCAGGGAAGCACGGAATTGGATTCCTCCAGGTATACGAGTTCTTATACCTTTGTATCTCCTTTCTTCTTCTTCTTTCTGAGTTTCAGATTTGCCTGTGTTGTTGTGATGCGAACTCCGTTGATACTGGAATTGTATATTGTTGCAGAATGTTGGAGTCGTCGAAGATAAAGATTTAAGATGTTATGCTGGTTGCGGTTTTCAGAACTGATGTACAGAATCAATGATGTTGATTGAAGATTTGATGATGCTGAAACACTTTGATGTTGATGCAGGAAGAGATTGACTATTATAAATTATTGAAGCTTTGAGGTACCATGAACGAAATGTGGTTATGCAGAATTAATGACAATGATGATGAAGTTGTATCAAGAAAATGGAACAGAGGGAGAAGATTTAGTTTGAAGGTGAAAGATTGATGGTATGGTTCAAATATGGATGATGATAATGGAGAAAACTCAAAGAATACAGCAAGATTTTTTTTATACTTTTCTGGTGACTCTTCTGCAGAAATTGAAGAATGAAGATGAGATGAGAAGAGATAATTTTTATGTGATTCTTCTACAAGTTTCAGAATGAGATGACTGAGAGGTAATTCTATTTTTTATTCTGTTAGCAAACAGTTAGAGCCTTTGAATCCGTTAGCTGTTAGTTTGAAAGTTAGTTAGGATTTGGGAAATGGAAAGTTGGTTATAGTTAGTTATGGGTTGTTAGATGTTATGGTTTGCTTGGTTATAGAATTCAATTAGGAGTTTGAGAAGTTAGTTATGAATATTGTTAGGGAATGGGAAGTGTAGTGTATGTGTTATGATTTTGATAAATTGGTTTGATTTAAGCACATAACACTTGGTGTAATTGCTGATTTTTGTACTTCAAATTGAATTAACTTGAATATACATTGGCACTGAACTGGCTTGGAAAATGGTTGTTTATGCAGGTTTTCTTTTGGTATGAAACATGGACTGAGGCTTGGACATAACCAGGTTGGAATGGGGAAATTTTGGAAGATAGTGGTTTTGAAGATAAATAAGTTTAGAAATGATGGAGACCTCGATTTAGAATTCTTTAGCCTTAGACCACTTGAATATTTAATGTAAATTCTTGTTTTTGATTTAGTAATCTTAGATGTAAACGGCCTTTTGAAATCTTCTCTTGTAATGTTCTAATGACACCGCTTGTAAATTGCATGGTTATGACCTCGAATGAACGAGAATGAATTTGGATAACCCTTTGACAAATCATGAGTAATGCTTTAGAACTTGTAAAGGTCATATTATTGAATGAATGTGAACCCTTGAATTTTAATGATGAAGCCCAAATATTCCAAGTAATATTTTCTTCTAAATTGCCTTTTGTATCTCCAAGATCTTTTAATTTTGTGTTACATATAACTCCATGGTTGTGATATGAATTTAATAAGAGCCTCTTCCAAGAACAAATTTGTAGTGTCGAGTTTCTTTGCTTTTGAATGAAAACATGCCTAAACACCTCCAAACGAACGAACGAACCTGGCATCTTTCTTAATCCTCACTTCAGAACTATAATTGAAGAAGCTTTAGATTTTGATCTTGATGTATTCTGAAATGAAGTCCCCCAAAGCATATTATATCACAAGTAAGCGAATAGACACGACAAAAAGCTTTGCATCATAAAGTGTACAAACTTCCAATTTGCAAATAGTATCCCATTGCATCTTCTTCTCTTGCCTAGATCTCGTGAACATACAAGGAATAGCTAAACCTCATTTGATGAAGAAAGGACCATTTGAAATAGTAACTTGTAAAAGATACAATTTTCTTATATGATAACCTTTTTGTATGACATATTGAAGCATCCTTGAACAAGATCTTAATGGCCATGGATATATCAAAATCTTCAACCATTTGCACTTTAAGTACACATGGAATCCCTCTTGAAGTCTATATGATTATGGAAATAAATCATCATTCATGTGGAGGTGATAAGTATAAGACGATGTTCCTCACTGCTCAAGCTTGCAGCCTTTTGAGATAGCCTTGGGATGACTCACAATTGAAACGGAAAGTATTTGATGAGAACCAAAAATTGTATCACTAAAAGAAGTCCAGTGTTAGAGAAGGAGAGGCTCAAGATAACCACAAGATCGAGCCTTAATCTAATGACCCCCAGTTGAAGCATAATGGACAAAAAATCCTAATTCTTAATCCTTGAAGAAAGATTGCAACTTGATGTCGAGAAGAAAGAATACCCCTGTAGTTTAATGATAAAGAAGTCTAGAAAATAAAACCCTAGCTTCAAACAAATTATTAATGGAGAAATCAACCGAAACAAGCTTGTGCGAAGATGAGAGCCTTAAAGCCATACACCAACCCTTATTCCTCGAAATCCATGATCTTATGCCAATTTATTGATTAATGATGCATAATGTGTTAGATGACCTAATGGAAATTATATATGTGAGAAAAATTCAAAAATGCGTAAGCCAGATAGGAAGTAAAAGGGTAGGACAAATTTGGGGTATTACAATGTGTGACAAAGGTAGTCTTCTCCATGTATTCAGGTGCCATCTTGATCTGATTATATCCTGAGAAACCCTCCATGAAGGAGAACACTTTATTCTGAGCGGTATTATCAATCAGAACATCAATATGCGGAAGCGGAAAGTCATCTTTGGTGCTCGCCCTGTTTAGATCCCTGTAGTCTACACACATGTGCACTTTTCCATCCTTCTTAGGTACTGGAACCACATTTTTAACCCACTAAGGATAGGACGTAGCCGCTAAAAAACCTGCATTGAATTGTTTCATAACCTCAACCTTGACCTTTTCTGACATCTCAGGATGCGTACGATGAACCTTTTGCTTTACTGGAGAACAACCCTCTTTCATGCTGAACCATAATATTGGTATCAAGCCCGAGAATATCTTCGTGTGACTAAGAAAAGATCTCAACATAGTCATGCAACATCTGAATTAATCTGTTCTTGACATTGTCCTATAGGTTGGCACATATCTTGACTTCTTTCCTGTCCTGTGTAATACCCAAGTTTATAACCTCAACCGACTCTTTATGCAGTTGTATAGCCTTTTCCTCTTTCATTAATAGTCTGGCAAGCTCTCCAGGTACTTCACAATATTCCTCAACTTCTTCCTCGGCTTGGTGGGTCGGATTTTCAAAGTCATTAGTGGCAATAGCAAGATTGTTATCAATAGGATCCAAAGTGGATGTGAATCTGCAATTTGTTGTGTGGGTGTGTAAGAACACATAGCTATTTTGAAAGTAATAAAGGAAAAATAAAGAGCGCGAAATTTGAATGCAAAACGTCTAATGATTTATTGAATGAAAATATGTTAATGAAATGAAAACCCTAACAAATGAACCATTGTGCCCCGGGTAAGAAGAAAAGCTTAAAGTTATTATTTTAAAATTACATAACCAAACTTAAAAGAAATAAAACAGAATGTAGCATTTACTCCTGACTAAAGGAGATCAGTATAACATCTTCAGTCTTCCAATTGTTAAGCTTGCTGCTGATGGTGGGAAAAATCCATTTGTCTAGGTCATAGTTACTATCAGCATCTTCTACCGCATTGACCCCATTGTTGCTGATGCAGAATGGTGGTCTTCCAGCATGAACACGAAGAACAACCCTATAAGCCTTTGCAGTGAAACCTAAACCAAATTTGTCAGACTTGTACGGAATGTCAGGAAGCTGACCCCAAGTTGTACAACCACCTTCTTCTACCACATCTCTGGTGTTTTTCAAAGAAGCCATTTTGGGCGGCGCCTTGGTAATCTTAAAAATGGCGGAAACGTCTTCAGTAGCGGTAGCTTCCCGGGAATAACTTTAAAACTATGGCAGGTGTGATACGGTGGCAGAATTGGACTGTTTTAGAAATGCTAGTTTGCGTTTTGCATTTGTGTTTGCAAAATGTCGCGGTAAGCAAGAGTCGCCACCAACTTTTATTTTATCCAACTAGAAAGGACAAAAGCACAAAAAATTCCTTTTTCGAGATTTTGAGTACGGGGGGTAGATTATAGAAAGGGAAGGTATTAGCACCCTTTCTATCCGTGGTTTTCCACGGGCTCTTAGGTAGTTGCTCATAATTTTAAAATTGCTTGTGTGTGTTTTTTTGTTTTGAAAAGTTTTTGTTTACTTCGTTTTAACCCTTGCTTCTGTCTTCAAGAGTGTTACGAAGTGTTTTTAAAAACTTTGTTTGAAAAGTGTGTAAGTGTGGAAAAGTTTGATTTTGAGCAAGTATCTACTAGCGTCTACCTACTCGAAAAATGAATGTTTCTGTTCTTGTTTCCTTTAGACAGCGCTATCCCACTATTAAGGAGTAGGTATTACCGTCGTTGGAGTTTGAGGGACTATCGAAAGGGACGTACGATCACTAAAGCAATGTTAGGACGTCTTAGTAATAACCCTAGTGTCTTAAGATCATATTCGAGGCAACATTTCCGAGGCAACATTTCTGAACGGGACATTTGATCTTTGTTTAGACAAGAGGGTAACCACTAAAACACCCTATACTCAATGATCGTTTACCGAAGGCAACCAAAGTGAGGGTATACCCTAGGAGTGCGCATGTGCGAGTGATTTGATTTGAAGTTATTATCTTTGCACATTTAGGGTTTGCTAACCGTTTTAAAATTAACATACATTCTTGTCATGCAATCCTATTATCATACATCTAACAATTAATATTTGCGAAAATTAAAATGCGAGAAATAAAACTACGCTATTATAAGGCTTCGGAGAGGGGGATTAATTACATAGCCAAAAACCCGTAAAAACGAAAAATAAACGAGAAGTCCTAATTAATCTATTACATCCCATAAGCAGTTACATTAATATTTGCCAAAAAATAATAAACGCGCGATGAATCGAGAATAAGAAAAATTAGGGTTTTGACCCCGTCCAAACCTAATTAAAAGATTTTTTTTTTGTTATTTTTGATTATTTTAAGAAAATAAGGTTTTAATGAATAAATACAAACCTAATTACTAATTAAATTAAATTGAGAAAATTAATTAATTTTGACCTATTTTTGTATTTTTGTTATTTTAAGAAAAGAAAAGAAAAATTAAATTAAACAACAACCCTAATTTTCTAATTTATTTTAATTTATTTACAAAAGGTTAAAATTGCCCTAAAATTAAATTAAACTAATTAAATTAATTTTGACAAAATATATAAAAAACCTAAATTTGATGAAATTGATTTTTATGAGTTTTTTGTAAAAAAGAATTAAATTTGTGTGAGAAATAATTAAAGCAAAATAAATTAAATAAAGAAAATATATAAAAGAAAAAAAAGAGAAATGGGTCTGGTATGCTAGCAATTTGAGGGGGGTATCCATAGAAATTTCTAAGCCCAAAAGCCTTGGCCCACGTTGACTCTTCTGATTCCATGTTGCATGTTTGACTAGACCTATGGTAGACCTTCATTTGATGGCCTTTGGATCCAGTTTGTGGGCATCTGGTTGGCTGTGCATTGAGGCGTATGGTAGGCACCTTGGATGCATAGGTACCTGATTATGCAAGAGATAAAACTATGAAATAATATGGGGGACCTAGGATTCGAACACAAACCCTCTGGTCTTTTCCATATGCCTCCAGACTAACTCTGCTAGCGTGCTTGTTTGTATAGGGAATAGTAAACAAACATTATATTAGCAAAAGCAATTCAACATATAAAAAACATGCAAAATTTAATTGGATGAATCACATCACGCCACACCATCATCTTCCCCAACGTCCGTCGTCTTAGGTAAAACTACTTTTACCTACAGACATTTTCTGTAGGTACAGCCCCTGCATATTTTCAAAATCTCATACAAGCTTGATAAATGAACACTAATGCAAATGCTTCAAGGATTCAGAATATATAAAACAATCATGCTAACAATGTCGAATTCATGAGATTCGATTTCAAAAAGGGAAGGATGTCGTGAGGCACTTACATTGCGTTTCTGGGCATGAAAATGCTTGTTGGTGATTGGGATAGACTCCTTGAACACCCATGAAGCGAATGAGATTGCTTTGAAGGCTTGAGATAGCCTGGAATTATGAAATCAGATTGCCACTTTTTCTTGATTTTTTGAAAGTTGTTCTTCTCTCTCCACGCCTCTAACCCTTGTGCTTTGGGTATGCATTTGTTCAATATATATATCATAGACTCAATTAGGGTTCCAAGTTTGCATCAAATCCTTGCAATTATGAAGATTTGATCCTTGATTAACACTTGTATCCAATCTTTCCAAAACAAGAAAAAAATCAATCTTTTGTGTACAAACAAGCCTTGCACGATTTGATCTCCTTGCCAGCTATTCATGGACCTGAAATATACACAAAATCTCAAGGTTTAAATGATTTTGATATTTTCATGATTTTATTTTGATTTAATTTGATTTAATTGAAATAAAAATCAAAATAAATGACAAAAATAAAATAAAGGCAAGTGGGAAGGATCATGGCTCGTGGATTATGTTACAAACTCAATACAAGCACAAAAGGTTGGGCCCATTTGACAAAAATTGCAATTTGAGGCACTTTTGACTTTTGACAATTTTGCAAAAAAGGTCAACTTCACCAATGCATATCTCCTTCAATTTTAACTCTATGAGGGTGTTCTTGGACTTTTTAGAAAGATCAAGATGTCCTATAAGAAACCCTTTTTGTATCATATCAATTGAGTCTTCCATGTTCATGTATGAAGCTTTGATAAAAAAGGTGTTTTTGTTGACTTTTCAAAATGACCTATAATGTCCAAATTCATAACTTCTTGTGAGTACATATTTTGAACTTGGGAGATGAAGATGAATTGTAGGTAATTGCATCCTCTTCAAAATGAGATTTGGATGGGTCATTTCTAATAAAGTATGAGAAAGTTATGCTTGGTCCAAGTTGGGTTGACTTTTCCTACAAAACCATAATTTAGCAACTTTTGGGTTTTGATGAATTGTGAGCAATACTTGAGGAATCATGATCAACCCTTGATCAAATGATGAATAATAATTCAAAATGAGGATGTTAACCAAAAATCTTGAAGTTTGACTATATATGAGCCACAATTGACTTTTGCCCTAGCACAGTCGATTTTCAGGCCTTTGAGCAATTGACTGAGCATATTTCCTCTACAAGGCTTGAAACTTGACATGGATGATCTTGAGAACATATTAGGACAATGGTTAGAATTTGGGATCCTTGGGAATCAACTATATTGATGCAACATGAAACCCTAATTTGAGGTAGATTGCCTTAGGAGAGAGTTTGTCTAATCAACCCTTGGACTTCCTTGGGCAATTTGAGGATCTCATTTGAAATGATTTGAGAAATATGGGAGGGAAAATTTTGGGGTACAACAGCAGGGAGTCTCGATGAATTCACCATCCATCTCAACATATTTGAATGAGTTTAAGTGGCTCACCATATAATCTTATTCGCCACAAACTGTAATAATCTTTCCTTCCACAGGATATTTCAACTTTTGATTTAATGTGGAAGTGACAACACCTGCCCCATGAATCCAAGGGCATCCGAGTAAACAAGAATAAGCTGGTCGAATATTCATTACATAAAAGTTATAATCGAATACCTTCGAACCTACTCTGATCAGAAGATCTACCTCTCCATGCACTATCCTCTTCGAACCATCAAAGGCTCTGACCATAATGTCACTGGGTTTTAGCATAACCCCTTCACAATCAAGTCTGTCTAGAGCACCCATCGGTAAGACATTCAGAAAGGAACACGTATCCACTAACACATGAGGTAAAATAGTGTCCCTGCATTCAATAGAGAGATACAGGGACTTGTTGTGGTTTCTTCCTTTGGGAGTCAAGTTAGCATCAAAAAAGCCTAGCCCATTATCAGCCGTCAGGATAGCAACATAATTCTCAAATTGATCAGAAGAGATTTATTGTGACATGTACATAAATTTTAAGAACTTCACCAAAGCCTGAGCATGAGCTTCTGAATACAATAACAAGGATAACATGGATATCTTGGAGGGAGTCTACGCCAGTTGTTCAACAATCTTGTAATCACTTTTTCAAATAATTTTTAATACCTCCTCCAACTCTTTCCTGGAGGTATCTTTAGTGGTAGCTTCTTTAGGGGCCTCCGTCTGGATAGGCTCAATCATTTGTTCTTTTCCCCGAGTCTCAATAGTTGACTCTGTAGTAGTAACACGAATTGGTGTGGCGATAGTCTTCAGAGAGATTTCTGGAGAGAAAATCCTTCCGCTTCTAGTAACTTTACTGGTCCCAACAATATTGTCGATGTTGGGATCAGTAACTTTAGTATCTTCACTTTCAATGGTAAAGGGTTCTTGCTTGATGCCATGGTAGTAGATATTGGCCCCATAATTCCAAGGGATAACTTTGTTTGAGGAATATGGGATAAGTCCGGGTGTAGTGTGTAATACGGTGGGAAAACTGACTTGGGTGTTTTGTGTTTTTTTGCAAATGTTGCGGATAGCAAGAGTAGCCACTAACTTTTCTTTTATCCAATAAAGGAAAGGGTGAAAAGAACAGGAAAGACCTTTTGAGATATTTTCTTGAGTTCATGGGGTAGGTTATGAAAAGGGAAGGTGTTAGTACCCTTTTCATCCGTAGTTATCTACGAGCTCTTAGTTGCTTGATCACTTTGAAAATGCTTTCTTTGAAATGTATTTGCGATGGGTGCAAGTTTGAAAATATTTTGAAAACGCCTTTGTTTCGGAAAACTTTGTAATGATTCTCGTCTCTATAAGAATGTATACAAAGTATTGGTTTTGAAAATAGTTCAATGAGATGTTTGTTTTTGAAGATGTTTTGAAAGTGTAAATGTGGAAATGGTTTTAGTTTGTGAGCAAGCAACTACGAGTGTCCCACCTACTCAAAAGGTCTTTGTTCTTTTCCTCCTCCTTTAGATGTTTTATATTACCATTGATTGATAAGAAGCCCTATCGTTGGATGTGAAGGGACGGGCATGGGTCAATTGTATAGTCATAGAAGGAAACTTATAATACGTTTTAACAATTTTCATAAGGGAATATATCGTTTACCAAAGGCAACATTAAGGGACATCGAGGGAATACAATCTTTTTTATCGAGGGTCTTTGCTAAAACACCCATATTCGAGTGACATGACTATTTTCCGAGGCAACAAGTGAGATTACCTTAAAGGTGCGCATGTGTGAAGTGTGTTTGATTGTATGTATTATTTTTAAGATTAGGGTTTTCTAACGGTTGATTTTATCTTGTCATACACACCCTAATTACTAACAATTATATGAAAAGCGATAAATTTGTGGAAATTAAAATCCTATGTTATTACATCACTTTAGGGGATGGGGGTATAGGTTTGCAAACGGGGAGATAAAAGCAAATAAAACCTAATTTTACTATTACAACCAAATCGAATGAAAATAAAACCAAAAAGTAAAAAAAAATCAAGATTTATGCTGTCTGGTCTGACACGGGCCGTGTCTTGTGACACGGGCACCCGTGTCAGCACACTGTAATAATCCATGCGTATTTTTTCTTTCTGCACCAGCTAAGCTAACACGGGCCGTGTCCTGTGACATGGACACCCGTGTCAGCACCCTGACTTGCCACTTTGCATGTTTCTGGCCCCAGTAGACCTAACATGGGCTATGTCCTGTGACACATGCGCCCGTGTCAGCATTCTGACCTGCATCTTTGTTAGATTGTAGTTCCAGTAGGTCTGACACGAGTCATATCCTGTGACACGGGCACCCGCGTCAGCACCCTGTCCTGCACTTTTGTTAGATTTTTAAATAGTTGAGCTGACACAGGCTTTGTTGTGTGACACGGGCACCCGTGTCAGCCCTCTGTCTTGGTTTTTTTCACTGAGTTTCCTTCTTTTTATCTATTTTTTTATATATCTTTTGAACACAAACAACAAATGATGTATAGATAAAGATATTACAGTTTGGAAAAAGTATACTCTTGAGGCGAAACTTTGGAACACGTACGGATGCCTCCAGATGCAAAGTGATGATTGACCGAGCTCCTTCTTGAAGTTTCTCCAATCCTTGCTCTGTGCCGCAAAGTTCCAGAATCGCTCCAACCTAGACAAAGTTACAAAAGTACTATTTTTTTGTTTGGTTTGGAAGGTGATGTTAAGGGTGTTACATAAATTACTCTTGTGTTTGAACAATCTCTATGTGATTTATATGAGGTGTTTGGATAATTGGTTTAGAGGAAAGCTTGCAAGGTTGTACAATGGGTTTAGGTTTTTCTGGTTTGTGAAATGAAAAAATAAATAGTGGAGAGTTTTTGAATGGGCAAAGGTTACAAAGAATTATGTTTCTTTTCTCTTTTCTCTTTCTCATTCAAAAGCCAACCTTGTATGTTGTGAGAACAATTTGTTTTATAGATGAAGTTTTGCTGAGATTTGGGGGGGAAACAAATAAGCTTTTGGACAGTTTGGGTATGCTGTAACATTGCCTTTTTGGGTGCAACTCTTTAAAAGCTAACTTGGTGCAGCCATGGGACTGATATGATGCAAATTTTCAGGGCAGCATTGCAGGTTTTGGAGCAAACTTTGACAGCATAGCAGGGCTGTTTTTGTGGATTTGAGTCAAAGAGAAAAGTTCAAACAAGACAAGGCTTTAGGATTTGTAACTTAACAATTCTAAATAAAAAAATGCAGTCTTGTAATAACTTGAACATCTTGAATTATTTTGAATTATAGTGAAGAAAGATGTCATGAGGTAATTAATCATGTATAGAAAATACTTAGAAATTTTTTCCAAGTCTTGCCAAGTTTGATGTTTTTGACCTTCTTGATTTTTGATGATCAATTTTCATATTTTGGATGCCTTGATGACATGTGATTTTCGAAACTTAATTTTTGGTCAAAAAGTCAAAGTTTGACTCTTTAGTGTATAATTGACTTTTTTCCACCAGTTGACCGAATTTCATCTATCAATCCACTAAATTCGGGATATGAATTGAAATATGTAATTAGGTTAAAATGATGTGTTTGAACTCTTGAGATCATATTTCGAACCAACAAGTCATGTACTAGGTCAAAAATCAAAGATTTGTCACTCTCAGTCAAAATCCTAATTTGGAGTCCCATCGCTTCAGAGATGATTTTGTCTGATCAATTCCTTGAGAATCCTTGAGTAGCAGAGATCATTTGTGAGGAATGTCTTGAAAGAGGAGAGGGCAAATTTTAGGGTACAACAGCTGCCCCTGTTCAATCTTCTTAAACCTGAAAGGTTAGATTGGCGGGTCCCCCATTCGTGACTTGAAGGTGGAAGATGATTGAACACTAGAGTGCCTAGAAATTTGCACTCGATGATGGGTTGGTTAATTGTATCGAGAATGGGCTTAAATATGCCATATGGAGAAGTGATGGAGAGTTTGTCAGAGATGGGCTCACCGATTTCATCCAGAGTGACAGAAAAGGTATGTTGTTTAGCAACTTCACTAGGGACATAATCTTAACTAGAAGGGGTCTACTAATTGCCTTTTCTTGCAAGGAAAAGAGTTAGTTGTATGTAGATGCATGCATGTTGCAATGATGTTCTCAAAATAAATGAGATTGTGCCGCACACATTTGTCATCTATGTAATATGATGTGTGAATGTGAGATATTGTTGGAGTGTATCTTTGTCTTGGAAAATAAATCCTCGACAAATGCTGGGGAGTTTCGAGAAATTAAATCCTGGACTGCTATTGGGGATGAAAAGTATGCATATCTTCAGATCTTTTTTGGAATGTTTCCACTAGGGCTTCCTATTTTGTTGTTTGAGGAGAACTCCACCGGGGAATATTGACTTTGCTTGAGGGAAAGAGTTTAGGAGTTTTAGTTGTCCGTTTCTCTACTGGGGAATTACCTTTTGATTGGAGAGGAAGACAGTTTAGCTGTTATCTGGTGGATTCCAGGCTTCACAACAACTGGCTGGGGATAAGAAGTTAACTGTTATCTGGCCGGATTCCAGGCTTTGTAGCAACTCACTGGGGATAGTTGCAAACTCTACTGGGACAGAGGAGTTTTGTTAGTTATTTGAAGAATTAAACTGTTATCTGGTCAGGTCCAAGCTTCAACAATTGAAGAAATTAAACTATTATCTGGTCGGTTCCAGGCTTTAGCAATTGAAGAAAATAAATTATTATCTGGTCGGGTCCAGGCTTTAGTAACTTGGAACTGAGATTAACTGTTATCTGGTCGGGTCTATATTTCAACAACTTGATCTTGAGGTTAACTGGTATCTAGTTGGGTCCAGGTTTAAGCAATTCAAACTATTATCTGGTCGGGTCCAGGTTTTAGCAATTTGATCTTGAGTTTAACCGGTATCTGGTCGGGTCTAGGTTTCAGCAAATCGAACTCTTATCTGGTCGGGTCCAGGTTTCAAAAATTTGATCTTGAGTTTAACTGGTATCTGGCCGGGTCCAGGTTTTAGCAACTCGAACTGTTATCTGGTCGGGTCCAGGTTTCAGCAATTTGATCTTGAGGTTAACTGGTATCTGGTCGGGTCTAGGTTTCCGCAACTCGAACTGTTATCTGGTCGGGTCCAGGTTTCAACAATTGAAGAAATTAAACTATTATCTGGTTGGGTCCAGGCTTTAGTAATTTAAAATTGAGATTTACTGTTATCTGGTTGGGTCTAGGTTTCAACAACTTAGGCTGTTTTCTGGTCGAGTCCAGACTTTACAGTAAATTGAATTAAATTTTATATGGTCGGGTCCATGTTTCACTGTAACTTGTTTGAAAGGATGAAGTTAAACTGTTATCTGGTCAGATTCCAGGCTTCATATCAACTTATTGACATTAACTGTTATCTGGCCAGATTCCAGGCTTCACAGTAATTGATGAAATGGATGAATTCAATTACTATCTGGTCGGATTCCAGGCTTCGCAAACACTTGGTGAAGTTGACTGTTATTTGGTCGGAATCCAGGCTTTGTAGTAACTTACTGGGAAGGATGAAGTTGAACTAGTATCTGGTCAAATTCTAGGCTTTGTAACAACTTGCTTTGGAGGAATGGAGTCAACTGTTATCTGGTCGGGTTCCAGGCTTCACAGTAACTTACTGGGATAGTAATGACTCCTTTGAGGATTGAAATGACTCTAATGGGGATCAATGGGTTTTGTCCATCGATTTATGATAGTCTGAGGGGCCAATTCAAGCTGGATGTAATTTGCCATTTGTTGGGGAAATAAACCCTATTGAAGAGCATATTTGATGACCCGCGGGGAAGGTGTGTCTTTAGGAAGAAATCCACAAGGCTTCTTCTTTTAAGACCAATTTAGCTGGGGAGAGGATCTTCTGGAGATTGAAACTCTGGCTGGGGATTTTATGAATCCAAATTTGTGGGGATAATGCTATTGAAATAACTCTGTGGGGATATCTCAAATGCATTTAAGGAGATGCTTGTCACTGTTTTTAATCATATATTTGTTAAAAGTTTAATCATGTTCATATGCATATGTTCATTCAATTTTAGTCATTGGACACTTTTGCACTCAAAACAGAAAAAACAACAAGTTTTCACTTCAAAGTATATTTGTATTGATGTTTTTCCCATCAATGGGCGTTTTTGTTCAAAGAGACCGAGATCCTAGTAGGAGGAAATCTTCGAAAGAATGGAAAGAATACAAAGTGAAAACAAAAAAATAATAGCCATGTGAAAGTGATCTCATTGTGTTCTAACCCCACTATTGTCCCTATGTCTTCGAACATTATCCCTTGTCATTAAATAGAAGTTGATTGGATTAATCTTGGACCATTTGAACTTGTACTTTGGTGATAAAGTTGGCGGTAAAGATCCCACGAGACATAGTCATACGCTTTAATCCTTAACTTTTACCTGGGCCGCCCTTTCGGGTTTTCAGCCCACTAGGATACCCATTTTTACCCAAGTCGCCCTTTCGGGTTTTTGACTTACCGGGTGTACAATCTTTTGCATATATCCCTAATTTTGCTCGAACCTCTTTGGTTCTCCGGGATGCCCTTATTTTGCCTAGGTGTGTCAACCTAATGGGTCATTATATGCATAGTATTTTTTAACTATGTCTGCGTTCACAGGATGTGGTAAGTCTTTGCCATCCATAGTAGTCAGCATCATGGCACCACCAGAGAAAAATTTCTTTACAACAAATGGTCCTTCGTAAGTGGGAGTCCATTTGCCCCTGGGGTCGCCTTGTGGAAGAATGGTGCACTTTATTACTAAGTCGCCAGTCTGATATACTCAAGGCTTTATCCTTTTGTTGAAAGCCTTGATCATACGTTTTTGGTACATCTGACCATGACAAACAGCATCCAGTCACTTCTCGTCAATCAAGTTTAACTGATCAAACCTAGTCCGAATCCATTCATCTTCACCTAAATCTTCTTCCTTCATTATCCTTAGAGATGGAATCTGAACTTCGACAGGGAGGACATCTTCCATGCCATGGACCAAGGAGAACGGGGTTGCCCCAATTAATGTTCGAGCTGAAGTACGTTAGCCATGGAGAGCAAACGGTAACATCTCATGCCAATCTTTATACTTTACCACCATCTTTTTCACAATCTTCTTAATATTTTTATTGGTAGCTTCCACTGCGCGATTCATCCTGGGTCTGTACGGAGAAGAATTTTGATTCTTGATTTTGAACTGAGTACAAAGTTCTGTAATCATAGTATTGTTGAGGTTGGTTCCATTGTCAGTGATGATCCTTTCGGGGATACCGTAACGGAAGATGAGGTTATGCTTGATATACCTAGCTACAACGTTCTTGGTAACTGAGGCATATGAGGCAGCTTCGACCCACTTCGTAAAGTAATCAAAGGCGACAAGGATGAAACGATGTCCATTGGAGGCAGTAGGTTTGATCTCCCCGATCATGTAAATTCCCCACATTGCAAACGACCACAGAGCAGTCATGACATTTAGAGGAATAGGAGGTACACGGACCTTGTCAACATAGATTTGACATTTGTGGCAAGTTCTTGAGTGATGATGACAATCAGTTTCCATTGTGGACCAATAGTAACCAGCCCTCAGGTTTTTCTTGGCCATATTGTGTCCACTAAAGTGGGTCCCAAGAAGGCCATCATGCATGTCTTCCATAATTTTCTCTGCCTCCTCCTTGTCCATACATCGGAGTAGAGTAGAATCATGGTTGCGTTTGTACAGGATGTCATTGCTTAGAAAGAATTTGGCTGAAAATCTTTGCAAGAATTTCTTATAATTGATGGGAGCTCCTTCAGGATATTCTTGTGCCTTAAGATATCTTCTCACCTCATAGTTCCATGGTTTCTCTTCGTCAGCGTCAAGCTCATAGCAGTGCGCTGGCTCATCAAATATCTCAATTACAATCACAAGAGCTTCGTTGTCCCATTTAACCTTGAACATGGAAGACATTGTTGCCAAGGCGTCAGCCAACTAATTTTCTTCTCTAGGGAAATGTTCAAAGGTGATCTCTTTGAAACATGGAATCAGAGTTAACACAAGCTCCTTATAAGGAATTAGGTTAGGATGTTTAGTGTCTAATTCTCCCTTTAATTGGATAATCACTAGAACAGAGTCTCCAAATACATCTAAATGCTTGATCCTTAAGTCAATGGCAGCCTTCAAACCCAAGATGCACGCCTCGTATTCAACCATGTTATTCGTACAATCTAAGAACAGTCTAGCAGTGAAAGGAGTGTGACAACCTTCAGGAGAAATTATCACAACACCAATTCCATTACCCAGAGAATTGGAAGCTCCATCAAAAACCATAGTCCATCGGGATCCTTGTTCAGGTCCGTCATACAGTCTAGGTTTTGCACAGTCAGTCACTAACATGATATTCTCATTAGGGAAGTCAAAGTTCATAGATTGATAACCATCAACAACTAGATGGGCCAAATGATCCGCTAATACACTTCCTTTGATGGCCTTTTGTGTTGTATATTGGATGTCATATTCAGTCAAAATCATTTGCCATCTAGCTATCCGTCCGGAGAGAGCGGGCTTCTCGAAGATGTACTTGATAGGGTCCATCTTAGAAATAAATAAAGTGGTGTGAGTCAACATATACTGTCTTAGCCAGCGAGCAGCCCATGCTAGAGCACAACAAGTTTTCTCGAGCAGTGAGTATCTGGTTTCGCAGTTGGTAAACATTTTGCTCACGTGGTACATTGCATGCTCTTTTTGGCTATACTGGTCATATTGGCCCAACACACCCCATAGAAATATCTAGCACAGTCAAGTACATGATCAATGGTCTTCCTTCCACTGGAGGCATTAGGATAGAAAGTTCTTACAAATAGTCCTTGATCTTATCAAAGGTATCTTGGCAGTCGTCGTTCCATTTGACTACTTGATCTTTCTTCGGAAGTTTTAAGATTGGCTCACAAGTAGCAGTTAGATGAGATATAAAGAGGGAAATGTAATTAAGACGTCCCAAGAATCCTCTAACCTCCTTTTCAAAACAGGGGACTGACATTTCTTGAATGGCTTTTACCTTTGTAAGATCAACTTTGATGGCTTTACCACTGGCGATAAAACCTAGAAGCTTTCCAGACCTTACTCCGAATGTGTACTTATTAGGGTTCAACCTTAACTTGTACTTCTTCAACCTCTTAAATAGATTGTGTAGGTGATCGAGATGCTCTTCTTCAGTTTGCGACCTTGCAATCATATCATCCACATATACCTCTATTTCATGATGGATCAAATCATGTAATAAAGCTACCATAGCTCTTTGATATGTTGCCCCTGCATTCTTTAATCCGAATGGCATGAACTTGTAACAAAAGGTGCCCTATTGTGTAACAAAGGTGGTCTTTTCCATGTCTTCGGGAGCCATATTTATTTGGTTGTAGCTCGAAAATCCATCAATGAAGGAGAAAACTTTATGTTGAGTGGTGTTGTCAATGAAGACGTCAATATGAGGTAGAGGGAAATCATCTTTGGGGCTTGCCCTATTTAAATCCCTATAATCTACACACATACGAACCTTTCCATCTTTCTTTGGCACGGGAACCACGTTCGCAACCCATTGAGGATAAGATGTCACAGCTAGGAAACCTGCATCGAATTGCTTCATTACCTTAGCTTTTATCTTTTCAGACATGTCAGGCCGCATGTGACGAACCTTTTGCTTAGCTGGAGGGAAATCTTCATTTGTTGGCAGACGATGAACCACAATATCGGTATCCAACCCTGGCATATCTTCATACGACCAAGAAAACCCTTCAACATAGTCATGTAGCATCTGAACCAATCTGATCTTGATACCGTCTTCTAGGTTGGCGCCGATCTTGACTTCTTTCCTGTCTGTCTCGGTACCTAGGTTGATAACTTCAAGTGGATCTTCATGAGGTTGAATGGCTTTCTCTTATTTCATAAGAAGTCTGGCTAACTACCCAGATACTTCACAATCTTCTTTGCCTTCTTATTCGGCTTGGTTGATTGGATGTTCAAAGTCATAGCTGGCAATAGCAGAGTCGTTGGCAATGAGATTCGGGGTGGATGAGGATCTGCAAGTGTGTATGTATGCATGTGCATGTAAGATACATGGGTATTTAAAAATGAAATAAAGAAAAAGAAAGACAATGAACATAAAATTTGAATGCAAAAGGTGCAATGGTTTATATTAAATGACCATTTGATAAAGGAACATGAACAAAACCCTTAACAAATGGACCATAGTGCCTCAGGCAAGACGCATTGCTTAAAAGTCATTGTTTGAAATTAAGATTACAGACAAAAGTTATTGAATTGACAGAAAACAGTAAACAATAATTACTCCTCATGGAAGGAGATGGGAGTGAAATCCTTTGCATGCCAGTTGTTGAGCTTTCCTCCGACAGTAGGGTAGATCCATTCTTCAAAAGCGCATTCAACATCAGAGTCTTCCATAGCATTTACTTCATGATTTTTGATACGGAGAGGTGGATTTCCCGTGCGAGTGTGCCTAACCTCTTTATGAGCTTTGATGGTGAAACCTAACACAAATTTTTCTGCTTTAAATGGAATCTCGGGGAGTTTCCCCCAGATAGTACAACTTCCATCTTCGACTGTGACACGTGTATCCTTAAGCGAAATCATTCTTGGCATAACTTTATCAGATTTTGGTATGTCAGAGGAGATTTTGGTGACGACAACCATAGGAGGAACAACTTTGAACGCCTGGAATGGAGTCTCTATGAACTCACCATCCATTTCCACATACTTGAAGTAATTGAGGTGGCTCACCATGAATTCCTCTTCACCACAAACAGTGACAATCTTCCCCTTGACTGGATATTTTAACTTTTGATGAAGGGTGGATGTTACTACCCCAGCCCCATGTATCCATGGGCGCCCAAGTAAACAAGAGTAGGTAGGACGGATGTCCATTATGTAGAAGGTAGTGTTGAAAATATGTGAGCCAACTTTAATTTTGAGATCCACCTCTCCATGAACCATCCTTTTAGACCCATCGAAAGACCTTACGACAATATCGCTTGACTTCAGTACCAGTCCTTCACAATCTAGCCGGTCTAAAGCACCTTTGGGTAACACATTTAAAGATGAACCAGTATCAATTAGGACATGAGCCAGGGTGGTCCCCTTACATTCAATAGAGATATGCAAGGCTTTATTGTGGTTCCTTCTCATAGGAGTCAAATCAGCGTCGGAGAACCCTAATCCATTATCAGCCGTTAAACTTGCTACACACTTCTCGTACTGGTCAGTTGTGGTTTCTTGGGGCACATGGGCTTTCTTCAAGAACTTGATCAGAGTCTGGGCATGAACTTCAAAATAGAGTAACAATGACAACATGGAAAGTTTTGAGGGGGGTTTCCCCAGTTGCTCAACTATTTTGAAGTCGCTCTTCTTTATGAATTTCAGGATTTCTTCCATCTCTTGAGTGAAGGGTTCTTCAGGGTCAGTATTTTTGATTGGTGCCTCTATCCCAGCAGGCTCACCTTCTTTCTCTTTGCCTCTAGTGTTGGCACTAGACTTGTCACTGGTTATGCGGACGGGAGTTATTGTAGTAATGGGCGATGAAATATCAGGGGAAAAGATCCTCCCTGTTCTTGTTACTTTACTAGAACCTACAATATTAGTAACATCATCTTCATTTTCGTTTATCCAATAATCTTGTTTTATACAATGATAATAAACCTCAGCACCATAGTTCCATGGAACTGCTTTATCAGAGGAGTAGGGAATAGGCCTAGTGACAATGATTATTAAAGGAGCAATGGTTGGTTCACTTGAAATCCTAATAGGCCCCTTTGAGGGGGTCCTAAGAGGCTTGTTGGAGATGGTTATTATGGACAAGTCTTCATCTTTGTTGGTTAAACTTTTGATGGTAGGAATCTTCTCAAACAGAATCTCGTGGCTATTTATCAGGTGTTGCACACCTTCCTTCAGCAGCTTGCACCCATTTACTTGTTGATCACAACAAAAACGATCTTTAGAACAGCCAGGGAACACCCTGACTCTCAAAAAATTATCCTTCACAGTAGTTAATGGAGTTGTTAAATCTTTAATGGAGGAGACAAAAGTAGTATCATCAATTTCGTTAACACCTTTGCCATGATTCGACATTGGTGCGGTTATCACATTTGGAGTAGCAGGTGGATCAAATTCAATTGTTTTATTGTCTATCAAATCTTGAATCTTATTCTTCGGAGCCCAACATTGATCAGTTTCATGCCCCGGGCTGTTGGAATGATACGCGCACTTGGCATTTGGATTGTACTTAGGTGATGAAATACCTGAATTGGATGGTGGATTATGCAATGTCACTAAGTTGGCCTTCAACATATGTTATAAGGCTTGGGACAGTGACATGCTTATTCTTGTGAACTGTCTTCGAGGAACTTCGGATCGTTGATTCTTGGATGATTGCCTTTGAGCAAATGAAGGGTTGGAGATTAACACAACATTAACAGAGGATCAGTGATCCTTCTTGGTATGGGCCCTTGTCCCATACACAACATTTGTTTCCTTCTTTCTAGGGAATGGCTTCTTTACAGTACTTGAAGATGCATCCCATTGAATCTTACCGCTCTTGATACCAGCTTCTACTCTTTCACCTGTCAATATCAGCCTGGTGAACCCAACTGAAGAGCTTCCGATCAGATGGTTGAAAAACGGGCCTGACAAAGTACCCAAGAACATATCTACTAGCCCTCTATCAGAGAGAGGAGGCTGGACTCTCCCTGCAAGATCTCTCCACTTCTGGGCATAATCTTTGAAGCCCTCACTAGAACCCATAATCATGCTTTGAAGTTGTGTACGGGTTGGAGCGAGGTCAGCATTGTATTGATACTGATGATAAAAAGCAGTGGCTAGATCTTCCCATGTTTGGATGTGGGAACCCTCCAATTTATAGAACCATTCTAGTTAAGTCCCATCCAGACTCTCTTGGAAGAAATGGATCCGGAGCTTTTTGTTGTTAGTGTGCAGCTATCTTGCGCACATAAGACCTTAGATGATGTTTCGGGCAGGAAACCCTGTCATAATTGGAGAAGACTAGTATTTTGAACTTATGGGGGATGACGACCCCATGTACTAAGCCTAACTCACTAAAATCCAAGCCAAGCATGACTTGATTTCAACAACCTTTAGTCTATCCTCTAACTTCTTGTATTTATCCTCAGCCGGAGGATATTTCTCATTAAAATAATCTTCATCATCGAAAACTTGATTATTGGCACCCATAGCACGGGTGCTCCTTGCCTCTTCGTCTTGATTTTTGTCCTCCTCAGACGATTCTTCGACTATTTGTACCTGGCGAACCGAAACTTTGAACCTCTTACCCATGTTGATGAAGGTCTTATTTTTGGTTTTCTTCTTGGCTACTAGCATAATTATCAGCTCTTGTTGCCCCTTAGCCAGGGTTAGCAAGGTCTCGGGGAACTGGGAATTCTGCGCTTGCAAGTCCTTCACTATTTATTAGATATCCATCTTAATGAAATAAATAGTAGAAAGATAAGGAAACCTGTTGTGGAAAACCTGTTTATGTTATGATGCATGAAAATGCATATGCAAATGATTTCAAGGACTTAGAAGATTTAAATTTGTTTAGACAAAAAGGAACAAACATTAATTGTATTAATAAGTTCAAATTGATTACAACATGCCTCTTGGGCTTACATTGAAACAAAAGAAACAAAATGAACTAAAATACACTAACAATGGCTCAAATCTCCTATGGATGCTTCTTCTTTGGAGCGATATAGGCATTCAGGCTCCTCTCCTCATGAAGTTGTCTCGTGAGCTCCAATGTATTCTTCTCGCTCGCATAAAACTAGGCTTCAAAGGTGTATCGCTCCCCCTTTAGCTGAATCCAAGCTCTTTGCAAATCTTCGAGAGAAGTAGGCATATTAGGATAAAAGACAATATATGGAACATCTCCTTTGGCAACAGGCTCCATGATGATTGGTAAGATGGCAGGGTAAGGCATCATAAGGTTTTTGGCACAAGTTCGCACCCACTTGAGATAAGGCTTCAAAGGAATGGAGTTCTTATGCCCAAACATCTTGCTGTCAACCTTGTTAACCATGCCCTAAGCTCGTATGAATCTCTGACGATAACCTTAGACATCGATCTCGTAGTCGAATGCAATTCCTTGAACAAGTGCATCATGAGGGCCATCCCTCCTAGCATACCCAAACTGTCGCAAATCCAAACAAGGATTGTAGGTAATACCTCCCCTAATTCTAAGTAAATGGACATTAGGGAATTCCCCACAACGGTCAATAATAGTAATGTCCTCCATGGATCGAGAACACCAATAAATATCAGAATGTGTGAGTGACATCAAAACCACCTATCCAACAAAGGAGTGCAACACATAAGAATTCCTCTTCTCTTCATGGTGCGAGAGTGAAGAGAATGCAAGATATCCCCAAGTAAAGTAGGCACTGGATTGCGAGATAGAATTTTTTTGACTGCGCTCACATCTATGAGTTGGTCAGGATTAGGAAATAGAACCATCCCATAGATGATAAGACCAACACTTATTAAAAGGCTTGTAGATCTAGAGCATCCCAAGAATCTTGAGCTTTCTCCAACAAAAACTTGCTAGGAACCCTTTAACACCACTTCTAGTTTCCCAATTGGAAATAACGTCAGATCGTGGCAAATGTAGAGCTCAGGCAATCTCCCTAGGTCTTGGGTATCTTTCAATACCGTTGAAGGGTAATTGATCAAGAATAGGGATTCCCAAGAGTTGTGAGAATTCTTCCATAGTGGGCACAAGTTGGTAATTAGGAAAGTTAAAGAAATGGTGTTTAGGGTCAAAGAATTGGAATATCACATGCGCAATATCCTCTTCAAAGTTTGTTTTAGCCAAGTTGACGAGATGACCGTATTTCTTGGTGAAGGGAGAATCATTGGGGATCCTTGATGCCAATTATTTAAGTTGAGGAGGCACCTTGACGAGGTTGATTCGGATAGTGTTTCATCTCATGGAAGCCATGTCCTACAAAACAGCACAAAGATAAATCCCAAAGTCCTTGAAATGATTAGTGCCGAAATGCAATGGTATGATGTTATGATGTTATTTACAAGTAAACATATACACATAAGGCACACAATTCCTTAGGTTCAGGCTTGCATGGATTCATAGGTAACTACCCTCTTGAAGTTTAGTTGGCTCAACCTGTCCTAGAAAGTCATCAAGTTCTAGGGATCTCAATATCATTGATCCTTCTCCATTGGGCATTGTTTTAGCACAAGCCTCTTTATGAGCGACTGAAATATCCCAAGAGTCAGATCTCAATGAGTGTAGCATCGAGTATTAATCAACTTCATATTGCACCAAAGCCGGCTACCTCACTACGTCCTAATGGCCAAGTTGTTCAATTAAAGGTTCTAAGGTTCGTTAGTGTTTCACGACACCACACAGCGGCCCCGTATTCTCCTTAATTAGCCATAAGGGATATCGGCACCAACACATGTGTAACACTAACATATCTATTGTCTCAACCATATCGGTCTATGCTGTACAGTCTCCATAATTTTTTCTATTTACCTAAAGGTGTCCCCAGATCTGGGTAGAGGATCAATACAAGCCCAAATAAGGACCAAAGATGTAAATAAAACAGTTCAAATAATGAAAGCAATTAAATGTGATCTAGCTCTAAGGTAACCCCACTTTTAAGATATATCTCCAACAGAGTCGCCAGTTCTGTAGTATGGTGGGAGAACTGACTTGGGTGTTTTGTGTTTTGTCGCAATTGTTGCGGATAACAAGAGTCGCCATCGACTTTTCTTTTATCCAATAAAGGGAAAGGGTGAAAAGAACAGGAAAGACCTTTTGAGATATTTTCTTGAGTTTGGGGGGTAGGTTATGAAAAGGTAAGGTGTTAGCACCCTTTTCATCCTTAGTTATCTACAGGCTCTTAGTTGCTTGATCATTTTGAAAATGCTTTGTTTGAAATGTATTTGTGTTTGGTGCAAGTTTGAAAATATTTTAAAAACGCCTTTGTTTCGGAAAACTTTGTAATGATTCTCATCTCTATAAGAATGTATACAAAGTATTGGTTTTGAAAATAGTTCAAGGATATGTTTGTTTTTGAAGATGTTTTCAAAGTGTACGTGTGGAAATGGTTTTAGTTTGTGAGCAAGCAACTACGAGCGTCCTACCTAATCAAAAGGTCTTTATTTTTTTCCTCCTCCTTTAGATGTTGCTATCTTACCATTTATTGATAAGAATCCCTATCGTTGGACGTGAAGGGACGGGTATGGGTCAATCGTATAGTCATAAAAGGCAACTTATAAGATGTTTTAACAATTTTCGTAAGGGACTAGATTGTTTACCGAAGGAAACATCGAGGGACATCAAGGGAATACAATCATTTTTATCGAGGGTCTTTGCTAAAACGTCCATATTCGGGGGACATGACTATTTTCTGAGGCAACAAGCGAGATTACCTTAAAGGTGCGCATGTGTAAAGTGTGTTTGATTTCATGCATTGTCTTTGAGATTAGGGTTTTCTAACGGTTGATTTTATCTTGTCATACACACCCTAATTACTAACAATTATATGAAAAGCGATAAATTTGCGGAAATTAAAATCCTACGCTATTACATCACTTTAGGGGATGGGGGTATAAGTTTACAAATGGGGAGATAAAAGCAAATAAAACCTAATTTTACTATTACAACCAAATCGAATGAAAATAAAAGCAAAAAGTCAAAAAAATCAAGATTTATGCTGTCTGGTCTGACACGGGCCTTATCTTGTAACACAGGCACCCATGTCAGCACCATGTAATGATCCATGCACGTTTTTCTTTCTGCTCCAGCTAAGCTGACACGGGTTGTGTCCTATGACACGGGCACCCGTGCAAGCACCCTGACTTGCCACTTTGCATATTTCTGGCCCTAGTAGACCTGACACAAGTCGTGTCTTGTGACACGGGCGCCCGTTTCAATACCCTGACCTGCATCTTTGTTAGATTGTAGTTCCAGTAGGTCTGACACGGGTCGTGTCCTATGACACGGGCACCCGTGTTAGCACCCTGTCCTGCACTTTTGTTAGATTTTTTAAACAGTTGAGCTGACACGGGCCATGTCGTGTGACACAGGCACCCGTGTGAACCCCCTGTCTTGGCTTTTTTCACTGAGTTTCCTTCTTTTGATCTATTTTTTATATATCTTTTGAACACAAACAACAAATGATGTATGGATAAAGATATTACAGTTTGGAAAAAGTATACCTCTTGAGGAGAAACTTTGGAACACGTACGAATGTCTCTGGATATGAAGTGATGATTGACCGAGCTCCTCCTTGAAGCTGCTTTAATCCTTTCTTTGTGCCACAAAGTTCCAGAATCTCTCCAACCCAGTCAAAGTTACAAAAATACTATTGTTTTTGTTTGGTGTGGAAGGTGATGTTAAGGGTGTTACATAAATTATTCTTGTGTTTGAACAATCTCTATGTGATGTATATGAGGTGTTTGGATAGTTGGTATAGAGGAAAGCTTGCAAGGTTGTACAATGGGTTTAGGTTTTTCTGTTTTGTGAAATGAAAAAAAGAAAGTGCAGAGTTTTTGAATGGGCAAAGTTTACAAAGAATTCTGTTTCTTTTCTCTTTTCTCCTTTTCTCTCTCAATCAAAAGCCAACCTTGTATGTTGTGAGAACAATTTGTTTTATAGATGAAGTTTAGCTGAGATTTGGGGGGAAACAAATAAGCTTTTGAGCTGTTTGGGTATGCTGTAACATTTCCTTTTTGGGTGCAACTCTTTACATGCTAACTTGGTGCAGCCATGGGACTGATATGATGCAGATTTTATGGGCTGCATTGCAGGTTTTGGAGCAGACTTTGACAACATAGTAGGGTTGTTTTATGGATTTGAGTAAAACAGAAAATGCAACTCTTTACATGCTAACTTGGTGCAGCCTTGGGACTGATATGATGCAGATTTTCAGGGCAGCATTGCAGGTTTTGGAGCAAACTTTGTCAGCATAACAGGGTTGTTTTTATGGATTTGAGTCAAAGAGAAAAGTTCAAACAAGACAAGGCTTTAGGATTTGTAACTTAACAATTCTAAATATAAAAAAATGCAGTCTTGTAATAACTTGAACATCTTGAATTATTTTGAATTATATTGAGGAAAAATGTCATGAGGTAATTAATCATGTATAGAAATTACTTAGAGAAATTTTCCAAGTTTTGCCAAGTTTGATTTTTTTTGACCTTCTTGATTTTTGATGATCAAATTTCATATTTTGGATGCCTTGATGACATATGATTTTTGAAACTCAATTTTTGGTCAAAAAGTCAAAGTTTGACTTTTTAGTGTACAATTGACTTTTTTCCACCAGTTAACCGAATTTCGTCTATCAATCCACTGATTTCGGGAGATGAATTAAAATATGCAATTAGGTCAAAACGGATGTGTTTGAACCCTTAAGATCATATTTCAAACCAACAAGTCATGTACTAGGTCAAAAATCAAAGATTTGTCACTCTCAGTCAAAACCCTAATTTGGAGTCCCAGCGTTTCGAGATGATTTTGTCTGATCAATTGCTTGAGAATCCTTGA
Organism: Vicia faba; assembly: GCA_948472305.1. Classification (NCBI taxonomy): domain Eukaryota; kingdom Viridiplantae; phylum Streptophyta; class Magnoliopsida; order Fabales; family Fabaceae; genus Vicia; species Vicia faba. The sequence goes on along the minus strand of OX451741.1, from coordinate 34,108,329 downwards.
GTAACAGAGATCATTTGTGAGGAATGTATTGAAAAAAGAGAGGGAAAATTTTAGGGTACAACACGGTGATTATCAGAGGAGCGACTCTAGGTTCAACCTTAATTTTCATGGGACCTTTGGCAGTGAACTTGATAGGAGTGCCGAAAATTAAAGATACCTCTTCTAGCTCCAAGTCTTGAAACAAATTCTCAATAAAAGGAACCTTCTCAACTATAATGGTATGGTTATCCATCAGACGCTGAACACCTTCTTTAAGCAACTTGCAGCCATTGGGTTGGGCTGCACAACAGTAGCATCTTTCAATGCAACCCAGAAATAAACTGGCTTGTAATAGATTCTTCTTAATAATCAGAAGTGGAGTAGTAAATTCACTTACAGCAGAAACATATGAAACATTATCAATAGCACTTATGCCTTTGTTGTGCTTAAGAATAGGCGCAGTAATCACATTGGGGGTCTCGGGAGGATCAAACTCAATCTCTTTGTTGTCAATCATATCTTGAATTTTAGTTTTCAAAGCCCAACAGCTATTTGTGTCGTGTCCAAGACTATTGGAATGATAAGCGCATCATACATTGGGATTATACTTAGGGGAGGAAGTGTTGGGATTATGAGGTGGATCTCTTAACATTATTAACTCTGCCTTTAATAGATGTTGTAATTCCTAAGACAATGGCATGTTGATCTTAGTAAATTGTCTCCTGGGTACGTCTGTCCTACGCTGACTACCTTATTGATGTTGTTGTACCGGCACAAAATTAGAAATTAGCACAACTCTCATAGACTGGTTGCGGTCATTTCTAGCATGATCCTTCTGGCCATACACAACATTAGTTTCCTTCTTTCCATTAAACATCTTCTTCACAGTACTTAAAGACGCAGCCACTTGAATTTTTCCACTCCTGATACTACCTTCAACCCGTTCCCCTGTTAATATCAACTCGGTGAATCCGACTGAAGAGCTTCCGATCAGATGATTGAAAAAAGGACCTATCAAAGTTCCCATAAACATATCAACCAGCTCCCTATCAGATAAAGGAGGTTGAACTCTCCCAGATAGATCCCTCCATTTCTGGGCATACTCTATGAAGCCTTCGTTCGAGCCCATAGTCATATTTTGTAATTGCATGTGAGTTGGTGCAAGATCAACATTATACTGGTATTGTTTGTAAAAAGAAGCGGCCAAGTCTTCCTAAGTATGGATATTGGTCACCTCCAGCTGATAGAACCACTCCAACTGTGTTCTCGACAAGCTTTCTTGAAAGAAGTGCACCCATAACTTCCTGTCAGCAGTATGGGGTTGAATCTTCCGAACATACGGCCTTAAATGAAGTTTTGGACAAGAAACACCATCATACTTTGAAAAAGTAGGGACCTTAAATTTGTGAGGAATTACAACTCTCGAGATTAAACCCAAATCTTCAAAATCCAACCCGGAAACTCTTTGAATCTCCATAGCATTGAGATGATCTTCCAGATGTTTGTATCTATCTTCAGCAGGAGAATACTGCTCATATGAATAGTATGCTTCTTCTTCATCAGAACCCTGGTTGTTATTCTCCCCAGCTTTCACACTCTTATCATCTTCTGCTTAGTTATCATCTTCATTTGATGGGACCTCAAAATCTAAAGCCCTCCTGGATGGACCTTTGAATCTTCTACCCATGTTAAGAATGCCAATTGGTTTCTTAGACTTCTTCTTTATCTCTTTGATGATGAGTTCTTTCAAGTCTTACTTCCCTTTGGCTAAGTTCAGGAACATTTGCTGAAATTGAGCATTTTGAGCTTGAAGATCTTTCACGGTTTGTTCGAGAGCCATATTTTACTGAAATAAACAGAAAGAAGATGAGAAAACCTGTCTTTAGGGAAATACCTGTTATGATGATATGTATGGTATGTGTATGTAATGTTTTCAAGGATCTCGCGGGATAAACAAAAATTAAATGTTAGAAGTTGTGTCTAGCTGCAGCTTTGACTGAAGAACTTTACGTCTTTGAACGTCCTTATATGAGAATCAAGCTCACCATGTCAAGTGGTTCTAGCCTCTGACTCAAAAGAACATCTTTTGATCTTTGACGGCGTCTAGTTAGAGGAAAATAAATCCCCTTGCCTCCTTGCTAGCAGTATGGTTCATGATAAAACTGCATCATAGGTCCCTAAGATCCTTGAAAAGGGTTAGTGAAAATTCCATGGTATGATGTTATGATGTCATGTTTAAACAAGATAACAAACACAAGCAAAACACATAAGAGCCTTAGGTTTAAAGGCTTGCATGAGGTCTGTAGGTAAGTACCCTTTTCTATTGAAGTTCAGTTAACTCAACCTGTCCTAAAATAATAACCGGGTTCTAGGAATCTTATATCATTGATCTTTCTCGAAGATTTTATTTTAGTACAACAACTGATTTGCCACAAAAACATCCTGTGAGTCGGATCTCGATGAGTGTAGCATCGAGTATCAACCAACTCTAGACTGCACCAAAGCCAACTATCTCACTACTTTCTAATTTCCCTAATTGGTCGATTAAGGTTCTAAAAGTTATTTAGTGCTTATGACACCACGCGACAACCCAATGTTATCCTCGACTGACTCAAGGAACATCGGTACAAACCAAAGTGTCACACTAACGTAGCCATCACTTCAACCATATCGGTCTATACCCTACAGTTTCCAAGATCTATTGTTACTTACCTAAGGTACCCTAGATCTGGGTGTAGGAGCTTTGCAAGAATTATAAACCCGAACAACCCTAAAATTTAAAGCAAGCAAAACAAACAGATAAATCAGATAAAGTGATATAAGACTCTAAGGTATCCCCTCTTTTAAGTCAAGTCCCCAACAGAGTCTCCAGTTCTATAATACGGTGGGAGAGCTGACTTGTTTTGCGTTTGATTGCAAATTTTGCGGATAACAGAGTCACCATCGACTTTTATTTTATCCAATAATTAAAGGGTGAAAATAACAGGAAAGACCTTGAAGATTTTGAGTTCCGGGGGGGGGGGGGGGGGGTAAGTTATTAAAAGGAAAGGTATTAGAACCCTTTTCATCCGTAACTATCTACGGGCTCTTAATCGCTTGACTCACTTTTGAAAATTGCTTTGTGTGTGTGTTTGAAAAATATTTTGAAATGCCAATGTAAGGAAAACTTTGTAATGATTCTTGTATCAGTCCTCAAGAATGCGTACAAAGATTTTGTTTGAAAGTTTTTTTGAAATGTTTTTTTTGAAAGATTGTGAGTAAGCGATTAAAAGTGTCTACACACACGAGGTCATTCTTGTATTTTTCCTCTTCCTTTAGATAGTGATATCCGTACCTTTAGTTAGTAGGAAGCGCTATCATTGGATGTGAAGGGACAAGCGAGGGTCATCGTACAATCATCGAAGGCAACTAGTAAGGACGCTTTAGTATTTTTCATAAGGGACTAGATCATTTATCAAAAGGCAACGTCGAAAGGGTCATCGAGGGACTATGATCTTTGAATCGAGGGACTTTGCTAAAGCGTCCCCACTTTAGAGGGACATGTCTGTTATTTTCCGAAGGCAACTAGAGAGGTTACCCTATAGGTGTGCATGTGCAAGTGTTTTGTATTAAGTTATTTTATCTTTGAATTTAGGGTTTTGCTATCGTTTGATTATTATCTCCCTTACTACCCTAATTACTAAGCAGTAATATAGCATATATAAGAAACGTAAACCCTAAACTATTACAATGCTTTGGGACAAATATAGATAATAGAAATTTCTTAAAATAAACCTATAATTATTACATCCCAGAAAATAGTTATATAATAATGAAGAAAAGAAAGCGACAAATAAAAATTACATTCGCAAAAATACAATCGATCTAAAATGTAAAAATCAATAAAAATAGAAAAGAAAATATTTTTGGTGAATTTTTTATGAAGAAACGACTTATGATTAATTAATTAAATAGACCTAAAATCCTAATTAATTTTATTTAAGAAAAATGTTAATTAAAAGAGCTAAAACCTAATTAGGGTTTGTAAAAAGGTTTTGTGGTTAAGTGAAATTGGGGTTAAGCAAAAACATGGATGAATAAAAGCAAGTTAGAAGAAAAATCCAAATAAAATGTCAGGGGTGGGAGTTGAACCCACGCCCTTAGCTTTCCCCACTGCATGGTTCACCACTGCGCCCAACGTGCTTTGGTGTTAGTATAATGAAAACCACACAATACATAACAAAACCTGCATAATATGAAAAAATGTGGAAAAAAAATCCCAAAATACCAAAAGGCAAGGATCGAACCCACGCCCTGGTATAGTAAGGCCTTAACGAGCGCGTTCTTACCATTGGGGTGGCTGTACATCCAGTAATATCCCTGAAATGAATTAGAAATAAAATAAACAATATTTCATGGAACAGAGAAGCGTCAGAGCCCTAGCTCCTGTCGTCTTCTCCGACGAGTCTTTTCTTTGTTCATGCAAAATAGGCATAGTCAGTGATCCAAGGGTACCCTACACCCCCAATTCAGGACTTCCGAGTTCAATGGGAGTATTATTTTTGGCCTAATCTCGTTGATTTGTGAGATATGAAGAAGATAACTCAAATCGGTATGAGTATGGCCAATCACGATTTAGCCATCATGGGGCTCATACGATGGGTTATTCCTGCACTATTAAACCTCAGAAACGCATTAGTGGTGTTAGTATGCATTAATAAATAAAGAAAAACATAAATATGAATTCATGCAAGAATGTAAAAACGGCGCGACATGTATGCTCGTTGCACGCTCTTTGGATCATCACAAATGATCCAACCTTACCCTATAGTGTTTCTGGAGGTGAATGGAAATGCCTTTTGACCTTGAGAGAGGGTACAAGATAGGGTTTCACTTTGCCCTATTTTTTGATATTTTTGGAATTATTGGGATGAATTCTTGTGCAAGGATTTTCGTGGCTGCTCTTGTCTGAAATAGTAAGGTTATATAGTGATGAATTAGGTCAAGAGATTGTGGTCTTGGACCTTGTAAGAAAAGCCTTGACTTTATCTTATTTAATTTTGAATTTAAATTAATAGAAATCAAAATAAAAACCCAAGGGGTGTATGAATAAGTTCTGAGTTTCACTATGAAGTATATAACATGCATGGACCTTGAAACAATAACCCATTAGCCCAAAAATTCAAGTTTGGTCACTTTTGGTTTCATGCATTTGCTAAAAAATTCCCACCTTGCACCAATCATAACTCTCTCAATTTTTATCATTTGAAGGTGATCTTGGACTTTTTGGAAAGCTCAAGATGTCCAAAAATGTCTTTCAGTTGACTTTTGAAATGACCTATAATGTATTGGCCCATATCTCTTAAATGAAGCCTTTTTTAGACTTGAACTTAAAGAGACAAAGTTGTAGAGAATTGAATTTCCTTTAAAATGAGCTTTGGTTGAGGAAAATCTGATGAAGCATGTGAAAGTTGTGCTTGGTCAAATTTCAATTGACTTCTCCTTAAGAAAACTCTAATTTGGTAACTTTTGACTTTTGATGAATTGAGAGTTTTCTTGATGAATCATGATCAACCCTTGATCAAATGATGAATGTGACTTCAAAATATTGATGTTGACCAAAAATCTTGAAGTTTGAATGTATGTTTACCATAATTGACTTTTTGTTCAATGTAGTTGATTTTCAGTCATCTGAGTAATTGACTAGCAAACTTGACAGTTGTCCAATGCAAGGCTTGACAGTTGGCATGAGAATTCTTTGAGACATATAAGAAACCATGAAATCCACTTGAGGCATTAGAAACTCAATCTTCCTTGAAAAACATAAAACCCAAGTCGTAGGTCCATTGCTTTGGAGGAGAATTTGTCTGATAAACTCTTGAGCAACCTTGAGTATTTGAGAACCCTATGAGAATGTCTTAGATGATGGGACGTGTAATGCGGTGGGAGAACTGACTTATTTTTGTGTTTTATCGCAAATATTACGGATAGCAAGAGTCACCACCGACTTTTATTTTATCCAATAAGGAAAGGGTGAAAAGAACAGGAAAGACATACGGGATTTTCTAAAGTTCGGGGGGTAGGTTATGAAAAGGAAAAGTGTTAGCACCCTTTTCATCTGCAGTTATCTACGGGATATTAATCACTAGCTCACTTTATTTTTGAAAATCTGCTTTTGTGTATGTGTGTTTGAAATATTTTGAAATGCCAATAGTAAGGCAAGACTTTGTAATGATTCTCGTATCCGTCCTCAAGAATGCGTACAAAGTGTTTTGAAAATATTTTGAAAGTGTTTGTGTGAAATGTTTTTGTTTTGAAGAGATTTGTGAGCAAGCGATTACGAGCGTTCTACCTACTCAAGGTCTTTATTGTATATTTCCTCCTCCTTTAGATAGTGCTACCCTACCATTAGTTAGTAGGAAGCCCTATCATTGGATGTGAAGGGACAAGCGAGGGTCATCGTACAATCATCGAAGGCAACTCATAAAGACACTTTAGCAATTATCGTTCAAGTGACTAGATCATTTATTAAAGGCAATGTCGAAAAGGTCATCGAGGGACTGTGATCTTTTGTATCAGAGGGACTTTCCTAAAGCGTCCCCACATTCGAGAGACATGACTGTTTTCCAAAAGGCAACAAGGAAGGTTGCCTTAGAGGTGTGATTGTGCGAGTTGTGTTGTTTTTAGTTACTTTATCTTTGAGAATAGGGTTTTCGATTGTCAGATTTTATCTTGTCATACACCCTAATTACTAACAACAATATAGTATAATAATAGCAGGAAAATTAAAGTGCGGAAATAAAATTCCTATGCTATTACATGGCCTTGGGGCAGTTACATAATAGAAAAACAGAAAATAGAAATGCTAAGCTATTACATACTAGAGCAGTTACAAAATAATGGAAAAGCGGAAGATAAGGCTATTTACAAATTACGTACCCCATACACTTTATCTATGAAAATAAAATAAAATAAAAATAGAAAAAAAAACAAATATTTTTGATAAGTTTTTTATGGAAAATGTTTTTTTTTAATGATGATTAAAATAAACCTAAAAAATAATTAATTTTAGTTAATAAAAATAGTTGATTAATTAAATTAATAAAAAAGGTTAATGATGAATAAACCTAAAAACTAATTAATTTTAAATAACAAAAATAGTTGATTAATTAAATTAATAAAAAAGTTAATGATGAAAAACACTAAAAATTAATTAATTTTAATTAACAAAACAATTGATTAATTACATTAATAAAAAAGGTTAATGATAAAAAACCTGAAAATTATTTAATTTTAATTAACAAAGTAATTGATTAATTAAATTAATAAAAAAGGTTAATGATGAAAAACCTAAAAATTAATTAATTTTAATTAACAAAATAATTGATTAATTAAATTAATTAAAAAATGTTAATGATAAAAAACCTAATACCTAATTATTTTTAGGGTTTACAAAAAAATAAATTATTTTAGGTTTGTAAAAAAAAGGTTTGTGGTTTTATGGTTAGGTGAATTTAGGGTTAAGTTTTCCAAAAGAATTAGGGTTTATGGGAAGAGAATTAAGGAAAAAACCACAAGTTGAAAGCAAAATCAAACAAATATCAGGGGTGAGTGTTGAATCCACACCCTTAGCCTTCCACACTGCATTAAAGGAAAAAAATAGGGAAAAAGAACAAGTTAGAAGCAAAATAAAGCAAAAATACCAGGGGTGGGTGTTGAACCCACACCCTTAGCCTTTAACACTGACTGCCTTGACATTGTTCCAGAGCTCACATATTATGCATCAAACATGCTCTAATGATGTATATGAACACATGTTAACGCATCAAATTAGTTAGCAATGCATAAATCAAAGGTTTGAAATTAAAAAAAAAAACTACCAAAACCAGTGAGGATGAACATGATGTCTTGGGCACGATCTTGGATGCTTGAGTATTGAGATGGATTCCTGGGTACTTCAAGATGATAATGCAATGCTTGGTTTTAATTGAGAAGGGCTGGAAACATGGGTTTTGTGTTGCCCTAGTTTCTTGAATTTTTGGAAGTTTTGGAATAGTTTTCTCTGCAAGGGTTTTCGTGTGATGTTATGTCTTAATGAAGAGAAATACATAGAGAAGCATTAGATTAAACCATTGTGGGCTTGGACCTTGTAAGAAAAGCCTTGACTTTATCTTATTTAATTTTGAATTTAAATAAATAAAATAAAAAATAAATGGAATAAAAATAAAAAGGGTGTATGAATAGGTTCAAAGTTTCATTATGAGGCCTAATACACATTTGGACCTTGAAACACAAGCCCATTAGCCCAAAAATTCGTGCTTGATCAATTTAAGCTTCATGCATTTGCTCAAAATTTCCCAACTTTCACTAGTCATAACTCTCTTGATTTTTGTCATTTGAAGGTGATCTTTGACTTTTTGGAAAGCTCAAGATGTCCTCTACTATATCTATTTTGATCATTTTTGCATTTGAAGAGTTTATCTTAATGTAAGTTGCCTTGACAAAAAGTATCTTTTTGTTAACTTTTGGAATGACCTATAATGTATTGGTCCATATCTCTCAAATGAAGCATTTTTTAGACTTGAGCTTAGAGAGAAAAAGTGGTAGAAAATTGAATTTCATTTACAATGAGTTTTCGTTGAGTAAAATTTGATGAAACATGTGAAAGTGATGCTTGGTCAAAGTTTAGTTGACTTCTCCTTAAGAAAACCCTAATTTGGCAACTTTTGACTTTTGATGATTTGAGAGTTTCCTTGATGAGTCATGATCAACCCTTGATCAAGTGATAAATATGAATCCAAAATGTTTATGTTGACCAAAAATCTTGAAGTTTGACTGTATGTTGACTACAATTGACTTTTTGTTCAATACAATTGATTTTCAGTCATCTGAGCAATTGACTGAGCAAACTTGTGATGCAAGGCATGAAACTTGGTATGAGCATTCTTGCAGACCTATAAGAAACCGTGAAAACCACTTTAGGCCTTAGAAACCCAATCTTCCTTGAGAAAAGTGAAACCCCAATTGTAAGTCCATTGCTTAAGAGGAGAATTTGTTTGATCAATTCTTGAGCAACCTTGAGCATTTGAGAACCCTAGAAGACTGTATTGAAGAAAAAGGAAGGGAAAATTTGGGGGTTCAACAGTTGCCCCTGTTCAATCTTCTTAAACTTGAAGAGTTATATTGGCATGTCTATCATTCATAATATAAAGGTGGAGGAGGATTAAATACTTAAGTGCCTAGAAATTTGCACCCGTATGTGCAAGAAGTAACCTGTTGGTTGATAATATTACTTAAAGGGGCTTAAAGATGCCATTTGGAGAGTGAAGGGATGTCATCAGAGATGGGCTTATAGATTACATCTAGAGTAACTGTTGATAGGAATATCAGAATAAGTCTACGCCTGACTTTGTCTTAGAAGATGTATTTGGAATGAGTCTACGTCCGACTTTGTCCAAAAGAATATCAGAGTGAATCTACATTTGATTTTATCTAAATGATACACTAGAATGAGTCTATGTTCAACTCTATCTAGAATATACGTTTAGAATGAATCTATGCTCAACTCTGTACAAAAAGAATATCAGAATAAATCTACGCTTGATTTTATCCGAATGCTATACTAAAATGAGTCTATGCTCGACTTTGTCTAGAAGATATGTTTGGAATGAGTCTACGCCCGACTTTGTCCAAAATAGTTTCAGAAGGAATCTACGCTTGATTTCATCTGAACTAGAAGATGTCTACGCCCGACTTCAACTAGAAGAGGTATTGGAAAGAGTCTACGTCTGACTTTTTTCCCAAAAGAGTTTTAGAAGGAATCTACGCCTGACTTCATCTGAATGATGCACTAGAAGATATCTATGGCCGACTTCATCTAGAAGAGATATTTTTCAGAATGAATCTCTAGGGAAAGTGCTTAAGTAGCTACTTGTCAGATTTAGTCTCTGAGGGAAATGCTTGTAAAAATTCAGTTTCTAAAGGAAATTGTCTGGTCATGTAGATAGTCGCCCTGTCCTATTTCAAGAATTACTCTACGACCTGTTAGAAAATTGTTGATGATGTTCGTCAGTTTGTGAACTTTACCTGAAAAGATAGAGTTAGTATTTATGCAATGTATGTATTGCATTGCGTAATGATGTTATTAAAGAAAATGAGAGCACGTTGTTCGCGTTTCGTATGCATATTCTATGATAAATGATGTCTGAATGTGAGATGTCGTTGAAGTGTATTGATAGCATCGTATAACATATTTGCTGGGGAAAAATAAAGCCCTGACCATTGCTAGGGATGAAGAATATGAATCTTCAATATTGTTTAGAATGTCTCCGCTGGGGATTCCTGCTTTCTTTTTTGAGGATATTCCGCTGAAAATGTTTGACTTCTGCTTGGGGATAGAGGAGTTCAGGAACATTGGTCGTTCATCGCTCTACTAGGGAATTTAGTTCTTGTATACCCTGACTGGGGAAATAAGATATGGGTAAAATACCCAAGTGATGCTGACCAAGTTTCTGATATGGATGGTAACTCTTCTGGGGAGGACAAAGTTAAATGATATCTGGCCCGATTTCAGATTCCGTAGTAACTCTCTGGGGATGACAACCTGGACTACCCTTTGCTGGAGAGGGGAATTTTGCTGGGGATTTGCAGTAGTCGGAGAAAGGAACTCAACTGGGGAAATTGAGTTTCATTGGGGAAATAAACCCTGCTGGGGAAGTAAACCCTGCTGGATAAGTAAACCATGTTGGAGAACAGAATTCTATAGGGAAATATGCAGTGTTGGAGAAAGAAACTCAGCTGGAGAATTAAATTCCAGTTACATGTGTTAAAGACATAATCTCTGACGAGGATTGGAATTTTGTAGGATGTGCGAAGGAAGTTACCACTACATGCTGGGGAAATGATCAAACACTTGTATCCGCTAGGGGGATCTTCCGAGGAGTATGATTATGTTAACTACTAGAGGATTCCCCAATTTCTGTCTCGAAGGCATATTGGACTTGTGGGGGAATGTATCTTCGTCGTGGATGAGCTTATGAAGATAGCTTTATGGGTATTTCTCTGTGGAGATTTCTCTATGGGAATTTTTGGAGCACCTGAACATTATCCCAACTCTTTAGTGAATGCTGATCAGAGTATTAAACAAGTGATGAGATAAAGGGATATAGTCGTACGCCTTAATCCCTAAATTTTGCCTAGATTGTCTTTTCATATTTCAGTCCACCGGGATACCCTGTTTTGCCCAAGCCGCCTTCTGAGGTTTTTGACTTTTTGGGTGTACAATATATATATATATATATATATATATATATATATATATATATATATATATATATATATATATATATATCCCTAATTTTTGCTCGAACCTTTTTGGTTCTTCGGGACGCCCTTATTTTTGCCTAGGCCAATCAATCTAGCGGGTCTTTTTTTCATGCGTAGTATTTTTGACTATGTCCATGTTTGCAGGGCGCGGAGAATTTTCACTGTCAGAAAATATTTTCTTGATCATACATGGCCCTTCGTATATGGGAGTCTATTTTCCCCTGGGATTAGTCTGATGCACCCGAAGTTTGAAGTTATTGACCGACCATAGATTGCCAACTTCCTGATAGTCTTGACCTTCCAAAGTAGAACTGTCACAGCAGAATGACATCATCTGATACTACTGACGTAGACAAGCAATTTGGTGATACCAAAGATTCAATTTTCATAGTGAATTTTGCTGAAACTCATGATCAATGTAACATTCCCCAAGTGATTCATATGGAGATCTTCCCCTGGCTATTCAACACTCTTGAGAGATTCTTTAAATCTTGATTTGACTGCCAGATATGAGTTGGATAATAACATGTCATACCCCTTGATTTATAACCAATTGTGTCAGTGAAAGGCATGTTGCTGGAAGTATCTTTCTCTTTGACTCATCCTATGAAGTAATTATGCCTATTGGGAGGATTTTAGTTCATTCAATATTCCTAATGCGAATTTTTCTGCTGTCAAACACTTAGTCATATGCAAACTGTGGTATTAAAATGCAAAACTTATGTTTGTCTTGAAGTTTTAAAAAAAAATGCATTTTTTAGTAAAAAAATATTTGTAAGAATGTGATATCAACTCAGGATTTATAGTAAGCCTTACAGGAGTCAATATACCTTTTTGTAATAGTATGTTTTCAAACTAACCCATGCTTCAATTAGGACTTTGAAGGGTTGTAACATGGTCTGGTTTATGGTTTAAGAAACAAAGGATAAAGTCTTAAAGTATACTTGTACCCAACCCGTTCTCCATGATGTCCTCCAGTCCTATACCTAGTTAATTAGGAAATTAGGTTCCAATAGAGTTTGGAATTATAGCACTGATACTTGTTGATGGTTCAGAAACCGAAAGTTTATTTGAGAAGGCAGTCATTTTTCTTGTAACAACTTTCTTTTGTTGAGGATTTGTAGCGACCTCTTTTTAACTTTATTATCCATGAATTTTGCCTGAACCGTTTTGTTTGGGATTACAGTCAGCGGGATGCCCCAGTTTTTCCTAAGTCTCCTTCATAGGTTTTGACTTAGCGGGCTTTTCTTTTGAAACATAAGGACTGCACGCAATTTAATGATTACACGGAATCATCATTGACTTTTGATTCGAAAGGATGTTTTTGATACCACCTGCTGTGTACGAAGGGAAAGCTTGCGATTGAATTCATAATTGAATTAACTGAGAAACTACCCTACCCGAGGTTATGATTAAGGGTTTCAATTTGCGTGAAAAAAAACTCCTACTTCTTAGGATCAAAGGGGGTTGACTAGGGATTGACATCCTTATATCTCCACTATTTAGGAATTGAGGTAACACATGTACATCGTCAGCAAGGTCTATTCAAAAGCATACTGTATGAGATTATGGTGTCACTTTCATCATCCTCCTTCTAAAGGCTTATAGCTTTTAATGAGAGTTGAATATCACAAAAAGGAACTAAAGCATAATTTTTAAATAGTGAAAACAAATGGATTATTCAAGACAAACATATGCAATGCATTAATGGGAAGAACCAAAGTTTGACATGACAGTAATTGTTTGAACCAACCAAAGAAATTACAAATACAAATTCAAATGATCTTAAAGCTCCTCCGCCTGAACTTGTCAATTCAGATGGTGTGCCTTGCTGTTTCGAAATTTGAAGGATGAAAGAAAAACTCAATCTGACCATCTTGTGTGAACTCGAAAACTCCTTCGTCAATTAGATCCTGAATCTTATGTTTCAAAGCCCAACAACTGTTAGTGTCATTTCCAGAACTGTTGGAGTGGTATGCACACCTTACATTAAGATTGTGAGAGGGAGAGGAAGTTTTGGGGTTCTAAGGAGGATCCTTCAATGTAACCAGCTTGGCCTTCAACATGTGTTGCAATGCTTGAGCCAATGACATGTTGATTTTGGTAAATCCTCTTTTGGGTGTATCCTGCTTACGCTGATTTCCCTGTTGTTGTTGTTGTTGCACAAATGCAAGATTAGAAATTAGCACTGCCTCCACAAAATGGTTGAGGTCACTCTTATTATGACCCTTCTGGCCGTACATAGTACTGGATTCTTTCTTCCCATTGTATGACCTATTCTAAGTACTTGAATACACATTCACCTGAATTTTACCGCTTCCAATTTCATTTTAAACATGTTCCTTATGAACATGTAAACCAACTCCCTGTCAGCGAAGAGAGGTTGATTAATGATTAGACCCCCAATTCTAGCAGTTTGTCCCATAAGACCGTATCTATCTTGATGAAGCTTGTTGATGAGGATTCTCAACTCTTCTTACCCCCGAGATAAATTTTGGATAAGAGCCATCTGACTAATAATTTGGATTCTCATCTTTGCCATCTCAGCTTGCAGTTGTTCCAACTTGTCATCCTTGTTGTCTTCAGGATTTTTCTTAGTCATGTTCTCAGTGAGGAGTGCTTTCAATTCCTCTTGTCCTTAAGATAGGTTCAGGAACATTTCCTGGAACTGAGTATCCTGAGCTTAAAGATCTTTCACTGTTTGATCAAGAGTCATCTTTTACTTAAATAAACAGTAAGAAGATGAGAAAACCTGTCTTGGGAAATACCTGTTATGACATGATCTGTATGATATGTGGGGGCAATGTTTTTAAGGATCTCGCAGGATAAATGAAAGAAAAATGTCAGAAATCGAGTCTGGCCATAACTTTGACTGAAAAACTTTGCGTCTTTGAATGTCCTTCTATGAGACTCAAGCTCACCATGTCGAGTGGGTCCTAGCCTTTGACTCAAGATATCGTACTTCGATCTTTGATGACATTGGTTAGAGGAAAATAAATCCCCTTGCCTCTTGCTAGACGTATGGTTCATGATACTTTGACGACATTTGGTTAGAGGAAAATAAATCCTCTTGCCCCTTGCTAGACGTCTGGTTCATGATAACCTGCATCACAGGTCCTCGAGATCCTTGAAATGGTCACTGTCAATGATATGGTATGATGTCATGATGTTATGATTTCATGTTTGAACAAATAACAAACACAAACAAAGAAAACAAGAGCCTTAGGTTTAAGGCTTGCATTGGGTTCATAGGTAAGTACCCTCTTGAAGTTCAGTTGGCTCAACCTGTCCTAAGAAATAGTAACCGGATTCTAGGAGTCTCATATCACTGATCTTTCTCTCAGGCATTGTTTTAGCAATGCAACTGACTTGCCACCGAAATATCCCGACAGTCGAATATCAATGAGTGTAGCATCGAGTATCAACTAACTCCGGACTGCACCAAATCCGACTATCTCACTACCTTATAATGGCTAAGTTGGTTCAATTAAGGTTCTAAAGGCCAGTTAGTGCTTATGGCACCACGCGACAACCTAGTATTCTCCCCGACTGACTCAAGGGACATCAAATCCGGGTATAGGATCTTTGCAAGAAAGTAAACTCAAGTAAGCCTCGAATGTAAATCATACAAAGAAAAAAGGAAAATCATTTAAGAATAATCTAACTCTAAGGTAACCCATATTTTTAGTAGTTCCACAGCAGTGTCGCCAGTTCTGTAATACGATGGGATAACTGACTTATTTTTGCATTTTATCGCAAATGTTACGGATAGAAAGAGTCACCACCGACTTTTATTTTATCCAATAAGGAAAGGGTGAAAAGAACAGGAAAAACATATGGGATTTTCTTAAGTTCGGGGGGTAGGTTATGAAAAGGAAAAGTGTTAGCACCCTTTTCATCCGCAGTTATCTACGGGCTCTTAATCACTAGCTCACTTTATTTTTGAAAATCTGCTTTTGTGTATGTGTGTTTGAAATATTTTGAAATGCCAATAGTAAGACAAGACTTTGTAATGATTCTCGTATCCTTCCTCAAGAATGCGTACAAAGTGTTTTGAAAATATTTTGAAAGTGTTTGTGTGAAATGTTTTTGTTTTGAAGAGATTTGTGAGCAAGCGATTACGAGCATTCTACCTACTCAAGGTATTTATTGTATATTTCCTCCTCCTTTAGATAGTGCTACCCTACCATTAGTTAGTAGGAAGCCCTATCATTGGATGTGAAGGGACAGGCGAGGGTCATCGTACAATCATCGAAGGGAACTCGTAAAGACGCTTTAGCAATTATCGTTTAAGGGACTAGATCATTTACCGAAGGCAACATCGAAAGGGTAATTAAGGGACTATGATCTTTTGTATCGGAGGGACTTTGCTAAGCGTCCTCACGTTCAAGGGACATGATTGTTTTCCAAAAGGCAACAAGGGAGGTTACCCTTGAGGTGTGAGTGTGTGAGGTGTGTTGTTTTCAGTTACTTTATCTTTGAGAATACGGTTTCCTATCGTCAGGTTTAATCTTGCCATACACCCTAATTACTAACAACAATATAGTAAAATAATAGCAGGAAAAGTAAAGTGCAAAAAATAAAATTCCTACGCTATTACATGGCCTTGGAGAATTACATAATAGAAAAGCGGAAAATAGAAATCCTAGGCTATTATATACTAGAGCAGTTACATAATAATGGAAAAGCGAAAGATAAGGCTATTTACAAATTGCGAATCCCATACACTTTATCTATGAAAATAAAATAAAATAAAAATAGAGAAAAAAAGAAATGTTTTTGATGATCTTTTGATGGAAAAGTTTTTTTATAATGATGATTAAAATAAACCTAAAAACTAATTAATTTTGATTAACAAAAATAGTTGATTAATTAAATTAATAAAAAGGTTAATGATGAATAAACCTAAAAACTAATTAGTTTTAATTAACAAAAATAGTTAATTAATTAAATTAATAAAAAAGGTTAATGATGAAAAACCTAAAAATTAATTAATTTTAATTAACAAAAAAATTGATAAATTAAATTAATAAAAAAAGTTAATGATAAAAAATCTAAAAACTAATTAATTTTAATTTACAAAATAATTGATTAATTAAATTAATAAAAAAGGTTAATGATGAAAAACCTAAAAATTAATTAATTTTAATTAACAAAATAATTGATTAATTAAATTAATTAAAAAAAGGTTAATGATATAAAACCTAAAACCTAATTATTTATAGGGCTTACAAAAAAATAAATTATTTGAGCTTTGTAAAAAAAAGGTTTGTGGTTTTATGTTAGGTGAATTTAGGGTTAAAATTTCCAAAAGAATTAGGGTTTATGGGAGAAGAATTAAGGAAAAAACCACAAGTTGAAAGCAAAACCAAACAAATGTTAGGGGTGAGTGTTGAACTCACGCCCTTAGCTTTATCACTGCCTGCCTTCCCACTGCACTAGAGCTCACATATTATGCATCAAACCTGCTCTAATGATGTATATGAACACATGTAAACGTATCAAATTAGTTAACAATGAATAAATCAAAGGTTTCAAATTTAAAAAAAAAAACTATCAAAACCAGTGAGGATGAACGTGATGTTCTGGGCACGATCTTGACTGCTTGAGGATTGGGATGGATTCCTGGGAACTTCAAGATGATAATGAAATGCTTGGTTTTAATTGAGAAAGGATGGAAACAAGGGTTTTGTGTTGCCCTAGTTACTTGAATTTTTGGAATAGTTTTCTCTGCAAGGGTTTTCGTGTTATGTTATGTCTGAATGGAGAGCAATATATAGAGAAGAATTAGGTTAAATCATTGTGGGCTTGGACCTTGTAAGAAAAGCCTTGACTTTATCTTATTTAATTTTGAATTTAAATAAAGAAAATAAAAAATAAATGGAATAAAAATCAAATGGGTGTATGAATAGGTTCAAAGGTTCACTATGAGGCCTAATACACGTTTAGACCTTGAAACTCAAGCCCATTAGCCCCAAAACTCGTGTTTGATCAATTTGAACTTCATGCTTTTTCTAAAAATTTCCCAACTTACACTAGTTATAACTCTCCTAATTTTTGTCATTTGAAGGTGATCTTGGAGTTTTTGGAAAGCTCAAGGTGCCCTATACAATCTCCATTTTTATCATTTTTGCATTTGAAGACTTTTTCTTGATGTAAGTTGCCTTGACAAAAAGTGTCTTTTTGTTTACTTTTGGAATGACCTATAATGTATTGGTCCATATCTCTCAAATGAAGCATTTTTTGAATTAAGCTTAGTGAGACAAAGTTGTGGAGAATTAAATTTCATTCACAATGAGCTTTGGTTGAGGAAAATCTGATGAATCATGTGAAAGTTATGATTGGTCAAAGTTCAGTTGACTTCTCCTTAAGAAGACCCTAATTTGGCAACTTTTGACTTTTGATGATTTGAGAGTTTCCTTGATGAGTCATGATCAACCCTTGATCAAATGATGATTATGACTTCAAAATGTTGATGTTGACCAAAAATATTGAAGTTTGATTGTATGTTGGCCATAATTGACTTTTTGTTCAATATAGTTGATTTTCAGTCATCTGAGCAATTGATTGAGCAAACTTGTAATGCAAGGCATGAAACTTGGTATTAGAATTCTTGGAGACCTATAAGAAACCAAGAAAACCACTTTAGGACTTAGAAACCAAATCTTCCTTGATAAAAGTGAAACCCTAGTTGTATGTCCAATGCTTAGAAGGAGATCTTATTTGATCAACTCTTGAGCAACCTTGAGCATATGAGAATCCTAGGAGAATGTCTTGAAGAAGAAGGCAGGGAAAATTTTGGGGTACAACCGCTTCCCCTGTTTAATCTTCTTAAACCTGAAGAGTTAGATTGCATGTCCGCCATTCGTGATGTAAAGGTGGAAGAGGATTGAATATTTAATTGCCCTAAAATTTGCACTCGCCGGTGTATGAAGTAACGTTGTTGGTTGATAGTATTGCTTGAATGGACTTAAAGATGCCATTAGGAGAAGTGAGAGAGTGTCATTAGAGATGGGATTATTGATGCTACCCAAAGTAACTGTTGCTAGGAATACCAGAATGAGTCTACGCTCGACTGTATCTGAAGAATTATTTTCAGAATGTTTCTCTTAGGAAAATGCTTGTCACGTGGATAGTCGCCTTGTCCTATTTTTGGAATTGATCTAAAATCTTTATGTTGATCATTTTTTCATTTGGAGACCTTATCTTGATGTAAATTGCTTTGACCAAAAGTGTCTTTTTGTTGACTTTTGAAATGACCTATAATGTATTGGCCCATATCTCTCAAATGAAGCATTTTTTGGACTTGAACTTAGAGAGACAAAGATGTAGAGAATTTAATTTCCTTCAAAATGAGCTTTGTTTGAGGAAAATATGATGAATCATGTAAAAGTTTTGCTTGGTCAAAGTTTAGTTGACTTCTCCATAAGAAAACCCTAATTTGGTAACTTTTGAATTTTGATGAATTGAGAGTTTTCTTGATGAATCATGATAAACCCTTGATAAAATGATGAATGTTATTTCAAAATATTGATGTTGACCAGAAATCTTGAAGTTTGACTGTAAGTCGACCATAATTGACTTTTTGTCCAATGTAGTTGATTTTCACTCATCTGAGCAATTGATTGAGAAAACTTGTGATGAAAGGCTTGTAAATTGGTATGATCATTATTTGAGACATATGAGAAACCATGAAACCACTTGAGGTATTATAAACTCAATCTTCCTTGAAAAACACAAAACCCTAGTTGTAGGTCTATTTCTTAGGAGGAGAATTTGTCTGATCAATTCTTGAGCAACCTTGAGCATTTCAAAACCCTAGGAGAATGTCTTGGATGATGGGAGGGAAAATTTTGGGGTACAACAGCTGCCCCTGTTCAATATTCTTAAACCGAAGAGTTAGATTGGCATGTCCTCCATTTGTGATCTGAAGATGGAAGAGGATTGAATGTTAAAGTGCCCTGAAATTTTCACTCGATGGTGCATGAAGTAACACTGTTGGTTGATAGTATTGCTTGAATGGGCTTAAAAGATGACATTCGGAGAAGTGAGAGAGTGTCGTCGGAGATGGGCTTATTGATGCCACCCAAAGTAACTGTCGATAGAAATACCAGGATGAGTCTACGCTTGACTGTATCTAAAGAATTCTTTTTAGAATGATGATATGAGCGAAATGCTTGTCATGTGGATAGTCACCCCATCCTATTTTAGGAATTGATCTACAATATATTTTTTTGTTGGTAAACTTGTTATGTTTCGAGAATTTATACCACCTGATCATATCGATAGTTGCCCCATCCTGTTTTGGGAATTAATCTCTGCCTGGTTATCTAGATAGTTGCCCAATCTTGTTTCGAGAATTAATCTCTGACCTGCTCTTAGTTGTTAAACCCATCCTGTTTCGGGAATTCATACTGCCTGGTCGTATAGATAGTTGCCCCGTCCTGTTTTGGGAATTAATCTCTGACCTGTTCTTTCTTGGTAAACCCGTCCTATTTTGGGAATTCATACCGCCTGGTCATATAGATAATTTCCACATCCTATTTCGGGTATTAGTCTCTAACCTGGTCATATAGATAGTTTCCCCATCCTATTTCGGGAATTAATCTTTAACCTGTTTGAAAATTGCTGATGATATTTGTCTGTTTGTAGACTTTACCTAAAAAGACAAAGTTAGTCTTCATGCAATGTCACGATGTATGTAATGAATTGCATAATGATGTTCTCAAAGTAAATGAGAGTGTTATATGCGTTTCTTATGCATATGCTATGATGTTTTATAAATAATGTATGAATGCAATATGTTGTTGAAGCATATGGTAGCTTCGTGAAACATTTTTGGCTGGGGAAAATAAATCCATGACTATTGACGGGGATGAGGAACATGATTCCTCCATCTTGTTTAGAATGTCTATGTTGGGGATTTCTGCTTTCTGTTTGAGGATACTCCGCTGGGATGTTCGGTTTTAGCTTTGGGATAGAAGAATTCCAGGAACATCGGTTGTTCATCGCTCTACTGGGAGTTTAGTTCTTATATATATATCGACTGGGGATAAAAGAAATGGATATTCCTCAGATGCGATACCTGACCAGGTTTCAGATATCGTAGCAACTCTCTAGGGATAACAACCTTGACTACACTTTGCTGGAGAAGAGAATTTTGCCGGGGATTTGCAGTTATCCGAGAAATGAACTTTGTTGGGGAAATAAACCCTGCTAGGGAAATAAACCCTACTGGGGAAATAAACCCTACTGGAGAGGAGAATTTTGTAGGGGATTTTACAATGTTGGAGAGATAAACTTTATTGGAGAATTAAATTCCTGTAAACTGTGTTAAGGGAATCATTTATGATTTCATAGGCTGTGCGGAGGAAGTTTCCACCGTATGTTGGAGAAATGATCAAACTTCCTTGTACACTAGGGGACCTACTTGAGGAGATGATTATGTGAACTAATGGAAGATACCCCAATTCCTGTCTGAAGGCATATTAGAATTTCTAGGTAATGTATCTTTGTCGGGGGTGAGCTTGTGATGGTAGCTCTGCGGGGGTTTCTCTGTGGGGATTTGTGGACGACTTAAACATTATCCCAATTCCTAGAGTCTTTAGTAAATGCCTATTCCTGTATTTATGCATATATTTGTTAACAGTAATCATATTCATATGCATATGTTCATTCAAATTAGTCATTGGACGTTCTTGTAAATAAAACAGGGAAAGTGAAGCAATTTTGAATTTTGAAATTATATTTGTATTGAAAGTTTGCCTATAAACAGGCCGTTTTGTACAAAGAGACAAAGATCCTAGTACGAGGAAATCACCGTAAAAAGGAAGAAAAGTACAAAGGAAAACAAAGAAAAATAGCTATGTGGACACAATCCTATCAGGTTTCAGCTCTGCTATTACCCTTATGTCTTCAAACATCTCATCCCTTGCTGTCGGAAGAAGTTGAATGACTTGATATGTACCATTTGAACTTGTCGTTGATAATAAAACTTGTTAAATGTAGGTGATCCAATGGGACATAGTCGTACGCTGTAATCCCTAACTTTTTCCTGGACCACCCTTTCGGGTTTTCAGTCCACCGGGATACCCTTTTTTTCCCAAGCTGTCTTTTCAGGTTTTCGACTTGCCAGGTGTACAATATATATATATATATATATATATATATATATATATATATATATATATATATATATATATATATATATATATATATATATATATATATATCCCTAATTTTTCCCAAACCCTTTTGGTTTGTCGGGATGCCCTTATTTTTGCCTAGGCCAGTCAACCTAGCGGGTCTATTTCATGCGTAGTATTTTTTAACTATGTCCGCGTTCATAGGGTGCGGAAAATATTCCTCGTCCATGGTGGTAAGTATCATTGCACCGCCAGAAAATATCTTCTTGATCACAAATGGACTTTCGTATATGGGAGTCCATTTTCCCCTGGGATCACCATTTGGTAGGATGATGCATTTTATTACCAAGTCACCAGCCTGATATTCTCGATGTATGACTTTTTATTGAAGGTTTTGATCATGTGCTTCTGATACATCTGACCATGACAGATAGCCGTAAGTCTCTTCTCGGCGATCAAGTTTATCTGGTCCCGTCTAGTCTGAATCCACCCGTCTTCGTCTAAATCTGCGTCTTTCATAATCCTTAGAGAAGGAATCTCGACTTCGACAGGTAGGATACCTTCCATGTCGTAGACTAGTGGATGTCTGTACTGAAGTGCGATAGCCATGAAGAGTGAATGGTAGCATCTCATGACAATCTTTTTATGTCACTGCCATATTCTGTATAATCTTCTTGATGTTCTTGTTTGTGACTTCCATTGCACCGTTCATCTTCGGCCGATATGGAGAAGAATTGTGGAGCTTGATTTTGAACTGCGTGCAGAGTTCTTGATCATAGTGTTGTTGAGATTAGTACCACTTCCGTGATAATATTTTCGGGGATGCCATATCGACATATAAGATTATGCTTAATAAACTGGGCCATAACAGAGGCAAATGAGGCTACTTCAACCCACTTGGTAAAATAATCATTGGCGACGAGGATGAAACAATGTCCGTTAGAAGCGATATGCTTGATTCTCTCTAATCATATCAATGCCCCACATGCAAATGGCCAAGGAGAGGTCAAGTCATTTTGAGGAACCAGAGGCACGTGTACCTTGTCAGCATAAATCTGGCATTTGTGACATGTTCTTGAGTGGTGATGACAATCAGTTTCCATGGTCGACCAATAATAACCTGCTCTTAGAATTTTCTTAGCCCACTAAAATGAGTACCAAAGATACCTTCGTGCATATCTTCCATAATTATCTTAGATTCCTTCTTGTCTACACAACAAAGCAAAGTTGAATCATGATTGCGCTTGTACAAAATTCTATTGCTCAGAAAGAAATTGGCAGAGAACCTTCATATAAATTTATTATCGTTAATAGATGCCCCCTTGGGGTACTCTTGAGCCTCAAGGTATCTTTTTACTTCATGAAACCATGGTTTTTCCTCTACTCTATCAGTATCAATCTCGTAGAAATGTGCCAGTGCATCTAGTCTTTCAATGGTAATTCGAGGAGCTTCATTATCACATCTGACTTTGAACATAGATGACATGGTAGCTAATGTGTCTGCCAATTAACTCTCTTCTTGCGGAATATGTTCAAAAGTGATTTCTTCGAAGTATGGAATTAATGTTAATACATGCTCTCGATAAGGAATGAGATTTGGATGCTTCGTATCCCATTCTCCCTTTATTTGGCTGATTACTAAGGTTGAGTCGCCATATACATTCAAGAACTTGACTCTCATATCAATAGCAGCTTTAATGCCCCTGATGCACACTTTGTATTCGGTCATATTGTTGGTACAATTAAAGCATAATGTAGCGGTGGAAGGCGTATGACAACCTTTGGGAGAGACAATCACAAAATCAATTCCGTTACCAAGTGCGTTGAAAGCTCCATCAAACACCACAGTCCATCGGGATCCTGATTCAGGTCCTTCATATGGTCCAGGTTCTTCACAATCTGTAACTAGCATAATATTCTCATCTATGAACTCGAATTGATAGATTGGTAGTAATCTACAGCTTGATGAGTCAAATGATCTTCCAGTACACTTCCTTTGATTGCTTTCTGAATGGTGTACTGAATTACGTATTCTATTAAGACGATTTAACATCTGGATATTCTTCCGGAGAGAGCATACTTCTTGAATATGTACTTTATCGGATCCATCTTAGAGATCAATAAAGTGGTATGAGTCAACATATACTGTCTTAGTCAGCGAGCAGCCCATGCCAAAGTGCAACAAGTTTTCTCAAGCAGTGAGTATCTTGTTTTACAGTTGATAAACTTTTTGCTAAGGTAGTATGTTACATGCTCTTTTGGACCAGACTCGTCATGTTACCCCAGTACACACCCCATTGAGGTCTCTAACACTATTAGGTACATGATAAAAGGTCTTCCTTCAACTAGTGGCATCAGAGTCAGAGGTTCTTAGAGGTACTCCTTGATTTTGTCAAAATTTGTCTGACAATCGTCGTTCCATTTCACTACTTGATCTTTCTTTAATAACTTGAAGATTGGCTCACAAGTAGCGGCTAGATGGGAAATAAATCTATAAATATAGTTTAGTCGTCCCAGGAAACCTCTGACTTCCTTCTCAGTACGGGGAGCTGGAATTTCTTGAATAACTTTAACCTTTGCGAAATCAACTTCAATACCCTTACCACTAACAGTGAAATCCAGGAGTTTACCGGATCTCACCCTAAAAGTGCATTTGTTTGGACTCAGCCTCAAATTGTACATCTTCAATCTCTCAAACAACTTTTGTAGGTGGTCAAGATGTTCCTCTTCAGTATGAGATCTGGCTATCATGTCATCAACATAAACCTCTATCTCTTGATGGATCATGTCATGGAACAAAGCTACCATAGCACGTTGATATGTTGCGCCGGTGTTCTTTAACCTACAAGGCAAAACCTTGTAACAGTAAGTGCCCCATTGTGTGATAAAGGTAGTCTTCTCCATGTCTTCAGGTTCCATCTTGATTTAATTATATCCTGAGAAACCATCCATGAAGGAGAACACTTTGTGTTGAGCAGTATTATCAACCAGAACATCAATATACGGAAGAGGAAAGTCATATTTGGGGCTCGCCCTGTTTAGATCCCTATAGTCTACACACATGCACACTTTTCCATACTTCTTAGGTACTGGCACCGCATTTGAAATCCACTGAGGATAATATGTAACCGCTAAGAAACCTACGTTGAACTATTTCATAACCTCAACCTTGATCTTTTCTGACATCTTGGGACGCGTACGACAAACCTTTTTCTTTACTGGAGAACAACCCTTTTTCATCGCAGACGGTGAACCACAATATCAATATCAAGCCCCAACATGTCTTTGTATGACCAAGAAAAGATCTCAACATAGTCATGCAACATCTGAATTAATTTATTCTTCACACTGTCCTCTAGGTTGTCACCTATATTGACTTCTTTCCTATCCTCTGCAGTACCCAAGTTTACAACCTCGACTGGCTCTTCATGCGACCGTATAGCCTTTTCCTCTTGCATTAATAGTCTGGCGAGCACTCCAGGTACTTCAAAATCATCCTCGCCTTCTTCCTCGGCTTGGTGGATCAGATTTTTAAAGTCATAAGTGGCAATATCAGGATTGTTATCAACGGGGTCCAGAGTGGATGTGAATCTACAATTTGTTATATGGGTGTGTGTAAGAACACATAACTATTTTGAAAGTAGAAAAAGAAAAACAAAGAGCACAAAATTTGAATGCAAAACGTCTAATGATTTATTGAACAAA
The DNA here is from genome assembly GCA_948472305.1 of Vicia faba. Taxonomy (NCBI): domain Eukaryota; kingdom Viridiplantae; phylum Streptophyta; class Magnoliopsida; order Fabales; family Fabaceae; genus Vicia; species Vicia faba. The sequence goes on along the minus strand of OX451741.1, from coordinate 34,083,196 downwards.
AATATATTAATGAAATGATAACCCTAACAAATGAACCGTTGTGCCCCGGGTAAGACACCAGGCTTAAAGTTATTGTTTTAAAATCACATAACCAAACTTGAAAGCAACAAAACAGAAAATAGAATTTACTCATGACTAAAGGAGATCAGTATAACGTCTCCGATCTTCTGATTGCTGAGCCTATTATCTATGGTGGGAAAAATCCATTTGTCTAGGCCGTAGTTACTATCAACATCTTCTACCGTGTTGACTCCGTTGTTGCTGACGCGAAATGGTGGTTTTGCAGCACGAACACATCAAACATCCCTCTGAGCCTCTACAGTGAAACCCAAACCAAATTTGTCAGACTTGTACGGAATGTCAGGAAGCTGACCCCAAGTAGTACAACCACTTTCTTCTACCATAGCTCTGGAATCTTTTAGAGAAGTCATTATATGCGGCGTCTTGGTAATCTTAGGAATGGCGTAAACATATTCAATAGCGGTAGTTGCCCGGGGAATAACTTCAAAAGTCTGGCAGGGAGTCTCGATGAATTCTCCATCCATCTCAACATATTTGAATGAGTTTAAGTGGCTCACCATATACTTTTCTTTGCCAAAAACTGTAACAATCTTTCCTTTCACATGATATTTCAACTTTTGATGTAATATGGAAGTGACAGCACCAGCCCCATGAATCTAATAGCGTCCGAGTAAACAAGAATAGGCCGGTCGAATATCCATTACATAGAAGGTATAATCGAATACATGCGAACCTACTTTGATCGAAATATATACCTCTCCATGCACCATCCTCTTCGAACCATCAAAGGCTCTGACCACAATGTCATTGGGTTTTAGCATAACCCCTTCACAATCAAGTCTGTCTAGAGCACCCTTCGGTAAGACATTCAGCGAGGAACCCGTATCCACCAACACATGAGCTAAAATAGTGCCCTTGCATTCAATAGAGACATACAGAGCCTTGTTGTGGTTTCTTCCTTCGGGAGTCAAGTCAGCATTAGAAAAGCCTAGCACATTATTAGTCGTCAGGCTAGCAACATAACTCTCAAATTGATCAGCAAAGATTTCTTGTGGCACATGCGCAGATTTTAATAACTTCACCAAAGCCTGAGCATGGGCTTCTGAACACAATAACAGGGATAACATGGATATCTTATATGCAATGTTTTCAAGGATCTCACGGGATAAACAAAAATGAAATGTTAAAAGTTGAGTCTGGCTGCAACTTTGACTGAAGAACTTTACGTCTTTGAACGTCCTTCTATGAGAATCAAGACCACCATGTCAAGTGGGTCCTATCCTCTGACTCAAAAGAACACGTTTTAATCTTTGATGGCATCTGGTTAGAGGAAAATAAATACCCTTTCCTCCTTGCTAGCAGTCTGGTTCATGATAAAACTGCATCATAGGTCCATAAGATCCTTGAAAAGGGTTAGTGAAAATTCCATGGTATGATGTTATGATGTCATGTTTAAACAAGATAACAAACACACAAGAGCCTCAGGTTTAAAGGCTTGCATGAGGTCCTTAGGCAAGTACCCTTTTCTATTGAAGTTCAATTGGCTCAACCTGTCATAAAATAATAACTGGGTTCTAGGAATCTTATATCACAGTTCTTTCTCGAAGGTTTTATTTTAGTACATCAACTAATTTTCCACCAAAACATCCCACGAGTCGGATCTCAATGAGTGTAGCATCGAGTATCAACAAACTATGGACTGCACCAAAGTCGACTATCTCACTACCTACTAATGGCCAAGATGGGGTCGATTAAGGTTCTAAAAGTCATTTAGTGCTTATGACACCACACGATAGCCCAATGTTATCCTCGATTGACTCAAGGAACATCAGTACAAACCAAAGTGTCACACTAACGTAGCCATCACTCAACCATATCGGTCTACGCCGTATAGTTTCCATGATCTATTGTTACTTACCTAAGGTACCCTAGATCCGAGTGTGGGATCTTTCCAAGAAATATAAACCCGAGCAACCCTAAAATTTAAAGCAATAAAAACAAACAGATAAATTAGGTAAATTGATCTAAGACTCTAAGGTAACCCCTCTTTTTAAGTAAAGTCCCCGACAGAGTCGCCAGTTCTGTAATACAGTGGGAGAACTGACTTGTTTTGCGTTTGATCACAAATATTGCGGATAGCAAGAGTCGCCACCGACTTTTATTTTATCCAATAATGAAAGGGTGAAAATAATAAGAAAGACCTTGAATATTTTGAGTTTGGGGGGGGGGGGGGTAAGTCATGAAAAGAAAAGGTGTTAGCACCCCTTTCATCCGTAATTATCTACGGGCTCTTAATCGCTTAGCTCACTTTTGAAAATTTCTTTGTGTGTGTGTTTGAAAAATATTTTGAAATGCCAATGTAAGGCAAACTTTGTAATGATTCTTGTATCGGTCCTCAAGAATGTGTACAAAGTGTTTGTTTAAAAATATTTTGAAAGTGTTTGTGAAATGTTTTGTTTTGAAAGATTGTGAGCAAGCGATTAAAAGTGTCTACCCACTCGAGGTCGTTCTTGTATTTTTCCTCCTCCTTTAGATAGTGCTATTCGTACCATTAGTTAGTAGGAAGTCCTATCGTTGGATGTGAAGGGACAAGCGAGGGTCATTGTACAGTCATCAAAGGCAACTAGTAAGGATGCTTTAGTAGTTTTCATAAGGGACTAGATCATTTATCAAAAGGCAACATCAAAAGGGTCATCGAGGAACTATGATCTTTGAATCGAGGGACTTTGCTAAAGCATCCTCACTTTCGAGGGACATGACTGTTATTTTCTGAAGGCAACAAGGGAGGTTACCCTAAAGGTGCGCACATGCTAGTGTTTTGTATTGAGTTATTTTATCTTTGAATTTAGGGTTTTGCTATCATTTGATTTTTATCTTCCCATATAACCCTAATTACTAAGCAGTAATATAGCATATATAAGAAAGCAGTAAAGGTGCCGAAAGTAAAGGCAGAAACGTAAACCCTAAACTATTACAATGCTTTGGGACAAATACATAATAGAAAGTGCCGAAAATAACCCTAAATTATTACATTCCGGAAAATAGTTACATAATAATGAAGAAAAGAAAGCGACGAATAAAAATTACATTCGCGAAAATACAGTCGATCTAAAATGTAAAAATCAATTAAAAATAGAAAAGAAAATATTTTTGGTGAATTCTTATGAAGAAATAACTTATAATTAATTAATTAAATAGACCTAAAAACCTAATTAATTTTATTTAAGAAAAAGTTTAATTAAAAAAGGTTAATTAAAAGAGCTAAAACCTAATTAGGATTTGTAAAAAGGTTTTGTGGTTAATTGAAATTAGGGTTAAGTAAAAACATGGATGAATAAAAGCAAGTTAGAAACAAAATCCAAATAAAATGTCAGGGGTGGGTGTCAAATCCACGCCCTTGGCTTTCCCCACTACGCCCAATATGCATTGGTGTTAGTAGAATGAAAAGCACACAATACATAAAAAACCTGCAAAATATGAAAAAATATGGGGAAAAAAATCCCAAAATCCAAAAAGGCAGGGATCAAACCCACGCCATGGTACAGTAAGGCCTTAACACACGGTTCCTTGCCATTGGGGTGGATGTACATCCGTTAATATCCCTGAAAAGAATTAAATATAAAATAAACATATTACATGGACTGGAGAAGCGTCGGAGCACTAGCTATGGTCGTCTTCTCTGGCAAGTCTTTTCTTTGTTCCTGCAAAATAAGCATAGTCAATGATCCAAGGGTACCCTACCCCCTAATTCAGGCCTTGTGAGTTCAATGGGAGTATTATTTTTGGCCAAATTGTGCTGGTTTGTAAGATATGAAGAAGATAACTCAAATCCGTATGAGTATGGCTATTCACAATTCAGCCATCATGAGGCTCACACGATGGGTTATTCCTGCACTATTAAACCTTAGAAACGCATTAGTGATGTTAGTATGCATTAATACACAAAGAAAAACAGAAATATGAATTCATGCAAGAATGGAAAAACGTCGTGCCATGTATGCTCTTTTCACACTCTTTGGATCATCACAAATGATCTAACCTTACCCTATAGTGTTTCTAGAGGTGAATGGAAAGGCTTTTTGACCTTGAGAGAGGCTGCAAGATAGGGTTTCACTTTGCCCTAGTTTTTGATATTTTTTGGAATTTTTGGGATGGCTTCTTGTGTAAGGATTTTCGTGGTTTCTCTTGTCTGAAATATTAAGGTTATATAGTTATGATTTAGGTCAAGAGATTGTGGGCTTGGATCTTGTAAGAAAAGCCTTGACTTTATCTTATTTAATTTTGAATTTAAATTAATAAAATCAAAATAAATAAAATAAAAACCCAAGGGGTGTATGAATAAGTTCTGAGGTTCACTATGAAGTATATAACACACATGGACCTTGAAATAATAGCCCATTTGCCCAAAAATTCAAGTTTGGTCACTTTTAGTTTCATGCATTTGCTCAAAATTTCCCAACTTGCACTAATCATAACTCTCTCAATTTTTATCATTTGAAGATGATATTTGACTTTTTTAAAAGCTCAATATGTCCTCTACAATATCTATGTTGATCATTGTTTTATTTGAAGAATTTATCTTGATGTAAATTACTTTGACCAAAAGTGTCTTTTTGTTGACTTTTGAAATGACCAATAATTTATTGGCCCATATCTCTCAAATGAAGAATTTTTTGGACTTGAACTTAGAGAGACAAAGAAATATAGAATTGGAATTCCTTAAAAATGAGCTTTGGTTGAGGAAAATATGATGAAGTATGTGAAAGTTGTGCTTGGTCAAAGTTCAGTTGACTTCTCCTTAAGAAAACCCTAATTTGGTAACTTTTTGACTTTTGATGAATTTAGAGTTTTCTTGATGAATCGTGATAAACCCTTGATCAATTGATAAATTTGACCTTAAAATATTGATGTTGACCAAAAATCTTGATGTTTGACTGTATGTTGACCATAATTGACTTTTTGTCCAATGTAGTTGATTTTCATTCATCTAAGCAATTGGCTGAGCAAACTTGTGATGCAAGGCTTAAAACTTGGCATGAGAATTCTTTGAGACATATGTGAAACCATGAAATCCACTTGAGGCATTAGAAACTCAATCTTCCTTGAAAAACATAAATCCCTAGTTGTAGGTCCATTGTTTAGGAGGAGAATTTGTCTGATCAATTCTTGAGCAACCTTGAGCATTTGAGAACCCTAGGAGAATGTCTTGGATGATGGGAGGGAAAATTTTGTGGTACAACAAAGTGAATAAGAGGAATCATCCAAAGCATGACTTAGAGTTGGTTGCGGTTGTGTTTTTATTAAAGCTTTGGAGGCATTATTTGTTTAGATCGAGATTCAAATGTTTAGCGATCATAAGAGTTTGAAATATATCTTTGATCAGAAAGAGTTGAACTTGAGGCAGAGGATATGGTTAGAATTTCAGAAGGATTTTATGATTTTGGTTTGAATTACCATACGGGTATAGAGAATTTAGTAGTTGATGCATTGAGTAGGAAATCTTTTCATATGTTGATGTTGATGGTGCAAGATTTAGAAATGATTGAACAATTTCGAGATATGAGCTTGGTTTATGAATATACTTCTTCTGGAGTTAATCTTGGTATGTTGAAGCTTACTAGTGGCATTCTCAATGAGATTCGAGAAGGTCATAAATCTGATTTGAGTTTGGTGGATCGGTTGACTTTGATAAATCAGGGTCGAGGTGGTAACTTTCGAATTAATGAAAATGGTATCATGCGGCATCATGATATAGTTTGTGTTCCGAATATAGTTGAGATGAAAAATAGTATCCTTGAGGAAGGGCATCATAGTGGATTGAGTATTCATCCGCGTGCAATGAAGATGTATCAAGATTTGAGGAAAATATTTTGGTGGCCCAGTATGAAGAAAGAAATTGCAGAGTTTGCATATTCTTATTTGACTTGTCATAAATCAAAGATCGAACATTAGAAACTGTCGAGTTTGATGAAACCGTGTCTGGTTTACCCAGAACGCCGAAGAATTTTGAGGCTATTTGGATTATTATGGACAGATTGACGAAATCTTCTCACTTTATTCCAATGAGAATGGATTATCCATTGGAGAAGTTAGCAAAGTTGTACATTGAAAGGATTATTAGTTTGCACAGTATTTTGTCTAGCATTGTGTCAGATAGGGATCCAAGATTTCCTTCAAGATTTTAGGAAAATTTGCAAAATGCTTTGGGTATGATGTTGCGTTTGAGTTCTACTTATCATCTACAGACAAGTGGTCAGGCTGAGAGGACGATTCTGTCACTTGAGGATCTTTTGAAAGCTTATTTGTTGGAGAAGGAGTTTCTTGGGATAACTACTTTCCTTTAACTTAGTTTACTTACAACAAAATTTTCCATTCGAGTATCGGAATGTCACCATTTAAAGCATTGTATGGTAGGAGGTGTAGGACGCCATGTGTTGGTATGAGTCGGGAGAGAGTGTTGTGGTTGGACCTTAAATAGTCCAACAGACTACTGATAAGATTAAGATAATTCAGGAGAAGGTGAAGATTTCTCAAAGTCGTCAGAAGAGTTATCATGACAAGAGGAGGAATGCACTTGAAGTTCAGGAAGGAGATCATGCGTTTCTTTGAGTTACTCTAATAATTGGTGTTTATCGAGCATCGAAATAGCATAAGTGTTATACCCTAATTTTTTCCCCTAAGATCCTCCATCATTTCATGAAATCACAATACATCGAGATCACACACTTGGGTTGATCACCTCTTCTACTCTCTCCTATCTTTAAGTTTGCCCTTGAGGGATCACAAACACTATGATTTGTGTTTTGTGTATGTATTTTATGTTGACTAACCCTTAATTAAAATCCAAAAATATGTATGTATTTCCTTTTATTCTATGTAGGTATAAATCCAAAATCATATCTCTCACATCCTAAGTTAGAGTTTTGAATATTGATCCCCAGTCAACTAGTTATCATTGGACTTTAAAAGTTTGAACTTTAAGGCAATCTTTATACCATCAAAGTGTTACAGATTGAGCATCTCTAAAATTCATTTGATTAAGAATGTCTCGAGAGATTGTAGCTTGGTTCATCAAGAGACTTCATAGGTTCATGAGTTTATTTCCATGCATTCTTCAATAGATTTCATCAATTCATGAGCATTATCATCAAGTGTGTTTCAAGGCAACATCATTTCAAGGTCTAATATGATTCACCATGGATTAACTTGCAAGAAAAGTTCAAAATATGCAAAGTTGATCCAAGTGGTTTGACCTAATTTGGATAAGTCATTGATCCTATGGTCACAACTGCACAAGTCCCTCAATTTTAAATATTTTGAAGTTATTCTTTTTTCTATGGACTCTCTCATCATTTACAACAACTTCTCTTTACATGAAAAGATCCAATTGTGCAAGGAGGATTATCAAAAGTTTGAAAAACATTACAAGTCCTTTGAGAAAACCACTGAAATCTTTGACTTGACTTCAAAAGATCATAACTTGGTCAATTTTCATCTCCTTGAGCTCATTCTTTTTTCATAACAAACTGGAGGATGTCTACTACAACTTTGATTCAAAGAGAAAGATCTAAAAATTCATGGAAAGTTATGGAATTGATGAAAACATTATAGGTCATTTGTGGGTTTCTCAAGAAATTTTCATCAGATTCCAAGAATCATAACTCTCTCATTTTTCATGATTTTTGAGTGATCCCAATTCCATAATTCCATTTGAGGAGTCTGCTTAATTTCATATTCAATGATAAAGATCTAATTTTGAGTGGAAGGTCATGTAAGTTTGAATAACATTATGGGACATCTTGAAGCTCCATACTTTGAGATTTTTCTAAGTGTAAAAAACAATTGGTTTTTCCTGATTTCAAAGGGACATAATTTTCTGGTCAAATGTACAGATGGAAACTTTCTTGGCACATTCTAAACCTTGTGATGATGTCTTTCAAATGTGACAAGAATGAGACAATAAAGCCTCCTGAGTAAGTTGGCCCATGGATTTAAAGATGGAACCTTGAAACTGAAGCTTCTGACCAAGTCAGATTGCAATTTTATTAGTGCGCTTTTTAATGACCAAACTGACGTGTGATTTTTATCTAAACATATTCAACAAACTTTCCTGGACCTGTTTAAGCCTTGAAACACGAGAATTTTATGAGTTTTGATGAATCACAAGTCACACTTTTCTCACCTTCGAGCTTCTCACAAATTCATTCATTCTAGATCCTTCTTGCATGTATGAGCTCATGAATCATTTCCCTATAAATAGAGGATTATATTCCATCCATTTCTTCAAGCTTGGATAGCCAGAATCACCCTGCCAAAGTCACACTCGAAGCTTGAATTTTGAAAATCAATTTCATTATTTCAAGCCTTCTTTCTTAAAACTCTCTATTGATTCTTCATCCTTGATCATTGTTGTACCCCAAAATTTTCTCTCCCATTTTTCTTCAAGACATTCTCAAAAGGTCCTTAAATGCTCAAGGTGGCTCAAGGATTGACCAGTTAAACCTCCCCCTAAGTAATGGGTCCATAACTAGGGTTTTGTGTTTCTCAAGGAATATTGAATTCCAAAGGTATCAAATGGTTTCCATGGTTCTCCATAGGTCTTCAACAATATTCATGTCAAGTTTTAAGTCTTGCATCACAAGATTGCTCAGTCAATAACTAAGATGATTGAAAATAAACTGTATTGAGTAAAAAGTTAACTATGGTCAACATATAGTCAAACTTTAAGATTTTTGGTAAACATGAACATTTTAAAGTGATATTCATCATTTGATCAAGGGTTGATCATGATTCCTCAAGGAAAGCCCTCAAATCATCAAAAGTCAAAATTTGCCAAATTAGGGTTTTCTTAGGAGAAGTCACTGAACTTTTACCAAGCATAACTTTCACATGCTTCATCAAATTTTCCCTAAACAAAGCCCATTTTGAAGGAAATTCATTCTATACAACTTTGTACTTGTATGCTCAAGTCCAAAAAGTGCTTCATTTGAGAGATATGATCACATACATTATAGGTCATTTCAAAAGTCAACAAAAGACCCTTTTTGTCAAGGCAGATTACATCAAGATAAATTCTCCAAATGCAAAAATTATCAAAATAGAAATTTAAGAAGACACCTTTATATTTTCAAAAAGTCAAAGATCACCTTCAAAAGATAAAAATTGAGAGAGTTAAGACCATTGCAATTTGGGAAATTTTGGTGGAATGCATGAATTCCAAATTAAGCAAACTTGTGATTTTGAGCTAATGGTACTAACTTTTGATGTTCAAACATGTTCACAATGTGTTAGAGGACCTCTAAATCCATGAACATATTTTTTATGATTTTTATTTTTTTATTTGAATTTTTATTTATTTAAATACAAGTAAATCAAATAAAATAAAAAATTATTGGGCCAAGGCGCATGGGCTTTGAATTTCAATCACATAGAGGCCCAAGAACACATGATGAATATTCCAAAACCGTGTGAGCTCAAAAGGGAAAGAAATATCTAAAAAAGGAAGATTGAAAAAACATGTTTGATTTTGTTTAATCATGGCCATAATTACATAATTTTGTGCCATTTTGGTTGATCATTCCTTCCTCTATAAAGGCACAATAAGACCAGATAAAAAGGACTACAAATCTTGCCTCTAAAAGCTTTCCAAAATTCTCAATATTTTTCAAAGAACCCTAAGTTGTCAAAACTCTCGTTGCAAGCCTCCTCACTGCGGAATCTCCATTCATTTTGTTTCCAAGAACATTGAAAGGTAAGGCTGGATTGGTTACCATGATCCTAAGGGCCTGAATCTGTATGCATGCATCATCGTATTTTTCATTATTTCTTGATTTTCGAATCCTTGTTTTCATTAAGATTTATCATGCACTAATGTTATTAACGAGTTTCTGAGACATGATTGAACATGTTTGGATCAATATTATGATCACATGCAGGTAAAACTATGAGATACCATAATAGCTCTGATCATTTTCATTTGATTCGAAACTCATGATGCAAGGACCTATAGCCAAAACTAGGTCCATAATCAGATTCAGGAGGGACAAATTAGGGGTACTAGGACATTTTTGATCACTAACGCATTATTTTTGCAGGTTCTGTGTGTTATAGGTTCTCGGAGAAGACGATCGAAGATAGGGCTCCGACGCCTCTCCGGCCAATAGCATCATGTATTATATTTATTGTTATGATTTGGTTTATATGAATGGATGTAAAGACCGCCCCAGCGGTAGAGGCGTGCGTTGCAAAGGCATTATTGTACCAGGACACGAGTTCAATCCATGCCCATAGTATTTTGACATTTCATTTTTTATGTTTCCTTGTTCACAGATCCAACGCAAGCATCCTCCATGCGCACACCATGCACTCTCACGCTACAATCATCAGATCTCAATAGATCAAATCCAGAGCCCCAGATTCACAAGCGTACCATGGAACCCTTGGAGAGTAACCCACTGGATTCAACGCTGGAGTTCAATGGGCCTAGTGATCCATATTTTTCACACGCCCGCGAATTTCTTCTACAGGCCCATCATATTTTTTTTAAAAAAATTCAATTTCTTTTTTTGTTTTTTTTTTTAAAATAAGTAATCTTTTTTCTTAATCAAATTAAAATCAATTTAGATTTAGGTTTTTTTCTTTGATTAAATAAATTAAATCAACTTAACCTTGTTAATTAAATTAATTTTTAATTAAAATAATTAACTTAGTTTCTTTAGGGTTTTTATTATTAATAATTAAATTCTTTTCTAAATTAAAATCAATTAGGTTAGATTAATCGTCATCTTTTATCAAGACCTTTTTTCCATATCTTTCCCTTTTTACAATCTCCGCACGCTCTTTTATTTTTGCATTAGTCGTTTTATAATTATGTAACTGTTGATGGTTTGTAATAGCTTAAACTAGGGTTTACTATTTCTTTCCCCATTTTTTATGGTGTGTACCCCCTTCCCTGAAGCCCTATAATAATTTATATTTTTTTCCGCATTTTACCGCTTTCCTTATAACTATTAGATGTATGCTAATTCGTATGGAATGATCTAAAACAAAATGCTAGATAATCCTAATATGCAAGATAAATTAACTGAAAATAAAACACTATTCATACATGCACCTCTAGGGTGACTCCACTTGTTCCTTCGGATGAAACAATGATGTCCCTCGAACGTAGGATGCTTTATCAAAGACCTTCGATTAAAAAGATCATAGTCCCTCGATGACCCTCCGATGCTTCCTTCGGTAAACAATCTTAGTCCCTTACGATAAATTGCTAAAGCACTCTACAAGTTACCTTTATGACTGTAAGATGACCCGCGCCTGTCCCTCAAAACATCCAACGATAGGGCTTCCTGCTAACTAATGGTAGGATAACACTATCTAAAGGAAGAGGAAAATAACGCAAAAGACTTTTTGAGTAGGTAGATAGCTCGTAGTCGCTTTCTCACAAACAAAAACATTTATCACAAACAACACTTCTTTTTTGAAATATTTTCAAAACTAACACTTTATATGCATTCTCAACGATACGGTAATCATTACAAAGTTTTCCGCACTTAGGAATTTTCAAAATATTTTCAAACACATTCACAAAGCATTTTCAAAAGTGAGCTAGTGATTAGGAGCCCATAGATAACTACGGATGAAAAGGGTGCTTTTGTACCCCAAAATTTTCCCTCTCATTTTTAAAGATTTCCCCTCACAAGGCTCCTTGAACTCCAGACAGGATTAGGGTTTTGCACTGCCCAAGACATCTCCTTGCACTGATGACCTAAATTAGGGTTTGAGTTTGCACAAAGATTTTTGGACTTTCAATACTCAAAGTGACTTTCATACTTCATGTTGGACTCATAAGTTTGTCCATACCAAGTTTCAAGCCTTGAATCAATTTTTTACCCAGTCAATTGGACAATTGACCTAGAAAACAGTTGTATTGGGGAAAAAGTCAAATGTGGCCAATTTACAGTCAAACCTCATGAATTTTGACCCACATCAACATTATAAACTCATATGAACCATTTGATCAATTTTGGACCACAACTCCACAAGAAATTTGATCAGATCATCAAAAGGGCAAAATGGTCATTTTTAGGGTTTTTACTGTACAAGGGCAATTTCTGACTTTTGACCTAGCCAATGGAAAATTAGGCTCAAACATGGACTCAAGGACTCAATGGCATCATCTTGACCTATTCAACAAGTTCAAAAGATCTCAATTGCATTGGATTGACAGATGAATTTTTCAGTCAACTGATCAAAATTTAACTGTACACTGAAAAGTCAAACATTGACTTTTTGGTCAAAATCAAGTGCCAAGGGTCATTTCTCATCAAGATGTGTCAAAACATGAAACTTGTTCATCAAGAAACCCATTTTTGCAAATTAGGGTCTAAAGTTGAAAATTTTCATAACTTAGAACTTTTCTAAGTTATGAAATTTTCTTAATTTTTCCTAACTTTGCCCAACATTTTCACCATGATGCAATTGGATTCAAACAAAACTTCCAACATGAAAGTTGTAGTCCTCCACAAAGTCTACAACTTTTATGCACAAAGTTTTCCCAAAAGAAGCTTGGATCTCAAGTTATAATTTTTGGAACAAGGGTCCCTAAAACTTTTAACTTAGTGAAATTTTGTCCTAGTTTAGGCAGGATTTTGACCTATCTTCATGGCCATTTTTCACATAGTTCCACTTGGAATCTCAAATTACATTTAAAAGATGGATTGTAGAGCATGTTTCAAAATTTCAAAAATGTCCAAGAACTCTAAAAAATCATTTGTGGTTAGGGAGAATCGAAGGCTTGAAGTTGGAAAAACTCACTTTTCATCCATGGCATGTTCATTGTGATACAAGTTGCAAATTCAAATCATCTTGCTTTGCACTAGATTACAGGCCTCAAAACCATTCCACACTCAATAATTAAGTGCAAAACCATTGTTCTAAGGCATTGTTTTGGTCATTAGAGCATTGCACCTTGGATTAATCCCTAAATAGAAAAAGTAACATTACCATTTTTGCTTAAATCTTGCTTTATGTCAAAATTGATTTCTTGAGCATTGGTCCATATCTTATGCAGCAAATCAAATCCACAAATTGGATGGGCCAAAGGCAAAGTGTGCAAGCATATGGATAGCCTGTACAGGCCTGTTGGACATCACTTCTCATGTTTGCTTAAAATACAAGAAAGATATCCAAAACACTAGAACTTGAACATCTGTGAAAACTAAATTGTGCAAGCATTTGAGACAACGTTCTCACATCCCCTTGAACCAGAAACATGACTCTTTGAGCCCTCAAACATACCATAGCTCAAAATCCCCTTCCATTGGCAAAACAGGGCAGCATCTGCAACTTGACTTCCATAGCACAATTTGCTCGTGCGTTTTGCCCCAAACTTGTTCAAACACCTTCCATTCAATCCATCCAAGATATCCCAAACCTTAAACACCAACTGTAACTCCATTTACAGGGTTTGCCATTTTCATTTTGAGCTTGTGCAGGTTGAGTTCTATAGGATTGTTCAAGTACATTCAAGGCAAGCTAGACATTGGAGAAGGCCAAGTGAAGTTCAAGCAAGCTCCCAGACATCTCAAGCCTTGTTGAAAAGCTCCACATTGTCCTACACGAAGTCAGCTGAAACAAGTTTTTATCAACTTCTTATCTCTCTATTTAGGAACATTTAGACTTAGGTTTGTGAATAAGAAATGTAGTATTCATAGCCATGAAGTTGTACATATGATAAGTTTTCATTTTTATTAAGCATGCTAAGATAATTTGGTCCATGAACATCCAGAAAAAATTAGGTTAGATTTTAGGGCCAGAGAAATTCTCTCTGGTCTTTGAGAGTTAAGACAAGTTTTTTATATGGTTGGATTCGTCTTGAAAATCTCTACAACTTTGATGTTATGTGTTTTTGCAATAGAGCTCGTATGCAGGATCTAGCATATGTATCAGGCGCGCGCGTTTTTTGGAATACAGATGTTAAAGATGAAGTGTGGTGGGATGGGCTTGGTCCTGGCTCACTATTGACACCCCCCTTTTACTTTTTGCACCCCCTGGCCCATTTCTTCATACTTTTGTATTTTTCCATTTTTATTTTCATTTCTGATTTTATTTTATTATTTCTAAATATATAAAATACCCAAAAATATTTTTAAATTTTTTTTACATTATTTTTTATTTTATTTTATTTTTTCTAACATAAAAACAATTTAATTAGTATATGTTTTATTTATTGAATACTTAAAAATAATATATAAATCATACTTTTATTTTATTCTTTATTTTATTCACACTAAAAAATATTGTTCTAATATATTTTTATACTTGTATATATTTTATTTTATTTATTGTACATATTTAATATATATATATATATATATATATATATATATATATATATATATATATATATATATATATATATATATATATATATATATATATATATATATATATATATATATATATATATATATATATATATATATATATATATATATATATATATATATATATATATATATATATATATATATATATATATATATATATATATATATATATATATATATATATATATATATATATATATATATATATATATATATATATATATATATATATATATATATATATATATATATATTATTAGATACTTTAGAATAAAAACATAAAAATATTACACTTTTATTTTTATCATTATTTATATTTAAAAAATACTTTTTTTTCTAAATATATTTTATTTTTTGTATATATACTATTTTATTTTATTGTATATAAATAATATAGCCAATATATTTATTTTCTTAAAGAAAAATTAGGGTTTACCCTTAATAAAAAATAATAATTTCTTTTATTTTATTTCTTCCTTTTTTTGCATTAAATATTTTTACATACATAAAAATAAACAAAAACCTTTTTGCATATTCATTTATTTGGTATATTTATTTAATTTGTTTATTTAAATATTGTTCATTTATTATTTATGCCATTTGATTCAATTTGGATGTAATAGTAAATTAGGGTTTTAATTTCTTGTCAAATAATCCCCATTCAAAATTGTATCCCCCTCCCCATAATCAAATATTGTAATAGTATAGATTATTTTACGCATTTACGCTTTCAATTATGCCATGATTAGAGATTAGGGTTTGTATGCAAAAATCCAAAATTAACAAGTAGCTTGACTTAATAAAAAGACAAAAATGCATGAAAATCAATACACAATGCACACTTGCACCCCTAGGGTTTCATCCACTTGTTGCCTTAAAAATGGGCCATGTTATGCATGTTGGGTACTTTGGCAAAACAAAAACAAAACAAAAGATCATAGTCCCTAGATGACGCTATCTTGGTTGCCTAAACAAAATGATCAAGTCCCTCGAAAAATTTGCTAAAAATACTTGACACAATTGCTATCATGGTCTATACGATGACCCGCGCCTGTCCCGTTTAACATCCTAATACAAGGTTGTTTACCAAATGCAATGGTAAAACAACACTGTCAAAAGGGTTAAAAACATATAGGAAAGATCTTTGAGTAAAATAGGGTAGATAACTCTTAGTTACTTGATCAAAACTTGTAAAACATCCTTGCTATTTTCAAACACACTTCACAACACAATTTCAAAGCATTTCCCAAAATAAACTTTCAAACTTTCAAACATTGAAACATCTTTTCAAAAGACAAAAACACCTTCGTATACATTCAAACAAGAATCATTACAAAGGTTGCCACAACGATGTCCTCTTTTCAAAACATTTTCAAAACCACACACAAAGCACCATTTCAAACAATTGAAAAGCAAAAGCAAGTGATCTAAACAAGTAACTAAGAGCCCATGGATAACCATGGATGAAAAGGGTGCTTGCACCTTCCCTTTTCATAATCTACTCCCTGAAACCAAGAAAACATTTCAAAGGTCTTTCCTGTGCTTTTTGACCTTTCCTTAGGATAAAATCAAAAGTCGGTGGCGACTCTTGCTAAACCGAAACATTTGCGAACACAAAACACAAAACCTCAAGTCAGTTCTCCCACCGTATCACAGAATTGGCGACTCTGCTGGGGAATATTTTAAAAGTGGAGTAAACTTAGGGTTTAGATCACCTTTACATACTTATCTTGATTGCTTTGTTTGCTTTACATTTGGTTCTCTTGTTTGGGTTTGAATCCTCCACCCGAATTTTTGGGAAACATTCATAAGTAAATAGCAATACGTTGTGGAAACTGTGCGGGGTATACCGACATGGTTGAAGCAATAGCTATATTAGTGCGACATATTTGTGGGTACCGGTAGCCTTTGAGTCAATCAAAGAGAATACGGAGCCGCTGAGTGATGTCATGAAGCACTAGTGAACTCTTAGAAACTTACTTGACCAACTTGGCCTTATTAGGGGTAGTGAGATGACCGACTTTGGTGCAGTCCGAAGTTGGTAGATACTCGATACTACACTCATTGAGGGTTGTTTTCTTGGAATATTTTGGTCGTCAGTTAAGTGGCTAAACTGAAACAATGAACACAGAAAATAATCCAGTGATATTGAGCTCCTTAGAACCCGGTTACTATTTATAGGACAGTTGGAGCCAACTAACTTCAAGAGGGTACTTACCTATGAAACCTCATGCAAGCCTGAAACTAGGATCTTGTGTGACTTGTTTGTACATATGCTTGTGCATACATCATGAACATCATAAAGCATCATATGCATCCACTAACCATTTCAAGGGTTTGGATCTTCATCTTTGTTCTTGTTTTGTAGGTCATGGAATCACTCCACAGAAAAATAATCCAGGTCAACCTTGTGAGAATCCCTCCTCAACTCAAGGAGATTACTTCCAAGATTCCAGAGAATTCTCTCTTCAGTGAAAGACATGGTAGACTCCTCAACTTGGTCAACTCCAACATTGAAGAAGACATTGAAGAAGACATAGTGAAAGTCCTCTTCCAGTGAAAGACATGCTAGACTCCTGAGGATTCCTATTCTTCATCAACTACCCTACAACGGTACGGAAAGAGAACCAAAGCCTGAAGATGTTGCTCAAGCCTTACACTTGCAACCATCTGATATCAAAGATCATTGGGAAACCAGAAGTGGTGTTAAGCGTTTCTTGGCAAAGTTTCTATTTGAGAAGGCACAAGACTGTTGGAATTCTCTAGATCTGCAAGCTTTTGAGGAGATTGTAGCACTTCTCATCTATGGGTTGGTCTTGTTCCCAAACCCTGATCAACTTATAGATGTGAATGCTGTCAAGATTTTCATATCTCGGAATCTTGTGCCTACATTGCTTGGGGACATCCTACACTCATTTCACACACGAACAATGAGGAAAAGAGGTGTTCTCATGTGTTATACTCCTCTTCTAGCAAGGTGGTTTATTTCTCACCTTCCCCAAACAGTTTTGAAGAATGAGAATGGTTTAAGATGGTCACAACGGTTGATGACCCTCACACATTCTGATGTTCATTGGTGTTCTCGGTCCAGAGAAAATGTCATCATCATTGATCGTTATGGGGAATTCCCTAATGTCCCATTACTTGGCATTAGGGGAGGCATTACCTACAACCCCTGTTTAGCTCTGAGACAATTTGGGTATGCCCGAAGGGATGGCCCTCATGATATGTTGATTCCTGACTTAGTTTTTGACTTCGACAATGATGCTCAAGGTCTTCGACAAAGGTTTATCTGAGCTTGGAGGATGCCCAACAAAGTGGATAGTAAGACACTGGGGCACAAGAATTCCATCCCCCTTGAGCCTTATCTCAAGTGGAGACTCTCAACACTTACATCGCGCCAAAGAGGATGCGCAATGTCTTTTTACATTAAGAATTTTGTAATATTCTGCCCATGGGTCATTTATGTACTAACAAATTTCTTCTTATTAATATGACGTGTGTTCTTTTTGCTTGCAACAAATGTGAATTTCTGAATCCTTGAATGCATTACATGAATACACATCATTCATCATATGCATTAACAGGTCTTCATACCAGGTTTCCTTATCTTTCTGCTGTTTATTTCAGCTAGATGGATATAGAGCAGACGGTTAAAGATTTGCAAGCACATAATTCGCAATTCCAACAACTCCTCATGACCTTAGCAAAGGGTCAAGAGGATCTTAAAGCACTATTAGAAAGAGAGAAGGAAAAGGAAAAGAAGAAAAAGAAAAGAATTGGTGTGGCCACTATGGGAAGAAGATTTGAGAATCAAGCTAGGAGAGTTCTGGAATTCCCCTCGACATCTGACGAAGGGGTTGGTAAAGGAAAGGGAGTTGCAATGCCCTCCGAGTCTGAAGATGAAGAAGAAGAAGAGGAAGAGGATGAAGATTACTCCAAACAACAGTACCCTCCGGCGGACGATAAGTATAAGAATCTTGAGGATCGGTTGGCAGCCATGAAGGTACAAAGGGTACCTGGGCTAGATTCCGAAGAACTAGGGTTAGTTGTTGGGATCGTTATTCCCCCTAATTTCAAAGTACCTACATTTGCTAAATACGACGGTTTGTCCTGTCCGAAGATGCATCTGAGGTCCTACGTCATAAAGATCCAACCTCACTCTTCCGATAAGGATCTTTGGGTCCACTTTTTTCAAGATAGTTTGTCGGGTACGCAATTGGACTGGTTCTATCAACTTGAGAGATCTGATGTTCACAACTGGGAATATTTGGCTGCTGCTTTCTACCGACAATACCAACACAACACAGATTTAGCGCATACTCGTACTCAACTATAGAGTATGGGTATGGCCTCTAATGAGGGATTTAAGGAGTATGCCCAGAAGTGGCGAGATTTGGCTGGAAGGGTGCAGCCACCATTGTCGGATAGAGAGTTGGTTGACATGTTTTTAGGGACCCTGTCAGGTCCATTCTTCAATCACTTGATCGGGAGCTTATCTGCAGGGTCACCGAATTAATTTTGACCGGTGAAAGGGTTAAAGCTGACATTAAGAGTGGTAAAATTCAGAAGGATGTCTTCGCTTCCACTACTATCAAGAAGACCTTCCCAGCCAAGAAGGAAGTTTTTGTTGTTCACACCCAGAGAAATCAAGGGAGAATGGAGCGCCGACCAGCGGTGGGGGCTGTGATGATCCAGAATTTCACGACTGATCAACCTCGGAGCAGTCAACCTAGAGCTAACCAGCAAAGGGTAGAAAGGCCACAACAGCAATTCACCCGGATCAATATGACACCGACTCAGGTCCTCTCTCATTTGATAAAGTTAAACCTTACCAACTTGAAAGAAGCACCGAAAAACCCAAATACCTCTTCTCCCTATTATCATTCAAATGCAAAATGTGCATATCATTCGGACAGTGTGGGGCACGACACCAACAACTACTGGGCCCTTAAAAACAAGATCCAAGATTTGATAGATGCCAAGGAGGTAGAGTTTGATTCCCCCGAAAAACCTAATGTGATATCCGCTCCTATGCCAAAACATGGTCATAATGTCCATGCTATTGTGGAAGATCTTCATGTTACCGCTGTTGATAAATTAATGACTCCGTTGCCAATGATCAAGATGAATCTGTTGAAAGCCGGGATTTTCCCGGGCTGTGAAAAAGATTGTTAATTGTGTTCAACCTTGCAATCCGACTGTCCGCTATTGAAATCAGGCATCCAACGCCTGATGGATACTCAAGAGATCCTCTTTCAGAAAACTTCTATTGATACTATTACTCATGTTACTCCTGTTACTCCTGTTACTCCAATCAATGATGTTGCTATAATCACCATTTCCGACAATCTTTCTGTTGTACCCCAAAATTTGCCCTCCCATATTCTTCAAGAAATTGCAAAGTCAAGCTGCAAAGTTCCCCAAGGGTTGCACAGTGCAAAGGTCTCCTAAGCAGTCAAAATTAGGGTTTGTATTCTGATCAAGAAAATGAAGTTTTCAAAGGTCCAATCAAGTCTCATATGCCTACAAATATGGTCAAGTATCCTCATGCAAAGTTTCAAGACTTTCAGCACAAAATTGCACAGTCAAAACCCTAATTGCACTACAGTCAACTGTAGGGGCAAAATGGTCATTTGACAGTCAAAAGTTCAAATTTTTGGTCAACATATCATTTTGAAGCCACAAACATCATTTTATCAATGCTTGATCATGATTCTCAAAGATTGGCTCAGAAATCATCAAGATGCAAAAGTTTCCTTATTGGACAGTTGAAAAAGTCAACTGTAAATTGACCAGGGCATAACTTTCACATGGATTATCAGAAAAATTCCATCCAAAGCTCATTTTGAAGAGAAAGACATTTCCTACAACTCATCTTCATACTTCAAGTCCAAGAAATGCTCTCACAAAAAGTTATCAATTTCAACATTATAGGTCATTTTCAAAAGTCAACAAAAAGGGACTTTAAGTCAAAGACCATAACTTGAGATTGGTAAATCAAAATGACATGGGACCAAAGCCATTGGTTAGAGGACTCAAAGACCTTTCCAAAATGTCCAAGAACATAAGAAAAGCTTAACAATTGAGCAAGTTATGCCTTGTGGAAGTTGGGAAATTTTTGGATATTTTGAAAAGTCAACATTGGTTCAAATGACCTAAAATTGCTAATGGGCCCATTTTTCTTCCATAATTCATCATCCCAAGCATGTGCACGACCACTTGGCCCAAAGGGAAGTTTTAACCATTTTTTATTTATTTATTTGAATTTTTATTAATAATAATTCATTTAAATTAAAATAAATATATGAAAAATGCTTAACCTAATTTTTTCAATCTTTTTGTGCACATTATATCATCAATATCTCGTGCCTGGCTAAAAAAGGAAAGATTTGGATTGATTAGATCATAATTGATACAAAAATGCATGGAAAAGATTGAAAAAACAAAGCTTGAAAATTAAATCTTCAAAACCATCATTGCAAGGGATCTTGATCAATTTTCTTAACCTAATTCATTACTACATATGCCAGGATCACAACCCTAATGCTTTTACACACGCAGCTGCTGAGAAACCTGGAAATCAAACTTGAAATTTTGTCTAAAAAACTCAAAACTGAAAACCCTTTTGCAGGCTGATTCAAGGCACGATTTCTGTTTCTTTAGCTTCCTCAAGCATCATTGAACGATTCCCAATCAGAAACAGTCATCCAAACCTCAAGAATCATTGTACAGAATCAAAATTTTTCTCATAAAATTGCATACTCGTATCTTAATTTTGAGGCATTTTCATGACATTTAGTTTAGGTATTCTTACTAAACGATTCCTTCTGATGCTTACTATGTGAATTAATTGCGTTTTTATGCGTTGTGTGCAAATATACCATGTTCGTTTTCTAGGGTTTGCAGGATTTGAAATTAGGGGTTTTTAAATGAGGAAAAATTGGAACCCCTGACCACCACCATTGGAATCAGCGTGACTGGACGAAGAAGAAGCCATGCTCGCACTCAATTTATGAGTGTTCCTGAGCTAATCGTTATTTTCCCATAGACGGCCTAGGAGAACGCTAACAAAACCGTGGCTTAATGTTTTTGTATTCCAGGGACGAGGAAGAAGATGACCTCGTGGCGTTAGACGATTGGCCAGTTTAAAAACTCGCGCGCAAAGTCCACTAATGCATTGATCTTCTTTTATAATATTTGTTATTCATTATATATTAACAACGCATGGAATGGCTCAGTGGCGAGCGTAGCTGTTGATAATGTTAATGACCTGGGTTCGATCCCAGGTCTTCACTCTTTCCATTTGATTTTTTTCAACTAACGTTCATATGTAGCGCCTATGCTGGAGACCACCATGCACTTCCCAAATCCAACGTCCACGCGTCCAGCTTCATCAAATCAAAGGCCATGGATTGAGGAACACCATAAACCCTGGTCCACGCGCCAGCATGTTGCCTGGAAAAGTCAAACGGACCATGCTTATTGGGCCAGATTTCTCAGGATTATACCTCCATATTGGGGACTACAACCCCCTAGGTTTGCTTTTGTTTAAATATTTTCTTTTTACATTATTTCTATTTTTATTTTAATTCTTGTATTTAATTAATTAATTATTTTCACAAAATATAAAATATCATAAAAAATCAGAAAAGAGTTAAAACAATAAATAATTTTTATTTTAGTATTTTCTTAAATAAATTTGCATATAATTGAACTTAGTTTTAAATTAGGTTGTAATTTTAATTCTTTTCATCATAAAATCTAAAAAACATAGAATTAGGTTTAATTAATAATTTTTCATCTTTTTATTTTTCTTTCATAAATAATTAAATAGTTAAATATTAATTTTTATAATTAAATTACATGTAAAAATTAGGGTAAATTTTAGGTTAAAAACTTCAACATTTTTTAATAAATTAAAAGCCATTAGAATTAGGGTTAGTATTAATTCCAATTAATTTTTCCTCTTTTATATTAAATCCTAAAATACTAAAAAATACCAAAAAAACAAGTTCTTTCTTTCTTTTAATTTTAATTAATTCCTCATTATTTTAACTTTGCAAAAAGGGTCCAACGCCCTCGTTTCGATTTAATTCTTAATTCGCATATTTCTTTTATTTTAAATATTTATGTATCTCTCCCAAAGCCATGTATTTAATTACTCGCACTCTTTAATTCTTTATTTTCTTTGCTTTATTTATTTTCTGTCAAATCGGGTTCGAGAAACTTTTGGCGATGTGGACCCGCGCCGTTTGTAATAGCTTAGAATTTACTTTCCTTGCAACTTTTTAACCGTTAATCAAATGACATGAAAGAATGTATGGATAAAATAAAAAACAAGCATAGAACACCAATAACATGACAAGATAAATGCAAATGAAAATGACACACGAATCGCACACACCACCCCTAGGGTACACCTCACTGTTGCCTTGCCTCGAAAGGTGATCGTCGAGTAGAGGATGTCTTAGTAAGTCCTCATGATCCGGGAACCTGGCATGAGGGTAGCTTCTAAGGTGTCTTCCCATTGCTCTGGTGATCACCATGTCCCGAACTTCGAATTGACCCGAACACCTCCAACGGTGGTGCTACCTACCTCTCAATGGTGGGATGGCACTACTTTAAAGGACATCTACACAGACGAATTCCTTAGGGTAGGTAGACGACTCTAGATACTTGCTCTAATTTCAAAAACAAATCAAAAAATACTTTTCACACCAACACATTTTCAAAAAAGCTTTCGAAAGCAATTTTTCAAACACTCTTGAGGACCGATACAAGAGTCGAACTGGAATTTTCAAAGAATTTTTTTTAAAACCCACAGTTGAAAAGCAAACAAACAATTTTGAAAACACAAGTGAGCAAGTATCTAAGAGCCCATGGATAACCATGGATAGAAAGGGTGCTAACACCTTCCCTTTCTATAATCTACCTCCCGAACCGAGAGCAATCTCTATAAGGAATTTTTCTGTGCTTTTGTCCTTTCCATTTGGAGAAAATAAAAGACGGTGGCGACTCTTGCTTCCGCGACATTTCGCGAACCAGCGTTAAACAGTCAGTTCCAGATCCACTGATCACAGAACTGGCGACTCTGCTGGGGAATAAACTTAAAGTGAGGTGTACCTTAGGATTAAGATCACTGTGTTTTCAATTGTCTTCTTTGCTTGCTTTATTATTGTGGGTTGCTTGGGAGTTCTATAGATCCTAACCCGGATCTGGGGGATACCTTCTTAGAAAGTAGCAACAAGGCTGTGAGGTAACTGTGCGGGGTATACCGACATGGTTGAAATAGTCTGCTACGTTGATGTGGCACTTTGGTGTGTACCGGTAACCCTTGAGTTCAGTCAAGGAGAGTACGGGGCCTCCGCGTGGTGTCGTGAAGCATCAACAGACCTTAGGAACCTTAATTGAACTATCTTGGCCTCTTTAGGGTAGTGAGATAACTGACTTTGGTGCAGTCCGAGGTTGGTTGATACTCGATACTACGCTCAATTGAGGGTTGCTTTCCTGGAATATTTCGGTCGCCAGTTCAGTGGCTAAATTGAAACGATGAATAATGAAAGCAATCCCGTGATATTGGGAACCTTAGAACCCGGTTACTTTGATTAGGACAGGTTGAACCCACCAACTTCAAGAGGGTACTACCCAGACCCCATGCTGGCCTTAAACCCTAAGGGCTTGTCTTGTGTGCCTTGTGTGCCTTACATGTTTGTCTTTGTAAATATCTGTGGTGTGTTTAATAATAGCATCATGACATCATCCTGCATCATATGCATTGACTAACCATTTCAGGGGTTCGAATTTTCATCTTTGTTCTTGTTTTGTAGGACATGGAAACTGTTCGTAGAAAGACAATTCAAATCAGTCTTGTAAGGGTCCCTCCTCAGCTTAAGGAACTTATATCCAGGATTCCCGAGAACTCTTCATTCAGTGAAAGACATGGAAGCCTCATCAGCTTGGTCAACACCAACATTGAGGAAGATATGATAAAGGTCTTGTTCCAGTTCTTTGACCCTCTGCATCACTGTTTCACCTTCCTGGACTATCAGTTGGTACCTACCTTGGAGGAGTTCTCCCGGCTCCTGAAGATCCCTATCCCTGATCAGCTACCCTTCAACGGTATAGAAAAGGAACCTAAGCTTGAAGAGATTGCTAAAGCCTTGCACCTACAGTCATCTGACCTCAAGGGACATTGGGAAGTTAGAAGTGGCATCAAAGGGTTCTTAACCAGGTTTCTGTTTGAAAAGGCCCATGAATGTTGGAACTCCCTTGACTTGCAAGCTTTTGAAGAGGTTGTGGCCCTCCTTGTCTATGGTCTGGTGTTGTTCCCTAACCCAGATCAGCTTATTGATATCAGTGCTGTCCAGATCTTTTTGTCCAGGAATCCTATACCTACATTGCTGGGGGACATCCTTCACTCATGTTACACTCGAACCATGAGAAAAAGAGGTGTCCTTATGTGTTGCACTCCTCTCCTGGGAAGGTGGTTTATTTCGCACCTTCCACAATCAGTCTTGAAGAATGAGCGGGGTTTGAGGTGGTCACAACGGTTGATGACTCTCACACATGCAGATATACATTGGTGCCATAGGTCCAAAGAAGATGTCACTATCATTGATCGCTGCGGGGAGTACCCTAATGTTCCTTTACTGGGAATCAGAGGAGGTATTACTTACAGTCCATGCCTGGCTTGGAGACAGTTTGGTTATGCTCGGAGAGATGGCCCTCATGACATGTTAATTCCTGACATAGTTTTTGACTTCGACAATGATACTCAAGGACTTCGCCAGAGATTTATCAGAGCCTGGAGGATGCCCAGTAGGATAGACAGCAAGACACTGGGGCACAGGAATTCCATCCCGTTGGAACCTTATCTCAAGTGGGTACGCGCCCGCTCCCAGAAGTTAGTGATGCCTTATCCTCATATGCTCCATGTGATCAAAGAACCAGTCTTGGAAGGGGAAGTGTCCTACACTATTCAGCACCCTGATATGCCCACATCCTGGGAAGAGATGCAGAAGAGTTGGATCCAGCTTAAGGAGGAAAGGAATTCTCTTGAGACTAGTCTACATGCCAGTGAAAAGAAGGTCTTGGAGCTCACCCGCCTGTTGCATGAGGAGAGGAATCTCAACACCTACATAGCTCCAAAGAGGATGCGCAGTGTATTTTGGGATTGATTTGATTTTTGTATTATTTTGCCCATGAGGCTTTGATGTACTAAACAGTTATTTCCTTAATGATAACGTGTGTTCCTTTTTGTCTACAACAAGTTTGAACTTTCGAACCCTCGAATGCATTGCATAAACACATCTCATTCATCATGTGCATAGCAAGTTTTTCCCTTTTCAGGTTGCTTACAGTTCTTCGCTGTTTATTTCAGCATCATGAATCCCGACTCTTCATCAACTGAGACATCCATCAAAGCTCTTCAGGCGCAGAATGCGCAATTTCAGGAATTAATCAAGGGTTTGGCTCAAGGCCAAGAAGAGTTAAAGACTATGCTCCTGAAGAAGGAGAAGAAGAAGAAAAGAAGGACTGTTCTGTTCAACTCAGGCCGAAGGTTTGGCAATGCTCTGCAGCAGGAAGAGGCTGGTTCTTCTGTTGGCAAGAGTAGTCCTCAGGCAGAAGCAAGGGTTCCTAGTCCGGTAGTCTCCGACAACGAGACTGATTTTGATGAAGAGCAGTATCCTCCTGCAGAAGACTGTTACAAGCAACTAGAGGATAGGTTGAATGCTATGGAGATTCAACAGGTACCTGGGCTGGATTTCGGAGATCTGGGTTTGTCAACTGGTGTGATTATCCCTCAAAAGTTCAAAGCACCATCCTTTTCTAAATATGACGGGGCGTCTTGTCCCAAGCTGCATCTAAGGTCCTATGTTCGGAAAATTCAACCGTACTCTGCGGATAAGAATTTATGGATCCACTTCTTCCAGGAGAGTCTTTCAGGGACTCATCTCGAATGGTTCTATCAGCTGGATGGGACCAAGGTTCGTAACTGGGAGGAGTTGGCTACTGCTTTCTACAAGCAGTATCAATATAATGCCGACCTTGCCCCTACACGTACCCAACTCCAGGGTATGTCGTTAGGTTCAAGCGAAGGTTTTAAGGAGTACGCTCAGAAGTGGAGAGACTTGGCTGGCAGGGTGCAGCCACCATTGACTGATCGAGAGTTGGTAGACATGTTCTTGGGGACCTTATCTGGGCCGTTTTTCAACCATCTTATCGGGAATTCATCTGCAGGGTTCACTGATCTGATTCTAACAGGAGAGAGAATTGATGCTGGGTTGAAGTCTGGAAAGATTGCGAAGGGTGCGTCATCTAGTTCGGAGAAGAAACCCTTCAAGAAGGAGGCTAGTGCCGTATATGGTTCCAGGAAATCAGAGAGACCTGAGCGCCGCCAATCTGTCAGTGCGGTAATGATTGCCAAGCCTGTTGCCGCTCCTCGGCCGACCAATCCTCAAAGGGCTGAAAGACCCCGGAGAGAGTTTACCCGGTTAAGCATGACTTTATCGCAAATCTTGCCACAGTTGCTCTCAACCAACTTAGTGACTGTCCGAGAGGCGCCGAAGTTCCCAAATACTGCATCCCCCAAGTACAACCCGAATGCTCGGGGCAAAGGAGTTGAAGCTGTGATCGGTGGATCTGGAACTGACTGTTTAACGCTGGTTTCGCGAAATGTCGCGGAAGCAAGAGTCGCCACCGTCTTTTATTTTTCTCCAAATGGAAAGGACAAAAGCACAGAAAAATTCCTTAAAGAGATTGCTCTCGGTTCGGGAGGTAGATTATAGAAAGGGAAGGTGTTAGCACCCTTTCTATCCATGGTTATCCATGGGCTCTTAGATACTTGCTCATTGTGTTTTCAAAAAATGTTTGTTTGCTTTTCAATGTGGGTTTAAAAGTTCCTTTGAAAAATTCCAGTTCGACTCATACGTCAGAGTGTTTGAAAAGTTTGTTTTGAAAGCTTTTGAAAATGTGTTAGTGAAAAGATGTTTTTTTGATTTGTTTGAAATTTGAGCAAGTATCCTTGAGAACCTACCTACCCTAAGGAATTCGTCTGTGTAAGAGTCCTTTAAAGGTAGTGCCATCCCGCCATTGAGAGGTAGGTAGCACCACCGTTTGAGGTGTTCGGGTCAATTCGAGTTTAGGGACATGGTGATCACCAGAGCAATGGGAAGACACCTTAGAAGCTACCCTCATGCCAGGTTCCCGGATCATGAGGACTTACTAAGACGTTTTCTACTCGACGACCACCTTTCGAAAGGCAACAGTGAGGCGTACCCTAGGGGT
This sequence comes from Vicia faba, assembly GCA_948472305.1. NCBI lineage: Eukaryota > Viridiplantae > Streptophyta > Magnoliopsida > Fabales > Fabaceae > Vicia > Vicia faba. The sequence goes on along the minus strand of OX451741.1, from coordinate 34,055,495 downwards.
GGTGTGTGCGGTTCGTGTGTTGTTTTTAGATATTTGTCTTGTCGTGTTTATTGTGATCTACGCTTGATTTTAATTAGACATTCATTCTTTCACGCTTGGTTAACAGTTAAATATTTTGCGAGGAAATAAATCTAAACTATTACAAATGGCGCGGGTCCACATCGCCAAAATTAAACCGGACCCGATTTAGCGGAAAATAAATAAAGCGAAGAAATAAAATGCGAAAAGTAAAGTTACATGGCCTTGGGAGAGATACAGAATTATAATAAGCAATAAAGTAAATGCGCAAAAGAAAATAATTAAAACAAAACTAGGGCGTTGGACCCTTTGGCAAATAATTAACATTAACAAGGAATTAAAAATTAAAATTAAATGAAAATGATATTTTTGTGTTTTTTTAGATTTAATGAGAAAAGGGAATTAATTGAAATTAAATTAAAAGGCAAACCCTAATTCTAATATTTTTTAAGTTTATTATGAAAGAATTAAATTAAAACCTAAATTAAACTCTAAATTAATTTATGTACATTTTTTAATTTATGAAAATAATAAATAATAATATTCTGAAAAGAGGGGAAAAATAAAAAAAAGAAAATAAAAGTCATTAAACCTAAATTCTATTTCTTGGATTTTTATTATTGAAAAATGTAATTTAAACTTAATTTGAAATTAATTTATTTACATGCTAGGAGAATAATTATAATAAAATAAATATTGTTTTTTTGTCTTTTCTGATTTTTATAATGTTTTTATATTTTTGTAAAAAAAAAGAAAATTAATTAATTAAAGCAATAAAAATAAATAACACAATAATTAAAATAAATAAAAAGAAAAGAAAAGCAAACCAGGGGGGGTTCAGGCCCCAGATGGAGGTGTTGATTTGAAAAGCCTGGCCCATTTGATTTGGAATTCGTTGACTTTCTGGATCGCGTATGATGCGTTTGACTTGATGTATGATGCACCTTGCATCTTGGCCATGGATCTGCATTCATTAGGCACGTGGACTTTTGGATCTGGGAGCATATGGTGTACATCACTTATGAGCGTTGCATGGAATGACGTATTGCAAAATAATATGGAATTTTTGCCAGACCTGGGACTTGAACCCAGGTCTTGAAGGTCACATGCACAACGTGTTACCACTGAGCCATCACGTTCATATTTAACATGTAATATAACACAAATAATATAAAAGCAAAGTGGAACAACACTTGGAACACGCGCGAATTTTTAAAATCCACCTATCATGCTTCGCCACGAGGTCTTCGTCCTCGTTTGCCCTGAAACAAAAACAGATAGGCCACGGTTTTCAAGCGTGGGCTTAGGCAACTTTCAAAGAAATAGCGAATAGCGCCATGTTGATCAGAAATTAGGCGCGAGGGTCTAGATTGCTTCGTCCAGATGCGTTGACTCCATTGGTGGTCATCTGGAGCTCTGATTTTTCTTGATTAAGAAACCCCTAATTTTGAAACCTGCAAACCCTAATATTTGAACATGGCATCTTGGCCAAAAGCGCACGAAATTTCAATTGAAAGTTATGGTTAGCTTTGAAACTTCAATATGAACAAGAATTCACAAACAAAAATGCACGAGGATGCGTGAATTGTGATATGCGATTTGGAAAAATTTGTGACACAGTCTGAGTTCCTGGTACCGTTTCAAGGCGTTTTGCTTGTTGTTTATGATTGAGAAGTGTTCAGTGATGCTTCAGGGTGCTATTGGAAAAAAGATTGAAGCTTGAATCGAACTCTAAGGCACTTTTCAGATTTGAGTTTTCAAGAGAAATTTTCAATATGCAATGGTTGTTTGGGGCGCAGCTTGCAGTCTTCTTTGCATTAGGGTTTGATCTTGAATATGTATAGAGCATGCTAGGTCAAAAATATTGCACAAAATCCTTTGCTTTGATGATTTTTGGATATTTGATTTCATGGATCTTTTCCAATCTTTTTCTCATGGTTTTTGTATCAAATCTGATCAATTAGCACCAAAGCTTGCCTATTTGAGATGTGCACGAATTATAGAAGCCAAATTATGCATAAAAAGATTTTTTTAGGTTAGGTTTATATTTTTCATGTATTTAAAATGATTTAAATGAATATAAATTAATATAAATTCAAATAAATAATTAAAAAATATGAAAATACTTCCCTTTGGGCCTAGTGGTCGTGCATAGGCTTGGCATGAAGAAACTTGGAAGAAAAATGGGCCCATTTGCATTTTTAGGCCTTTTGCATCAATGTTGACTTTCAAAAATTTCCAAAAATTTCCCAACTTCCACAAGGCATAACTTGGTCAATTTCTAAGCTTTTCACATGTTCTTGGACATTTTGGAAAGGTCTTTGAGTCCTTTAACCAATGCCTTTGGTCCCATGTCATTTTGATTTACCAACCTCAAGTTATGGCCTTTGACTTAAAGTCCCTTTTTGTTGACTTTTGAAAATGACCTATAATGTTGAAATTGATAACTTTTTGTGAGAGCATTTCTTGGACTTGGAACATGAAGATGAATTGTAGGAAATGTCTTTCTCTTCAAAATGAGCTTTGGATGGAATTTTTCTGATAATCCATGTGAAAGTTATGCCCTGGTCAATTTCAGTTGACTTTTTCAGCTGTCCAAATATAGCAACTTTTGCATCTTTGATGATTTCTGAGCCAAATTTTGAGAATCATGATCAAGCATTGATCAAATGATGTTTGTGGCTTCAAAATGGTATGTTGACCAAAAATTTGAACTTTTGACTGTCAAATGACCATTTTGCCCCTACAGTTGACTGTAGTGCAATATAGGGTTTTGACTGTGCAATTTTGAGCTGAATGCCTTGAAACTTGACATGAAGACACTTGACCATCTTTGTAGGCATATGAGACTTGATTGGGCCTTTGAAATCTTTATTTTCTTGATCAGAACTCAAACCCTAGTTTTAACTGTATAGGAGACAGTTGAGCTGCACAACCCTTGGGGAATTTTGTGACTTTGACTTGACAAATCTTGGAGAATATGGGAGGGCAAATTTTGGGGTGCAACAGTTGCCCCTGTTCAATCTTCTTAGACCTGAGGATGCAGATTGGCTGACGTGCCTTTCGTAATCCGAGGGTGGAAGATGATTGAACACTAGAGTGCCCAGAAATTTGCGCTCACATAGTAGCAGTGATGATGGGGGAATGGGCTTATAGATGCCATTTGGAGATTGCTGGATAGGAGGATGGGCTTATAGATGCCATCTGGATGTTGATCGCGGAGGAGATTCTTTAGCTAGAACCTGCATACCTGCAAAAATAGAAAAATGAGTACCTGACACGTTGTAGGGCTGATTTTAGATGCTTGGTATAGATATGTCCTGACTGGTTACAGGAGCTGAATCTGGAGCTTCCAACGCTGATGAATGAACCAGGGATGGTTGCTATCTTAGCATGAATGGTAAGAGAACCTTGGGCGACTTTAACTTCAACAACGCTCGTCGAGAAAAATCTTGGGTGTCTTCTACTGGAATAAGAATCAAGGAGATCTTAGGGTCGATCTGACTGAACCAGAGAAGGCCTTGGACTGGGTAAGAATCAGGAAAATCTTAGGGTCGATTTAACTGAACCGGTCTAGGTCTTGAAACGTCTTCAACTGGATAAGTGTCAGGGAGATCTTAGGGTCGATCTGACTGAACCAGAGAAGGCCTTGGACTGGGTAAGAATCAGGAAGATCTTAGGGTCGATTTAACTGAACCGGTCTAGGTCTTGAAACGTCTTCAACTGGATAAGTATCAGGGAGATCTTAGGGTCGATCTGACTGAACCAGAGAAGGCCTTGGACTGGGTAAGAATCAGGAAAATCTTAGGGTCGATTTAACTGAACCGGTCTAGGTCTTGAAACATCTTCAACTGGATAAGTATCAGGGAGATCTTAGGGTCGATCTGACTGAACCAGAGAAGGCCTTGGACTGGGTAAGAATCAGGAAAATCTTAGGGTCGATTTAACTGAACCGGTCTAGGTCTTGAAACATCTTCAACTGGATAAGCATCAGGGAGATCTTAGGGTCGATCTGACTGAACCAAGAGAAGGCCTTTGACTGGATAAGCATCAGGAAAATCTTAGGGTCGATTTAACTGAACCGGTCAAAGTCTTGAGACGTGATTGAGAATTTTAGCAGCATCTTTCCTGAAAGGTAAAGGTCAGTCATATGCAATGCGTGATATGGGTCGAGCAATGATGTTCTCGATATAAATGAGACTTGTATGATGCAATACGTTATGCATGCTATAATGATGTATGTGATGTTTTATGTATGTTTTCGTCTAGGAAAGTAAATCCTTGACGGGTGCCGGGAAGTCGTATCCTGGGCTGATGTTGGAAGAATAAGCTTTTGCTTCCGCTGGAGATGATAGTTGCAAGAATACCGGTAGGATAAGATGACTCCGTTGCAGAATAAACTTGGCAAATGAAGCTTATATGGGGAGAAAAGATACTCTGATGACCATGCTGGGAAGCAATACTCTGTGGGGATAGGAATGCTTTGCTGATTGTTGATAGTAGTTTGCTGAGGATACCCTTGTTGTTGGAAGTATTAATGGACTTCGCTGGGGATAGGAAAGAACTACGTTGACGACGACCTTTCCGTGGCTTTTGGCTGAGGATAACCCAGTTATATCCTGTTAAGGAAATAACTCTTTAAATCAAGCCGGACGACGCGTTCGTGTTCTGCGAGGGGGTAAGCTTCCAGAATCTACTGGGGATGAGCTTACTGCTTGGGGAGATATGGATTCCAACTTTCCTGGGGAAACTGGGTTGGACTCTTCTGGGGAAGGTTGAACTGTAATGCTGTAGGTTGAAAGAGGGAGCCTATGTAGGGTTGCCTGCTGATGAGCTCGTGTAAAACCGCATCTGAAATGGAGAAGGAACCTGGGTAGGGTTACTTTGGGGTAAATCCATGTGAGATTTCTTGATGAACCGGGGTAAGGTTACTGGAGACGAGTCCCTGTGAGACTTCTGGGGGAACCGGGGTTAGGTTACCTTGAGATAGATCCGTGTGAGATTTCTTGATGAACCGGGGTAAGGTTGCTTGGATAAGTTTGTGTAAAAACTTTGATGAACCGGGGTTAGGTCATCTTCAGATAGGTCCATGTAAGACTTCAGGAGGAACCGGGGTTAGGTTACTTGGATAAGTTTGTGTAAAAACTTTGATGAACCGGGGTTAGGTCATCTTAAGATAGGTCCATGTAAGACTTCAGGAGGAACCGGGGTTAGGTTACTTGGATAAGTTTGTGTAAAAACTTTGATGAACCGGGGTTAGGTCATCTTAAGATAGGTCCATGTAAGACTTCAGGAGGAACCGGGGTTAGGTTACTTGGATAAGTTTGTGTAAAAACTTTGATGAACCGGGGTTAGGTCATCTTAAGATAGGTCCATGTAAGACTTCAGGAGGAACCGGGGTTAGGTTACTTGGATAAGTTTGTGTAAAAACTTTGATGAACCGGGGTTAGGTCATCTTAAGATAGGTCCATGTAAGACTTCAGGAGGAACCGGGGTTAGGTTACTTGGATAAGTTTGTGTAAAAACTTTGATGAACCGGGGTTAGGTCATCTTCAGATAGGTCCATGTAAGACTTCAGGAGGAACCGGGGTTAGGTTACTTGGATAAGTTTGTGTAAAAACTTTGATGAACCGGGGTTAGGTCATCTTAAGATAGGTCCATGTAAGACTTCAGGAGGAACCGGGGTTAGGTTACTTGGATAAGTTTGTGTAAAAACTTTGATGAACCGGGGTTAGGTCATCTTAAGATAGGTCCATGTAAGACTTCAGGAGGAACCGGGGTTAGGTTACTTGGATAAGTTTGTGTAAAAACTTTGATGAACCGGGGTTAGGTCATCTTATGGAGGAGGAGTCTGTGTATGACTTTGTCTGAAGGTTGAGCAGAAACCGGTGTTGGGTTGCATGATTTTGATTAGGTGGATGATTATCCTGTTTAGTTTCAGATATTAACCCACAATCTGGAATTTGTAAAGGCAGATGGTAATCATCCCTATGTTGATCTTTCCTTTGTACTTTGGTTGACAGAGCAATTGGATCGCCTGGACAACTCATTATTGCCCCTGTTTCGGAGGTGAGGGAAGAGGATACCTGTGCGGGTGGTTGACAAATCTTCGGGTAGACAAGTGATGAGATACCGGAACATAGTCGTATGCTTTGATCCCTAACTTTTGCCTGGACCGCCCTTTCGGGTTTTCAGTCCACCGGGATACCCATTTTTGCCCAAGCCGCCTTTTCAGGTTTTCGACTTGCCGGGTGTACAGATTTTTCATTTCATCCCTTATTTTTGCCCGAACCCTTTTGGTTCGCCGGGAAGCCCTTATTTTTGCCTAGGTATGTCAACCTAGCGGGTCTTTGATCTTGCGTAGTATCTTTTCGACTATGTCCACACTCTCAGAATGCAGGGAGTTGCCCCTGTTGGGAGTATTTTGCCATGCCCCAGATAATGGGCAATGCTCCTACTGTGCCCCTTGATTGGAGGTACTTCTGTTCACAAGGTGTTCATCGTGCGAGTTTCCCTGCTGTTCAAACAAATAGTCATATGCAAACAAGGTTATTTTAAGAATGCAAAAGCCTATGTCTGTCTTGAATTTTGAAAATGCATTTTTTTTCATAATACAGTGCGGTGTCAACTCAAGATTTTACCGCAAACCTTCAGGAGTCAGGATACCTTCGTAACAGTATGCTTTCGAACTAACCCATGCTTCAGCTAGGACTTTTAAGGGTTATAACGTGGCCGGGTTCACGGTTCAAGAAACAAAGGATAAAGGCTCAAATTATTTGTACCCACCCTCTCTTCGTGATGTTCTCCAAACCTAAACTCAGTTGATCATACGTTGGATCTTGTTTGAGTCTTTGTTTTGATTTTCCGGCGATGATTCAGATGTTGATAACTTATTTTGAATAGGCAATCATTCCTTTTTTTGTTGAGGGTTTATAGGACCTCTTTCTTTTTGATTTTATGATCCCTATTTTTGCCTGAACTGTTTCTTTTGTGGTTACAGTCAGCGGGATGCCCCAGTTTTGTAAGTTTCCTTCATAGGTTTTAACTTAATGGGTTCTTATTTTGAAAGATAATGACTGCCTTTCTTTATTGATTATTCGGAACCATCATTGTCTTTCTTCGTTTTGTAAGGACTTCTTTGGTGCCATTCGTTATGCACTTGGATCAACTGAGAGACTACCCTGCCCCAGGTTATGATTAAGGGTTTTAAATTTCGAAAAGAAAAACTCCTACTTCTTTGGCTCAGAGGGGTTGACGAGGGATTATCATCCTTATAACTCCAGTGTTTAGGAATTGAAACAATGCCTGTACCTCATCAGCGGGGTCTGTTCAAAAGCATACTGTAGATCGTGGTATCGTTTTCTTCATCCTCCCTCAAGAGGTTTAGAATTTTAGGAGTTGACCATTGCAAAATATGAAAGCAGTTTTAAGAATAGTAAACATAATTAAATCAAGACAGACATGTGTAATGCATTCATGAAATAAAAGAGTTTAACATAATAATTGTTTATCTGAACAAGAAAGGAAAAATACAACTTGAATTCAAATGAACAAAAAATTCTCAATTCTAGCCATGTTTTGGCAATGGAGCATTGATCACATTGGGAGTCTCAGCAGGTTCGAACTCGATCTCTTTGGCATCGATCATGTTCTGAATTTTGTATTTTAGTGCCCAACAGTCCTCAGTATCGTGCCCCGGGCTATCGGAATGATAAGCGCATCTGGCTTCTGGATTGTAGCTAGGAGAGGAGGTCTTAGGATTGGCAGGAGGGTTGATCACTGCAATCAGGTTCATCTTCAACATATGTTGCAGTGCTTGCGACCATGGCATGTTAATGTTGGTGAACTGCCTTTTAGGCCCGTCCGGCCTTTGCTGGTTTCCCCTCTGTGGTTGGCGGCGTGGTGCAGAACCAGAGATCATGACTGCCCCTGCATGTTGATCACGGCGACCCTTTTGACCGTACGCAGCATTAGATTCCTTCTTTCCCGTGTAAGGCTTTTTATGAATATCAGAAGGTGTGGCCTCTTGAATTTTCCCGCTCTTGATACCAGCTTCAATTCTTTCGCCGGTCAGGATGAGGTCGGTAAATCCAGCAGATGAGTTACCAATGAGGTGGTTGAAGAATGGACCAGACAGGGTCCCCAAGAACATGTCCACAAGTTCACGGTCAGTCAGAGGTGGTTGTACCCTTCCAGCAAGATCCCTCCATTTCTGCGCATATTCTTTGAAACCTTCACTTGATCCTAACGACATACCCTGGAGTTGGGTACGCGTAGGAGCAAGGTCGGCATTATACTGATACTGCTTGTAGAAAGCAGTAGCCAACTCCTCCCAGTTACGAACCTTGGTCCCATCTAGCTGATAGAACCATTCGAGATGAGTCCCTGAAAGACTCTCCTGGAAGAAGTGGATCCACAAGTTTTTGTCCACCGTATATGGTTGAATCTTCTGAACATAAGACCTTAGATGCAGCTTGGGGCAAGACGCCCCATCATACTTAGTAAAGGACGGTGCTTTGAACTTCCGAGGAATAACCACACCAGTTGACAAACCCAGATCTCCGAAATCCAGTCCAGGTACCTGTTGAACCTCCATAGCTTTCATTCTGTCCTCCAGTTGCTTATATCTGTCATTAGCAGGAGGGTACTGCTCTTCATCAAAATCTGTCTCATTGTCGGAGACCACTGGACTGGGAACCTCTCTCTCATGGTGACTGCTTTCCCTTACAGATGGGGTAGTCCTCTCAGTTTCGACTTGCGGTGTATTCCCAGATCTGTGTCTAGGGCTGAACAAGACAGTCCTCTTCTTCTTCTTTTCCTTCTTCAAGAGCAGAGCCTTCAGATCTTGCTGCCCCTGGGTCAAGTTCATGATTAGCCCTTGGAATTGGGCATTCTGAGCCTGGAGGGCCTTGATAGACTGCTCAGCTGATGATTCAGGATTCATGACGATCGGCTGAAATAAACAGCGAAGAAGGTAAGTAACCTGCAGAGAAAGGGTACCTGTAATGCAATGAGATGTATGGCATGCATGCAATGATTTCAAGGATCTCGCGGGGTAAACAGAGAAACTTGTTAGAGTTGAAAACCGGTGACTTGATTGAAGAAACTTCCTGTTGTAGAAAATCCTTCCTCAAGGGTCAAAGGCTCACCATATCCAGTGGGTCATAGCCCCTGACACCTTTGGCTAGAGGAAAATGAATCCCTTTTGCCCCTTGTTGGGTGTTTGATTCATCATGACCTGCATCACAAGCCCTTGAGATCCTTTAAATGAGTCAGGATGTATGCAGGATGCATGCAATGGTATGATGTTATGCTATGCATGGGGTAATGTGAGTGAACCCTGTTATGAGTCCTAATTAAGGACTTGAAACAAAACCTGCAGGAAACAAGTGTTAGATCACAAGCATGCAGATAATCAAGTACGAAGGCACACAAGTCACACAAGAGAAGCCCTTAGAGTTTAGGCCAGCATGGGGTCTGGGTATTACCCTCTTGAAGTTGGTGGGTTCAACCTGTCCTAATCAAAGTAATCGGGTTCTAAGGTTCCCAATATCACGGGATTGCTTTCATTGTTCATCGTTTCGATTTAGCCACTGAACTGGCGACCGAAATATTCCAGGAAAGCAACCCTCAATTGAGCGTAGTATCGAGTATCAACCAACCTCGGACTGCACCAAAGTCAGTTATCTCACTACCCTAAAGAGGCCAAGATAGTTCAATTAAGGTTCCTAAGGTCTGTTGATGCTTCATGACACCACGCGGAGGCCCCGTACTCTCCTTGACTGAACTCAAGGGTTACCGGTACACACCAAAGTGCCACATCAACGTAGCAGACTGTTTCAACCATGTCGGTATACCCCGCACAGTTCCCTCACAGCCTTGTTGCTACTTTCTAAGAAAGGTATCCCCAGATCCGGGTTAGGATCTATAGAACTCCCAAGACAGTACCCACAATAATAAAGCGAACAATTCAGACAATTGAAAACACAAATGATCTTAGTCCTAAGGTACACCCCACTTTAAGTTTTGTCCCCAGCAGAGTCGCCAGTTCTGTGATCGGTGGATCTGGAACTGACTGTTTAACGCTGGTTTCGCGAAATGTCGCGGAAGCAAGAGTCGCCACCGTCTTTTATTTTTCTCCAAATGGAAAGGACAAAAGCACAGAAAAATTCCTTAAAGAGATTGCTCTCGGTTCGGGAGGTAGATTATAGAAAGGGAAGGTGTTAGCACCCTTTCTATCCATGGTTATCCATGGGCTCTTAGATACTTGCTCATTGTGTTTTCAAAAAATGTTTGTTTGCTTTTCAATGTGGGTTTAAAAGTTCCTTTGAAAAATTCCAGATCGACTCATACGTCAGAGTGTTTGAAAAGTTTGTTTTGAAAGCTTTTGAAAATGTGTTAGTGAAAAGATGTTTTTTTGATTTGTTTGAAATTTGAGCAAGTATCCTTGAGAACCTACCTACCCTAAGGAATTCGTCTGTGTAAGAGTCCTTTAAAGGTAGTGCCATCCCGCCATTGAGAGGTAGGTAGCACCACCGTTGGAGGTGTTCGGGTCAATTCGAGTTTAGGGACATGGTGATCACCAGAGCAATGGGAAGACACCTTAGAAGCTACCCTCATGCCAGGTTCCCGGATCATGAGGACTTACTAAGACGTTTTCTACTCGACGACCACCTTTCGAAAGGCAACAGTGAGGCGTACCCTAGGGGTGGTGTGTGCGGTTCGTGTGTTGTTTTTAGATATTTGTCTTGTCGTGTTTATTGTGATCTACGCTTGATTTTAATTAGACATTCATTCTTTCACGCTTGGTTAACAGTTAAATATTTTGCGAGGAAATAAATCTAAACTATTACAAATGGCGCGGGTCCACATCGCCAAAATTAAACCGGACCCGATTTAGCGGAAAATAAATAAAGCGAAGAAATAAAATGCGAAAAGTAAAGTTACATGGCCTTGGGAGAGATACAGAATTATAATAAGCAATAAAGTAAATGCGCAAAAGAAAATAATTAAAACAAAACTAGGGCGTTGGACCCTTTGGCAAATAATTAACATTAACAAGGAATTAAAAATTAAAATTAAATGAAAATGATATTTTTGTGTTTTTTTAGATTTAATGAGAAAAGGGAATTAATTGAAATTAAATTAAAAGGCAAACCCTAATTCTAATATTTTTTAAGTTTATTATGAAAGAATTAAATTAAAACCTAAATTAAACTCTAAATTAATTTATGTACATTTTTTAATTTATGAAAATAATAAATAATAATATTCTGAAAAGAGGGGAAAAATAAAAAAAAGAAAATAAAAGTCATTAAACCTAAATTCTATTTCTTGGATTTTTATTATTGAAAAATGTAATTTAAACTTAATTTGAAATTAATTTATTTACATGCTAGGAGAATAATTATAATAAAATAAATATTGTTTTTTTGTCTTTTCTGATTTTTATAATGTTTTTATATTTTTGTAAAAAAAAAGAAAATTAATTAATTAAAGCAATAAAAATAAATAACACAATAATTAAAATAAATAAAAAGAAAAGAAAAGCAAACCAGGGGGGGTTCAGGCCCCAGATGGAGGTGTTGATTTGAAAAGCCTGGCCCATTTGATTTGGAATTCGTTGACTTTCTGGATCGCGTATGATGCGTTTGACTTGATGTATGATGCACCTTGCATCTTGGCCATGGATCTGCATTCATTAGGCACGTGGACTTTTGGATCTGGGAGCATATGGTGTACATCACTTATGAGCGTTGCATGGAATGACGTATTGCAAAATAATATGGAATTTTTGCCAGACCTGGGACTTGAACCCAGGTCTTGAAGGTCACATGCACAACGTGTTACCACTGAGCCATCACGTTCATATTTAACATGTAATATAACACAAATAATATAAAAGCAAAGTGGAACAACACTTGGAACGCGCGCGAATTTTTAAAATCCACCTATCATGCTTCGCCACGAGGTCTTCGTCCTCGTTTGCCCTGAAACAAAAACAGATAGGCCACGGTTTTCAAGCGTGGGCTTAGGCAACTTTCAAAGAAATAGCGAATAGCGCCATGTTGATCAGAAATTAGGCGCGAGGGTCTAGATTGCTTCGTCCAGATGCGTTGACTCCATTGGTGGTCATCTGGAGCTCTGATTTTTCTTGATTAAGAAACCCCTAATTTTGAAACCTGCAAACCCTAATATTTGAACATGGCATCTTGGCCAAAAGCGCACGAAATTTCAATTGAAAGTTATGGTTAGCTTTGAAACTTCAATATGAACAAGAATTCACAAACAAAAATGCACGAGGATGCGTGAATTGTGATATGCGATTTGGAAAAATTTGTGACACAGTCTGAGTTCCTGGTACCGTTTCAAGGCGTTTTGCTTGTTGTTTATGATTGAGAAGTGTTCAGTGATGCTTCAGGGTGCTATTGGAACAAAGATTGAAGCTTGAATCGAACTCTAAGGCACTTTTCAGATTTGAGTTTTCAAGAGAAATTTTCAATATGCAATGGTTGTTTGGGGCGCAGCTTGCAGTCTTCTTTGCATTAGGGTTTGATCTTGAATATGTATAGAGCATGCTAGGTCAAAAATATTGCACAAAATCCTTTGCTTTGATGATTTTTGGATATTTGATTTCATGGATCTTTTCCAATCTTTTTCTCATGGTTTTTGTATCAAATCTGATCAATTAGCACCAAAGCTTGCCTATTTGAGATGTGCACGAATTATAGAAGCCAAATTATGCATAAAAAGATTTTTTTAGGTTAGGTTTATATTTTTCATGTATTTAAAATGATTTAAATGAATATAAATTAATATAAATTCAAATAAATAATTAAAAAATATGAAAATACTTCCCTTTGGGCCTAGTGGTCGTGCATAGGCTTGGCATGAAGAAACTTGGAAGAAAAATGGGCCCATTTGCATTTTTAGGCCTTTTGCATCAATGTTGACTTTCAAAAATTTCCAAAAATTTCCCAACTTCCACAAGGCATAACTTGGTCAATTTCTAAGCTTTTCACATGTTCTTGGACATTTTGGAAAGGTCTTTGAGTCCTTTAACCAATGCCTTTGGTCCCATGTCATTTTTATTTACCAACCTCAAGTTATGGCCTTTGACTTAAAGTCCCTTTTTGTTGACTTTTGAAAATGACCTATAATGTTGAAATTGATAACTTTTTGTGAGAGCATTTCTTGGACTTGGAACATGAAGATGAATTGTAGGAAATGTCTTTCTCTTCAAAATGAGCTTTGGATGGAATTTTTCTGATAATCCATGTGAAAGTTATGCCCTGGTCAATTTCAGTTGACTTTTTCAGCTGTCCAAATATAGCAACTTTTGCATCTTTGATGATTTCTGAGCCAAATTTTGAGAATCATGATCAAGCATTGATCAAATGATGTTTGTGGCTTCAAAATGGTATGTTGACCAAAAATTTGAACTTTTGACTGTCAAATGACCATTTTGCCCCTACAGTTGACTGTAGTGCAATATAGGGTTTTGACTGTGCAATTTTGAGCTGAATGCCTTGAAACTTGACATGAAGACACTTGACCATCTTTGTAGGCATATGAGACTTGATTGGGCCTTTGAAATCTTTATTTTCTTGATCAGAACTCAAACCCTAGTTTTAACTGTATAGGAGACAGTTGAGCTGCACAACCCTTGGGGAATTTTGTGACTTTGACTTGACAAATCTTGGAGAATATGGGAGGGCAAATTTTGGGGTGCAACACCTTAGCAAAAAGTTTACCGACTGTGAGACCCGATACTCACTGCTTGAGAAAACTTGTTACGCTTTGGTATGGGCTGCTCGCCGGCTGAGACAGTATATGCTGACTCACACTACCCTATTGATCTCAAAAATGGATCCTATAAAGTACATATTCGAAAAGCCTGCTCTGTCTGGGAGAATTGCAAGATGGCAAATGATCTTGACGGAATACGATATTCAGTACACAACCCAGAAAGCCATCAAGGGGAGTGTATTGGCAGACCACTTGGCTCATCAAGCTGTAGATGATTATCATTCAATGAACTTCGAGTTTCCGGATGAAAGCATCATGATAGTAACTGATTGTGAAGTACCTGGACCGGATGAAGGACCTGAACCAGGATCCCGATGGTCTATGCACTTTGACGGAGCCTCCAATGCTTTGGGAAATGGTATCGGCGCTATAATCATATCTCCACAAGGTACTCATACTCCGCTCACTGCCCGGCTATGTTTCAACTGTACCAACAACATGGCGGAGTATGAGGCGTGCATCATGGGTCTTCAAGCTGCGATCGATCTAAGGATCAAGTTCCTAAGTGTCTTCGGAGATTCCGCTCTTGTGATCAATCAGATCAAAGGAGATTGGGATACGAAACATCCAAACCTGATTCCTTACAGAGAATGTGTGTTGACCTTGATCCCCCACTTCACAGAGATAACCTTTGAGCACTTTCCAAGAGAAGAGAATCAGTTAGCGGACGCGTTAGCTACGATGGCTTCTATGTTCAAGGTCAAATGGGATAATGAGGCTCCCCGGATAATCATCTGGAAACTGGACGAACCGGCATACTGTTGTGATCTCGAGACTGAATTGGTGACTGAGAAGCCTTGGTACCATGAAGTAAAGAGATATCTGGAAGCTCAGGAATACCCTGAAGGGGCATCTGTCAATGATAAGAAGTTCCTGAGAAGGTTTGCAGCAAAGTTCTTCCTTAGCAACGACATCTTGTACAAACGAAACCATGATTCAACCCTACTGCGTTGTGTGGATAAGACTGAAGCAGAAAGGATCATGGAAGAGCTACATGAAGGGACCTTTGGTACACATTCCAGTGGGCATACTATGGCTAAGAAAATCCTACGGGCAGGATATTACTGGTCCACAATGGAAGCTGACTGTTACCAACATTCCAGGACATGCCATAAATGCCAGATTTATGCAGACAAGGTGCATGTTCCTCCAGTTCCCCTGAATGTTCTGACTGCGCCTTGGCCGTTTGCAATGTGGGGCATAGACATGATCGGCGAGATTAAACCTACGGCATCTAATGGGCATCGCTTCATCCTAGTGGCGATTGATTATTTTACAAAGTGGGTCGAAGCAGCTTCTTACGCTACGGTAACCAAGACTGTTGTGGCACGGTTCATTCGGCATAATCTGATCTGTCGATACGGCATCCCTGAACGAATTATTACTGACAACGGTACCGATCTGAATAACAAGATGATCGCTGAGCTCTGCGAACAGTTCAAGATACAGCACCACAATTCTTCTCCTTACAGACCGAAGATGAATGGGGCTGTAGAAGCAGCAAATAAGAACATCAAGAAAATCGTGCAGAAGATGACAGTCACTTATAAAGATTGGAACGAGATGTTACTGTTCGCTCTACATGGATACCGTACCTCAGCTAGGACGTCAACCGGGGCAACTCCGTTCTCTCTGGTTTATGGTATGGAGGCAGTCTTGCCGATCGAAGTGCAGATACCCTCTCTCTGGATAATGAAAGATGCAAATCTGAACGAAGATGATTGGATCCAGACACGACTTGATCAGCTCAACCTCATTGATGAAAAGAGACTTGCTGCTATCTGTCATGGTCAAACGTATCAGAAACGGATGATCAGGGCATTTAACAAAAAGGTCAGACCACAGGAATATCAAGTTGGGGATCTGGTAATCAAGAGAATCATCCTTCCTCAGAGTGATCCAAGGGGCAAATGGACCCCTACATACGAAGGGCCATTTGTGGTTAAGCATGTGTTCTCAGGAGGAGCCATGATTCTAACCAACATGGATGGTGACGACCTTCCTCACCCCGCCAATGCAGACATAGTAAAAAAATACTACGCATGATAAAAGACCCGCTAGGCTGACATGCCTAGGCAAAAATTAGGGCTTCCCGTCGAACCAAAAGGGTTCGGGCAAAATGAAGGGATGAAAATGAAAAAATCTGTACACCCGGCAAGTCGAAAACCTGAAAAGGCGGCTTGGGCAAAAATGGGTATCCCGGTGGACTGAAAACCCGAAAGGGCGGTCCAGGCAAAAATTAGGGATAAAAGCGTAATACTATGTCTCATTGATCACTTTGCATCCAGAATCCGGTATCTACATCAAGTTCAGACGGCATCGATCATTCAGCTTCACCTTCAACCAAGGTCATCAAGTGATGAGACGCTCGGAGTTATAAAGGCAATAGCAGAGTTGAAACCCAGTGGATCATTCATTTCACGCAACTATTTTATTTTCTTTTGTACAAATTTGTATAAACTCTTTTGTTCGGCGGCGTTCTCTTACTAGGACGTCAGCCTCTTGTACACAAAACGCCTATTTTCAGGCCATTCAAAATCAATACAAATATATCTTTCAGTTAAACGTGCCAATTGTTTTTCTTTTTCTGTTTTGTTTTGCGAAGAACGTCCAAGGGTCAATTTGTGATATATGCATTGACAATAATTTGCTGACTCATGAATATTTGCATACGAAATAAAGGATTTATTACAGGTAACACTAGAAACAGGGGCAATAAAGAGTTGTCTGAGCAATCTAATTGTTCTGTCCTCCAAGGTACCAAGGTAGGTTCAGCTAAAGAACATGACCAGTACATCTTAATCCCCCAGAGAGTAAGTCAGCAGTCAGTGCATTCTTCTCTAAGCAGAGTTATCAAAATTTTAAGAAAGTAGGGTATCCTCCAGCAGATTCCAACATCCCCAGCAGCATACACATATTCTTAACAAGCATCCCCGGCAGTCTTGGCCTAAAGATTGTTCCCCGGCGGTATATCAACATTCAAAGGAATCACTTCCCCCGCATATCAAAACTTCCCCAGGAGAGCCCAATTCAGTTTCCCCAGGAAAGATGGAATTCATCTCTCCCCAAGCAGTAAGCTTATCCCCAGTAGATTCTGGAAGCTTATCCCTCGCAGAGCACGAACGCATCGTCCGGCTTGATTTAAAGAGTTATCTCCTTAACAGGATATAACTGGGTTATCCTCAGCCAAGAGCCATGGAAAGAGCGTCCTCGACAGCATTTTCTTCTCCCAGCGAAGTCCATCAACACTTCTAATACAACAAGAGTATCCTCAGCAAGCTATTATCAACTCAGCAAAGCATCTCTCTCCCCACAGAGTATCACTCCCCAGCATGGTCGCTAGAGTATTTTTCTCCCCGCAGAATCTTCCATTTGCCAAGTTTATTCCTCAACGGAGTCATCTTCTCCTACCGGTATTCTTGCAGTTATCATCCCCAGCAGGAGTAAAAGCTTATTCTTCAATATCAGCCCAGGAGTGACTTCCCGGCATCCGTCAAGGATTTACTTTCCTAGACGAAAAACACATACATAAACATCACATACATCATTATAGCATGCATAGACGCATCATATCATATAAATCTCATTTATGTTGAGAACATCATTGCTTGATCCATGTCATGCATTGCATATGACTGACTTTTACCTTTCAGGAAAGATGCAATTAAATTCTCAATCATATTTCAAGACCTAGACCGGTTCAGTTAATCAACTCCAAAGATTTCTTATCCAGTCCAAGGCCTTCTCTAGTCCAGCTAAATCGACTCCCAACAGATTTTTCTGATGAAGACTCAGTAGAAGTTATCAGGTTATAATTTCCTATGGTACTCTCCCCGATGGTGCGTGAGATATAATTCCATTTTAGATTATAACTTCCTATGGTTCCCTCCCCGACGGTGCGTGAGGTGATAATTCCTTTTGAGATTATAATTTCCTATGGTACTCTCCCCGACGGTGCGTGAGATATAATTCCATTTTAGATTATAACTTCCTATGGTTCCCTCCCCGACGGTGCGTGAGGTGATAATTCCTTTTGAGATTATGATTTCCTGTGGTCCTCTCCCCGACGGTGCGTGAGATGTAATTCCCTTTTAGGTTATAATTTCCTGTGGTCCTCTCCCCGACGGTGCGTGAGATGTAATTCTCTTTTAGGTTATAATTTCCTGTGGTCCTCTCCCCGACGGTGCGTGAGATGTAATTCCCTTTTAGGTTATGATTTCCTGTGGTCCTCTCCCCGACGGTGCGTGAGATGTAATTCCCTTTTAGGTTATGATTTCCTGTGGTCCTCTCCCTGACGGTGCGTGAGATGTAATTCCCTTTCAGGTTATAATTTCCTTTGGTCCTCTCCCCGACGGTGCGTGAGATGTAATTCCCTTTCAGATTATAAATGCCTATGGTTCTCTTCCCGATCCTGCGAAGATGGTAATTCCCACCAAGATTTTCTCAACGAGCATTGTTGAAGTTAAAATCACCCAAGGTTCTCTTACCATTCATGCTAAGGTAGTAACCATCCCTGGTTCATTCATCATTTGTAGAAGCTCCAGATCCAGCTCCTGTAACCAGTCAGGACATATCTATACCAACCATCTGAAAACCAGTTCTTGCAACGTGTCAGGTACTCATTTTTCTTTTGCAGGTATGCAGGTTCTCGCTAAGGAATCTCTTATGCGATCAACATCAAAGATGGAATCTATAAGCCCATCATCCTATTCACCAATCTTTAAATGGCATCTATAAGCCCATTCCATCATCACTGCTACTATGTGAGCGCAAATTTCTGGGCACTCTGGATTACGAAAGGCACGTCATCCTATCTGCATCCTCAGGTCTAAGAAGATTGAACAGGGGCAACTGTTGTACCCCAAAACTTGTTCTCCCATATTCTTCAAGAAATTGCAAAGTCAAGCTGCAAAGTTCCCCAAGGGTTGCACAGTGCAAAGGTCTCCTAAGCAGTCAAAATTAGGGTTTGTGTTCTGATCAAGAAAATGAAGTTTTCAAAGGTCCAATCAAGTCTCATATGCCTACAAATATGGTCAAGTATCCTCATGCAAAGTTTCAAGACTTTCAGCACAAAATTGCACAGTTAAAACCCTAATTGCACTACAGTCAACTGTAGGGGCAAAATGGTCATTTGACAGTCAAAAGTTCAAATTTTTGGTCAACATATCATTTTGAAGCCACAAACATCATTTGATCAATGCTTGATCATGATTCTCAAAGATTGGCTCAGAAATCATCAAGATGCAAAAGTTTCCTTATTTGGACAGTTGAAAAAGTCAACTGTAAATTGACCAGGGCATAACTTTCACATGGATTATCAGAAAAATTCCATCCAAAGCTCATTTTGAATAGAAAGACATTTCCTACAACTCATCTTCATACTTCAAGTCCAAGAAATGCTCTCACAAAAAGTTATCAATTTCAACATTATAGGTCATTTTCAAAAGTAAACAAAAAGGGACTTTAAGTCAAAGGCCATAACTTGAGATTGGTAAATCAAAATGACATGGGACCAAAGACATTGGTTAGAGGACTCAAAGACCTTTCCAACATGTCCAAGAACATGAGAAAATCTTAACAATTGAGCGAGTTATGCCTTGTGGAAGTTGGGAAATTTTTGGATATTTTGAAAAGTCAACATTGGTTCAAATGACCTAAAATTGCTAATGGGCCCATTTTTCTTCCACAATTCATCATCCCAAGCATGTGCACGACCACTTGGCCCAAAGGGAAGTTTTAACCATTTTTTATTTATTTATTTGAATTTTTATTAATAATAATTCATTTAAATTAAAATAAATATATGAAAAATGCTTAACCTAATTTTTTCAATCTTTTTGTGCACATTATATCATCAATATCTCGTGCCTGGCTAAAAAAGGAAAGATTAGGATTGATTAGATCATAATTGATACAAAAATGCATGGAAAAGATTGAAAAAACAAAGCTTGAAAATCAAATCTTCAAAACCATCATTGCAAGGGATCTTGATCAATTTTCTTAACCTAATTCAATACTACATATGCCAGGATCACAACCCTAATTGCTTTTACACACGCAGCTGCTGAGAAACCTGGAAATCAAACTTGAAATTTTGTCTAAAAAACTCAAAACTGAAAACCCTTTTGCAGGCTGATTCAAGGCACGATTTCTGTTTCTTTAGCTTCCTCAAGCATCATTGAACGATTCCCAATCAGAAACAGTCATCCAAACCTCAAGAATCATTGTACAGAATCAAAATTTTTCTCGTAAAATTGCATACTCGTATCTTAATTTTGAGGCATTTTCATGACATTTAGTTTAGGTATTCTTACTAAACGATTCCTTCTGATGCTTACTATGTGAATTAATTGCGTTTTTATGCGTTGTGTGCAAATATACCATGTTCGTTTTCTAGGGTTTGCAGGATTTGAAATTAGGGGTTTTTAAATGAGGAAAAATTGGAACCCCTGACCACCACCATTGGAATCAGCGTGACTGGACGAAGAAGAAGCCATGCTCGCGCTCAATTTATGAGTGTTCCTGAGCTAATAGTTATTTTCCCATAGACGGCCTAGGAGAACGCTAACAAAACCGTGGCTTAATGTTTTTGTATTCCAGGGACGAGGAAGAAGATGACCTCGTGGCGTTAGACGATTGGCCAGTTCAAAAACTCGCGCGCAAAGTCCACTAATGCATTGATCTTCTTTTATAATATTTGTTATTCATTATATATTAACAACGCGTGGAATGGCTCAGTGGCGAGCGTAGCTGTTGATAATGTTAATGACCTGGGTTCGATCCCAGGTCTTCACTCTTTCCATTTGATTTTTTTCAACTAACGTTCATATGTAGCGCCTATGCTGGAGACCACCATGCACTTCCCAAATCCAATGTCCACGCGTCCAGCTTCATCAAATCAAAGGCCATGGATTGAGGAACACCATAAACCCTGGTCCACGCGCCAGCATGTTGCCTGGAAAAGTCAAACGGACCATGCTTATTGGGCCAGATTTCTCAGGATTATACCTCCATATTGGGGACTACAACCCCCTAGGTTTGCTTTTGTTTAAATATTTTCTTTTTACATTATTTCTATTTTTATTTTAATTCTTGTATTTAATTAATTAATTATTTTCACAAAATATAAAATATCATAAAAAATCAGAAAAGAGTTAAAACAATAAATAATTTTTATTTTAGTATTTTCTTAAATAAATTTGCATATAATTGAACTTAGTTTTAAATTAGGTTGTAATTTTAATTCTTTTCATCATAAAATCTAAAAAACATAGAATTAGGTTTAATTAATAATTTTTCATCTTTTTATTTTTCTTTCATAAATAATTAAATAGTTAAATATTAATTTTTATAATTAAATTGCATGTAAAAATTAGGGTAAATTTTAGGTTAAAAACTTCAACATTTTTTAATAAATTAAAAGCCATTAGAATTAGGGTTAGTATTAATTCCAATTAATTTTTCCTCTTTTATATTAAATCCTAAAATACTAAAAAATACCAAAAAAACAAGTTCTTTCTTTCTTTTAATTTTAATTAATTCCTCATTATTTTAACTTTGCAAAAAGGGTCCAACGCCCTCGTTTCGATTTAATTCTTAATTCGCATATTTCTTTTATTTTAAATATTTATGTATCTCTCCCAAAGCCATGTATTTAATTACTCGCACTCTTTAATTCTTTATTTTCTTTGCTTTATTTATTTTCTGTCAAATCGGGTTCGAGAAACTTTTGGCGATGTGGACCCGCGCCGTTTGTAATAGCTTAGAATTTACTTTCCTTGCAACTTTTTAACCGTTAATCAAATGACATGAAAGAATGTATGGATAAAATAAAAAACAAGCGTAGAACACCAATAACATGACAAGATAAATGCAAATGAAAACGACACACGAATCGCACACACCACCCCTAGGGTACGCCTCACTGTTGCCTTGCCTCGAAAGGTGATCGTCGAGTAGAGGATGTCTTAGTAAGTCCTCATGATCCGGGAACCTGGCATGAGGGTAGCTTCTAAGGTGTCTTCCCATTGCTCTGGTGATCACCATGTCCCGAACTTCGAATTGACCCGAACACCTCCAACGGTGGTGCTACCTACCTCTCAATGGTGGGATGGCACTACTTTAAAGGACATCTACAAAGACGAATTCCTTAGGGTAGGTAGACGACTCTAGATACTTGCTCTAATTTCAAAAACAAATCAAAAAATACTTTTCACACCAACACATTTTCAAAAAAGCTTTCGAAAGCAATTTTTCAAACACTCTTGAGGACCGATACAAGAGTCGAACTGGAATTTTCAAAGAATTTTTTTTAAAACCCACAGTTGAAAAGCAAACAAACAATTTTGAAAACACAAGTGAGCAAGTATCTAAGAGCCCATGGATAACCATGGATAGAAAGGGTGCTAACACCTTCCCTTTCTATAATCTACCTCCCGAACCGAGAGCAATCTCTATAAGGAATTTTTCTATGCTTTTGTCCTTTCCATTTGGAGAAAATAAAAGACGGTGGCGACTCTTGCTTCCGCGACATTTCGCGAACCAGCGTTAAACAGTCAGTTCCAGATCCACCGATCACACTTTCCAAGACCTGTAAAAGGCCTGTTAAGATTACACCAGATCCAAAGTTTGTACCGCTGAAGATTACTATGCCGGGGCCTATCCCATATAAGTCCAACAAGATGATACCGTGGAATTATGGAGGAGAAATCTTATATCATGGTGTGAAACAGATCGAATCAGTTGAAGAAAATTCTGATGAAGAGACTCCTGATGTGGGGAATATTATGGGAACAAGTAAGATCACTTGTAGCGGAAGAATCTTCTCTCCGGAGATTGCTCCTCCACGGGTAGTCTTCGAACCCTCAAGTGCTCCTGTTCCTGTCAAGATATCTGTGCGAAGTCCGGTTGTTGAAGAAATTGAGGCTCCCGAAGCTATACCCTCTGCTGTTACTGCTGATAAAGGTAAGGGGATCCAAGAAGTGCCCGTTAGGACGAGGGCTCAGACTTTGGTTATCCCCGAGACCACCCAAAAGGAGATGGAGGAGATTTTAAAGATAATTAAGAAGAGTGACTATGATGTCGTAGAGCAGCTGGGACAAACCCCTTCAAAAATCTCTATGCTGGCTCTATTACTCTGCTCTAAGGCTCATGCCAAAGCCTTGATCAAATTTCTAAAGACGGCACACGTGCCTCAAGAAACTTCTGCGGATCAGTTTCAAGAGTGCGTGGCTAGCCTTACAGCCGACAATGGTCTTGGTTTCTCTGGCGCTGATCTAACGTCTAAGGGAAGAAAGCATAATGATGCGCTGCATGTCTCGGTAGAGTGCAGGGGAACTACACTTGCTCATGTTCTGGTTGATACCGGTTCATCTTTAAATGTTCTACCAAAGAAAGAATTGGACAGATTGGACTGTGAAAGTTTGACCCTGAAGCCCAGTAATATCATTGTTAGAGCCTTCAGCGGTTCTAAGCGGATGGTTCACGGAGAAGTTGACATCCCAATTAAGGTGGGAACGGAAATTTTCAACTCTACTTTTTATGTGATGTACATCTGTCCTTCATATTCATGCTTGTTGGGAAGGCCATGGATCCACAACCCTGGGGCAGTCACTTCTTCTCTACACCAAATGCTAAAATATCCTGTCCAGGGTAAAATCATAACAGTTCATGGTGAGGAGGAGTATATGATAAGCCACCTTAACTCTTTCCGCTACGTGGAGTTAGACGGCGAATTCATAGAAACACCTTTCCAACACTTTAAAGAGGTTTCTCATGAAGTTGCAGTAGCCAAGACAATGACTGATGTGCCCATCATTACCAAGCCTGTGTCCCGGATGTCATCCCTTAAAGATGCGGAGGCTGTAATCAAGGAGGGGGGAAGTACAATGTGAGGTCAATTTCCAGATTTTCCTTACAAGACAAATAAGTTTGGATTGGGTTTCACTACTGCTAGCCATAAAGCTGTGTGTCGCTCCCGGGCTGGAGGACCACCACTGAAAATCATTCATCACAGAGTTCATGCTTTAGAGGATGATGAAGAGGGAAGTAATTTTGAAGACTGGATCTTTCCAACCATTGAAGGAGGACTGAACAAATGGGAGGCGAAAGACTTCGTTCCCATTACTTTCATCAATCAATAATTTATCTTTTGAACATTTCCTATTTGGTCTATAATAATTATTAAACAATTCGTACACTTTTTTCGCCTTATGCCTTACCCGGGGCATGTAGGTCCATTTGTAAGAGTTTTGATTCTTCATTTTCATATGCCATTTTTAATGAATCATGGACGTTTTCATTTATAAACTTTTGTGTTCATTTTCTTTCTTTTTACATTTTATTTTGTTTAAAGATGGCTATCCCTTACACACACCCACACTCACAAAATACAGGTACCCATCCACTCCGGATTCCATGGATAACAATTCTGCTATGGCCTTCAGTGGCTCTGAAGATCTGGTCAATCATGCCGAGTACGAAGGTGATGAAGACTGTGAAGTGCCTGGAGAGTTGGCTAGACTTTTTCAACAAGAAGAAAGGGCTACTCTGCCCCATGAAGAGTTGTTAGAGACTATCAATTTGGGTACTGCTGAAGACAGAAAAGAGGTTAAAGTGGGTGCCAACTTGGAGCCAAGTGTCAAAGAGCGCTTAGTTCAGTTGTTGAATGAATATGTTGAGATATTTTCCTGGTCCTATGAAGACATGCCGGGACTAGATACAGATATTGTGGTTCACCGTCTCCCTACAAGAGAAGACTGTCCACCAATCAAGCAGAAGATGACAGTGACCTACAAAGATTGGCACGAAATGTTACCATTTGCTCTTCATGGGTACCGTACCTCAGTAAGAACGTCAACAGGGGAAACACCCTTTTCCTTGGTCTATGGCATGGAAGCAGTCTTGCCCATTGAAGTTCAGATACCCTCTCTTCGAATTATGAAGGATGCAGGTTTGAGCAAAGACGACTAGATCCAGACTCGGCTTGATCAATTAAATCTAATCGACGAAAAGAGACTCACTGCTATTTGTCATGGTCAGACGTACCAAAAACGGATGATCAAGGCATTTAACAAGAAAGTCAGACGCCAAGAGTATCAAGTTGGGGACCTGGTAATCAAGCGCATCATTCTACCTCAAGGTGATCCCAGGGGAAAATGGACCCCTACGTACGAAGGGCCATTTGTGGTTAAGAATATCTTCTCAGGAGGAGCGATGATTCTAACTACCATGGATGGCGACGACCTTCCTCACCCCGCCAATGCAGACATAGTAAAAAGATACTACGCATAAATTAAAAGACCCGCTAGGTCGACTGGCCTAGGAAAAAATAAGGGCTTCTCGGCGAACCAAAAGGGTTCAGGCAAAAATGAGGGATGAAATGAAAAAAATCTGTACACCCGGCAAGTCGAAAACCTGAAAAGGCGGCTTGGGCAAAAATGGGTATCCCGGTGGACTGAAAACCCGAAAGGGCGGTCCAGGCAAAGGTTAGGGATAAGCGTAATACTATGTCTCATTGGATCACCCTGCATCCAGACTTCGGTATCAACTATCAGGCTCAGGCGGCACCGATCAATCAGCTTCATCTTCAACTAAGCAACAAAGTGATGAGACGCTTGAAGACATAAAGGCGATAGCAGAGTTGGAACCCAGTGGGATTTTTCACATAGCTGTTTTGTTTCCTTTTCACAAATTGTATAAACTCTATTTTGTTCGGTGGCGTTCTCTTACTAGGACGTCAGCCTCTTGTATACAAAACGCCCATTTACAGGAAAACTTCAAAATCAATACAAGTTCACTTTTTCAGACAAATTACAAATTGTTTTTCCTTTATCTGTTTTGTTTTGCAAAGAACGTCCAATGTTCATTTTCGATATATGCATTTGACATTAATTGCTGTTCATAAATATTTGCATGCGAAACAAAGGACCAATTACAGGTGTCATCAAAAACATGGGAAATAATGAATTGTCTAAGCGATCTAGTTGCTCTGTCCACCAAGGTACCAAGGTAGGTTCGGCTGAAAATATGACCAAGATACCTTCACTCCCTGCAGAGTAAGCAAGAGTCAGCAATACTCTCCCCAAGCAGAGTTGGCCTCCCAAAAAGGAACAGTATCCCCAGCAAGTCAGCAATACTCTCCCCCGAGCAGAGTTGGTCTACCACCAGTCCTGGAAAAGTTGGGTATCCCTAGAAGATCTTAATATTCCCCAGCGGAGTATACAGATGTTCCCTAGCAAGCATCCCCGGCAGTCTTAATATTCCTCGACAGAAATATAAGATTGTTCCCTGGCGGAATACAAGATACCCCCCCAGTGGAGCCATTTCCCAGCACAGTCTGAAAAGTTTCCCCAGGAGAGTTGAATCATCTTACCCAGTAGATTATGGAAGCTTGTCCCCTGCCGAGTACAAATATCTCTCCCCAACCATATTCAGAAGGTTCCCCACCAGAGTCTAACTGGGTTATCCTCAGCAAATTGCAACGGAAAGATCGTCCTCAGCGAACTTCTTCCTATCCCCAGCGGAGTTCATCAAAAATCCCAACAGAGCTTATCAACGGAATCCCCAGCGGAGTTATCGTTCAAATCTCAGCAAAGCATCTCTTCCCACAGAGTAATTCCCTGCAGAGTAATCTCTTCATCAAGTTTACCCCCCAACGGAGTCATCTTCTCCCACCGGTTTATTCTTGCAATCATCTTCGTTCACCCTCCCAGCGGAAACGAAGAACTCTACTCTTCAATATCAGCCCAGGATTTAACAAACTCCCCGACATTTGTCAAGGATTTATTTTCCCAGACGAAAATACATTCATAAATATTTCACATTTCATATCTCCTATTTTACATACATGATAAAGTGCATACGACACGATCTCATTTTTAGAACATCATGACATCATGCATTTCATACATCATGACATTGCATACAGCTAACGTTTTGCCCTTTTCAGGAAAAGGTCAATCCAAAGATGGCTACCATCAACCTTTCTTAAAGTTCCGGATTAACACCTGTAACTAGCCAGGAAATATCTGTGAACGACTGATTGTAGATCTATACCTGTAACTAGCCAGGAAAGTTATCTACATGAAGAGATTGAAGATCAATACCTGAAACCAGACAGGAAACCATCTTTCTTTCTCAAGTCAGAGATTAATACCTGAATCCAGCCAGGAAAGCTATCTCAACCAAACTTCTTCAGTTCCAGATCAACACCTGTATCTAGCCAAGAAATATCTATGAGCGATTAATTGTAGATTCGATACCTGTAACTAGCCAGGAAAGTTATCTACATGAAGAGTTTGAAGATCAACACCTGTAACAGGCCAGGAAATTATATTTCATTCTCAGGTCAGAGATCTACACCTGTATCCAGCCAGGAAAGCTATCTCGACCACCTTTTATAAGTTTCAGATTAATACCTGTAACTAGCCAGGAAATATCTGTGAACAACTGATTGTAGATCTATACCTGAAACCAGACAGGAAAGTTATCTACATGAAGAGATTGAAGATTAATACCTGTAGCAAGCCAGGAAACCATCTTTCTTTCTCAGGTCAGAGACTAATACCTGAAACCAGACAGGAAAACTATCTCATCAGCCAACCTTCTCAAATTCCAGATCAACACCTGTAACTAGCCAGGAAATATCTGTGAGCGATTGATTGTAGATCTATACCTGAAACCAGACAGGAAAGTTATCTACATGAAGAGATTGAAGATCAATACCTATAGCAAGCCAGGAAATCATCTTTCTTTCTCATGACAAAGATCTACACCTGTATCCAGCCAGGAAAGCTATCTCGACCAACCCTTTTTAAATTCCGGATTAATACCTGTATCTAGCCAGGAAATATCTGTGGACGACTGATTGTAGATTCGATACTTGTAACTAGCCAGGAAAGTTATATACATTGAAGAGATTGAAGATCAATACCTGTAACAAGCCAGGAAGACTATCTTTCTTTCTCAGGTCAGAGATTAATACCTGAAACCAGCCAGGAAAACTATCTCATCGGCCAGCCTTCTTAAGTTCCGGATTAATACCTGTAGCAAGCCAGGAAATATATGTGGACGACAAATTGTAGATTAATACCTGAAACCAGACAGGACAACTATCTACTTGACCATCATGAAGCAACCCTACACCGGTTCCTTCTCTCTCAGATGCAGTTTTACACGGACTCATCATCAGGCAACCCTACACAGGTTCCTTCTTTCAACCTACCAAGTTACAACTCAACAAACAATCTCCAGATGGAATCTATAAGCCCATCCTCCTATCCATCATCTCTCCAAATGGCATCTGTAAGCCCATTCCCGACATCACATTGCTGATACTACACCATGCAAGTGCAAATTTCTGGGCACTTTAGTATTCAATCATCTTCCACCTTCGGATCACGAAAGGCACGCAAGCCAATCTACCTCCTCAGGTTTAAGAAGATTGAACAGGGGCAACTGTTGTACCCCAAAATTTGCCCTCCCATATTCCTCAAGACATATCAAGAATCATCTCCAAGTTGTTCAAGATAGCTCAAGAGTTGGACAGTCAAATCATCTCCTAAGGCAGTCAATTCAAAATTAGGGTTTTGTGTTGCATCAAGGTCCTTACATCCGAATGTCCTCAAGTGCTCCTTAATGTCCTAACGTATGCTCAAATTCAGAACGTATCCGACTGTGTGAGTTTTCTCGAAGAAATATGGTGAAAAAGTGTGCTGAAAGTGCAGTTTTTACGCGCTAAAAAATTCATAACTTGAAGATCGTGGCTCGTTTTGAACCCATTCCGGTGGTCAAAATTCCGTCTTGACATTATCTACGTTTTCATCTCTCACGGCTGGAAGCCAATTTCGATCAGAAGGTCTTCAAAAATGTGGATTTATCAAGTATTTTCGTACAGAAAATTTGTGACAGAAGTTTATTTGCATCATGTTCAGAAAATCATAAATTGGTCGATTTTCATCGTATCGAGCTGGTTCCAGCGCCAAAATTTCACAAATTGAGTTGGATACATTTTCACAGAAGGTATTGAGTTCAAACGGTATTCAAAAGGCCTTCGTTTTTTGCTCAGAGTGCGTGACACGTTGAAAATCCTGAATGCTGAATATTATTTCATCTGGGCCGAAACTTCGAAAATTCATAACTCGGTCAATTTTTATCGGATTGGGCTCATATTTTTACAGAAGGTCACTGACTCATAGATCTACAACTTTGATTCAAAAGTCGAGACCAGATTATGCTCCGATCAATACCAGTTTTTTTATTGAAGAACGTGTCAGAGTCGACACTGGAGCCCAAAATAAGTTTGTCTAAGCTGAAACTTCAAAAATTCATAACTAATTCACCGTTTATCCAATTGAGCCGATTTTCGGACAGGAGTTAGTTCTCGATGTCGGCTACATTTTGTTTTCACATTTCAACTTAAAAAATTGCACTTAAGTCCCTGCGATTTAGCCTGGAAAGTGACAAACTCAAGTGAACATTGGAGGCCCAATTGCACATTCAAAGCCCATTTTCTTTACCGTAATTTCCATTATATAATCACATTCTTTTCACATAAACCTAAAAGGAGAGAAAAAAACCCTTGCCACAACGCTGTCATAATATCAAATTCTTTCAAAAACCCTAAAACCTTGAAATCCTTATTACAAATCACTCTCTCACTACAAACAAGTCATCCCGGTTACAAACCAACATCTCACTACTTCTTCAGCAAGGGTAAGGCTGGCTTGATCTCCATGATCAAAAGGGCATAAAAGCATTCATATCACTACTTCTCCAGTAAGGATAAGGTTGATTTTATCTCCATGATCAAAAGGGTATAATCATCCATGCATGCCATATTGGCCTAAACATTAAATTTCTTCATATATTAGCTTTATTTGTATTTTATGATATATAGTAATTTATTTAATGTGTTCATGAGATTCAACACTGCAGATTTAGACAGGATCATATACAGGTTTATTAAGGAACGTTGAGGCCAAAATACAAATGGCCAAAAACCAAAACACCAATGGCCAAAACAGAACAGTTTACACATGACACCAATACATGGCGAGACAGACATCCTGAGAAGGTTAAGGAACGTTGAAGCCAGAACACAAATGGCCAAAAGCCAAAACACAAATGGCCAAAACAAAACAGTTTACACATGACGCCAACAGCTGTTTCACCCCTCCAATCAGGCCCGTATACTCATAAACTCTCTCTCTCTATTTTTATTATTTTTCTTTAATTAATTAATCGTTATTCTTTTTATTAATCACTAACCAATTAACATTTTTTCCTAATAAAATCAAAAACACAAAAAATATTTTATTTATTAAAATTAACTTCATCACTTTTATTTTTGTAAATAAATTAATTTAATCAATTTAGCTTTAATTAGATTTAACTTTTAATATTTTTTGCAATATTTAAAATCAATTTAGAATATTAGGTTTTTATTAGCATTAATTCAATTTATTTTATTTCTTTAAAAACTCAAAAATCCAAAAATATTTTCATTATTTAATTTAATTTAATTGTTCATTTAATTTAATTCCATTTAATTCAAAAATAAATAAAAATCATTTCTTTAATAAAAAAGGGTCAAAACCCCAAAAAAACTCGCATCCGATTTAATTTCCCGCACACGGTCTATTTTATCATATTATTGTATCTGTTTCCCGGAATGTAATAGCTTTTAATTAGGACTTTAATTATTTATCGCTTTATTTTACTTTCCGCATTTTAATTTCAAGGGTTGTTTTTGGCGATGTAAATACCCGACGCCTTGTAATAGTTTAGATTTAATTTCCGCAATTTAAATTCCGCAACTATTAACTGTTAGATGTTTGATAAATAGGGAATGCATGACAAGATCAAATGTATGAACTTAAAATCAACATAGCTCACCCATGACATGTACAAAGATAACATAACTGAATCCTGACACACGTGCACATGCCACTCCTAGGGTACGCCTCACTTGGTTGCCTCGACGTGGTCATTGAGTATAGGGTGTTTTAGAGGTCACCCTCCTGTCTAAAGATCAAGTTGCCTCAGAACGGTTGCCTCGGATACAAATGATCTAGGACATTGGGATTACCGCTAAGGCGTCCTTCCATTGCTTTGGTGGCCACATGTCCCTTAATCGAATTGACCCGAAAACTCTGAGGACGGTGCTGCCTACTCCTCAATAGTGGGATAGCACTGTCTAAAGGACATTTACACAGCTTAATTCCTTTTGAGTAGGTAGAGGTTCTCAGGTACTTGCTCTTTCAAAACAAAACAAATCTTTCGCACTTACACTTTTCAAACAAAGTTTTCAAACAATACTTCATACACTCTTGAGGACAGAAACAAGAGTTAAATCGATGTTTTCAAACAAAACTTTTCAAAACCCATAAACACAAGAAAAGCAAAACCTTTTGAAAACATAGTGAGCAAGTACCTAAGAGCCCGTGGATAACCACAGATAGAAAGGGTGCTAACACCTTCCCTTTCTATAATCTACCTCCCGAACCGAGAAACATCTCGAAAAGGAATTTTGCTGTGCTTTTGTCCTTTCCTTGTTGGAGAAAATAAAAGACGGTGATGACTCTTGCTTACCGCGACATTTCGCGAACCAGTATTTCAAAACAGTCAGTTCTATTTCCACCGATCACATTAGGCATAAATAAATAAAATTTGTACACCCGATAAGTTGAAAACCCGAAAGGGCGACTTGGGGAAAAAAGGGTTTCCCGGTGGATCAAAAACCCGAAAGGGCGGTCCAGGCAAAAGTTAGGGAATTAAAGTGTATGACTATGTCTCGTCGGATCACTTTAAGGACCATTTCTTCACGAACAAGCTCCAAGCTTCTGATCAATCCAATCATCTGCGGACGAAGCAACGAATGGACAAGATACTCAGAGTTGTGAAAGCTATAGCAGAATGGGAACCCCATGGAATTGTTACACATAGCCATCCTTCTTTGTATAAATTTTTCTCATTTTTTATGACAACATTCTCTCACTAGGATGTCTGTCTCCGGTGTACAAAATACTTACACAAAGTTAATACAAATATACTTCAAAGTGCAGAAATTTGTTTGCGTTTTCTTTCTTTTTACACTTGTGTTTTATTTAAAAACGTCCAATGATTTATTAAATGAGCATATGCATTTGAATATAATCACTGCCTACAGATAAAATGAAATAAGAAAGGACAATTACTGATAGGTTGAAAGCATAGGAAAATGTCTTTAGGCCATTCCAGAAGAAATCCCCTGCAATATGTCATCCTGATTCTCAACAGAGCTAAAACCTTGAAATACACATCCCCAGCGGAGTTAAGTTTCAAAATCCCCGTCAGAACTAAGTTTCCAAACACCCAATCCCCAGCGGAGCCAAAAAACTTTGAACTACAAACCCTCAGCGAAGATAAAACTTTCTTCCCCAACAGAGTCCAAAACTTCAAATCTTAAACCCCGGTGGAATACCATCCAATTTCCCCCGATTCCCCAGTAGATTGGCATGCAACCCAAGCTTTTGAAAACTCTCCAACAGGATAAGCATTCTCCCCACAGAGTTATTTCCCAGTAGAACGAAGATTCTTGTTCTCATTTCTCCAGTTGAAGCCTCCCAGGTTTTAATTCCCCAGTAGAGATCGTCGGATTTGCCCTTATTTCCTCAGGAAGGTCATGAAGGATTCTCAATCCCCCACAGAAGTTGTCAAAGCTCTTGTTAATCCCCACAAGTCACCAAGGATTTTCAATCCTCAGCAGTAGTCCAAAGGAGATTCTCAGTCTCAACAATCAAAGGTTTTGAATCTCCAGCAGCAGTCAAGGGTTTATTTTCCCCGGCGGCAGTCAAAGATTTCATTATCTCCAGTTATTAAGGATTTATTTTCCTCAGCAAGATAGCTAATCAGCTTACAGGCGCATACATTACATTCATATATCATAAACATTGATAAAACACATTTATTGCATCATACATTTCATGCAACATAACTTTGTGTTTTCAGCTAACATTGTACCATTTTCAGGATAAGATTAAAAGCTATCTTTAACAAATACACAAAAATATCAAATACAGTATGGATACACCCCAGACACGGCGGTCATTCTATTACTCATTAAGACTTCAGCAATCAGATACAGACTAGATACGCTCCAGACACGGAAGCCATTCTATCTCTCATTCAGATTCAACTATCAACTTCAAGTTCAGATACACTCCAGACACAGAAGTCATTCTATCACTTATCCAGATCCTAGTTACAATAGTGATACACTCCAGACACGGAAGTCATTCTGCTAATCATACAAATATCAACTTCAGAAGCAGTCCAAATACGCTCCAGACACGGTTGCCATTCTGTCACTCATTCAAACCTATTCCTCAACCCAGAGATACTCCAGACACAAATGTCTTTCTGTCGCTTATTCAGATTTCAGATTTTGGATACAATACAAATACACTCCAGACACGACAGTCATTCTGATATTCGTTCAAGAATAAAATACAGTTACAGCTTGGATACGCTCCAGACACGGACGCCATTCCCTTGCTCATACAAATCCAATCTCTAGATACAACTCAGACGTTCCAGATACGGATACCATTATGACATTCACTCTCCTAATTCTCAACAAACAAGTCTTGGTTGGCATCTTTAAGCCCATCTCTAGCAAGATTCTACCATCTCCAAATGGCATCTTTAAGCCCATTCCCTCAGCTACATTTCTGACGAGTGCAAATTTACGGGCACTCTAGTGTCCAATCCTCTTTTACCTTCGAGTCACGAAAGGAAAACTCGCCAATCTAACTCTTCAGGTTCAAGAAGATTGAACAGGGGAAGTTGTTGTACCCCAAAATTTGCCCTCTCATTTTTAAAGATTTCCCCTCACAAGGCTCCTTGAACTCCAGACAGGATTAGGGTTTTGCACTGCCTAAGACATCTCCTTGCACTGGTGACCTAAATTAGGGTTTGAGTTTGCACAGAGATTTTTTGACTTTCAATACTCAAAGTGACTTTCATACTTCATGTTGGACTCATAAGTTTGTCCATACCAAGTTTCAAGCCTTCAATCAATTTTTTACCCAATCAATTGGACAGTTGATCTAGAAATCAATTGTATTGGGGAAAAAGTCAACTGTGGCCAATTTACAGTCAAACCTCATGAATTTTGACCCACATCAACATTATAAACTCATATGAACCATTTGATCAAGTTTGGACCACAACTCCACAAGAAATTTGATCAGATCATCAAAAGGGCAAAATGGTCATTTTTAGGGTTTTGACTGTACAAGGGAAATTTCTGACTTTTGACCTAGCCAATGGAAAATTAGGCTCAAACATGGACCCAAGGACTCAATGGCATCATCTTGACCTATTCAACAAGTTCAAAAGATCTCAATTGCATTGGATTGACAGATGAATTTTTCAGTCAACTGATCAAAATTTGACTGTACACTGAAAAGTCAAACTTTGACTTTTTGGTCAAAATCAAGTGCCAAGGGTCATTTATCATCAAGATGTGCCACAATATGAAACTTGTTCATCAAGAAACCCATTTTTGCAAATTAGGGTCTAAAGTTGAAAATTTTCATAACTTAGAACTTTTCTAAGTTATGAAATTTTCTTAATTTTTCCTAACTTTGCCCAACATTTTCACCATGATGCAATTGGATTCAAACAAAACTTCCAACATGAAAGTTGTATTCCTCCACAAAGTCTACATCTTTTATTCATAAAGTTTTCCCAAAAGAAGCTTGGATCTCAAGTTATGATTTTTGGAACAAGGGTCCCTAAAACTTTTAACTTAGTGAAATTTTGCCCTAGTTTAGGCAGGATTTTGACCTATCTTCATGTCCATTTTTCACATAGTTCCACTTGGAATATCAAATTTCATTTCAAAGATAGATTGTATATCATGTTTCAAGCTTTCCAAAATGTCCAAGAACTCTCCAAACTCATTTGTGGTTAGGGAGAATCGAAGGCTTGAAGTTGGCAAAAACTCATTTTTCATCCATGGCTTGTTCATTGTGATACAAGTTTCAAATTCAAATCAGCTTGCTTTGCACTAGATTACAGGCTTCAAAACCATTCCACACTCAATAATTAAGTGCAAAACCATTGGTCTAAGGCATTGTTTTGGTCATTAGAGCATTGCACCTTGGATTAATCCCTAAATAGAAAAAGTAACATTACCATTTTTGCTTAAATCTTGCTTTATGTCAAAACTGATTTCTTGAGCATTGGTCCATATATTCTGCAGCAAATCAAATCCACAAATTGGAGGGGCCAAAGGCAAAGTGTGCAAGCATATGGATAGCCTGTACAGGCCTGTTGGACATCACTTCTCATGTTTGCTTAAAACACAAGAAAGATATCCAAAACACTAGAACTTGAACATCTGTGAAAACTAACTTGTGCAAGCATTTGAGACAAGTTTCTCACATCCCCTTGAACCAGAAACACGACTCTTTGAGCCCTCAAACATCCCATAGCTCAAAATCCCCTTCCATTGGCAAAATAGGGCAGCATCTGCAACTTGACTTCTATAGCATAATTTGCTCGTGCATTTTTCCCCAAACCTGTTCAAACACCTTCCATTCAATCCATCCAAGTTATCCCAAACCTTAAACACCAATTGTAACTCCATTTACAGGGTTTGCCATTTTCATTTTGAGTTTGTGCAGGTTGAGTTCTATAGGATTGTTCAAGTACATTCAAGGCAAGCTAAACATTGGAGAAGGCCAAGAGAAGTTCAAGCAAGTCCCAGACATCTCAAGCCTTTTTGAAAAGCTCCACATTGTCCTACACGAAGTCAGCTGAAACAGGTTTTTATCAACTTCCTATCTCTCTATTTAGGAACATTTAGACTTAGGTTTGTGAATAAGAAATGTAGTATTCATAGCCATGAAGCTGTACATATGCTCAGTTTTCATTTTTATTAAGCATGTTAAGAGAATTTGGTTCATGAACATCCTGAAAAAATTAGGTTAGATTTTAGGGCCAGAGAAATTCTCTCTGGTCTTTGAGAGTTAAGACAAGTTTTTTATATGGTTGGATTCGTCTTGAAAATCTCTACAACTTTGATGTTATGTGTTTTTGCAATAGAGCTCGTATGCAGGATTTAGCATTTGTATCAGGCGCGCACGTTTTTTGAAATACAGAGGTTGAAGATGAAGTGTGGTGGGCTGAGCTTGGTCCTGGCTCACTATTGACACCCCCCTTTTACTTTTTGCACCCCCCTGGCCCATTTCTTCATACTTTTGTATTTTTCCATTTTTATTTTCATTTCTGATTTTATTTTATTATTTCTAAATATAAAAAATACCCAAAAATATTTTTATAATTTTTTTACATTTATTTTGTATTTTATTTTATTTTTTCTAACATAAAAACAATTTAATTAGTATATGTTTTATTTATTGAATACTTAAAAATAATATATAAATCATACTTTTATTTTATTCTTTATTTTATTCACACTAAAAAATATTTTTCTAATATATTTTCATACTTGTATATATTTTATTTTATTTATTGTACATATTTAATATAATTTATATATATACTTTTATTTTATTAGATACTTTAGAATAAAAACATAAAAATATTACACTTTTATTTTTATCATTATTTATATTTAAAAAATAATTTTTTTTCTAAATATATTTTATTTTTTGTATATATACTATTTTATTTTATTGTATATAAATAATATAGCCAATATATTTATTTTCTTATTGAAAAATTAGGGTTTACCCTTAATAAAAAATAATAATTTCTTTTATTTTATTTCTTCCTTTTTTTGCATTAAATATTTTTACATACATAAAAATAAACAAAAACCTTTTTGCATATTCATTTATTTGGTATATTTATTTAATTTGTTTATTTAAATATTGTTCATTTATTATTTATGCCATTTGATTCAATTTGGATGTAATAGTAAATTAGGGTTTTAATTTCTTGTCAAATAATCCCCATTCAAAATTGTATCCCCCTCCCCATAATCAAATATTATAATAGTATAGATTATTTTACGCATTTACGCTTTCAATTATGCCATGATTAGAGATTATGGTTTGTATGCAAAAATCCAAAATTAATAAGTAGCTTGACCTAATACAAAGACAAAAATGCATGAAAATCAATACACAATGCACACTTGCACCCCTAGGGTTTCATCCACTTGTTGCCTTAAAATGGGCCATGTTATGCATGTTGGGTACTTTGGCAAAACAAAAACAAAACAAAAGATCATAGTCCCTCGATGACGTTATCTTGGTTGCCTAAACAAAATGATCAAGTCCCTCGGAAAATTTGCTAAAAATACTTGACACAATTGCTATCATGGTTTATACGATGACCCGCGCCTGTCCCGTTTAACATCCTAATACAAGGTTGTTTACCAAATGCAATGGTAAAACAACACTGTCAAAAGGGTTAAAAACATATAGTAAAGATCTTTGAGTAAAATAGGGTAGATAACTCTTAGTTACTTGATCAAAACTTGTAAAACATCCTTGATATTTTCAAACACACTTCACAACACAATTTCAAAGCATTTCCCAAAATAAACTTTCAAACTTTCAAACATTGAAACATCTTTTCAAAATACAAAAACACCTTTGTATACATTCAAACAAGAATCATTACAAAGGTTGCCACAACGATGACCTCTTTTCAAAACATTTTCAAAACCACACACAAAGCACCATTTCAAACAATTGAAAAGCAAAAGTAAGTGATCTAAACAAGTAACTAAGAGCCCATGGATAACCATGGATGAAAAGGGTGCTTGCACCTTCCCTTTTCATAATCTACTCCCCGAACCCAAGAAAACATCTCAAAGGTCTTTCATGTGCTTTTTGACCTTTCCTTAGGATAAAATAAAAAGTCGGTGGCGACTCTTGATAAACTGAAACATTTACGAACACAAAACGCAAAACCTCAAGTCAGTTCTCCCACCGTATCATAGGTGCTAACACCTTCCCTTTTCATAACCTACCCAACAAACTCAAAAATTCTCAAAGGTCTTTCCTGTTCTTTTCACCCTTTCCTTTATTGGATAAAAGAAAAGTCGATGGCGACTCTTGCTATCTGCAACATTTGCGATAAAATGCCAAACCTAAAAGTCAATTCTCCCACCGTATTACAGAATTGGCAACTCTTCTAGGTATTTTACTAAAAGTGGGGTTACCTTAGAATTAGATCAAATTTAAAATGCTTTACTTGCTTGATTTGTATGCTTTACATTTCGGGGTTTTACTAGGGTTTATGTTTTGTAAAGATCATATATCCAGATCTGGGGGAATTTTAGGTAAGTAGAAATATATCATGAAAACTATACGACGTATACCGATATGGTTGAAATGATGGCTATGTTAGTGTGACACATTGGTTGGTGTCGGTGTCCCTTGAGTCAGTCAAGGAGAATGATGTGCTGCTGGGTGGTGTCATAAAGCACTAACTGACCGTAGAAGCTTAGTTGACACAACTTAGCCATTAAAAAGTAGTGAGATAGTTGTATTTGGTGCAGACTGAAGTTGGTTGATATTCAATACTACACTCATTGAGATCGGACTCTCAGGATATTTCAGTCACAAATCAGATGTTGTGCTGAAACAATGCCTGAGAGAAAGATCAGTGATATTGAGACTCCTAGAACCCGATTACTTCTTTTAGGAGAGGTTGAGCCAACTAAAACTCAAGAGGGTACTTACCTACAAACTCCATGCAAGCTTGAACCTAAGGCCTTGTGTGTTTTGTTTGTGTCTGATTAATTGTTCGAACATGACATCATAACATCATGACATCATACCATATCATTTTCACTAACCATTTCAAGGACCAAGGGATTTATCTTTGTTCTTTGTTGTAGGTTATGGCATACGCTCGTAGAAACACTACCCAGATTAACTTTGTAAGGATACCTTCTCAACTTAAGGAGTTAGTCTCAAGGGTTCCTGAAAGTTCTCAATTCATCAGAAGGCATGGTCGACTACTCATTCTGGTTACCTCAGGTTTTGAAGAAGACATGATGAGTGTTCTATTCCAGTTCTTTGACCCTACACATCACTGTTTCACCTTTCCAGATTATCATTTGGTACTCACAATGGAAGATTTCTCTAAACTACTGGGAGTACCTGTTCTTGATCAGACACCCTTCACCGGTTTAGAGGAAGCTCCAAAGCCAGAAGATATTGCAGTAGTCTTACATCTGAAGCGGTCCGACATTGTATCTAACTGGGAAATGAGAAATGGGGTCAAGGGATTTCTTGCTAAATTTATGATAGAGAAGGCTCAAATATTTCTGGATGCTATGAGTTTTCAGGATTTCGAGGAGATCTTAGCTCTGTTAATCTATGGATTGGTACTATTCCCCAATCTATACCAACTCATAGATATGAGCGCCATCAAAATATTTCTTGCTCGTAATCTTGTGCCTTCCTTACTTGGAGATATTTTGCATTATCTTTACACTCTTACTATGAAGAGGAGAGGAACTCTCATGTGTTGTATACCTCTATTATCCAGGTGGTTTATTTCTCACTTTCCCCGCTTGATAATAAAGAATGAATAATGTTTGAGGTAGTCTCAAAGAATAATGTCACTCTCTCATATAAACATATATTGGTATTCCCGATCTCACGAGGATATCACTATCCTTGACCGCTATGGGGAATTCCCTAATGTACCACTCCTTGGAATTAGGGGAGGTATTACTTACAACCCTTCTCTAGCTTTACGTCAATTTGGTTATGCTCGAAGAGACGGTCCTCATGACACGCTTATCCATTGTATTATATTCGATTACGAGAATAATCCTCAAGGTTATCGTTAAAGGTTTATACATGCTTGGGGCATAGTGAGCAAGATTGATAGCAAGACTTTAGGATATAAGAATTCCATCCATCTAGAGCCCTATCTCAAATGGGTACGAGCTCGTGCTCAAAACCTTATGATGCCATATCCGGCTGTCCTACCAGTAATCATGGAGCTTGTTGTCAAAGGATACGTTTCTCGCACCATCCTTCATCCAGACATGCCTACTGACCTCAAAGAATGGCAGAAGTCCTAGATTCAACTCAAGGAAGAACGGGACACCTTTGAGACTCAATTCTATGCAAGTGAGAAAAAGTGTTGGAACTCACGAAGCAACTTCACTAGGAGCAGAGTCTTAACGCATATATCAACACGAAGAAGAGGAGTCTATGAGAAACTTAAACTTTAGGAGTTTTTTAATTTATTCCTTTGAAATCTTTTGTATTCACATAAACTTATTAATAAAAATCTCGGTTTCTGTTTCCTTTTGGTTAACAAATTGAAATCTTATAAGGTTCTTGAAAACATTGCATATACATATCATGCATATCACTACATGATATATGTTTCAAGATAGGTTTCTTATCTTTTTGATATTTATTTCAGCGGAAAATAATGGCTCTTGAACAAACAATTAAGGATCTCCAGGCCTAGAACGCCCAGTTCCAGCAAATGTTCCTGAGTCTAGCCAGGGGGAAGGAAGAGTTGAAGGTCCTAATCACTAAAGAGAGGAAGGAGAAAATCAAGAAACCAGTTGGCATCCTTAATATGGGTAGGAGGCTCCAAGGTCCGGTCAAGCGAGCTTTAGAGTTTGAAAAAAAAATGATTACCAAGAGGAAGATGATAAAAGTATGAAGGCTGACAACCAGGGTTCTAATGAAGAAGAAGCAAACTATTCAGATGAACAATATCCTATGGTTGATAACAAGTACAAGCATTTGGAAGATCGTCTCAATGCTATGGAGATCAAGAGAGTTCTTGGGTTGGATGTTTAGTAATCGGGTCTTATCTCAGGGGTTGTTATCCCTCACAAGTTCAAGGACCTCGTCTTTTCCAAATACGATGGCGTGTCTTGTCCTAAGCTTCACCTGCAGTCTTATATTTGAAAAATCCAACCCCATACTGCGGATAGAAAATTATGGGTACATTTCTTTCAAGAAAGCTTGCCGGGGACGCAATTAGAATGGTTCTCTCAGCCAGAAGGAACCAACATTCACACTTGGGAAGACTTTGTTGCTGCTTTTTACAAGTAGTATCAATATAATACTGACCTTGCATTGACTCGAGTGCAATTACAAAACATGTCTATGGGCTCGAACAAGAGTTTCAAAGAATACGCCCAGAAGTGGAGAGACTTAGCTGGAAGGGTGAAACCTCCTTTGTCTAATCGAGAGCTAAATGATATGTTCATGGGCACTCTGACAGGTCCATTCTTTAATATGCTAATTGGGAGTTCGTCACCTAGTTTTACTGAGCTAATCCTGACTGGGGAACAAGTTGAAAGCGATATCAGGAGAGGAAAGATTCTGGTGGTTGCGTCTTCTGGTGTTGTAAAGAAGACATTCAATAATAAGAAGGAAACCAATTTTCTTTATGGCCAGAAGGGCCGTATTAAGAATGATCACCATCAGTTTGTGAGAGCGGTGTTAATTTCTAATCCTGCACCTGTTCGACAACAACAATAGGGGAATCAACGTAGGTCAGACTCTCCGAGGAGGCAGTTCACCAAGATTAGTATGCCTTTGTCTTAGGCATTACAACATCTGTTAAAAGCAGAATTGATAACACTATGGGATCCTCCTCAGAATTCCAACACCTCCTCTCCTAAGTACAACCCGAATGCAAAGTGTGGCTATCATTCTAACAGTCCTGGGCACGACACCAACAATTTCTCGTCCTTGAAGAACAAAATCCAGGATATGATCGACGCGAAAGATATTAATTTTGAACCTCCCCAGACCCCTAATGTGATTACTGCACCTATGCCCAGTCATAGTAAAGGTGTTAATGCTATCAACGATGTTTTTTATGTCTCCAGTATAAGTGGAATCTATTGCAAGCCGATTTATATTTGGGTTACCTTGAAAGTTGTTACCATTGTACGTCTCAATCTGATGGTTGTATGTGGCTAAAGAAGGGTATTCAACATTTGATTGATAACAGTGAAATTTTGTT
The DNA here is from genome assembly GCA_948472305.1 of Vicia faba. Taxonomy (NCBI): domain Eukaryota; kingdom Viridiplantae; phylum Streptophyta; class Magnoliopsida; order Fabales; family Fabaceae; genus Vicia; species Vicia faba. The sequence continues at coordinate 34,013,681 of OX451741.1, read as the reverse complement.
TAAGAAGACTCCGTCCGTGTAGAGTTTGCATGAAAGTATGTCTCAAGAGCTGTGACTTGAAGATGTTTCTATAATCACAATTTCCAATACTCCTGTAAGGATCACCTCTAAATGTCTAATAAAGATTCCTGCCGAGCCTAGGGTGGCTCCCCTGATCATTACTACACAGGGGCCAGTCCCGTATTCCTCTGACAAGGATGTTCCCTAGAATTATAGATCTGAAGTTTATTACCATGGTGTTAGGCAAGGACCATGGATTGCCAAAGATGAAGATACTGAAGTTACAAACCTCAATGTTGAGAATATTGTCGGGACTAGTAAAGTTAACAAAACGGGAATGGTCTTCTCTCTATAGATCCCCCCTCCAAAGACTATCACTACACCAGTATATATCCCTACTTCCGGGTCAAATGCTGACACTCGGGGAAAAGAGAAAATGACTGAGCCTGCCCGGACGGAGACACCATCAAAAGATGTTACTGTTGAAGATTCCTCTAATCAAGAGATGGAGGAAATACTGAAAATCATCCTCAAAAGTGACTAAAATATTGTTGAATAGTTGGGGCTTCCGCCCTCCAAAATATACAGGTTATCCTTGTTATTATGCTCTGAAGCCCATGCTCAGGCTTTGGTAAAAAAATTTAAAATTTCTCATGTACCTCAAGAGCCTCTACTGATAAGTTTGACAATTGTTTAGCAAGCCTAACAACTGATAATGGGTTAGGCTTCTCTGATGCTGAATTAACTCCAGCAGGAAAGAATCATAACAAGGCCCTGCACGTCTCTATTTAGTGTAGGGGCACTACCTTGGCGCATGTGTTGGTGGATACATGCTATTCACTAAATGTATTACCAAAAGGTGCTTTAGATAAACTGGAATGTGAAGGGGTTATTCTGAAACCTAGTGACATTGTGGTAAGAGCCTTTGATAGATCAAGAAGAATGGTACACAGAGAGGTTGATCTTTCGATCAAAGTGGTATCTCAGGTCTTCGACTCCACCTTCTATGTAATGGATATTCGTCCGACCTACTACTGTTTGCTTGGATGCCCCTGGATTCATGGGGCAGGAGCTGTCACCTCTACCTTGCACCAAAAATTAAAGTATCATGTGAAAGGGAAGATTGTCATGGTTTGTGGAGAAGAAGAGTATATGGTGAGCCATTTGAATTCATTCAAATATGTTGAGATGGATGGTGAATTCATTGAAACTCCCTGTCATACCTTTGAAGAAATTCCTCTAACAATTGTCGTTGCTAAAGCTACTCTTAGGGTTACCAAGGATCCCCCAAGAATGGCTTCTCTGTAAGATGTTAGGACTGTGGTAGAAGAAGGTGGTTGCACTATTTGGGAGCAGCTTCCTGATATTCCTTACAAGTCCAACAAATTTGGTTTGGGTTTCACCTTAGAGGCTCAGAAGGAAGTTCATCAAGCTCGTGCTGGGAGACCACCTTCCCACATCAACAATAATAAGGTCAATGCTATAGATGACACTGATAGTGACTATTATTTGGGCAACTTGATATTCCCTACTATTGGCGGTGGACTCAACAACTTGAAGGCTAAAGACTTTATACCAATCTCATTTAGTCAAGAGTAATTTCTATTTCCTGTTTTACTACTTTCAAGTTTTTGGGATATGTAATATTATAAACAATAACTTCAAGCCTTGTGCCTTACCCGGGGCACAATGATCCACTTGTTAGGGTTGTTATCTTTAATCCACATATGGTCATATAATAAAACATTGGACATTTTTGCATTCAACTTTTGCTCTCTATGTCTTTTCATTACTTTATTGCTTTCAAATATAGCTATGTGTTTCTTACACACACCCACACAATACATTGCAGATCCATATCCACTCTGGATCTCGTCGATATTGATTTTTCTACCTCCACTCATGACTTTGAAAATCTGATCTACCAAGCCGAGGAAGAAGGTGAGGAAGATTGTAAAATACCTGGAAAACTTTCCAGGCTCTTAATACAAGAAGAAAAGACTATCGAACCACACAAAGAGCCAGTCGAAGTTGTAAACTTGGGTACCGAGACAGACCGGAAAGAAGTCAAGATAGGCGTCAATATAAAGGACAGTGTCAAGAACAAATTAATTCAGATGTTGCATGACTATGTTGAAATCTTCGCTTGGTCGTATGGACACATGCTAGGGCTCGATACTGATATTATGGTCCATTGTCTGCCAATGAAAGAGGGCTATTCTTCGATTAAACAGAAGGTTTGTCGCATGTGGCCTGAGATGTTAGAGAAGATTAAAGCCAAGGTTATGAAGCAATTCAACACATGCTTCTTAGCAGCGACATCATATCCTCAATGGGTTGCTAATATTGTTCATGTACCAAAGAAAGACGGCAAGGTGCGTATGTGTGTAGACTATAGGGATCTGAACAGGGCGATTCCCAAAGATGATTTCCCACTTTCGTATATTGATGTTCTGGTTGATAACACAACTCAACATAAAGTATTCTCTTTCGTGGATAGTTTCTCGGGTTATAATCAGATCAAGATGGCGTCTGAAGACATGGAGAAAACTACCTTCGTCATACAGTGGGGAACTTTCTGCTACAAGGTTATGCCTTATGGGTTTAAAAACGCCGGTGAAACTTATCAGTGTGCCATGGTAGCTTTATTACATGACATGATTCATCACGAGATAATGGTCTACATTGACGATATGATAGCCAGGTCACAGACTGAAGAAAAGCATCTTCATTATCTGCATAAACTATTTGAAATATTGAGGAAGTATAACCAAAGGTTGAATCCAAACAAATACACCTTTGGGGTGAGGTCTAGAAAACTATTGGGTTTCGTCGTTAGTGGTAAAGGTATTGAAGTTGATTCCGCAAAAGTTAAAGCTATTCAAGAAATTTCGGCTCCCCGTATTGAGAAACAGGTTAGAGGTTTCTTAAGATGACTAAATTACATTGCCCGATTCATTTCTCATCTGAATTCTACCTGTGATCCAATCTTCAAGCCGCTGAAGAAAGATCAAGTAGTAAAATGGAACGACGACTGTCAAATAGCTTTTGATAAAATCAAGGAGTATGTTGTACCCCAAAATTTGCCCTCCCATATTTCTCAAAACATTTCAAGAAAGATTCACAAATCCAACCCGGCGTGTCATATTCAGGTGTTCTTTCGCCAAGATATCTCTGATAACGTATTATCAAATTCAGGTTCAGCTCAAGAGTCAATTCTTTAAAGAAGGTATCCGAATGTGTGAGTTTTCTCGAAGAAATATGGTGAAAAAGTATACTGAAAGTGCAGTTTTTCCGCGCTAAAAAATTCATAACTTGAAGATCGTGACTTGTTTTGAACCCGTTCAGGTGGCCAAAATTCCGTCTTGATATTATCTACGTTTTCATCTCTCACGGCTGGAAGCCAATTTCGATCAAAAGGTCTTCAAAAATGTGGATTTATCAAGTATTTTCGTATAGAAAATTTGTGACAGAAGTTTATTTACGTCATGTTCAGAAAATCATAACTTGGTCGATTTTCATCGCATTGAACTGGTTCCGGCGCCAAAATTTCACAAATTGAGTCGGCTACATTTTCGCAGAAGGTATTGAGTTCGAACGGTATCCAAAAGGTCTTCGTTTTTTGCTCAGAGCACGTGTGACGCGCCGAAAATCCTGAATGCTGAATATTATTTCATCTGGGCCGAAACTTCGAAAATTCATAACTTAGTCAATTTTTATCGGATTGGGCTCATATTTTTACACAAGGTCACTGACTCAGATATCTACAACTTCGCTTCAAAAGTAGAGACCGGATTATGCTCCTATCAATACCAGTTTTTTATTGAAGAACGTGTCAGAGTCGACACTGGAGCCCAAAATAAGTTTGTTTGAGCTGAAACTTCAAAAACTCATAACTAATTCACCATTTATCTGATTGAGCCGATTTTCGGACAGGAGTCAGTTCTCGATGTCGGCTATATTTTGTTTTCAAATTTCAACTTCAAAAATTGTACTTAAGCCCCTGCGATTTAGCCTGGAACATGACGAACTCAAGTGAATATTGGAGGCCCAATTGCACATTCAAAGCCCATTTTCTTTACTCTAATTTCCATTATATAATCACATTATTTTCACACAAACCGAAGAGAGAAAAAAAACCTTGCCACAATGCTGTCAGAATATCAAATTCTTTCAAGAACCCTAAAACCTTGAAATCCTTATTACAAATCTCTCTCTCACTACAAACAATCCATCCCGGTTACAAACTAACATCTCACTACAAACAAGTCATCCCGGTTACAAACTAACATCTCACTACTTCTCCAGTAAGGGTAAGGCTGGCTTGGTCTCCATGATCAAAAGGCATAAAAGCATTCATATCACTACTTCTCCAAGAGTAAGGCTGATTTGATCTCCATAATCAAAAGGGTATAATCATTCATACATGCCATATTGGGCCTAAACATTAAATTTTTTCATATATTGGCTTTATTTGTATTTTATGATATATAGTAATTTATTTAATGTGTTCATGAGATTCAACACTGCAGATTTAGACATGATCACATGCAGGTTCATTAAGGAAAGTTGAGGCCAAAACACAAATGGCCAAAAGCCAAAACACAAATGGCCAAAACAGAATAGTTTACACATGACACCAATACATGGCGAGGCAGACATCTTGAGAAGGTTAAAGAAAGTTGAGGCCAGAATACAAATGGCCAAAAGCCAAAACACAAATGGCCAAAACAAAATAGTTTACACATGACGCCAACAATTGTTTCACCTCTCCAATCAGACCCGTATACTCCTAAACTCTCTCTATTTATATTATTTTCCTTTAATTAATTAATTGTTATTCTTTTTATTAATCACTAACCAATTAATCTTTTTTCTTAATAAAATCAAAAACAAAAAAATATATTTTATTTATTAAAATTAAATTCAGCACTTTATTTTTGTAAATAAATATTAATTCAATTAATTTAGTTTAATTAGGAAATAACTTTAATATTTTTGCAATAATTAAAATTAATTTAGATAATTAGGTTTTTATTAGCTTTGATTAATTTATTTTATTTCTTTAAATACTCAAAAATCCAAAAATATTTTATTTAATTAATTAGTTTATTAATTTAATTATTAACTTAGATCTAACTTCTTTTTAATCCAACAATAAACAAAAAAATGCTTTCTTTAAAAAAAAAGGGTCAAAACCCTAAAAAATACGCTCGATTTAATTTTCCACACGTGATATATTTTACCATATTGATGTAACTATTTCTCGGAATGTAATAGTTAAATTAGGACTTTGATTTATTTATCGCTTTATTTTACTTTCCGCAATTTAAATTAAAGGGTTATTTTTGGCGATGTAAATACCCGACGCCTTGTAATAGTTTAGATTTAATTTCCGCAATTTAAATTCCGCAACTATTAACTGTTAGATGTTTGATAAATAGGGAATGCATGACAAGATCAAATCTTTAACCTAAAATCAACCTAGCTCGCCCATGACATGTACAGATAAAATTAACCGAAATAACACACTCGCACATGTGCACTCTTAGGGTACACCTCACTTGGTTGCCTCGAACGTGGTCATTGAGTATATGAAGTTTTAGAGGTCGCCCTCTTGTCCAAAGATCATAGTTGCCTCGAAACGGTTGCCTCAGATGAAATGATCTAAGACATTAGGGTTACCGCTAAGGCGTCATAACATTGCTTTAGTGGCTACACGTCCCTTAATCGAATTGACCTGAAAACTCCAACAACGGTGCTACCTACTCATCAATAGTGGGCTAGCATTGCCTAAAGGACATTTGTACAGATTAATTCCTTTTTCGAGTAGGTAGATGGTTCTTAAGTACTTGCTCATTTTAAAACAAAACATAACTTTTCGCACTTACACTCCTTTCAAACAAAAACTCTTTTCAAACCCACAAACACAAAGAAAAGCAAACTTTTGAAAACACAATGAGCAAGTACCTAAGAGCCCGTGGATAACCACGGATAGAAAGGGTGCTAACACCTTCCCTTTCTATAATCTACCTCCCGAACCCGAGAAACATCTCGAAAAAGGAATTTTTATGTGATTTTTTCCTTTCCTTGTTGGATAAAATAAAAGACGGTGGCGACTCTTGCTTACCACGATATTTTGCGAAAACAAACGCAAAACATGAACCAGCATTCCAAAAATAGTCATTTCTCATTCCCACCGATCACAGAACTGGCGACTCTGCTGGGGATTATTATAAGTGAGGTGTACCTTAGGATTAGATCATTGTGTTTTCAATTGTATGCTTTTTATGATTTACATTTGTGGGCTTGTATCGGAGTTTCTATAGATCCTAACCCGGATCTGGGGAGTACCCTTTAGGTAAGTAGCAATAAACTGTGAGGGAACTGTCGGACGTAGACCGATACGGTTAAAGCAGTAGCTATGTTGGTGTGGCACTTTAGTCTGTACCGATATCCCTTGTGTTGGAACAAGGAGAATATGGGTCTTCTAAGGGGTCATTAAGCACCAACTGACCTTAGAACCTTTAAATTGACCAACTTGGCCATAGAACATTAGCAGTATGCTACACTCATTGAGACTAAACTCTCGCGATGATTCCGGCCGCAAGAAAAGGTTGCTAAACTAGAATTATGACCGATTGAGGGTAGTCAGTGATATTGAGATCCTCTAGAACCTGGTTACTATTTTTAGGATAGGTTTAAACCAACTGAACTGAAAGAGGGTAGTACCTAAACTCTATGCCAGCCTAAACTTAAGGCTGTTTGTGTGACTTGTGTGCCTTCAAACTTAAAATACTTGCACATTCTTGTTATCTGACAACATGAGTTCCTTGCAGGTTTTGTTTACAGTCCTTATCCAATAATTTGGATTTATTGTAGGGTTTCTTACATCACTTCACACTTTTGCTTAAACGCATAGCATACACATCATAACATCATGCCTTAGCATTTCCTTAACCATTTCAAGGATCTCAAGGGTTTGTGATGCAGATTATGGTAAATCAAATGTCTAGCAAGGGGCAAAGGGGATTTATTTTCCTCTAGCCAAGGTTGTCTAGAAATCAAAACACGATAACTTGAGTCAGGGGATATGACCCACTCGATATGGTGAGCTTGACTCTTGAAGAAGGACTCTTAACAACATGAAGTTTCTTCAATCAAAGCTGCAAAATTAAAATTCTAACAAGTTTCTTGTTTACCCCGCGGGATCCTTGAAAATATTGCATACATACATATCATTGCATAACAGGTCTCCCAGTACGGGTCTCTCATGTTCTCGTTGTTTATTTCAGCAATGGCTTTCCAACCAGACAACCAAGATCTTCAAACTCGAGAAGCTCAGTTCAGGGACGTATTCCTAAACCTATCCAAGGGGCAGGAAGAGTTGAAAACACTCCTTGTTGGGAACTTGGTCAAGAAAAGTCCTGAAGACAATAAGGACGAACGACTGGAACAACTGCAAGCTGAGTTCAGTGCCATGAAAACCCAAATGCTGGAGTAGATGGCTCTTATCCAAGGCTTAGCTCAGGAACAAGAAGAGATGAGAACCATTATCAACCAGCTTCATCAAGACAGATACAACAACATGAAGCAAACAGTCAAGGCCGGGGACCAAGTCATTAATCAACATCCGAGAAGTCAAAGGTTTGGTTTGATGAAGAATAGACCTCTCCAAGTTGCTACTACCTCACGGGTCCAACAACGACCTCGCCAAGAACAACGGGTTGATCAGAGTAAGCCAAACATGCCCAGGAGGGAATTTACCAAGCTCAACATGCCGTTGTCTCAAGCTTTACAACACCTGTTGAGATTGAATCTGGTGACGTTGAGGGACCCTCCTAAGAATACCAACACAGCCTCCCCAAAGTACGATCCTAATGCAAGGTGTGCATATCACTCCAATAGCCCTAGGCATGATACTAACATCTGTTGGGCGTTGAGCAACAAAATTCAAGACCTGATTGATGAAGGAGCATTGGAACTCACACAAGACAGTCAGATTAAATTCTTTTGCCATCCCCCAAGGTTCACCATTTGAAGTGACAAGTACTAAGATGAGAAGACTTTTTGTTCATTAGAATTTTCAAGTTGTAATTTTCTTTTGATTGTTCGAACATTTACTCATGTCAAACTTTATTACTTTATCAATGCATTGCATATGTCTGTTTTGAATTAGTCCATTCGTATTCACTATATTCAAATTGCTTTCATTTTTGTGATGTTCAACTCTCGATTAAAAAAATTCTAAGCCTTTAGAGGGAGGATGACGAAAATGATATCAAAATCTCTACAGTATGCTTTTGAACAGACCCTGCTGACGAGGTACAAGCATTGTTTCAAATCCTAAACAGTGGAGTTATAAGGAAGGTAATCCCTAGTCAACCCCTTTGAGCCAAAGAAGTTGGAGTTTTTTTTTCCATAAATTAAAACCCTTAATTATAACCTGGGGCAGGGTAGTTTTCTCAGTTGATCCAGGTGCACAATGAATGGCATCAAAGAAGTCCTTCCGAAACAAAAGACGGTGTTGGTTCCGTATAATCGTAAGGACAGGCAGTCATTATCTCTCAAAATAAAAGCCCAATAAGTCAAAACCTGTGAAGGAGACTTAAGAAAAACGGGGGCATCCCGCTGACTGTAATCACAAAAAGAAATAGTTCATGCAAAAAAACAGGGATAATAAAAAACAAAAGGGAAGAGATCCTGCAAACTCTCAACAAAATGACAGCCTGTTCAAAATAAATTGTCAGTATTCGAACCATCACTGGTATATCAGAGCAAAGACTCAAACAAGATCTAATGCACGATTAGCTGAGTTTAGGATCGAAGAACATCACGAAGAAAGGGTGGGTACAAATAAAATTTGAGCCTTTATCCTTTGTTTCTTAAACCGTGAACCAGGCCACGTTATAACCCTTAAAAAGTCCTAGCTGAAGCATGGGTTAGTCCGAAAGCATACTGTTACAAAAGATATCCTGACTCCTGTAGGGCTTGCTGTAAATCCTGAGTTGACATCACATTTTACAAAATTTTCCTATCTTACTGAAAAAATGCATTTTCAAAAACTTCAAGACAGACATAAGCTTTTCATTCTTAAAATAACATTGTTTGCATATGACTATTTGTTCAAACAGCAGAGAAATTCGCACGAGGAATATCTAGTGAACAAAAAACCTTTTCAATAAAAAGGGTCACCTCAAGTGGAAAAACACTTCCAATCAAGGGGCACGGCATGAGCATTGTCCATCATCTGTGTTGCACCCCAAAATTTGCCCTCCTAATTACTTCTATTTTTGCTTAGACGTTTGCATTCATCTGCATCATTCCAATAGGTCATGTGCATAACACGCATTTTCATAAAAATGGATCACCTAAGGGTCAAAAGACCAGCAGTTAGGGAGCTAGGGTTTGCAACTGATTTGAGGTATATGTGTTGAATAAGTTTGATTATCCGTGGTCTTCTCGGTGTACAAGGTTTTGGAATTAAGGTTTTGAGCATGCTCATTTCTGGACTTCTTCAACACCAAGTTACTGGGCTAATATCTTCTGATGATCAACTGGTTGTAGGTCATTCTGGTCAAGAACTCCAGGACGTGACCTAGCATATGTGGGCTTCAAATCATGGCGTCCTTTTCTATAAGTATGCCTATCACTTGATCAGGCTTAATGACTTAGACATGGCATTCATCCACTCTTCAATTAACCAATTCAGGTTTTGTTGAATCATGGTTCAAAGAATCATTGGTTGTGAAGCTCGGGTTTTCTTTTAGTTCGAGGTGTTTATCAAACGAGACTGATTCTTCTGGTACATTGAATTGTGAATTTAGGGTTTTCATTTATGGTTGTTGTGGATTTCTTCTTTATCAAGCTACAAGGCTATTATCTTCTGCTGAACAATAGGTTGTAGGGTATTCTTGTCAATAACTTAAGGTTGTGATCTCGCGTACATGATCTTTGATTTAAAACACATCATTCTATCATTGTGCTTATCATTTGGCCAAGGTTTTGACAATACTAGAGGTGTGTTAAGATTTCTCTAAAGGGTCAAGATCTGTTATCAATCCAAGATGCATATGATTCTTGCGTTACAGGTTGTTGACTATGTCATTGTTGCATTGAGTTCATCTATCCATAAGTTAATCAATTAGGGTTGGGTACGTCATGATTTAAGATATTTTGTATGGTAAATTTGGTTGCTTGATGGTCAAGGCATTACGAATAATTGGTACAAGTTATTGTTTGGATATTTGTGCAAGAACTCTGGTTTCAAACATGAATAAGGTTACCTTAAAGATTTTTCGCTATGGTTAAAGTCCCTTTCATCTTCATCTAAGGATGCTCCAAAGGTACTGTTTTGTGTTAAAATCATCAAGCAGAAAAGTTTTTTTCCAAATCAGATATTGAAAGATTGAGTTTCCAAGGTCAACTTTTCCAAATCAAATATTTAAAGATTGAGTTTCCAAGGTCTTGGTTCATGCTGTGAAAGATGAAGTTACAATTCAAGTTAACATGGACGAAAGAGTTGAATTAGGAGGTTTCATTGAGTTGAAGATGGTTCAAATTCGGTCCAAGTTTATATTAGTATTAAAAAAATAATAATAAAAGATGCATTAACATGCAAATTAAGCTACGATCAAAGTTCCAAATTGATTCAATTAAAACTCAATATTTTATTCACTCATATGTTCGTGTTTACAATACTTTGCAAATGAAAATATCATTTCACCATAAATTACCAATACTCATTTGTCTAAATTCAAGCACAAAGTCTATTCAAGGTCTTTACACAAGTTCGTCCAAGAGAAAATTATAAAGGGATTACAATTGCAAAATCAAATTCACTTTGCAGTTTAAGAATGTGCTACAAAGAGATCACAAAAGATGTCAGCTTACATAGGTTGATCAAGAATCTAACTATAACTATAATCCCTATCTCCCTAAGCCTGTTGAAATTATCTCTTCTCTCAACTTCATGTTGCATTGGATTCCAAAATGCCTCCATGCCAAGTCTCGCCTTCAAGAATACCTTGCGCCAACTGCTATACACATCATAGCACTCTTTCTTATAACCAGTTGCTACCATCAACTTCATTGTTTCATTAAGATTATGGATCTTTCTTGATGACAGAGAATCCATTACATAATCAGACTTACCGAGTAAATGTAATTCACTCTTATCTAGATTGTATTCCTTCACGAGCTCCATAAGCCTGTCTACGAGATTCAAATTCTCCTCTTCAATTCCCTTCATACAAGTTTTAAGCTGTTCCAGTAGTAAGGAATCCATTTCAAGGACAAGTGAATTTTCACCTTGCGGGTCAAAATACTCGTTTTTTATTCCATCATCTGTTGAAGAGAGTGAAGAATGAAGAATAATAAGGGAGTAGCTGAAACCTGCTCCAAGAATGAGTAACTGCAAGCTAATCTTCATGAGCTGCACAATTAGACATCCGAGGAAGAAGTAGAGAAGATCAATTTCAACTCCGCAATGAGTTCGCCGTGACAAACTGAGTGACATGATAGCAAAGGAAGCACATGAAACGAGACTATATGCATCTGGTTTCCCATTCACCACTTTGTCAAAGAAGAATGAATAGACATAAGTGATTGTTAGCACCAGGAAAGCTGTATGAGCTTTGAATCGGAGACTTGAAGATGACTTCCATATATTTGCATAAAAAATCATGAGGCTGATGATGAAGCTGAAAAGAATGCAGAATGAGTAGCCGTGAGAATAATTCAAATTCGAACGATGATACAAATGCTAGAGCTAGCATATCAAGAATAGTGATGTTAACTGAAGCCTTATTCGAGGTTCTGGATGAAATTCACCAGCAATCAGTGGTTTTATCTTCCCACCTTTCTGTATCTTCTATCGGATTTGTTCCCTCGCCTGCTGAAGTTGCCGATTCCTTACCTATTAAAATATACACAAAGTCACACAAACATCAAGAAGAACTCAGCAGGCAATTTAGAAGTAGTGGTAGTTACCCTAAAAACGTCGACTCCCATATTCGTCTCAATAAGGGTACTTTGTTGAATTCGTTGTGGAAATTAAATGTAGTGGACATAGAAGTAACCCTTGCATACGTGTGTCAAATGGTGCTAAAGGAAAATGATGTCCAGGAGGGAACTCCTAGCCCGTCCACGGTTTAGCCCTGCATAGAAAGATTAAAAAGCAAAAATCAATAACAGTTAACAGTTCAGTTCTAAGAATTTGTAACAAAACAGAATTCCTCTTAAACTAACTTCTACTAACTACAAACAGAATTAACAGGATTTTCTAACTATCCTAACAAACTCCTAACAAACTCCTAACAAACTCTAAACAGTTTCTAACCAAATCCCATCTTCTAAACAATATAGCAGAAAATCTATATAACAGGGAGATTATCATTCAGTCGGAGGGTCATGATTTATGATTCAACACAAAAAAAAACTCACCTTCCAATTCTCTCTGAAATCGCATAATCATCAATATTGCTTCATCATCTTCTGAAATTTCTTCACAGTTCTTACTCTTCTCTGCAACCACCGCAAATTACTCCTCCAATCGAATTTCATCAACTTCATCTTCATGTTCTTTAAATCGCCCCTTCACCAGAATTACTCTACTCTTCATCACCCTCTCTCATCTTCAATAAATTGGATATCACAACCTCGATGCTTTAATCATTATCAACCCTACATCGCGTTTCTCACTGCAAAAAAAAACGTAAAGTATCAATTCCTCACATCAGTCCAGATTCAACCATCATCACCGAGTTTTCAACATTACAACTTGTTCAAAATTGCAAGAACAGAAGAAGAATGGAATGGAGGATGTACCTGATTTGTAACTGGACTTCTGGTCATTACAACACTGTCAAAAGCGTATCAAATGGGTCCCGGTTGATCTTTCGTGAACACTCCCTTTAGTCTCCATTCTTTACGGTTTCCACCCTCGTCACTGAGCTTTGAGTCTCGTTTCTCTGAATTCATCATCAATCATGTTTATCACAATAACAGCAGGTACAGAAGATAAAGAAAAATCAAGAAAAGAAGAGCAAAAAAAAACAGAAAAAGAATCTTCGTAACAACCTTCTCTACACTGCATTTTCCTTGCCTTTGCTTCTTCAACGACCACATCAATTTGCAAATTCGTCACTACTTCGCATCACAACTTCATACCATAATTGTGTCATAACTACACCATACCCCAACAACTTCCTAACAACAACAACTCCTCTTGCAACAAGAACAACAATGCAAAGAGCGCATCAACACAATCGCAGAAATTCACACAGGAAGATTAATCATGAATTTACAAGACCATCTGAATCGGAAGTGTATATACCCGAGCCTTAGCCGATATTCTATGGTTCACTCGTCATCATCTTTGGCTTGGAAAATCGATGAAAATTCTTTGGCTGACGAAGACACGAAGGAGATAAATTTAGACGACAAGCTGGGAAGAGGAGCGACGACGGAATCTTCGAAGTGGAATCCATCAATTGCAAAGAAGATGATGTATGATGGCAGTACGCCATTCGTGAGAAGAATTTCGTTGTTGTGATCGAAGGAGATTCGAGATGGGGGTTCAGAGTGGAATCGTAGCAAGTGAAGAATGGCGGTCGTTGGAGGTGAGATGATAAAGCCGCGGTGGATGGATTCATGAAAGAGGAAGAAGAAGTTGGATCATCTCAATTGCTGGAACCCCATCCTTTGGCCCAAACGGCAGCGTATTCGTTCCTCTCTCTCAAATCTACTGTTAATTTATTCCTAATAATTTTATTTTGTAAATCAATTAACAATATGCTGGTCAATGGAGGTTTGTGGACGTGTCAATTGTACTACCACTTTGAATGGGCATGGACCGAAAATGCTGGGCCCATAGCAATTTTTTTGAGAATGTCTTGAAGCTTGCTCCAAAAATGCTTAATGGACCTCATTCTGGTTAGATCTAGCGCCCCAATATTAGTCAGACACCCTGATTTCAATACTACGCCCCTTGTCCTCATAATCTTTAAGATTTTATTTTTACATATAATTTTGTCTATTTATTTTTATGATAAAATTCTAAAATCCATAAAAACTTGTTAGTTTTTTTGATTTAGGAATTCATTCTTGTTTGTTTGTTAGAATTTTCTCTATAAAAAATAATAATAATAATAAAAAAGTGGTAGTATATAATAGAATTTTTTCTAGAATTTCTTTTTAGAATTTTAATTAGAATTTTCTATTAGCGTTTATGTTTAGTAACCATTTTAGTTTTCATCTTTAGCTAAGATTTTGTGATAGAATATTGATGCAACTTTTGCAATATGGAATGCTTGTAGATTAATTCTATGATCACTCATGCAGAGCAGCTTTCGGTAGAGTCTCCTTATCACTTGTGTGGCTTTGAAGAGGCAACAGACCTTCTTCGTTCGGTATCATCATAACCTCAATTTATCCCTCATTTCCACACTTTATCATGTTTCTTTACCGCTTTTTCTAAAAATCATGAGAAGTAGGAGCTTTACCGTAATCCATGTGCATGCTAACATTAGGTAGACGTTTCCCTTTTATTCATCCTTGACTTAGGTCTAACAACGCATGATAAAATTAGGTTTAAAAATAGGCTAGTCTTCATGTGACTTTCTTTCCCCCTTTGTATATGCATTTAAAACAAAAACTTCTCTTTTTTTACAAACTTCAAAAATACATAAAAATTTACTGACAAGAACTATGTCTTGGCTAAGTTTGAGAGATGATAAGTGGGTTTCTTCTCGACCTTATTATTCTCTTGTTCTAAGCATTGGTATGATTCAAGCCTCAAAGAATCATTTCATGAATAAGTAGAGACATGGCTAAAATCTCTCTCTTAAGATTAACTAGCTATTATCTACAAGCAAAAACATCAACCAACACAAAATTCCTTTTGCCTTCGGGCCTTCCTTGCAAAATTCTTTTTAAAAAGAACATATTAATTCACTTCTGTGTTGACGCGTAAGTCTCCAACGGTCGAGTTGCGGCAGAAGGCGAAATTAATATCGTTCATTACAAACAAAAAAATTCAACCTTTTTTGTGCGCCCAGGCACATTTTTTCTCAAAAACTTTTCAAAAGAGCGTATTAATTCACTTCTGTGCTGACGCGTAAGTCTCCAAAGGTTGAGTTGTGGCAGAAGGCAAAATTAATGTTGTTCATAAAAAAATACAAATCAACAAAAACATAAGCCGAACTACGGCTGCTCTGATTCCTTAAAAGGGATACGTAGGCATCGGGGTAGGGCCTGAACGAGCATAATTTTTATTTTCCCTACATTCTTTTCTCCTTTACTTTGGATGCATTCCCTTAAGTAGTATAGTAAACAGTAAGCATAGATTAGACACACCCATAAGATAGACAACAAGAGTGGATACCGTAGAGTACTACGGGTGCGTGGGGTGCTAATACCTTCCCCTCGCGTAACAGACTCCCTTACCCTTATCTCTTGGTCGTTCGACCTTGATTTCACCCTTCTCAGGTTTTCTCGATGTTTACCTTTCCCTACCTTTGGGATAAAAGACGTTCGATGGCGACTTCATTGTTTGATGATTTTCAGCCGGTTGTTTCAATCTGGGGCAGTCAAGTCAAGATTCAAGGAATCTCTCAAAATGCCAAATAGCCAGGGGAAAATCTCCATCTGAATCAATTGGGGCATTGGACATGAATTCCAGCAATGAATCTTGCATGATCAAACATCTTCTGGTAGTATGGCAACACGACACTACAGACAGTTACAACTCCCTACACCCTGAGAGCATGGACATAATCAGAAAATACTACGCATAATCAAAGACCCGCTAGGTTGACTGGCCTAGTAAAAAATAAGGGCTTCCCGCCGAACCAAAAGGGTTCTGGCAAAAAAAATTAGGGATAAAAATGGAAAAAATCTATACACCCGGCAAGTCAAAAACCTGAAAAGGCGGCTTGGGAAAAAAAGGGTATCCCGATGGACTGAAAACCCGAAAGGGCGGTCCAGGAAAAAATTAGGGATCAAAGCGTACGACTATATCCCGTCATCTCGTCACTTGCCTACCAGAAGAAGACTTGTCATTTCAATCGAAAGATACCAAGCACCTCATAGGTTGGGATAATACTCGATCCACAAGGCCTCCGCAGGCACCTTCTCCTGCAGATACAGGGGCAGAAAAGTCTCGATGCAAATCCATCGTCATATCCTTAGAACGCGTCCCAGTAACATTCACTCCCCGTAGAGTAAGACAGTAATGATAACTCTCCCCCAGCTGAGACTTGCAACTATGAACGAATCAACAATACTCTCCCCAAGCAGAGTTGATCTACCATCAGCACTAGAAAGGCTTAATATCCCCGACAGTCTTAATATTCCCCAACGGAAGTATAAGAATATTCCCCGGAAGAATACAAGATACCCCAGGGGAGTCAATATTTCCCAGCACGATCTGAAAAAACTTCCCCAACGGAGTTGAAGCATCATCCCCAGTAAACTCTGGAAGTTTATCCCCAGCGGAGTACAAAAATAAATCTCCCCAGCCAAATTAAGAGGGTTATCCCCACAAGAGTCTAACAGGGTTATCCCTAGCAAGTCGCAACTGAAACATCATCCCCAGCGAAGTTCTTTCTTTCCCCAAACAGGAGTTCAATCCTCAAAAGATTCAATATCACCAGCAACGGTAATCCATCCCCAGCGGAGTTTATCAGCAAAATCCCCAGCGGAGTTTATCGTTATAATCCTCAGCAGAACATCTGTCCCCCACAGAGTAATTCCCCTCAGAGTAATCTCTTCATCAAAGTGTGGACGAGTTCTCTAATTTCAACAGTATACTACGTTGAAGACCAGACAATTCCTAGATCTTGATGAAGATGTTTCCCTATGTCATAGTGTGGACGAGTGCTATAACCTCAACGGTATACTACATTGAGCACTAGTCAGTTCCTAGATCTTGATGTTTTCCTCCGTCATAGTGTGGACGAGTTCTCTAATTTCAACGGTATACTACGTTGAAGACCAGACAGTTCCTAGATCTTGATGAAGATGTTTCCCTACGTCATAGTGTGGACGAGTGCTATAACCTCAACGGTATACTACGTTGAGCACTAGTCAGTTCCTAGATCTTGATGTTTTCCTCCGTCATAGTGTGGACGAGTTCTCTAATTTCAACGGTATACTACGTTGAAGACCAGACAGTTCCTAAATCTTGATGAAGATGTTTCCCTACGTCATAGTATGGACGAGTGCTATAACCTCAACGGTATACTACGTTGAGCATTAGTCAGTTCCTAGATCTTGATGTCTTCCTCCGTCATAGTGTGGACGAGTTCTCTAATTTCAACGGTATACTACGTTGAAGACCAGACAGTTCCTAGATCTTGATGAAGATGTTTCCCTACGTCATAGTGTGGACGAGTGCTATAACCTCAACGGTATACCACGTTGAGCACTAGTCAGTTCCTAGATCTTGATGTTTTCCTCCGTCATATTGTGGACGAGTTCTCTAATTTCAATGGTATACTACGTTGAAGACCAGACAGTTCCTAGATCTTGATGAAGATGTTTCCCTACGTCATAGTGTGGACGAGTGCTATAACCTCAACGGTATACTACGTTGAGCACTAGTCAGTTCCTAGATCTTGATGTTTTCCTCCGTCAAAGTGTGGACGAGCTCTCTAATTTCAACGGTATACTACGTTGAAGACCAGACAGTTCCTAGATCTTGATGAAGATGTTTCCCTACGTCATAGTGTGGACGAGTGCTATAACCTCAACGGCATACTATGTTAAGCACTAGTCAGTTCCTAGATATTGATGTTTTCCTCCGTCATAGTATGGACGAGTTCTCTAATTTCAACGGTATACTACGTTGAAGACTAGACAGTTCCTAGATCTTGATGAAGATGTTCCCCCCCCCCCCCCCCAATTGAATTATGGACAGGTTCTTAAGACTCAGCCGAGGCATTCTCTCAGTTGAAGTACAGGCAAGTTCCTAAATCTCAACAAAAGTTAGGCTTCCTCAGCGGAATCTTCTACAATAACAGGTGTACAAATTCTCGCTAAGGAATCTCTTATGCGATCGACACTCCGGCAGATGGCGTCTGTAAGCCCATCCTCCTATCAACAATCTCCAAATGGAATCTGTAAGCCCATTCCCGACATCACCAGGCTGATACCACTTCATGCGAGTGCAAATTTCTGGGCACTCTAGTATTCAATCATCTTCCACCTTCGAATCATGAAAGGCCCGAAAGCCAATCTATATCCTCATGTTTAAGAAGATTGAACAGGGGCATTTGTTATACCCCAAAATTTTCCCTCCCATATTTCTCAAAACATTTCAAGAAAGATTCACAAATCCAACCCGGCGTGTCATATTCAGGTGTTCTTTCGCCAAGATATCTATGATAATGTATTCTCAAATTCAGGTTCGGCTCAAGAGTCAATTCTTTAAAGAAGGTATCCGAATGTGTGAGTTTTCTCGAAGAAATATGGTGAAAAAGTGTACTGAAAGTGCAGTTTTTCCGCGCTAAAAAATTCATAACTTGAAGATCGTGACTTTTTTTGAACCCGTTCAGGTGGCCAAAATTCCGTCTTGACATTATCTACGTTTTTATCTCTCACGGCTGGAAGCCAATTTCGATCAGAAGGTCTTCAAAAATGTGGATTTATCAAGTATTTTCGTATAGAAAATTTGTGACAGAAGTTTATTTACGTCAAGTTCAGAAAATCATAACTTGGTCGATTTTCATCGTATTGAACTGGTTCCGGCGCCAAAATTTCACAAATTGAGTTGGATACATTTTCGCAGAAGGTATTGAGTTCGAACGGTATTTAAAAGGTCTTAGTTTTTTGCTCAGAGCACGTGTGACGCACCCAAAATCCTGAATGCTGAATATTATTTCATCTGGGCCGAAACTTCGAAAATTCATAACTTGGTCAATTTTTATCGGATTGGGCTCATATTTTTACACAAGGTCACTGACTCAGATATCTACAACTTTGCCTCAAAAGTCGAGACCGGATTATGCTCCTATCAATACCAGTTTTTTATTGAAGAACGTGTCAGAGTCGACACTGGAGCCCAAAATAAGTTTGTTTGAGCTGAAACTTCAAAAACTCATAACTAATTCACCATTTATCCGATTGAGCCGATTTTCGGACAGGAGTCAGTTCTCGATGTCGGCTATATTTTGTTTTCAAATTTCAACTTCAAAAATTATACTTAAGCCCCTGCGATTTAGCCTGGAACATGACGAACTCAAGTGAATATTGGAGGCCCAATTGCACATTCAAAGCCCATTTTCGTTACTCTAATTTCCATTATATAATCACATTCTTTTCACACAAACCGAAGAGAGAGAAAAAAACCTTGCCACAACGCTGTCAAAATATCAAATTCTTTCAAGAACCCTAAAACCTTGAAATCCTTATTACAAATCTCTCTCTCACTACAAACAATCCATCCCGGTTACAAACTAACATCTCACTACAAACAAGTCATCCCGGTTACAAACTAACATCTCACTACTTCTCCAGTAAGGGTAAGGCTGGCTTGGTCTCCATGATCAAAAGGCATAAAAGCATTCATATCACTACTTCTCCAAGGGTAAGGCTGATTTGATCTCCATGATCAAAAGGGTATAATCATTCATACATGCCATATTGGGCCTAAACATTAAATTTCTTCTTATATTGACTTTATTTGTATTTTATGATATATAGTAATTTATTTAATGTGTTCATGAGATTCAACACTGCAGATTTAGACAGGATCCCATGCAGGTTCATTAAGGAACGTTGAGGCCAAAACACAAATGGCCAAAAGCCAAAACACAAATGACCAAAACAGAATAATTTACACATGACACCAATACATGGCAAGGCAGACATCCTGAGAAGGTTAAGGAACGTTGAGGCCAGAACACAAATGGCCAAAAGTTAAAACACAAATGGCCAAAACAAAACAGTTTACCCATGACGCCAACAGCTGTTTCACCCCTCCAATCAGGCCCGTATACTCCTAAACTCTCTCTATATTTTTATTATTTTCCTTTAATTAATTAATTATTATTCTTTTTATTAATCACTAACCAATTAATCATTTTTCTTAATAAAATCAAAAACAAAAAAATATATTTTATTTATTAAAATTAAATTCAACACTTTATTTTTGTAAATAAATATTAATTCAATTAATTTAGTTTAATTAGGAAATAACTTTAATATTTTTGTAATAATTAAAATTAATTTAGATAATTAGGTTTTTATTAGCTTTGATTAATTTATTTTATTTCTTTAAATACTCAAAAATCCAAAAATATTTTAATTAATTAATTAGTTTACTAATTTAATTATTAACTTAGATCTAACTTCTTTTTAATCCAAAAATAAACAAAAAATGCTTTCTTTCAAAAAAAAGGGTCAAAACCCTAAAAAAATACGCTTGATTTAATTTTCCGCACGCGATCTATTTTACCATATTGATGTAACTGTTTTCCGGAATGTAATAGTTAAATTAGGACTTTGATTTATTTATCGCTTTATTTTACTTTCCGCAATTTAAATTTAAGGGTTGTTTTTGGCGATGTAAATACCCGACGCCTTGTAATAGTTTAGATTTAATTTCCGCAATTTAAATTCCGCAACTATTAACTGTTAGATGTTTGATAAATAGGGAATGCATGACAAGATCAAATCTTTAACCTAAAATCAACTTAGCTCACCCATGAAATGTACAGATAAAATTAACCGAAATAACACACTCGCACATGCGCACTCTTAGGGTACACCTCACTTGGTTGCCTCAAATGTGGTCATTGAGTATAGGAAGTTTTAGAGGTCTCCCTCTTGTCCAAAGATCATAGTTGCCTCGAAACGGTTGCCTCGGATGAAATGATCTAAGACATTAGGGTTACCGCTAAGGCGTCCTAACATTACTTTAGTGGCCATACGTCCCTTAATCGAATTGACCCGAAAACTCCAACGACGGTGCTACCTACTCATCAATAGTGGGCTAGCATTGTCTAAAGGACATTTGTACAGATTAATTCCTTTTTCGAGTAGGTAGATGGTTCTTAAATACTTGCTCCTTTTAAAACAAAACAAAACTTTTCTCACTTACACTCCTTTCAAACGAAAACTCTTTTCAAACCCACAAATACAAAGAAAAGCAAACTTTTGGAAACACAATGAGCAAGTACCTAAGAGCCCGTGGATAACCACGGACAGAAAGGGTGCTAACACCTTCCCTTTCTATAATCTACCTCCCGAACCCGAGAAACATCTCGAAAAAGGAATTTTTCTATGCTTTTTTCCTTTCCTTGTTGGATAAAATAAAAGACGGTGGCGACTCTTGCTTACCGCGACATTTTGCAAAAACAAACGCAAAGCGCGAACCAGCATTCCAAAAACAGTCAGTTCTCATTCCCACCGATCACAGAGTACTTACAAGAACCTCTAAATATGATGCCACCAATTGAAGGAAGACCTTTAATCATATCCCTAACAGCACTAGAGAATTCAATGGGGTGTGTATTGGGGCAGCATGACGAGTCTGGTCAAAAAGAGCATGCAATATACTACCTTAGAAAAAAGTTTACCAACTTTGAAATAAGATATTTGTTGTTCGAGGAAACTTGATACGCTTTGGCATGGGCAACTCGCCGACTAAGACAGTATATGTTAACCCATAATACTTTATTGATCTCTAAAATGGATCCCATCAAGTACATATTCGAGAAGCCAACTCTCTCCGGAAGAATAGCCCGATGGAAAATAGTCTTAATAGAATACAACATTCAGTACACCACTCAAAAGGCAATCAAGGGAAGTGTACTGGTAGATCATTTGGCACATCAAGCTGTAGACGACTATTGTGACACCCCAAATTAATTCAATTGTTAAATAATTAGGAATTTAATTATTAAATTAATTAAAGGCTTAATTAATAATATTTTGGATTAAATGGATGAATTAATTATGGAATTAAAAAGGAAGACCGGGGGGTGTAAGGTTGAATTAGAGGTGTGTGAAGTAAAAAGCTCTACTAAATAATGACTAATTTATTTCTATTATTTGGCAAATAATAAAAGGAATATAAAAAGAAGGATAAAAAGGAAAAGAAAGAAAAAGAGGTTATTTGGAAAGAAGTCATTGTACGTGAAACTGGAGAAGAGAAGAGAAGAGAGGAAAAAGCCAAACGCCGTGAATTCGAAGGATCATCGCGAGGTAAGGGGTGATTTCAATTATTTAATATGCCTTATAGATTTTGAAATCAATAGAATTGATTAAGCATGTTAGGAATCTCAATTTTTGGAATTCTAGGTTTGTGGGATTATCCCTAATTGTGTCAGAGTATAGGAATTGGAACCATTAATGTGATGAATAATTAATAGGAGTGATGGAAACATGATTTATGATGTTGTATTGATGTGTATTGGTTGCATTTTGGTGTTCCAAATGTTATAATTCATATGGGTATGAATTGGATGGGATTGGAATGAATAATGCTGTCAAAATAGCAAATTTTGACTCTGCAGGTCGTGGGAACCGGTTCCCAGTGGGGAGGAACCGGGTTCCACTGTGTGAACGTACAAAAACTTGCAAAATTGGTCTCAGGAACCCGTTCCTGTATAGGTAGGAACCGGGTTCCAGTACATTTTCCAGAAACGTAACTTTTTGAAAAATATTAAACTTTGAAAATTCATAACTTTCAAACCGTAGGTCCGATTTGAGTGCCGTTTTCGGCAGTATTTCCTAAATTTAAAATTCTACCTTATAAAATAATAAAAATATTATTTTATGAAAATTATTTTAAAAAGAGTCGAATTCCCGATTTTTGTAAACTTTGGTATTTTGAGAATGATGTAGAATTGTTTGTAAGTTGTTCTGATTTGGTGAATGAGAACTGATACTTATGTGTTGTGCCTGCTATCCATTATGATTGAGATGTGATCTTGTGATATATTGGTTTTGGCATTATTTGGAATTATGTTGTGATCATATTCCGTTGATTTGATGTTGACTTTCCGATTATGCAGTTTGTTATTATGTGCATATTTGGTGTATATGCAATGGTGTATCCATGATAATTGATTGTATCAGGTCCTTGTGGATGAAGTGCATGTTTATGTTGTTTGATGTGTGTATGATAAATAATGATATCATGTTTCTTTTGGTTTTGGTTCAGTTATGATAAATTGATGTATTTCATAGACTGATTTGATGTTGCATGCTGGTGATGTGCATGCATATGCATTGTTTTGGTGAAGTTAATTCCCATTGTGTGGAATTTGACTTGTATTGCCGTTAACCGATACCCGGGTGATGATGGGTGGTTAGGCTGGATTTGTGTCCGGTGTTTATGGACGAATCGATGGATTGCTGTATCTGATTGATGATGGATCAGTTGGATTCGTGTCCGGTGTTTATGGACGAATCGATGGATTGCTGTATCCGATTGATGATGGATCAGCTGGATTCGTGTCCGGTGTTTATGGACGAATCGATGGATTGCTGTATCCGTTTGATGATGGATCAATTGGATTCGTGTCCGGTGTTTATGGATGAATCGATGGTTGCTGTATCCGGTTGATGATGGATCAGTGTTGGGTGACTTGGTCACGTGTTGGTACCACATGCATTGTGTCTGCATTTGTGTTTGCATGGAATTGTAACATGTTAGGATGTCTTATAGTGTTACAATTCTATGGTTGATATTTGATTTGTGCATAATGACTTGTATGATTGGAACTGTGTGTTGAATCTGAATTTATGCTAAAATGGGTGAAATAATATGCTTGTGATATAATGTTGATTGAGAAGCTTATAATGCATGTTAATTATGAGAAATCTCACCCTTACTTTAATGATTTCAGATTAAAGTTAGCAGCTCAGGAGTTGGTGAGGATGGCTCTAGAGCTATGTTACTTTAAGTCCGCGTGTCAGTGTCGTGCTCTGATAGGTTGTAACACTGGGGGAAACGTTTGAATGATGAGTTTTATTTTCTACTCTATTGTTTAATTTATGTTGGGAATACTTATGAAGTGAAGTTATTCCGGTTTTGAGATATTTCCGCTGTGTAGAACATGATGTTGATTTACATATTTATCTTAATAATTCCTTCAGTAAAGCATGACAACTGTAGATTTGAG
Source organism: Vicia faba (assembly GCA_948472305.1). Taxonomy (NCBI): domain Eukaryota; kingdom Viridiplantae; phylum Streptophyta; class Magnoliopsida; order Fabales; family Fabaceae; genus Vicia; species Vicia faba. The sequence goes on along the minus strand of OX451741.1, from coordinate 33,989,547 downwards.
GTTTTTATATTTAACTTGAGTTGTGACATCCCTGTTTTCCATGTCACTCTGATTTAATTAATATATTCGCGGGTTATTTAGAAGGGGTGTTACAATAGTGGTATCAGAGCAGGTCGGTCAATCCGCCAGGTTATTTATGTGTTTACTCCCTTTTGGTATGCGACATGTGTGTGAAACACTGTCGGTACTTGATTGTTTCCTTTTCGTTGTCTGCAGAGGTACATGTGAAATAAGTGGGGGAGAAGTTTCTTCTCTGAAGTTTTGTGCAAGAGGTTGGTTCAGTATACCGCCGATTGTAAGATGTAAGTATTGCCGAGCAGTTGATGCTTCTAGCATGGTTATGTTTAAGTAGCTTGAAGGGTAAGATTGAAGATGCTGTTGTGGTTTGGTAACGATGGTTGATGCCACCTCATGATTGTTGACTATCTATTGACAAATTGAGGAACTGATCACCCTTAATCTCTTGTTGATGGTAGTCGGGATCGCGTTGGATGGGATGTACTTATTGTGCCAGCTTTACAGTGTGTGAAATTAGTTGAGTCGGCAAGAAGAGAAGCGTTATGGTTTGCGTAACGAGACTTTAGATCTTGGCGAGAGCAAGATAAAGGCATGTGACCTATTGGATGTAATTTTTTTATGAAGTGTTCCGTGATGAAGTAAGTGGAACGGTGTGAGAGTGTAAGGTGAAGTCTTAATGGGTTTTGTTACTAGAACTAGTTTGAATTCGAGGATGCCTATAAGAGGTTTGATTCTAGATTGATAAAGTTGAAGAGTCAACTTGAGGATTTGTTTGAGAAGAAGTTTATTCGTCCGAGTGTTTCGCCGTGGGGTGCTCCGGTGTCGTTGGTTAAGAAGAAAGAAGGTTCAATGAGATTATGTGTTGATTACAGACAGCTGAATAAAGTTACAATCAAGAACTGGTATCCTTTGCCGAGGATCGATGATTTGATGGATCAACTAGTTGGAGCTTGTGTATTTAGTAAGATTGAGCTGAGATCTGGATATCATCATATTCGTGTGAAGTCGGAAGATATTCAGAAAACTGCATTTAGAACGAGGTGTGGACATTACGAGTATTCTGTTATGCCGTTTGGAGTTACTAATGCACCTGGTGTTTTCATGGAGTATATGAACAGTATATTTCATCCGTATCTTGATAAGTTTGTGGTGGTGTTCATTGATGATATTCTAATTTATTCGAAGAGCGATGAAGAGCATGCAGAACATCTCAGAGTTGTGTTGGAATTGTTGAAAGAGAAGAAGCCTTATGCGAAGTTGTCCAAGTGTGAATTCTGGTTAAGTGAAGTAAGTTTTCTTGGCCATGTAATTTCCAAGAATGGAATTGCTGTGGATCCTACGAAGGTAGAAGCAGTATCTCAGTGGGAAGCGCCGAAGAATGCTTCTGAGATCCGTAGTTTTCTGGGTCTTGCAGGTTATTACAGGAAGTTTATAGAAGGATTTTCCAAATTAGCGTTACCGTTGACAAAGTTGACCAGGAATGGTCAGATGTTTGTTTGGGATGTTGAATGTGAGAAAGGATTTCAAGAGCTGAAGAGGAGGTTGACAAGTGCTCCGATCTTGATTTTTCCAAATCCGACTAAGTCTTTTGTTGTGTATTGTGACGCATCATTAATGGGATTAGGTGGTGTGTTGATGCAAGATAAGCAGGTGGTGGCTTATGCTTCGAGACAATTGAAAGTACATGAAAGGAATTATCCGACTCATGATTTGGAGTTGGCAGCTGTTGTGTTTGTTTTAAAGTTGTGGAGGCATTATTTATATGATCCTCGGTTTGAGGTGTTCAGTGATCACAAAAGTCTGAGGTATCTCTTTGATCAGAGAGAGTTGAATATGAGGCAGAGGAGATGGTTAGAATTTCTAAAGGATTATGATTTCGGTTTGAATTACCATCCTGGTAAGGCAAACGTTGTTGCGGATGCCTTGAGTAGGAAGTCCTTGCATATGTCGATGTTAATGGTCCGTGAGTTAGATTTGGTTGAGCAGTTCAGAGATTTAAGTTTGGTATGTGAAACTACTCCGAATAGTGTGAAATTGGGCATGTTGAAACTGACTAGTGGTATTCTGGAAGAAATTCGGAATGGACAGAAGTCCGATGTTGGGTTAGTTGATAAATTGACATTGATCAACCAAGGTCAAGGAGGCGAATTCCGGATTGATGAGAATGGTGTTATGAGATTTGGTAATAGGGTGTGTGTTCCGGATGTTGCAGAGATTAGGAAGAGTATTTTGGAAGAAGGACATCGTAGTGGATTGAGTATTCATCCTGGTGCTACTAAAATGTACCATGATTTGAAGAAGTTGTTTTGGTGGCCGGGAATGAAAAAGGATATTGCTGAGTTTGTGTATGCTTGTTTGGTTTGTCAGAAGTCGAAGATTGAGCATCAGAAACCATCAGGATTGATGGAACCGTTGTTTGTTCTGGAATGGAAATGGGATGGAATCTCTATGGATTTTGTGTCTGGTTTTCCAAGGACATCGAAGAATTGTGATTCTATCTGGGTTATTGTTGATCGGTTGATGAAATCTGCTCACTTTATTCCGATAAGAATGGATTATCCGATGAAAAGGTTGGCAGAATTGTATGTTGAGAAGATTATGAGTTTGCACGGTATTCCTTCTAGTATTGTGTCGGATCGAGATCCGAGGTTTACATATAAATTCTGGACGGGATTGCAAGAAGCTTTGGGTACTAAGTTGCGTTTGAGTTCCGCTTATCATCCACAGACAGATGGTCAGACGGAGAGAACGATTCAGTCGTTGGAAGATTTGGTAAGAGCTTGTGTGTTGGAGAAAGGTGGAGCTTGGGATAGTTATCTACCATTGATTGAGTTTACCTACAACAATGGTTTTCATTCGAGCATTGATATGACTCTGTTTGAGGCATTGTATGGTAGGAGGTGTCGGACACCGTTGTGTTGGTATGAATCTGGAGAGAGTGTTGTGATTGGACCGGAAATTGTCCAACAGACTTCAGAAAAGATTAAGATGATTCAGGAGAAGATGAGGACTTCTCAGAGTCGTCAGAAAAGTTATCACGATAAGAGGAGGAAAGATCTTGAGTTTAGCGAAGGAGAACATGTTTTCATGCGAGTTACTTCGATGACTGGTATTGGTCGAGCTTTGAAGTCAAAGAAGTTGACTCCATGTTTTATTGGTCTGTTTCAGATTACCAAGAGAGTTGGGAAAGTTGCTTATCAGATTGCTTTTCCGTCGTCACTTGCAAATTTGCATGATGTTTTTCATGTATCCCAGCTAAGGAAGTACATTGCTGATCCGTCTCATGAGATTCGGGTAGACGATATACAGGTACGAGAGAATTTGACTGTGGAAGCGGTACCTGCGAGAATTGAGGATCGGAAGTTGAAACAGTTGCGAGGCAAGGAGATCGTGTTGGTAAGAGTGGCTTGGGGAGGACCAGCAGATGGAAATGTCACTTGGTAGCTGGAGAGCCAGATGAAGGACTCGCATCCCGAACTGTTCGTCTAAGGTATGTTTTCGAGGACGAAAACTCTTTTAGTTGGGGATAGTTGTGACACCCCAAATTAATTCAATTGTTAAATAATTAGGAATTTAATTATTAAATTAATTAAAGGCTTAATTAATAATATTTTGGATTAAATGGATGAATTAATTATGGAATTAAAAAGGAACACCGGGGGGTGTAAGGTTGAATTAGAGGTGTGTGAAGTAAAAAACTCTACTAAATAATGACTACTTTATTTCTATTATTTGGAAAATAATAAAAGGAATATAAAAAGAAGGATAAAAAGGAAAAGAAAGAAAAAGAGGTTATTTGGAAAGAAGTCATTGTACGTGAAACTGGAGAAGAGAAGAGAAGAGAGGAAAAAGTCAAACGCTGTGAATTCGAAGGATCATCGCGAGGTAAGGGGTGATTTCAATTATTTAATATCCCTTATAGATTTTGAGATCAATAGAATTGATTAAGCATGTTAGGAATCTCAATTTTTGGAATTCTAGGTTTGTGGGATTATCCCTAATTGTGTCAGAGTATAGGAATTGGAACCATTAATGTGATGAATAATTAATAGGAGTGATGGAAACATGATTTATGATGTTGTATTGATGTGTATTGGTTTCATTTTGGTGTTCCAAATGTTATAATTCGTATGGGTATGAATTGGATGGGATTGGAATGAATAATGCTGTCAAAATAGCAGATTTTGACTCTGCAGGTCGTGGGAACCGGTTCCCAATGGGGAGGAACCAGGTTCCACTGTGTGAACGTACAAAAACTTACAAAATTGGTCTCAGGAACCGGTTCCTATATAGGTAGGAACCGGGTTCCAGTACATTTTCCAGAAACGTAACTTTTTGAAAAATATTAAACTTTCAAAATTCATAACTTTCAAACCGTAAGTCTGATTTGAGTGCCGTTTTCGGAAGTATTTCTTCAAAATTTAAAATGCTATCTTATAAAATAAGAAAAATATTATTTTATGAAAATTATTTTAAAAAGAGTCGAATTCCCGATTTTTGTAAACTTTGGTATTTTGAGAATGATGTAGAATTGTTTGTAAGTTGTTCTGATTTGGTGAATGAGAACTGATACTTATGTGTTGTGCCTACTATCCATTATGCTTGAGATGTGATCATGTGATATATTGGTTTTGAAATTATTTGGAATTATGTTGTGATCATATTCCGTTGATTTGATGTTAACTTTCCGATTATGCGGTTTGTTATTATGTGCATATTTGGTGTATATGCAATGGTGTATCCATGATAATTGATTGTATCAGGTCCTTGTGGATGAAGTGCATGTTTATGCTGTTCGATGTGTGTATGATAAATAATGATATCATGTTTCTTTTGGTTTTGGTTCAGTTATGATAAATTGATGTATTTCATATACTGGTTTGATGTTGCATGCTGGTGATGTGCATGCATATGAATTGTTTTGGTGAAGTTAATTCCCATTGTGTGGAATTTGACTTGTATTGCCGTTAACCGATACTCGGGTGATGATGGGTGGTTAGGCTGGATTCGTGTCCAGTGTTTATGGACGAATCAATGGATTGCTGTATCTGATTGATGATGGATCAGTTGGATTCGTTTCCGGTGTTTATGGACGAATCGATGGATTGTTGTATCCGATTGATGATGGATAAGCTGGATTCGTGTCCAGTGTCTATGGACGAATCGATGGATTTCTGTATCCGGTTGATGATGGATCAGTTGGATTCATGTCCGGTGTTTATGGACGAATCGATGGTTGCTGTATCCGGTTGATGATGGATCAGTGTTGGGTGACTTGGTCACGTGTTGGTACCACATGCATTGTGTCTGCATTTGTGTTTGTATGGAATTGTAACATGTTAGGATGTCTTCCAGTGTTACAATTCTTTGGTTGATTGTTGATTTGTGCATAATGACTTGTATGATTGGAACTGTGTGTTGAATCTGAATTTATGCTAAAATGGGTGAAATAATATGCTTGTGATATAATGTTGATTGAGAAGCTTATAATGCATGTTAATTATGAGAAATCTCACCCTTACTTTAATGATTTCAGATTAAAGTTAGAAGCTCAGGAGTTGGTGAGGATGGCTCTAGAGCTATGTTACTTTAAGTCCGCATGTCAGTGTCGTGCTCTGATAGGTTGTAACACTGGGGGAAACATTTGAATGATTAGTTTTATTTTATACTCTATTGTTTAATTTATGTTGGGAATACTTATGAAGTGAAGTTATTCCGGTTTTGAGATATTTCCGTTGTGTAGAACATGATGTTGATTTGCATATTTATCTTAATGATTCCTTCAGTAAAGCATGACAACTGTAGATTTGAGGTTTTTATATTTAACTTGAGTTGTGACATCCCTGTTTTCCATGTTACTCTGATTTAATTAATATATTTGCAGGTTATTTAGAAGGCGTGTTACAACTATCAGTCTATGAATTTCGAATTCCCAGACAAGAACATTATGCTAGTTACAAATTATGAAGAACCTAGACCATGTGAAGGACCTGAGCCAGGATCCTGAAGGACTATGGTTTTTGACGAAGCTTCCAATGAACTTGGAAACAAAATTCGTGTTGTAATTATCTCTCCTCGGGGGGTGCCATACTGTAATACGGTGGGAGAACTGACTTTTTGTATTTGCGTTTTATCACAAATGTTGCGGATAGCAAGAGTCAGAGTCGAATTTTCTTTTATCCAATAAAGGAAAGGGTGAAAAGAACATGAAATAACTTTTGAGAATTTTCTGAGTAAGGGGGGTAGGTTATGAAAAGGGAAGGTGTTAGCACCCTTTTCATCTGTAGTTTTCTATGGGCTTTTAATCGCTAGCTCACTTTTTGAAATGCCTTGTGCTTGTGCATATTTGAAAATATTTTGAAAATGCCTAAGTCCATAAATTTTGTAATGATTCTCGTGTCGTTGAGAATGTATATAAAATGTTTGTTTTAAAAATATTTCAGAAAAGTATGTTGTGTGAAAATATGTTTTGTTTTGAAAAGTTTGTGAGAAAGCGACTACGAGCGTTCTACCTAGTCAAAGAAGTCTTTTTTCTTTTCCTCCTCCTTTAGATAGTTCTACTCTATCATTAGTTAGTAGGAAGCCCTATCATTGGATGTGAGGGACAGGCGTGGGTCATCGTACAGTTATAGAAAGCAACTTGTAGGATGCTTTATCAATTATCGTAAGGGACTAAGATTGTTTACCGACGAAGGCAACATCGAAGGGTCATCGAGGGACTACGATCTTTTTTAATTGAGGGTCTTTGCTAAAGCATCTTACGTTCGAGGGACATGTCTGGTTTAATCCGAGGTAACAAGTGAGGGTCACCCTAGAGGTGCATGTGTGCGAAGTGTTTTGATTTCAAGTATTTGTCTTGAGATTATATTTTCTAATGTTTGTTCTTTATCTTGCCATACAATCCTATTAAACTAACAGCAATAAGGAAAGCAGTAAATTGCAGAAATTAAATGTCTTATGCTATTACAATGCTTCGGGAATGGGGATACAAATTTATGAATGAGGAGGAAAAGTAAAGTAAACCTAATTATCTATTGCAGACCGTTAGCAGTTACAATATTGGAAAATACTAATGCGGAAATAAAGTGCGCGAAGGTGGTGAAAAGGGGAAAGATGTTTAAGAAACCCTAAAATATTTCTAAGTGTTTAAGAAAATATTTTGTTTGTTTTTGTTTAGAAAAATATTTGATAGTGTAAAATAATAACAAAACCTAATTCTAATTATTTTACAAATTAATTAATAGAATAAAAAAAGTGATTAAATTAAATTAATTTTTATTTATGAAAATTAATTAATTAATTAAAACCTAAATCTAAATTTTTTGTGATTTTATTATTTTTTTCTGATTAAATAAAAATGATTTAGAAAAGAAAAAGTTAATTAAAAATAAAAAAAGAAGTAAAACGGGCCTGGGTGTAAACAAGTAATAATAGGGGTGAGAAGAATTAAAAATGTTAGGCCCAAAACAAAGGAGCCCAGACGCCTGTTTGAGATCCAGTGGGGATAGCTTTCATAAGGTGTATCATGGGACATGCGTTTGGTGCGTTGGATCTGTCCTTGATGAAATCTGATGGTCAAAGACTCGGGATGTATGGTGTGCGTGTTGGACTTATTTACACAATCTCTAATGAAAAAATATGTGAAAAACAAAAGGGAGGGGTACCACTGGGGCTCGAACCCAGGTCCCTCTAGTATATGCACACTTGTTTTACCACTGGGGTGGCTATTTCATCTGGTTATGATACGCCCCCAGCAAATATATTATAAAACAAGTTTAGAATTTTGAAATTGCCATCTTCTTCTTCCTGGCACGCACTAACAGACAACAACACCATTGTTGAATTCCTAAAACTCTCATTTCTCATCCATTTTAAAAACTTCCAAAACCAAACTTTCTTGATTTTAAATCATGAATTCAACCATATAAGTTTTGAAATCTATAAGTTAAAGACTGAAACAAATTATGCTTGTGCCAAATAAACACTAATGAAATTCAGTTCTATAATTCTCATCATACAGTCAATAAAAAATAAATTTAAAGGCATGGTTAGCTCTTTTGACATGATATCTACATTTTATCTTTTGAAATTGAAAGCAAATGATGCGTGTATATTGAGTTTTGAAATTTGAGAAAACTTACTTCTTGAAGCAAAACTCAGAACTCGCTCCACCACTCTCAGAGAATGTAATGGTACCAAAAGCTTCCTTGAACTCCCAGGAAGCTAATGATATGCTCATATTGCCTTAGAACCTTTATAAAATTTCCAACCAAGTAAAGTTGCAAATGGTGAAAGTGAGGTTTGGATGATGATGATGGAGATGTTCCAGAAGTTGTTTAGGTGTTTGGACAACTTCTATATGATGTATCTAAATTGTTTGAATGATGAAAAAGGAAAACACACGAGTAGAATGAGAAATGGAAGTTTGAGGATTGAAGAACTTTGTACAATGGTGTTTTAGTGCAAATTATGGTGTGAGAGAGTTTGAGAGGGTTTGAGGGCTTCTCCATCCATGCATTGGCTTGCAAATGATCTCTCTATTTATAGGCAAGAGGTTTGGGAGGTTGAAATAACCAGATTTGTAAGATAGCAAGTTATGGTTTGGTTGAAAGTGAAAGATCAAGTTGGATAAGTTTCCATGGTTTGAATGCTCAAGTACAAGCATGTTTTGAAGTTTTTGGGTGCAGAGGGTTTGCTTCACGATTTTGAGATTGCTTGTACTCAGATGAAACAAGTTAGGGAGCTCAAGAAGTTGACTTTGTGATTAAAGCTTGCTTTTTCGAAATGGAAGTGTTAACTTTGTGCCAAAAAAGGAATGATGCATTGGATAAGGCTTGGATAAATTGGATAATAGCCATAAAGCAAGTGTAATCAACTAATTATGGAAATATTTAGGAGCTTAGAGGCCTGCAAAGTGAGATTACAAGGAATGGCTATGAGATTTAGTTACGAGTTCATCACAAAAATGACCTATAACTCAAGAATGAAATGCCATCTTCATTTATTCGAATATCCTAGCTCAAGTATGATCTTTTCACGCTCTTGGATATTTTGGAAAGCTTGAAACATGATATTCAACTTTCATGTTTACCATTTTGGCTAAATCAAATGGGAACTTGGTGAAAATTTTCCAAGAAGTTGAGATAAAAAAACTGACCAAAACTTGTTGAAATTTTTTCTAAGTGTTAGATAAAAAATATCAAAACTTCATGGGCTCATATCTCTTAAATTAAGCATTTTTTGAGGATCATCTAACATTAACAAAGTTGTAGAATTCATTAATCCCTACAACTTTCATGTTTACATTTTTCCTCGAATCAACTTGGATCTTAGTGAAAAATGGCCATGAAGTAATGACTTTGTTAAGAACAAAGTACTTAGAATTTTTTCTAAGTGTTAGAAAATTTTCCAACTTTTGACTTTTGTTGACTTTTTTTTTATTCTTGTTGATCAAGTATGATAGTTTTGAATGCTTTGATGATTCTTGATTTTTGAATTCCAATGCTGACCAAAATGTCAAAGTTTGACTTTTGTATGACTGCTGACTTTTTATCAATTGATTCAATTCTTCAACTATCAATCACTTGTATCTTTGGAAGTGTCTTGAGCCATGTAATTAGGTAAATATGTTGTATTTGAGCCCTCGAGATCATGCTTTAAGCCATTAGGTCATGCACTAGGACAAAAGTCAATGATCAGTCATCTTCAATCAAAACCCTAATTTTGGCAATTTTTGACCTTTTACTATTTGAGAGCTTTCCTTGAAGAGTCATGATCAACACTTGATAAAATGATGAATATCACTTCAAAATGTTGATTTTGGCAAACAATCTTGATGTTTGACTGAATGTTGACCATAATTGACTTTTTACCCAATATAGTTGATTTTCAATCATCTGAGCAATTGGTTGAGCAAACTTGTGATGTAAGACTTGAAACTTGACATAAGAATTATTGAGGACCTATGATGACGCATGAAAGTAATTTGAGACCCTTGCAACCAAATCTTCTCTGAGAAGCACCAAACCCTAATTGAACACCCTTGTTTAGGAGGAGGTTTGACCAGTCAACTCTTGAGTGGCTTTGAGTATTTGAGATCTTGGCGAGCATGTTTTTAAAGAAAATGGTAGGGAAAATTTTGGGGTACAACAAATGACCCTGCTCGATCTTCTTAAACCTGAAGAGTTAGATTGGCATGTCCGCCATTCGTGACTCGAAGGTAGAAGATTATTTAACACTTAAGTGCCCAAAAATTTGCACTCGCCTGTGCACGAAGTAACACTGTTGGTTGATTATATTGGGAATGGAGTTAAAGATGCCATTTGGAGAGGTAATGATTCATAGGAGATGGGCTTATAGATGCCATCCGAAGTAACTGTTGATAGAAATTAGACTAATTTTACGCTTGACTTCAACTGGAAGAAGTATCAGAATAAATGTATGCTCGATTTAATCGGAGCCCGAAAATGTCTACTGGAAGAAGTATTAGAATAAATATACGCTTGATTTAATCTGATCCAGAAAATGTCTACTGGAAGAAGTACAAAATAAATCTACAGTTGATTTAATCTGATCCAGAAGGTGTCTACGCCTGTCTTTAACTGGAAGAAGTATCAAAATAAATATACACTCGATTTAATCTGAGCCAGAAGAGGTCTTTCTGTCTTTAACTGGAAGAAGTATCAGAATAAATGTATGGTTGATTTAGTCTGAGCCAGAAAATGTCTACTGGAATAAGTATCAGAATAAATCTATGGTCAATTTAATCTAAGCCAGAAGATGTCTACCCTGTCTTTAACTGGAAGAAGTATCAGAATAAATTTACACTCAATTTAATCTAAGCTAGAAGAGGTCTTTTTGTCTTTAACTAGAAGAAGTATCAGAATAAATCTATGGTTGATTTAATCTGAGCCAGAAAATCTCTACTGGAAGAAGTATTAGAATAAATCTATGGTCGATTTAATCTGAGCCAGAAGATGTGTACGTCTGTCTTTAATTGGAAGAAGTATCGGAATAAATCTACACTTGATTTAATCTGAGCCAGAAGAGGTCTTTTTGTCTTTAATTGGAATAAGTATCAAATAAATCTATGGTTGATTTAATCTGAGCCAGAAAGTGTCTACTGGAAGAAGTATCAGAATAAATTTATGCTTGATTTAGTATGAGTCAGAAGATGTCTTTTTTTGAGAATGATCTTTTGAGGAAATTGCTGAAATAGCCCTTTGTTAGATGCAGCCTTTGAGAAGACTATTGGGTCATATAAGTAGTTGATGATGTTTGTCTATTAATTGATCTTTCCTGAAAAGGTAAATAGTTAGCTGTATGCAATATCATGATGTATGAAATGCATTGCGTGCGTAATAATGTTACCGGGAAAAAGATCATATTCTTCTATCCGCCAGAGAGATCTGCCAGGGAAATTGCGGGGAATGTATCTTTATTGAAGGTGAATTTGTGAAGATTATTCTATGGGGATAATCTCATGGAAGTGGCTCTGTGGAGATTTGTGGACAGCTTGGATCTCATCCCAACTCCTAGAGTCTTGAGTAAATGCTTATTCCTGTTCTTATGCATATATTAGTTAATAGTTAATCGTGTTCATATACATATGTTCATTCACTTTTAGTCATTGGACGTTTTTGCAAACAAAACAGAGAAAAAAAAGTTTGAATTTTAAGGTGTATTTGTATTGATAGTTTGCCCATAAACAAACGATTTTATACAAAGAGACATGAATCCTAGTAAAAGGAAATTGTCATGAAATGAAAAGAGTACAAAGTGAAAACAAAACATATAGCTATGTGGAAATGATCTCGTTGGGTTCCAACTCCGCTATTGCCCATACGCCTTCGAACATCTCATCCCTTGCTGTCGGAAAGAGTTGAATGAACTAATCTGTACCGTTTGAACTTTTGACTTTGGTAATAAAGCTTTCAATAAGTGATCCAATGGGACATAGTCGTACCTTTAATCGTTAATTTTTGCCCGGACCTCCCTTTCAGGTTTTAAGTCCACCAGGATACCCTTTTTTGCCCAAGCCGCCTTTTTAGGTTTTCGACTTACCAAGTGTACAATCTTTTATATATATCCCTAATTTTTGCCTGAACCCTTTTGGTTCACTAGGATGCCCTTATTTTTGCCTAGGTCGGTCAACCTAGTGGGTCATTTTCATGCATAGTATCTTTTGACTATGTCCATGTTCATAGGATGCAGGAAATATTCACCGTCCATGGTGGTTAGTATCATAGCACCGCCCGAAAATACTTGTTTGACAACAAATGACCCTTCGTAGGTGGGAGTCCATTTTCCCATGGGATCATCTTACGGTAGAATGATGCGTTTATTACTAAGTGTTGGATAACAATGTCATGATTTCATGGGCTCATATCTTCAAATCTAAGCATTTTTTGGACATCAACCCTCCAATACAAAGCTGTAGCATTCATCAAGATCTACAACTTTCATGTTGAAAGTTTTATTTGAATCATCTTGCATCTTGGTGAAAGAATGTCATGAAGTAATGAAATCATCAAGGTTAAAGACACTTAGAAATTTTCTAAGTATTGAGAATCTTGACTTTTTGTTGATTCTCTTGACTTTATTAATTCTTGTTGACCAAGTATGATATTCTTGAATGTCTTGATGAATTTTGATTTTTGAAATTCAATGTTGACCAAAAAGTCAAAGTTTGACTTTTTTTGTGTATCAGTTGGCTTTTGTCAGTTAATCCAAATTTCAACTATCAAACCTTTGATCCCTAGAAGCGATTCAAGACATGAAATTAGGTCACCGTGTTGCATTTGAGTCCTTGAGATTATGCTTTAAGCCATTAGGTCATGTATTAGGTCAAAAGTTAATGATCTGTCAACTTCAGTCAAAACCCTAGTTTGTTGTCTCAATGTTTCAGAGGTGAAATATCTGATCAATTCTTGAGAATCCTTGAGCATTAGAGATTATTTGTAAGGAATTGTCTTGAGAAAAAAGAGGGAAAAGTTTGGGGTACAACAGTTGCCCTTGTTCAATCTTCTTAAACTTGAAGAGCTAGATTGGCTTATCCGCCATTCGTGACTTGAAGGTGGAAGGTGATTGAACACTTAAGTGCGCAGAAATTTGCACTCGTTTGTGCATGAAATAGAACTATTTGTTTATTACATCAGGAATGGGCTTAAAGATGCCATTTGGAGAGATGATGGAGAGTTGTCAGAGATAGGCTTATAGATGCCATCCAAAGGTAATTATTGATAGAAGTATCAGAATGATTCTATGCTTGACTGTATATGAAGAGTGCTTTCCAGAATGAACCTATGGGAAAGTTGTTTGATCTACAATCAGTTTGCTGGTAAACCCATCTTGTTTCGAGAATTCATACCAATGGTGATAAAGATAGTCACCCCGCCCTGTTTCGTGAATTGATCTTTAATCTGACCAAAGAGAAAGAAAGATAGTTTCCCCGTCCTATTTCCGGAGTTAATCTTTAATTTGTTCATATAGATAGTTGCCTCGTCCTATTTCAGGAATTGTTCTACAATCAGTTTGTTGGTAAACCTATCCTGTTTCGGGAGTTCATACCATTGGTGGTAAAGATAGTCGCCCTGTCCTATTTTTGGAATTGATCTTTAATCTGACCAAAGAGAAAGAAAAATAGTTTCCGCATCCCGTTTCGAGTGTTAATCTTTGATTTTTTTACGTAGATAGTCTTCCCGTCCTGTTTTGAGAATTGATCTACAATCAGTTGTTCACAGATGGTTGCCCTGTCTTATTTCAGGAATTAATCTGGAACTGTTTGAAAGTTATTGATGATATTCATCTATTGACTGATATTTCCTAAAAAGGTAAAGAGTTAGTTGTATGTAATATCATGATGTATGAAATGCATTGCGTAATGATCTTCTCAAAATAAATGAGATTGTGCTATATGTGTTTCGTATGCATATGCTATGATGTATGAACATGAAATGTTATTGAAGTGTATCTTTGTCTTGGAAAATAAATCCCTAACTACTGTTGGGAAGTTTTGGGAAGCTAAATCCTGGATTACTGCCGGAGACAAAGAATATGTGTATCGTCAACCTTGTTTAGAGTGCTTCCGCTGGGAATTCATGTTTGCTGTTTGAGGAAACTCTACAAGGAATGTTGATTTCTGCTTGGGGAGTAGAATTCAGGAACCTTAGTTGACCATTACTCTACTAGGGAATTTAATTCTTATATACCTTGATTGGGGATAAAAGATATGATTAAACTTCTGATTGTCTGGGGAGGATGAAGTTAACTGGTATCTGGTCAAATTCTAGGCTTTGCTGTAACTTTGTGGGGGTAGTATCATCTCTACTGGGGAAGAGGAGTTTCGTTAGTGATTTGTAGTAGTTTGAGGAAAAGACTCGTGCTGGGGAATTTGTAATTTGTTGGGGAAGTAAAGCCTGTTGAGGAAGGTATTCTGAAGATCTTACTGGGGAAATAAATTTATTTGGGAAAGAACTTTATGAAGTTTCTTCAGTTTTGGAAGTCCAAACTCGGCGGGGGAAGAGAATTTCCACAAATTGTACTGATTGAGACTACGTGGGGGGATTTAATGGGGAAGAGGTTATGCTTTTTTGTTTGTAAAACTAATTTGTCGGGGAGATCATGGGGATTACACCCTTATTTGTGAAGATTATCTGGTGACTTCACTAGGGAAACAAATTCTTCTAGAAGAGCTTTGCAAGGTTTCTTTTTCAGTTTTGGAAGGCCAAGCTCGGCTGGGGAAGAGAATTTCCAGAAGATATGCTGATTGGGATTTCGAAAGGAGATTGTGGAGAATGTATGAATTTACTCTGTGGGTATAATCTTATTGAAGTAACTCTGTGGGGATAATATAAATCCTTTTGTAAATGCTTATTACTATTCTTGTGCATATATTTGTTAACATTTAATCATGTTCATATGCATATGTTCATTCAATTTTCGTCATTAGACGTTTTTGCAATCAAAACAGAAAAACAAAAAGTTTGCACTTCAAAGTATATTTGTATTGATAATTTGCCTATAAACAGGCGTTTTTGTACAGAGAGATGGAAATCCTAGTAAGAGGAAGTCGTCGAAAAATGAAAAAAGAAGTTGATTGAATTGATCTCGTACCATTTGAACTTTTGACCTTGGTAATAAAGCTGACTGTTAGTGATCCGACGGGATATAGTCGTACGCTTTAATCCTTAACTTTTTCTTGGACCTCCCTTTTAGGTTTTCAGTCCACCAGGCTACCATTTTTTCCCAAGCCTCCCTTTCGGGTTTTCGACTTGTCGGTGTATAATTTTATGTATATATCCCTAACTTTTTCCCGAACCTTTTAGTTCACCGAGATGCCCTTAATTTTTCCTAGGTATGTCAACCTAGTGGTTCATTCTTTATGCATAGTATTTTTTGACTATGTCCATGTTCACAAGATGCAGGGAATCTCCGCCGTCTATAGTGGTTAGGATCATAGCACTGCCAGAGAATACTTTCTTGACAACAAACGACCCTTCGTAAGTGGGAGCCCATTTGCCCCTGGGATCTCCTTGTTGTAGAATGATGCACTTTATTACCAAGTCGCCAGTTTGATATACTCAATGTTTGATCTTCTTGTTGAATTCCTTGATCATAAGCTTTTGATACATCTGACCATGACAGGAAACAACCAGTCCCTTCTCATCAATCAAAATCAACTGATTCAATCTAGTGTGAATCCATTCGTCTTCGCTTAAGTTTGCTTCTTTCATAATCCTTAGAGAAGGAATCTGAACTTCGATAGGCAGGACAGTTCCATGCCATAGACTAAAGAGAAAGGGGTTTCCCCAATTGATGTTCGGGCCGAAGTACTGTAGCCATGAAGAGAAAATGGTAGCATCTCATGCCAATCTTTGTAGGTTACCACCATCTTTTGCATAATCTTCTTTATATTCTTGTTGGCGGCTTCCACTGCGCCATTCATCTTAGGCCTGTATGGAGAAGAATTATGATGCTTGATTTTGAACTGCATTCTTGATTATTGAGGTTGGTTTTGTTTTTAGTTATGATCCTTTCGAGGATGTCGTACCGACGGATGAGGTTATGCTTTATAAACCGGGCTATAACATTCTTGGTAATTGAGGAAAATGAAGCTGCTTCGACCCATTTGGTGAAGTAGTCAATGGAAAAAAGGATGAAACGATGTCCATTGGAGGTAATGGGCTTGATCTCTCCAATCATATCAATGCCCCACATTGCAAACAGCCACGGAGCAGTCGTGACATTCAAAGGAATTAGAGGCACATGAACCTTGTCGGCATAGATTTGACACTTATGGAATGTTCTCGAGTGATGGTGATAATCAGTTTCCATAGTCGACCAATAGTAACCAGCCCTCAGAATCTTCTTGGCCATAGTGTACCCACTAGAGTAAGTTCCGAAGATACCTTCATGCATGTCTTCCATGATCTTTTCTGCTTCTTTCTTGTCCATACAACAGAGCGTATTAGAATCATGGTTGTGTTTGTACAGGATCCCATTGCTTAGGAAGAATTTGGCTGAGAACCTTCACAGGAATTTCTTGTCGTTGATTGAAGCTCCCTCAGGGTAGTCTTGTGCTTCAAGGTACCTTTTCACTTCCTGTTACCAAGGCTTCTCCTCATCAGTGTCGATCTCATAATAGTGCACGGGTTCGTCAAATCTTTTGATAGTAATTATGGGAGCTTTATTGTCCCAATTGACCTTGAACATAGACGACATAGTTTCTAAGGCATCAACCAACTACTTTTCTTCCCTTGGGATATGCTCAAAGGTGATCTCTTTAAAGTATGGGATCAGGGTTAGCAAAATCTCTTTGTAAGGGATCAGATTTGGATGTTTGGTATCCCACTCTCCTTTAATTTGACTGATTACCAGGGACGAATCTCCATATACGCTTAAGAATTTGATTCTTAGGTCAACAACAACCTTTAGACCCACGATGCATGCTTCATACTCAGCCATGTTGTTGGTACAGTCGAAGCATAGTCTGGCAGTGAAGGGTGTACGACAACCTTCGAGAGAAATGATCACAACACCAACTTCGTTACCTAAAGCATTGGAAGCTCCATCAAAAACCATAGTCCATTTGGATCCTTATTTAGGTCCTTCATATGGTCAAGGCTTTTCACCATCAGTTAACAGCATGATATTCTCGTCCGGGAATTCAAAGTTCATGGATTAGCAGTCGTCAACAGCTTGATGGGCCAAATGATCCACCAACACACTTCTCTTGATTTCTTTTTGTGTAGTGTACTCGATGTCACATTCATTCAAGATCATTTTCCATCTAGTTATTCATCCGGAGAGAGCTGGCTTCTCGAAGATATACTTGATGGGATCCATCTTGGAAATCAATAGAGTGGTATGAGCCAACATATAATGCCTTAGCCGACGAGCAGCCAATGTCAAAGCATAATAAGTTTTCTCGAGCAGTGAGTATCTTGTTTCACAGTCGGTAAACGTTTTGCTAAGGTAGTATATAGCATGCTCTTTTTGGCCAGACTCATCATTTTTACCCAGCACACACCCCATTGAATTCTCTAATACAATCAAGTACATAATCAGTGATCTTACTTCAACTCGAGGCATCAGAATTGGGGGTTCTTATAAATACTCCTTGATCTTGCCAAAAGCTATTTGGTATCCGTCATTCCATCTGACTACTTGATCTTTCTTCAACAGTTTGAAGATTGGCTCACAAGTATCAATTAAGTGAGAGATGAATCGGGCAATGTAGTTGAGTTGACCTAAGAAACCATTGACCTCTTTCTCAATACAGGGAGCTAGAATCTCTTGTATGGATTTGACTTTTGTAGAATGGACTTCAATACCTTTCCCACTTATGACGAAGCCTAGGAGTTTTCCAGACCTCACGCCGAAGGTGCATTTGTTGGGATTCAGCCTCAGCTTGTATTTCTTCAACCTTTCAAATAGCTTGTGTAAATGATGAAGGTGTTCTTCCTTAGTTTGCAACCTTGCAATCATATTATCAACGTACACTTCTATCTCATGATGGATCATGTCATGAAATAGAGCTACCATTGCCCGTTGATAGGTCGCTCCTGCATTCTTCAAACCGAAAGGCATGAATTTATAATAGAAGGTTCCCCACTGTGTAACAAAGGTGGTTTTCTCCATATCCTCCGAAGCCATTTTGATTTGGTTGTAACCGGATAAGCCATCCATGAAGGAGAACACTTTATGATGAGTAGTGTTATCAACCAATACATTAATGTGAGGTAGTGAGAAATCATCTTTGGGGCTTGCCCTATTCAAATCCATGTAGTCTACGCACATACAGACTTTACCGTATTTCTTCGGTACTGGAACAACATTTGCCTCCCATTGAGGGTATGACGTCACTTCCAGGAAACCTACATCAAACTATTTCATTACCTCAGCCTTTATTTTCTCAGACATGTCTAGCCGCATGCGAAGAACATTTTGCTTGACCAAAGGACAACCTTCCTTCATTGGAAGATGATGAACTATAATATCAGTATCAAGCCCCGACATATCTTCATATGACCAAGCGAACACTTCAATATAGTCGTGCAACATCTGGACAAATCTTCTCTTGACATAGTCTTCCAAGTTGGTGCTGATCTTGACTTCTTTTTTTTGTCTCAGTACCTAGATTTATCACCTCAACTGGTTCCTCGTGTGGTTAAATGGCCTTTTCCTCTTGTATCAGAAGTCTGGCGAGTTCCCTATGGATTTCACAATCTTCTTCACCTTCATCTTCGGATTGATAGAATGGATTTTCAAAGTCATAGATGGCAATAGAAGAGTCGTTGTCAATGAGATCCGGAGTGGATTTGGATCTGCAAATGTGTGTGTGTGTGTGTGTGTGTGTGAGTGTGTGTGCATGTAAGGTCACATGACTATTTTTGAAAATGCAATAAAGTAAAGAAAGGCAAAGAGTGCAAAATTTGAATGCAAAATATTCCAATGTTTTTCATTAAAATGAGCATATGGCATATGATAAGGACAGACCCTTAACAAATGAACCACTGTGCTCCGGGCAAGAAACATGGCATAAAGTCATTGTTTAAATGGAATTACAGACAAAATTCTCAAAGTAATAAAAACAGTAAATGGCAATTACTCCTGGCTGAAGAAGATTGGTATAAAGTCCTTGGTCTTCCAGTTGTTGAGCCCTCCATCAGCAGTCGGGTATATCCAGTCGTCAGTCACAATCAGCATCAGAGTCTTCAAGGGAATTAATCTCATGGTTACTAATGCGGAGAGGTGGTTTCCCTCTACAAGCACGTCGAACCTCCTTTTGAGCTTTGGAAGTGAAGCCCAATCCAAATTTTTCTGACTTGAAAGGGAAATTAGGAAGTTGTCCCCAAATGGTGCAACCTCCTTCTTCAATAACAGCACAAGCATCTTTGAGAGAAGTCATCCTCTGTGTATCTTTAGAAGCTTTGGGAGCGCCAAGAGTGGCTTTGGAAATAGCAACCATGGGAGAGACCACTTCAAAGGCTTAACAAGTAGTTTCAATTAATTCTCCATCCATTTCAACATACTTAAATGAATTCAGATAACTAATCATAAACTCTTCTTCTCCGTATACAATGACAATTTTCCCCTTGACCGAATACTTCAGCTTTTGATGTAGTGTGGAAGTCACCGTGCCTGCCCCATGTATCCATGGGCGTGCAATCAGGAACGAATAAGAAGGACGGATATCCATCACATAGAATGTTGAGTTAAAGACTTGAGACCCAACTTTAATAGGGAGATCGACCGTTCCATGGACCATTCTTTTCAAGCCATCAAAAGCCCCTACTACAATGTCGCTGGGTTTTAAAACCATTCCATCACAGTCTAGCCTATCCAATGCTCCTTTAGGTAATACATTGAGGGAGGACCCAATATCCACCAACAAATGCGCTAAAGTGGTTCCTTTACACTCGATGGACACATGCAGAGCTTTGTTGTGATTTTTCCCGGTTGGAGTCAAATCTGCATCCGAAAATCCCAAACCATTGTCAGAAGTCAAACTGGCTATAGACTTTTCAAATTGGTGGACCGTAGTTTCTTGAGGGACATGTGCATTTTTCAATAATTTTATCAGTGCTTGAGCATGCTCATCCGAGCATAGCAATAAAGACAACATAGAAATCTTCGAGGATGTTTTCCCCAACTGTTCCACTATCTTGTAATCACTTTTTCTGATAATTTTTAAAATCTCCTCCATCTCTTGGGTAGATGGATCCTCAATGGTAATATCTTTTGTGGGTGCCTCCGTCCTGGAAGACTCAGTCATTTTTCCCTTTCCTCTAGTGTCGAAAACATGTTTAACAACAGTAATGTGAACGAGTGTAGTTATGGTTGTCGAAGGTGAAATATCTAGAGATAAGATCCTCCCTGTCCTAGTAACTTTACTTGATCCAACAATGTTTGTAATGTCAGCAATTTCATCTTCATCAATCCATGAATCTTGTTTGATACCATGGTAATACACTTCCACCCCATAATTCCAGGGCACAACCTTATCAGAAGAGTAGGGGACTGGCCCTGGTGTGGTGATAATTAGTGGATCTATTCTTGGTTCAACGAGAATCCTAATAGGACCTTTAGAGGTGATCCTAATAGGTTTGTTTGATATAGTAATGATGGAAACGTCTTCAAGCTTTTCAGATACACTTTTGGTCAGACTTTTCACTGATGGAATTTTCTCAAATAGAATGTCATGGCTATTTATCAGGTGTTGGACACCTTTATTCATCCATTCATAACCATTAATTTGTACAACACAACAACAACAATCTTCATGGAAGCCATGGAATACCCTGAATTTCAACAAATTCTCTTTAACAGTCTTCAAAGGAATGGTCAAGTCATTGAAGGAGGAAACAAAAGAAAAATCTTCAATAGCATTGACACCCTTACCATGATTTGGCACGAGTGCGGTGATCACATTGGGAGTTGGTGGAGGGTCGAATTCAATTGTCTTATTATCAATTAGGTCTTGGATTTTATTCTTCAATGCCAAGCAATTGTTTGTATCATGGCTATGACTATTTGAGTGGTAAACACATTTCATATTCAAATTTTATTTTGGAGAAGTAGTATTGGGGTTTGGATGAGGTTCTCGCAAGGTCACCAAAGTCGCTTTCAGTAAATGTTGAAGAGCTTGTGATAGCAGCATGTTGAGTTTGGTGAATTGCCTCCTTGGGGCTTCTGGTGTTTGTTGGTTATTTGATTGACGCGGTTATTGAGTTGGAGTTGGATTGGAAATCAATATTGTCCCCACTGAGTGATGGAGGTCAGTCTTAGCATGTCTTCTTGACCCATATACATCATTAGTCTCTTTTTTACAAATAAATGGTTTTTTCATAACATTAGAGGTGGAGGCCATGGGTATCTTTTCGCTTTTAATCCTGCTTTCAACCCTCTCACCTGTCAAGATCAATTCAGTGAATCTGGATGATGAACTTCCAATCATCAAGTTGAAAAATGGTCCAGTAAATGTTCGCATAAACATGTCTACCAACTCTCTATTAGTTAAAGGTGGCTGCACCCTGCCAGCCAAGTCACTCCACTTTTGGGCGTACTCTTTGAAGCCCTCGTTAGAACCCATGGTCATTCCTTGTAATTGCACCCTAGTCGGTGCAAGACCAGTATTATATTGATATTGGCGGTAAAAGGCAGTTGCAAAATCTTACTAAGTATGGATGTTAGTGTTGTACCCCAATTTTTCCCCCTAAGATCCCTTCATCATACCATGTTGGTTTATTCACAACAAGATTACACTAGGATTCTTGGTTCCCCTCCCTACTTTGAGTTTTGCTCCTTTTGAGGGATTACCAAGCACCTTGACTTATGTTCATTTTGTGATCATGAATATTGTTTTGATTTCTTTATTTAACTAATAAAATTCAATGTTAGCTTGTCTTGCTTGTTATCCATGTAGGTAAGGGCAATGAGATTTAACAAGTTACTCCATGGGTTCATGAGTTTATTTCCATGCCCTAGTAAATAAAGCTTGAGAAGTTCAAACCTCACCATTGGATTGGTTTTGGAAGGATTGGCATGGCAAGGTTGCTTTTTTTCATCACATTTCAAGGTTATTAGATTTGACTCAAAAGTACAAGGGGTTTTGATTGGAGAAGTTGTCATGTTTGGACAAGGTTTTGTTCCCATTGGTCACAAGAGCATATTTCTCTCAAATTTCAAGATATGGAAGTGGTTTTGGTAGCTACGAATCCTCATTATCATCCTCAAAAACTTCTATTCATAAAGCAAGTATATTGGTACAAGAAGTTTGTTCAAGCTTGTCAAAGTTCTTTAAAGCATTTTCTTGATCTATGAGCTAGGGTTTTGAACTTCAAAGGAGCATATCTTGCTCACCTTTTGGTATTTTTGAATGATTACAAAGACATCCTTATCTTCAAAGGTTTATCAACAAATCAATTCAAAAGTTCCAAAGAGTTTTCAAGTGGAAGAAACTTGGTGAAGAAGAAAGATTACAAGTCCTCTAGATGAATCCCCAATTTTCCATGTGTGACTTCAAATGATCATAACTTGGTCAATTTTTATCACCTTGAGCCCATTCTTTTTCCAAAATGATCTTGAGGATGTTAACTTTATTCCTTCTTTTATGTGCAAAGTGGGAAAATGAATGGAAGTTACCTTAAAGATGCAAAAGATTATAGGTCATTTCATGAAATTTTGCAAAATTCAACAAGTCATAACTTGCTCAAATTTTGGATATTTTTAGTGATTCAAGTTTCAAAATGTCATTCAGAGATCTACTTCATGCTATCTTTTTTAATCAATAGAAAATTCCAAGTGGAAGGCCATGTTTGGATGCAAGACATTATTGGACATTTTTGATGAAGAATTTGAAATATTTCTAAGTATGGAAAGTCAACCCTTTTTCTTTAACTTTGACTCAATATAACTTTCAGCTCAAGAATCCATTTAACTCCATTCTTTTTCCATTGCAAAGCTTGTAACCTCATATTTCTAAAGCATTAAGAATCATGCCTTAAGACCCCTTGAGTTGAGAATTCCATAGTTTCAAAAATGGTAACTTGGAATTGATGTTTCATTGCAAGTCAGAATTTGAATTTCATGTTACAGCCTCTAAACCTCAAATTAACACACGTTTTGGGTCTAAACATGATTAGCCAACTTTCCCAAGTGGATTAGTGCATCAAAACGCAAGAATTGGATGAGTTTTGGTGAAGTTTGGATCACACTTCACTCGTGCATTAGGTTTGCACGAATTCCCTCCAAAACGCATCATTCACTCTTCCTTTTGATCCCATTCGCTTCTCCTATAAATACATGAACTATCCCATTCATTTTCCCAAGCTTGGATAGCCAGAATCTCCCTGCCAAACTTGCTCCATAACTCAATTTTCTGTAACTTCAAAATCCATTCTCGAGCCTTTTCAATCCAATTTTTCCATCAATTCACCTTCCTTGATCTTCCCTGAAGCTAACCACATAATTACATTCAAGAATCGTGCCCTATACTGCTCCATAGAAGTCCAGTTTCAGAGCTCTGCAACTCAACTTTAATAGGTAGATTCCTTCATCAATTCTTCAAAACTTTGATATCGTTGTGTTGCTCTCATTGCCTTGGTTCTAGTCGCAACACTTACCTTTTACTGGAAACACGTTTTGACCATGAAATTTCAAATCCCTTTTCAAAACTTTCCTTCCAAATTGCTTGAGATATTGTTTATATAAATTTGGCGCGAGGGTGTGGTTGTCTTCGTCTTGAAGAGACGAAGCGAATGGCATAGATATGAGCTTCTGATTTTACAGTTTGAGAGACCTGCAATTCGTGATGGTTGGAGGTTGAAGATGACCAACGTGTCATCTTTCAACCAATAAAGGCGCGCCATCTGCATTTTTCAAATACTGATTTAATTAATGATTCTGTACAATATTCACTAATGACCATGATATGCACAACGCGCCAGATCCCTTGGATTTGATTACTAACGCGTTTTGACTCTCATCCAATGGTCCACATATTTTAATTTTATTTTCTTTTTCTGATTTTTATATTTTAATTGTTTTAAATTTTAAAAAATCATAGAAAATTCATTTAGTCCAAAAAAATCTAAAAAAATTATGAAAAATATTTTTGATTATTCTCTTTCTGATTTTTATTTTTTCATAATTTAATTGTGTGTTTTGGTATTTTTTATAAATTTTACACTTATTTGATTTGTTTTAAATGTTTAAAAATACTTTTATACATTTTAAAATTCTGAAAAAATTATGGAATGATCCAATGATATTGTGACAAATATTGGTGACCTTATTTTATTTTTGTTTCTGACTTTACTATTTTTTACCATTTTTTGTTTATTTTACCCATTTATTTTAATTTTAAAAATAGTTTCTGACTTTAAAAAATTACCAAAAAATTTGTAAAATTATTTGAGCCTTTTTATGATTTTTCTATGGTCTTACTTTTATTTCTTGATTAATTTGAAAATAGTTGATATTTTTCTCTTTATTTTCTATTTTTAAACATTATTTTTAAACCCTTTTATGTATATTAAAATGTGATATTATTTTGTGACTATTTTCTGGCTGATCTTGGGTTAGATTTTGGATTATGAACTTTATTAACATCATTGGATCCATGGTTTTGAGTTTAACTCCATAAAAATGGATGAATAATTTTAATAATAGTTTGATTATAATTTAATTCAAATGTGGTTTGTATATTTTTCCCCATCCCTCTTCATCTCATCCCCTTCTTATTGCACTAGATGTTGTTGGAGTATGATCTCTCTATCATGTTTCAAAACAAATGGTGCATAAATTGCTATTGATCGGCCTCAAAATAGGCGTGACTTCTATATAAGTCCACTTACGATTGCTTAACAAAGCGCTAAATTTTGTCCCGATTCGAATAAATGATCATTTGTGGCCCAAACTTATGATTGCAAGCCCAAGTATGTTAATTTGATCTCTTTGATCCAATAACCTTGCGATTCATTGTGTGGAGGCTTTGGTTCTACCAATCCTCTAATGGATCTACAACACCTTTGGTCAACGCAGATTACTTAAACATCGTTGATCATTAAATGGTATTGTTGTACCCCAAAATTTTCCCTCTCATTTATCAAGACTTTTCTCACAAGATCTCTTTGACTCAAGACTGAATTAGGGTTTGACCAGCACAAGACATCTCATCATGCACTGATAACCCCAAATTAGGGTTTAGGATTGCACAAGGATTTTTGGACTATCAATGCTTCATATGACTTTCAAGCATCATTATGGACCCCTAAGATTATTCATGTCAAGTTTCAAGCCTTGGATCATACTTTTGATCAGTCAATTGGGCAGTTGATCTAAAAATCAACTGTAATAGGGAAAAAGTCAACCATGGCCAATTTACAGTCAAACTTCATAATTTTTTATCCACATAAACATTTTAGACTCACATGTATCATTTGATCAAGTTTGGACCATAATTCCTCAAGAAATTTGATCAAATCATCAAAAGGGCAAAATGGTCAAAACTAGGGTTTTGACTGAGAAAGGGAAATTTCTGATTTTTGACCTAGAAAATAACCAATTGGTTTGAAGCATGATTGCAAGGGTTCAATTGTGTCATCTTTACTTAATGACATGGTTCAAAACATTGCAATTTCATTGGATTGACAGATGGAATTTGCAGTCAACTGTATACTGAAAAGTCAAACTTTGACTTTTTGTTCAAAATCAAGTGCCAAGGATCACAATTCATCAAAACATGCCAAAAAGTGAAACGTGTTCATCAAGAAATCAAAGATTGAATATTTTGTTTTAAAATTTGAAAATTTCTTAACTTAGAAATTTTTCTAAGTAAGAAAATTTCTTATTTTTTCTCAACTTTAAGCCAAAATCTCACCATGATACAAGATGATTCAAAGAAAGTCCCCAACATGAAAGTTGTAGATATCCATGAAATCTACAACTTTTCTTCACACATTTTTCCCTAAATATGCTTGTATCTCAAGATATAATTTTGTGAATACATGCCCATGAACTAAAATAACTTAGTGAAATTTTGCCCTAATTTAGGTAGGTTTTTTACCTAACTTCATGGAAACGTTTCACCTATTTCCAAGAGGAATCTTGAAAATAATTTCAAAGATGAGTTATAGGTCACATTTAAAGCTTTCCAAAATGTTCAAGAACTCCTTGAGATCATTCTTGAGTAGGGAGAATCGAAGAGATGAATTTGGTAATTTCTCACTTTGATTTCAAGCCATTTCATGAAGAACAAAATTCAAATCCTCAAGCATGTTGTACAATCTTCACTTTTCAGCCTCAAACTCATTTTTCACTCCACCACTAATGAATTTCACAAGGTTTCATGCCCTAATTCCAATCATTCAATGCTTTGTACATGAACATTTCCATTTTTGGCACAAAGGTGCCATTTCCACTTTGATAAAGCATAACTTTTGCAACTTTTCACTCCTTGAGCCTTGCATTTGTTTTTCTGCACACACAACTCCTATAAACCAAAAGAAAAGTGTATAAGACTTGTACCAACTCAAACCAGGCTCGTACAAGCATGTAGAGAGTTGTCTCCTCACCTTTCTTAAAAAGCAAGCAATAGAGCAAAAAGCCTATAACTCAGAAATCTGTTGTGAAATGGATTTGAAAACTTCTCTATACTTATACATAAACAAATTCCAACCTAACACACGATTGCTAAGGGTAAGAAACTCTCTCAAACTCTCTATCACCAAAAACCTGCCATAACTTGCAGTTTTGTACCAAGCATAGCAATCCAAAAATCCACTCGTGTGTTTCAAGTTCTAATCACCTAAAGACTTAACATACATCATATCTAAGTGTTCTAGACCATCGTCCCTTCACTGTAACTCCTCCTTCTCCATCTGCCATTTTTATTTTTCAAGCTTGCAGGTTGACTTGGATAGGGGATTCAGGCACTTTCTTTGCAAGGTAAGGATTGGAACACACTCAGGGAGGTCCAGGCAAGCTAAAGGAACCTTCAGGCCTTCATAAAACTCACTCAAACTTCATTCACGATCTCAGCTGAAAGAGGTAAGAACTCTAATTTTTATCTCTTCACACAGGCATCCTTAGGTCTCGATTTGTGAAAGTAAAATGTAGATATTATTGTGCTAAAGCCAACCATGTGCATAGATTTCGTTTATATTCATTGTGTATAGAGAATTTTAGATTTCAAATTTCTGTAAAAATTAGTGTGATACGGTGGGAGAACTGACTTGGATTTTGCGTTTGTGTTCGCAAATGTTTCGGTTTAGCAAGAGTCGCCACCGACTTTTTATTTTATCCTAAGGAAAGGTCAAAAAGCACAGGAAAGACCTTTGAGATGTTTTCTTGGGTTCAGGGAGTAGATTATAGAAAGGGAAGGTATTAGCACCCTTTCTATCCATGGTTATCCATGGGCTCTTAGTTACTTGCTTAGATCACTTGCTTTGCTTTTCAATTGTTTAAAATGGTGCTTTGTGTGGTTTTGAAAGATGTTTTGAAAAGAGGCCATCGTTGTGGAAACCTTTGTAATGATTCTTGTTTGAATGTATACAAAGGTGTTTTTGTCTTTTGAAAAGTTTTCAATGTTTGAAAGTAGGGTTTTGAAATTTGTGTTGTGAAGTGTATTTTGAAGATAGCAAGGATGTTTTTGCAAGTTTTGATCAAGTAACTAAGAGTTGTCTACCCTATTTACTCAAAGATCTTTCTTATGTTTTTAACCCTTTTAACAGTGTTGTTTCACCATTGTATTTGGTGAACAACCTTGTGTTAGGATGTTAAATGGGACAGGCGCGGGTCAGCGTATAGACCATGATAGCAATGGTGTCAAGTATTTTTGGCAATTTTCTTAAGGGACTTGATCATTTTGTTTAGGCAACCTAGATAGCATCATCGAGAGACTATGATCTTTTGTTTTGTTTTTGTTTTGCCAAAGTACTTGACGTGCATACCATGGCCCATTTTTGAAGGCAACAAGTGGATTGTAACCCTAGGGGTGCAAGTGTGCATTGTGTTTGTTTTTCATGCACTTTTGTCTTTTGATTAGGTCAAGCTAATTGTTGATTTTATTTTGCATACAAACCCTAGGTCTAATCATGGCATAATTGAAAGCTTAAAGGTGCGAGAATTTAAATTCTACATTATTACAACATGATATAGGGAGGGGGTACAAATTTGAATTGGGGATTATTTTGCAAGAAATTAAATCCTAAATTATTACAACCATATTGAATGGGTAAGGCATAATGTTAAATATACAATATTTAAATAAATACAATAAATAAATATTAAATAAAATGTATTATGCAAAAAAAGTTTTTATATATGTAAAAAGTATTTTTAATGTGAAATGTAAATAAATAAATAAAAGTTAATTTCAATTATTTTATTTTTTAGGGCAAAAACCCTAATTTGTTAAATAAATAGTATTATTTATTATTTATATACAATAATATATCAATTTGTACAAAAATATAAGTATATTGAAAAAAAAGGTATTTTTAGTATAAAATATTAATAAAAATAAAAATGTATTATTTTTGTGTTTTTTGTCCTAATTATTTAATAAAATATGTATATATATGTATTAAATATATTAAGTATATTAAGTGTGTATAAAAATAAAATAAATTATTTACAAAATGTATATATTTCAAGAAAATATTTTCAAATATGTATAAAACTAATTAATAAAAATAAAAGTGTTTTTTACATTGTTTTTAAATTTAAACAAAATGAATATAAAATATTTAATGTATTAATACTAGAAATAATTAAAATAAATACCAAATAAATACAAAAATTTATGAAAATAATTTTTTAGTATTTTTTATATTAGAAAATAAAATATCAAAATCAGAACTGAAATAAAAATGCAAAAATGACAAACATACAAGAAATGGGTCAGGGGGGTATAAAAAGAAAGGAGGGGGGGTGCCAAAAGTTAGCCTGTACAGGCCCAGCCCAGAAACAACTTCATCTTCTTCCTCAGTTCAGAAACACGCGCGTTCTGTGTATCAAATGATATCTCCTGATTCCTTGCTTTTTTGACAAAACTCATAACATGAAACTTGTAGAGCATCAAACAACGAATCTAACCATATAAAAAAATTAAGCTAACTCTCAAAGACCAGAGATAATTTCTCTGGCCCTAAATCTTAACCTAGTTTTTTCAGAAAGTTCATGAACAAAATTCTCCTAGCATGATTAATATAAATGAAAACTAAGCACATGTATGGTTTCAGGACTATGAATACAACATCTTTCATTCACAAACCTAAGTCTAACTATTACTAAATAGAGAGATAGAAGTTCATGAAATACTTGTTTCAGTTGACTTCGAGCTGGACAATGCAGCAACTTCCAAGAGTGCTTGAGGTTCTTTTGAGCTTGCCTGAGGTCCACTGAAGCTTTCCCATTGCTTGGTTTGTTTTGAAGTAGCCTGAATCGTGCTACAGAACTCAACATGCAAAGCTTCCAAACAAAAATGGCAATGTGTGTTAATGGAGTTACAGCAACTTGTGGATGGTCTGGATAGCTCAGGTATGTTGGTTGGAAGGTGTTTGAAGTAGCTTTGGACAAAACGCACGATGGAATTTGGTAATGGCTTGCAAAATGCAGAACTGGCCCTGTTTTGCAAGACAACGGGGATTTTATGCACAAGGAGTTTTGAGAGGTCAAGGGCTCGTGCGTCTGGCTTGCTAGGGTGTATGAAACTTGTTTGACAACTTTGTTTTAGTTGGTTTTATCAGATGTGTGATATGCCTTGTGTTTTGCAAGTTTTCTTCTTCTTGAAGCAAGAGAGTGGAAGTGAGGTTATAGACTTGTACATGCCATCTTATCACCCTGCACATAAACCTCTTGGCCCCTATAATTAGTGGATTTTGTTTGCAGCATAATATCTGGTTCAATTCTCTAGGATGTTGTTTTGACATAAAGCAAAGTTCAAGCAAAAATGGCAATGTTACTTTTTCCATTTAAGGCTTAATCTAGTGTACAATACCCTAATGACCAATACAATGCATTAGCTCAATGGGTTTGCATTAAATTATGGAGTACAAAATGGTTTATAGGCCTGTAATTGTGAACCAAGCTAGCTAGATAAGATTTGCAACTTGGTATGAACATGTATTGGCCATGGTTGCAAAGTGAGTTTTTGCCAACTTCAAGCATTCGATTCTCCCTAACCACAAAGGTGTTTAGAAGTTCTTGGACAATTTGGAAATCTTGAAACATGTAATATAATCCATCTTTGAAATGCAACTTGAAACTCCAAGTCGAACTATGTGAAAAATGGCCAAGAAGATGGTCAAAATCCTGCCTAAACTAGGGCAAAATTTCTCTAAGTTAAAAGTTTTAGATACCCTTGTTCCAAAAATCATAACTTGAGATACAAGCCTCTTTTGAGAAAACTTTGTGAATAAAAGTTGTATACTTTGTGATGGACTACAACTTTCACGTTTTAAGTTTTGTTTGAATCCATTTGCATCTTGGTGAAAAAATGGGACAAAGTTAGGAAAAAATAAGAAAATTTTATAACTTGGAAAATTTCTAAGTTATGAAATTTTTCCATTTTAAACCCTAATTTGCATTTTTGGGTTTCTTGATGAACAAGTTTCATAATTTGACATGTCTTGATGAAAAATGACCCTTGGCACTTGATTTTGACCAAAAAGTCAAAGTTTGACTTTTCAGTATACAGTCAAATTTTAATCAGTTGACTGAAAAATTCATCTGTCAATCCAATGCATTTGAGATCTTTTGAACTTGTTGAATAGGTCAAGACAAAGTCATTGAGTCATTGAGTCCATGGTTGAGCTTGATTTGCCATTGGTTAGGTCAAACAGTCAAAAATTTCCTTTGTACAGTCAAAACCCTAAAAATGACCATTTTACCCTTTTGATGATCTGATCAAATTTCTTGTGGAATTGTGATCCAAACTTGATCAAATGGTTCATATGAGTTCATAATGTTGATGTGTGTCAAAATTCATGAGGTTTGACTGTCAATTGGCCACAGTTGACTTTTTCCCCAATATAGTTGATTTTTATGTCAACTGTCCAATTGACTGGGCAAAAATTTGAATCAAGGCTTGAAAATTGGTGTGTACAAACTTGTGAGTCCAATATGAAGTATGAAAGTCACTTTGGGCATTGTTGGTCAAAACATCACTGTGCAAACTCAAACCCTAATTTAGGTTAACAGTGCAAGAAGGTGTCTTGAGCAGAGCAAACCCTAGCTTGATCTTGAATTCCAAGAGTCTTGTGATGAGACATGTTGATGTAATGAGAGGGAAAATTTTGGGGTACAACAATTAGGTTTGAAATTAGGGCCAATGAAATTAGTTTTGATCTTTGATTGTTAGCTTACATAAGTTACATGGTTGAAATCGTGGGAAAGAGTACTACCATTTTCATGTTTGAAGTTTCCATTTTCATGGAGAAATGAGAGAGATTTGATTGGTCTGGCTAGCTTGAGGAAGAAGATGAAGTACAGGGCAAGGAGGCATTATGTGTTATGTGTTTTTTGTTTCATTTAAACTAACGCATGTACAACCATCCCAGTGGCAAGGCAGCGCGCTGAAATTGCTAAGGTCATGGGTCCGAGCCTTGGTGCCTGCCTTTTGTATATTTTCTCACATTTTTGTCATTTTTCTCATTTTTGCACCGCTAGGCTTTTGTTCCGTTGGGCTTCATTTTTTTTCTAATGCCTACTGTTGTACCCCAAAATTTTCCCTCCCATATTCTTCAAAGTTTTGACAAGCATCATCTCAATTTGCTCAAATCTACTCAAGGGTTGCACAGTCAAACATCCACCTAAGCCAATCAAAATTAGGGTTTTGTTTCTTGCAAAGAATTTGAGGTTTTAAATGGCTCAATCAAGTCACATGGGCTCATATACATTGTCATGCATCTACATGTCAAGTCTCAAGGCTCACAGAATCAAGTTGCACAGTCAAAAGCCCTATTTGATTCACAATCAACTGCAGGGGCAAAATGGTCATTTTACAGTCAAAAGTCAAAAAATTTGGTCAACATCTTATTTTGAAGCCACAATCATCATTTGATCAAGTCTTGATCATGATTCCACAAGAATGGCTCAAAAAATCATCAAAGATGCAAAAGTTTCTATTTTTGGACAGTTGAAAAGTCAACTGTAACTTGACCAGGGCATAATTTTTGCATGGTTCATCAGGAAAATCCCATCCAATGCTCATTTTGAAGGGGAGGACATTTCCTACAACTCATCTTCACATTCCAAGTCCAAGAAATGCTCTCACAAAAAGTTATCAATTTCTACATTATAGGTCAATTTCAAACGTCAACAAAAAGGCATTTTAAGTCAAGGACCATAATTTGAGATTGGTAAATCCAAATGACATGAGACCAAAGTTATTGGTTAGAGGACTTCAAGACCTTTCCAAAATGTCCAAGAACATGTTCATATGATCAAAATTGAGCAAGATATGCATTGGAGAAGTTGGGAAATTTTTGTGAAATGGCAAAAGTCAACTATCCTTAAAACTTCAATTTTTGACAAAAGGGTCCACTTTCTTCCACTTGATTCAGCCTTGTCATGCCACCCACGTGTCCCATGATTAATTTCAAGATCAAACATTTATTTTTCTATTTTATTTAATTTTTATTGATTTAAGTCATTTTAAATCCATAATAATTCAAATAAAATCTAAAAGTTAATTGAAAAAAATATTTGTGGTTTGAATAGCTCTTATGTGTCATATGCCAGCTACCAAATTCTTGCCAAGCCTTTTTGTGCATAAAATCCAAGATTTGATTCAAATTTGGAAAGTTCTTCAATGGTGGTCAACCAAATATGCAAACATGAATGCAATGGATCCTTGGCCCAAACTTTGACCTAATTCTATTCCCATATATGCAAGCAAGTGAACCCTAGTGCTATTCATGTGGAAAAGCTGCTGTAAGAGCCATAACCAATATTGAAAAATCAAGAAAAAACTCAAAACTGTTTTTAGCCTTCCAGCACGATTCAAAGCTTTCTCTTGATTCTAATATGTTGCTAGCATACTCAAACAATTTGCAATCGAAACCAAGCATTTAACCTCAAGGAAACGTCCAAACAGAATCACAGTTTGCTTATTCTTTTTCAGAATCGAAACTCACATTTATGCATTATTAACATGTTATAATCATTGCTTTGCATTGCTCTAACCTTTCTGAAGCTATTGGTATAGGTGAATCGCGTTATGGTGTCCTGAAACTGAAATCACCATTGTTGAATTTTAGGGTTCTTCAGTTTCAAAATTGGGGTTTTCTCATACAAGAAAAATTAGGACCAATGATACCCATAGTTGAAACCGTCTGGACATGACGAACCCAATGGACATGTCGCGCCATATTTATATAACATAGAATCCTATTCGCTATTTTTCCTCGTTCAGCTTTGTGGGGGTTAAAAACCCCCGCTAATTGTTTTTATTTTATAGGAAAAAGGATGAAGACGAAGGACGTGTTGGCTGGTGATTGGAGTGTTCAAACGAACGTGCGCTTTTTCTCTTTCCAGCATAAGCGTTAGGTTTTTTATA
Source organism: Vicia faba (assembly GCA_948472305.1). Classification (NCBI taxonomy): domain Eukaryota; kingdom Viridiplantae; phylum Streptophyta; class Magnoliopsida; order Fabales; family Fabaceae; genus Vicia; species Vicia faba. The sequence goes on along the minus strand of OX451741.1, from coordinate 33,955,961 downwards.
TTATGTTTATTGGTCATTATATTAACAGAAGCAAGCGCGTGGTGGAGTGGTTAGGCATCTGGATGATCATCATTGGGACCTGGGTTCGATTCCCAGGTCCCCCAAACCTTTGTTCATATTTTTTCTAATATATTCACATGCAGGCTGCTGAACGTGTTCCATCATACACCTTGTTCATCCAAGCGCCAGGTGGCCTCCAATGCAAATCCCATGGATCATGTTGAAGGACCACAATAATCCTCAGTCAACGCAGGCATAGCTGATCTCAAAAGTCCAAACGAATTGGCTTAATGGGCCTCAGATTGCCAGGCACACCCCCAATGCTGGCCCAACACCCATGGTTCACTTTCCTTTTTTTGCATTTTTCTTTTTCCTTTTATTTTCTTTAATTATTATTAGTACTATTTAATTAATTAACATAATTAATTTTTTCACAATAAAATTCAGAAAACCAAAAAAACATTTTTATTAATTTCAATTACTTTTTTTTTGTAAATAAATGCAAATTAATTAATTTAGTCTTTTTATTAATTAGGTTTAATTTTAATCTTTTTTACAAATAAATAAAAATGAATTAGACTTAGGTTTTTTTTGACACTTTTAATTTCCTTTTTTTATTTTATTTCATTAAAGACTTAAAAACACAAAAAACATTTTTTTTCTTTTAATTAATTAATTAATTAGGTTTAGGTTTAATATTTGATTAATTGCAAAAAAAGGACAAACTACTTTCTTTATTTCTCAAAAGGGTCAAAACCCTAAGGACGTCCCGATTCAATCTTTCGCGCGCATGTTTATTTTAATTCATTATATTTATGTATCTGTTCCGGAAATGTAATAGTTAATTAGGCTTTTATCGCTTTATTTACTTTTCTCGCATTTATTTCCAAACGGGTTTTTGTTTTTGGCGATGTATAGACCCGCGCCTTGTAATAACGTAGATTTACCTTTCCGCAATTTATTTTCCGCACTCTTAACTATTAAAAATGCATGAAAGACTTGTATGACAAATAAAATCAATCTGTAGCTCACAAATGCATGTTCAAAGATAAACTGAAAAACAACACACATGCACATGCCACTCTTAGGGTACGCCTCACTGGTTGCCTCGACGTGGTCGTCAAGTATAGGGTGTTTTAGAGGTCACCCTCTTGTATAAAGATCCAGTTGCCTTGAAACGGTTGCCTCAGATAAAAAGGATCTAGGACATTAGGGTTACCGCTAAGGTGTCCTACTATTGCTTTGGTGACCACATTGTCCCTAATAATCGAATTGACCCGAATACCTCCAACGACGGTGCTACGTACTTCTCAATAGTGGGATAGTACTGTCTAAAGGACTCTTACACAGCCTAATTCCTTAGAGTAGGTAGATTTCTCCTGGGTACTTGCTCTCTCAAACAAACAAAACAAGTTTTCGCACCGACACTTTCAAAAAGTTTTCAAACAAATATTTCATACACTCTTCAGGACAGATACAAGAGTTACCTAGAAATTTTTCAAACGGAACTTCTTCTCAAAACCCACACACACTTGAAAAGCAAACAATTTTTGAAAACATAAGAGCAAGTACCTAAGAGCCCGTGGATAACCACGGATAGAAAGGGTGCTAACACCTTCCCTTTCTATAAATCTACCTCCCTAACCGAGAGACATCTCAAAGAAGGAATTTTTCTGTGCTTTTGTCCTTTCCATGTTGGAGAACATAAAAGACGGTGGCGACTCTTGCTTACCGCGACATTTCGCGAACCAGCTTAAAAAACAGTCAGTTCTATTTCCACCGATCACAGAACTGGCGACTCTGTTGGGGATACCATAAAGTGAGGTGTACCTTAGGATTAGACCATTCTTATGTTTTCAATTGCTTGCTTTGTTTGATTTAATATTGTGGGCCTGTCTTGGAGTTTCATAGATCCTAACCCGGATCTGGGGGATACCTTTTAGAAAGTAGCAACAAAACTGTGAGGGAACTGTGTGGGGTATACCGACACAGTTGAAACAATTTGCTACATTGATGTGGCACTTTGGTGAGTACCGATAACCCTTGAGTCAAGTCAAGGAGAGTACGGGGCCGCCGCATGGTGTCGTGAAGCATCAACTGACCTTAGGAACCTTCCTTGACCATCCTGGCCTCTTTAGGGGTAGTGAGATGACCGACTTTGTGCAGTCCGAAGTTGGTAGATACTCGATACTACACTCATTGAGGGTTGTTTTCTTGGAATATTTTGATCGCCAGTTCAGTGGCTAAATCAAAACAATGAACACAGAAAACAACCCAATGATATTGAGATCCTTAGAACCCGATTACTTTTGATAGGACAGGTTTTGAGCCCACCAACTTCAAGAGGGTAGTACCTAGACCTCATGCTGGCCTAAACTCTAAGGGCTGTCTTGTGTGACTTGTGTGCCTTCAAACTTGACTACTTGCATTCTTGTTATCTAACACATGAATTCCCTGCAGGTTTTGTTTACAGTCCTTAATCAGGGCTCATAACAGGGTTTACTTACATCACTCCACGCATAGCATAACATCATACCACCATACCATTGCATGCATCCTGCATAAGGACTAACCTGCATACATCCTACATAAAGACTAATCCATTTCAAGGATCTCAAGGGTCTGTGATGCAGGTCATGATGAATCAAAATGTCTAGCAAGGGGAAAAAGGGGATTTATTTTCCTCTAGCCAAGGTTGATAACTTGAGTCAGGGGCTATGACCCACTCGATATGGTGAGCCTTGACTCTTGAAGAAGGACTCTCAACAACCTGAAGTTCCTTCAATCAAGCTACCTGATTCTAACAATGTTTTTTTTCTTGTTTACCCCGCGAGATCCTTGAAAACATTTCATGCATATATACACATCATTGCATAACAGGTACCCTTGTTACAGGTTACTTACCTTCTTCACTGTTTATTTCAGCAATCATCATGAATCCTGAATCATCCAATGAACAAGATATCAAGGCCCTCCAGGCCCAGAACGCCCAGTTTCAAGAGCTGGTAATGAGCTTAGCCCAGGGTCAACAGGAGTTGAAGACTCTGCTTTTGAAAAAGAAGAAGAAGAGGACTGTTTTGTTCAACCCTGGACGCAGATCTGGGAATGGATCACAAAATGAAGTTGAGCTGACTACCCCATCTGTTGGGAAAGACAGCCCACAAGGAGAGGTCCCTAGTCCCGTGGTCTCCGACAACGAGACAGATTTCAATGATGAACAGTACCCCCCTACTGAAGACAGGTACAAACAGCTGGAGGACCGGTTAAATGCTATGGAGATTCAACGTGTGCTCGGGTTGGACTTTGGAGACCTAGGCTTATCTTCTGGGGTGGTGATCCCTCACAAGTTCAAGGCGCCTGCCTTTGCGAAGTACGACGGGGCTTCCTGTCCTGAGCTGCATCTCAGATCATATGTAAGGAAGATCCAACCTTACACTACAGACAAGAACTTATGGATCCATTTCTTCCAGGAGAGTCTTTCAGGGACTCAACTCGAATGGTTCTATCAGCTGGATGGAACCAGTATTCGAAACTGGGAGGACTTGGCTACTGCATTTTATAAGCAGTATCAGTACAATTCCGACCTCGCTCCCACGCGTACCCAACTCCAGGGTATGTCACTTGGGACGGGTGAAGGTTTTAAGGAGTACGTGCAAAGGTGGAGGGACCTGGCTGGCAGGGTGCAGCCACCGTTGACTGACTGTGAACTCGTGGACATGTTCTTGGGGACCCTGTCTGGTCCATTCTTTAATCACCTGATTGGTAATTCCTCTGCTGGGTTTATAGACCTGATCCTGACTGGTGAGAGGATCGAAGATGGTATCAAGTCGGGGAAGATACAGAAAGGTGACTCCTCGAACACTGAGAAGAAACTATTTAAGAAAGAGTCCAATGCTGCGTACAGTCAGAAGGGTCGTCGTGACCAACACGTAGGGGCAGTCATGATCTCTGGTTCTGCGTCACGCCGACAACCGCAAAAGGGAAATCAACGAAGGCCGGACGAGCCTAAAAGACAGTTCACCAATATCAACATGCCATTGTCACAAGCACTGCAGCACATGTTGAAGATGAATCTGATTGCGGTGATAAACCCTCCTGCAAATCCAAAGATTTCTTCTCCAAGCTACAACCCAGATGCGAGGTGTGCTTATCATTCTGGTGGCCCGGGGCACGATACTGAGGATTGTTGGGCGCTGAAATACAAGATCCAAAATTTGATTGACCCCAAAGAGATCGAATTCGAGCCTGCCGAGACTCCCAACGTGATCACTGCTCCCTTGCCAAAACATGGCTAGGATTGAGAGACTCTTGTTTCATTTAAATTCAGATATTGTATTTTTCTATGCTTATTCAAACAGTTATCATGTCAAACTCTATTATTTCATTAATGCATTACACGTGTCTGTTTTGAAGTAATTGTGTTCACTATATTCAAAATTGCTTTTATTTTTCTTGACGTTCAACTCTCGATTGAAAATTCTAAGCCTCTTGAGGGAGGATGACGAAAATGATACCACGATCTTCACAGTATGCTTTTGAACAGACCCCGCTGATGAGGTACAGGCATTGTTTCAATTCCTAAACACCGGAGTTATAAGGAAGATTATCCCTAGTTAACCCCTTTGAGCCAAAGAAGTCGGCGTTTTTCTTTTCACAAAAAATTAAAACCCTTAATAATAACTTGGGGCAGGGTAGTTTTCTCAGTTGATCCAGGTGCACAATGAATGACATCAAAGGAGTCCTTATAAAACAAAAGATAGTGTAGGTTCCAAACAATCATAAAGACAGGCAGTCGTTATCTATCAAAATAAAAGCCCATTAAGTCAAAACCTATGAAGGAGACTTACAAAACTGGGGCATCCCGCTGACTGTAATCACAAAAGAAACAGTTCAGGCAAAAAACAGGGATAACGAAATCAAAAATAAAGAGGTCCTACGAACCCTCGACAAAAAAGAAATGAATGTCTATTAAAAATAAATTGTCAATATCCAAACCATCATTGGAACATCAGGATAAAGACTCAAACAAGGTCTAACGCACGATCAGCTGAGTTTAGGTTTGAAGAACATCACGAAGAGCGGGTGGGTACAAATAAATTTTGAGCCTTTATCCTTTGTTTCTTAAACCATGAACCTGGCCACGTTATAACCCTTAAAAGTCCTAGCTGAAGCACGGGTTGGTTCGAAAGCATACTGTTACAAAAGGTATCCTGACTCCTTAGGGCTCGCTGTAAAATCTTGAGTTGACATCACAGTTTACAAAATTTGCTGGTTTTACTGAAAAAATGCATTTCCAAAAACTTCAAGACAGACATAAGCTCTGCATTTTTAATATAACATTGCTTGCATATGACTATTTGTTTGAACAGCATAGAAGTTTGCATGACGAATGTCTAATGAACAAAAGCACCCCCCAATCAAGGGGTATGGCATGATCATTGTCCACCATCTGGGGTAGTTAAGTCAAGATTCAAGGAATCTCTCAAAGATGCCAAAGATCCAGGGGCAGATCTCCATCTGAATCACTTGGGGCATTGGACGTGAATTCCAGCAATGAATCTTGCATGATCAAAGGTCTTCTGGTAGTATGGCAACACTACACTACCGATAGTGACAACTCCCTGCACTCTGAGAGCATGGACATAGTCGAAACAATACTACGCATAATCAAAGACCCGCTAGGTTGACACACCTAGGCAAAAATAAGGGATGAAAATAAAAAATTTGTACACCCGGCAAGTCGAAAACCTGAAAAGGCGGCTTGGGCAAAAACGGGTATCCCGGTGGACTGAAAACCCGAAAGGGCGGTCCAGGCAAAAATTAGGGATCAAAGCGTACGACTATGTCTTGTCATCTCGTCACTTGCCTACCAGAAGAAGATTGGTCAAATCGGCAGTTATCAAGCTCCTCCACAGGTACCTTCTCTCGCAGAAACTGGGGCAATAATGAGTTGTCCAAGCGATCTAGCTGATATGTCCCCTAGGTACCAAAGTAAGTTTGGCTGAAGTATGTAACCAAGATACCTTCGCTCCCCACAGAGTAAGACCAAAATCAGCAATACTCTCCCTAAGCAGAGATGGTCTCCCATCAACCCCGAAAGGGCACAGTATCCCTAGCAAGTCAACGATACTCTCCCTAAGCAGAGTTAGCCTACTGTCAGCCTTAAGGAAGTTGGGTATCCCCAGAAGATCTCAATATTCCCCAGCGGAGTATACAGATGTTCCTAAGCAATCATCCCCGGCAGTCTTAATATAAGATTGTTCCCCGGCGGAATACAGACATCCAGTGGAGCCACTCCCCAGTACAGTCCAAAAGTTTCCCCAGGAGAATCAAATCAATATCCCCAGTAGATTCTGGAAGCTTATCCCTAGTAGATTCTGGAAGCTTATCCCCTGCAGAGTGCAAATATCTCTCCCCGACCATGTTCAAAGGTTATTCCCCACCAGGGTCTAACTGGGTTATCCTCAGCTAATTACCACAGAATGATCGTCCTCGGCGAAATTCTTCCTATCCCTCAGTGGAGTTCATCAAATTCCCCAACAAAACTTATCAATGGAATCCCCAACGGAGTTATCATCAAAACCTCAGCGAAGCATCTCTTCCCCACAGAGTATTTCCCTGCAGAGTAATCTTTCCACCAAGTTTATTCCCCAACGGAGTCATCTTCTCCTACCGGTTTATTCTTGCAACCATCATCCCCAGCGGAAATGAAGAACTCTACTCTTCAGCATCAACCCAGGATTTAACGAACTTCCCGGCATTCGTCAAGGATTTATTTTCCAGACGAAAATACATTCATAAACATTTCACATTTTATACATCCTGCTTACATACATGATAAAGTGCATATTACACTATCTCATTTGTTTTTGAGAACATCATGACATTATGCATTTCATACATCATGACATTGCATACAACTAATGTTTCGCCTTTTCAGGAAAAGGTCAATCAAAAGATGATTACCATCTACCTCTGCAGTTCTAGATCAACACTGGTAACAAGCCAGGAAAATTCTGTGGACGACTGATCGTGGGTTAATATCTGAAACCAGACAGGACAATTATCTACTTGATCATCATGAAGCAACCCTACACCGGTTCCTTCTCAATTTTCAGACGAAGCCTTACACGGACTTATCTCAAGATAACCTTACCCCGGTTCATCCTGAAGTTTTACACGAACTTATCTCGAAGAAACCCTACACCGGTTCCCTTCTCTACTCCAGACGTAGTTTTACATCAGGCAACCCTACCCCGGTTCCTCCAGAAGTCTTACACGGACTTATCTCAAGATAACCTTACCCCGGTTCATCAAGAAGTTTTACACGAACTTACCCATCAGGCAACCCTACCCCGGTTCCTCCAGAAGTCTTACACGGACTTATCTCAAGATAACCTTACCCCGGTTCATCAAGAAGTTTTACACGAACTTACCCTGCAGTAACCTTACCCTGGTTCCTCCAGAAGTCTTACACGGACTTATCTCAAGATAACCTTACCCCGGTTCATCCAGAAGTTTTACACGAACTTATCCTGCAGTAACCTTACCCCGGTTCCTCCAGAAGTCTTACACGGACTTATCCCGAAGTAACCTTACCCCGGCTCCTCCGAACGAACTTACCCTGAAGAAACCCTACACAGGTTCTCTCCTTCCAGATGTAGTTTTACACGGACTCGTCATCAAGAAACCCTACACAGGTTCTCTCTTTCCAAGGATGCAGTTTTACACGGACTCGTCATCAGTAAACCCTACACAGGTTTCCTTATCAATTCCAGAGGCAGTTTTACACGGACTCATCATCAAGAAACCCTAAACAGGTTCTCTCTTTCAAGGATGCAGTTTTACACGGACTCGTCATCAGTAAACCCTACACAGGCTTCCTTATCAATTCCAGAGGTTGTTTTACACGGACTCGTCATCAAGAAACCCTACACAGGTTCTCTCTTTCCAAGGATGCAGTTTTACACGGACTCGTCATCAGTAAACCCCACACAGGTTTCCTTATCAATTCTAGAGGCAGTTTTACACGGACTCGTCATTAAGAAACCCTACATAGGTTCTCTCTTTCCAAAGATGAAGTTTTACACGGGCTCATCATCAGTCAATCCTACACAGGTTCTCTCCTTCCAAGGATGCAGTTTTACACGGACTCGTCATCAGCAAACCCTACACAGGTTTCCTTATCAATTCCAGAGGCAGTTTTACACAGACTCGTTACTAAGAAACCCTACACAGGTTATCTCTTTCCAAAGATGAAGTTTTACACGGGCTCATCATCAGTCAACCCTACACAGGTTCTCTCCTTCCACGGATGCAGTTTTACACGGACTCGTCATCAGTAAACCCTACACAAGTTTTCTTCCTTCCAAGATGCAGTTTTACACAAGCTCATCATCAGGCAACCCTACACAGGTTTCCTTCTTTCCAAGATGCGGTTTTACACGAGCTCATCATCAGGAAACCCTACACAGGTTCCCTCCTCCAACTTACAGAGTTACAATCTACCAACAATCTCCAGATGGCATCTATAAGCCCATCCACCTACCAACAGTCTCCAAATGGCATCCATAAGCCCATTCACGACAAGATTCTGTCACATCTCCAGATGGAATCTATAAGCCCATCCTCCTATCCATCCTCTCTCCAAATGGCATCTGTAAGCCCATTCCCGACATCACATTGCTGATACCACACTATGTGAGTGCAAATTTCTGGGCACTCTAGTGTTCAATCATCTTCCACCTTCGGATCACGAAAGACACGCAAGCCAATCTACATCCTCAGGTTTAAGAAGATTGAACAGGGGCAACTGTTGTACCCCAAAATTTTCCCTCCCATATTCTTCAAAGTTTTGACAAGCATCATCTCAATTTGCTCAAATCTACTCAAGGGTTGCACAGTCAAACATCCTCCTAAGCCAGTCAAAATTAGGGTTTTGTTTCTTGCAAAGAATTTAAGGTTTTCAATGGCTCAATCAAGTCACATGGGCTCATATACATTGTCAAGTATCTACATGTCAAGTCTCAAGGCTCACAGCATCAAGTTGCACAGTCAAAAGCCCTATTTAATTCACAATCAACTGTAGGGGCAAAATGGTCATTTTACAGTCAAAAGTCAAAATTTTTTGTCAACATCTTATTTTGAAGCCACAATCATCATTTGATCAAGTCTTGATCATGATTCCACAAGAATGGCTCAAAAAATCATCAAAGATGCAAAAGTTTCTATTTTTGGACAACTGAAAAGTCAACTGTAACTTGACCAGGGCATAACTTTTGCATGGTTCATCAGAAAAATCCCATCCAATGCTCATTTTGAAGGGGAGGACATTTCCTAAAACTCATCTTCACATTCCAAGTCCAAGAAATGCTCTCACCAAAAGTTATCAATTTCTACATTATAGGTCAATTTCAAAAGTCAACAAAAAGGCATTTTAAGTCAAGGACCATAACTTGAGATTGGTAAATCCAAATGACATGAGACCAAAGGCATTGGTTATAGGACTTCAAGACCTTTCCAAAATGTCCAAGAACATGTTCATATGATCAAAATTGAGCAAGATATGCATTGGAGAAGTTGGGAAATTTTTGTGAAATGGCAAAAGTCAACTATCCTTAAAACTTCAATTTTTGACAAAAGGGCCCACTTTCTTCCACTTGATTCAGCCTTGTCATGCCACCCACGTGTCCCATGATTAATTTCAAGATCAAACATTTATTTTTCTATTTTATTTAATTTTTATTGATTTAATTCATTTTAAATCCATAATAATTCAAATAAAATCTAAAAATTAATTGAAAAACATCTTTGTGGTTTGAATAGCTCTTATGTGTCATATGCCAGCTACCAAATTCGTGCCAAGCCTTTTTGTGCATAAAATCCAAGATTTGCTTCAAATTTGGAAAGTTCTTCAATGGTGGTCAACCAAATATGCAAACATGAATGCAATGGATCCTTGGCCCAAACTTTGACCTAATTCTATTCCCATATATGCAAGCAAGTGAACCCTAGTGCTATTCACGTGGAAAAGCTACTGTAAGAGCCATAACCAATATTGAAAAATCAAGAAAAAACTCAAAACTGTTTTTAGCCTTCCAGCACGATTCAAAGCTTTCTCTTGATTCTAATACGTTGCTAGCATACTCAGAAACAATTTGCAATCGAAACCAAGCGTTTAACCTCAAGGAAACGTCCAAACAGAATCACGGTTTGCTTATTCTTTTTCAGAATCGAAACTCACATTTTATGCATCATTAACATGTTATAATCATTGCTTTGCATTGCTCTAACCTTTCTGAAGCTATTGGTATAGGTGAATCGCGTTATGGTGTCTTGAAATTGAAATCACCATTGTTGAATTTTAGGGTTCTTCAGTTTCAAAATTGGGGTTTTCTCATACAAGAAAAATTAGGACCAATGATACCCATGGTTGAAACCGTCTGGACATGACGAACCCAATGGACATGTCGCGCCATATTTATATAGCGTAGAATCCCATTCGCTATTTTTCCTCGTTCAGCTTTGTGGGGGTTAAAAACCCCCACTAATTGTTTTTGTTTTACAGGAAAAAGGATGAAGACGAAGGACGTGTTGGCTGGTGATTGGAGTGTTCAAACGAACGCGCGCTTTTTCTCTTTCCAGCATAAGCGTTAGGTTTTTTATATTATATTTATTGGTCATTATATTAACAGAAGCAAGCGCGTGGTGGAGTGGTTAGGCATCTGGCTGATCATCATTGGGACCTGGGTTCGATTCCCAGGTCCCCCAAACCTTTGTTCATATTTTTTCTAATATATTCACATGCAGGCTGCTGAACGTGTTCCATCATACACCTTGTTCATCCAAGCGCCAGGTGGCCTCCAATGCAAATCCCATGGCTCATGTTGAAGGACCACAATAATCCTCAGTCAACGCAGGCATAGCTGATCTCAAAAGTCCAAACGGATTGGCTTAATGGGCCTCAGATTGCCAGGCACACCCCCAATGTTGGCCCAGCACCCATGGTTCACTTTCCTTTTTTTTCATTTTTCTTTTTCCTTTTATTTTCTTTAATTATTATTAGTACTATTTAATTAATTAGCATAATTAATTTTTTCACAATAAAATTCAGAAAACCAAATAAACATTTTTATTAATTTCAATTACTTTTTTTTTTGTAAATAAATGCAAATTAATTAATTTAGTCTTTTTATTAATTAGGTTTAATTTTAATCTTTTTTACAAATAAATAAAAATGAATTAGACTTAGGTTTTTTTTGACACTTTTAATTTCCTTTTTTTATTTTATTTCATTAAAGACTTAAAAACACAAAAAACATTTTTTTTTCTTTTAATTAATTAATTAATTAGGTTTAGGTTTAATATTTGATTAATTGCAAAAAAAGGACAAACTCTTTTCTTTATTTCTCAAAAGGGTCAAAACCCTAAGGACGTCCCGATTCAATCTTTCGCGCGCATGTTTATTTTAATTCATTATATTTATGTATTTGTTCCGGAAATGTAATAGTTAATTAGGCTTTTATCGCTTTATTTACTTTTATCGCATTTATTTCCAAACGGGTTTTTGTTTTTGGCGATGTATAGACCCGCGCCTTGTAATAACGTAGATTTACCTTTTCGTAATTTATTTTCCGCACTCTTAACTGTTAAAAATGCATGAAAGACTTGTATGACAAATAAAATCAATCCGTAGCTTACAAATGCATGTTCAAAGATAAACTGAAAAACAACACACATGCACATGCCACTCTTAGGGTACGCCTCACTGGTTGCCTCGACGTGGTCGTTAAGTATAGGGTGTTTTAGAGGTCGCCCTCCTGTCTAAAGATCCAGTTGCCTTGAAACGGTTGCCTCAGATAAAAAGGATCTAGGACATTAGGGTTACCGCTAAGGTGTCCTACTATTTCTTTGGTGACCACACTGTCCCTAATAATCGAATTGACCTGAATACCTCCAACGACGGTGCTACCTACTTCTCAATAGTGGGATAGTATTGTCTAAAGGACTCCTACACAGCCTAATTCCTTAGAGTAGGTAGATTTCTCCTGGGTACTTGCTCTCTCAAACAAACAAAACAACTTTTCGCACTGACACTTTCAAAAAGTTTTCAAACAAATATTTCATACACTCTTCAGGACAGATACAAGAGTTACCTAGAAATTTTTCAAACGAAACTTCTTCTCAAAACCCACACACACTTGAAAAGAAAACAATTTTTGAAAACATAAGAGCAAGTACCTAAGAGCCAGTGGATAACCACGGATAGAAAGGGTGCTAACACCTTCCCTTTCTATAAATCTACCTCCCGAAACGAGAGACATCTCAAAGAAGGAATTTTGCTGTGCTTTTGTCCTTTCCATGTTGGAGAACATAAAAGACGGTGGCGACTCTTGCTTACCGCGACATTTCGCGAACCAGCTTAAAGAACAGTCAGTTCTATTTCCACCGATCACACCTACCTCCTGTTTACTCAGGACACCCCTGGCCCAATTTATTTTCATTCATTTATTTTATTTTTGTATATTTTATTAAAAAAAATTCTTAAGAATTATAAAAATCATAAAAAATATAAACATGATAAATATTGCATTTTTGTTTATTTTTATTTTCATATAAAAAGACTAAATATTTTCATAAATATTATTTATTATTTTAAGACAAAAATACACAAAAATAATACTTAAAGAACTTTATTTTCTTTTAACAAATTAGAAATTAGGGTTAACCAATTTCTAAAAATAAACTCCTTTTCTTAAAATTATTAGGTTTAGCTCAAAAAACTCTTTCTCATATAAAAAACAAAACAAAATTTCTTTTTCTTGCATATACATACCATTACATATTTAATTTATATTGTATATTCAAATATTCGTACGAATTCGATTTGGTTGTAATAGCTTAATTAGATTTACATTATTGCAAATCCCCATTCATAATTTGTATACCCCCTTCCCATAAAATGTTGTAATAGTGTGCTAATCTTTAAATTATGCAATTTATCGCTTTTACATAACATGCTAGTAATTAGGGTTCGAATGACAAGATAAAAACAAATCAAATAGAAAACCTTAATCCAAGACAAAATCAAGCATGAAAATAACACACTTGCACACAAGCACCCTTAGGGTTACTCCACTTGGTTGCCTTATACAAAAATGGCCATATTACGCGTGTGAAGTATATTAGCAAAACAAACAAGTATAAGATCATAGTCCCTCGATGACGCTATTCAAAGTTGCCTTACAAAATGATCTTAGTCCCTCAAAAATGCTAAGATACTTTTCAACATTGCTAATCATGGCTATACGATGACCCGCGTCCGTCCCATTTACATCCAAAGATAGGGTTGCTTACCAAATCAATGGCAAGACAACAATGTCAAAGGAAAAGAAAATGAACAAGAAAGACATTTGAGTAGGTAGATTACTTCTAGTTACTTGCTCTATTTTAAACAACTATCCTTGCTATTTTTAAAAACAAACACACACATTTGAAAACATCTTACAATCATTGAAAACATTTTCAAAAAGACAAACATCTTTGTATACATTCTTACGAACAAGAATCATTACAAAGATTGCCTAAACAATGGCCTCTTTTACAAAATACTTTCAAAACCACACAAATCACAATTTCAAAACAAAAAGCAAGTGATCTAGCAAGTAACTAAGAGCCCATGGAAAACCATGGATGAAAAGGGTGCTAACACCTTCCCTTTTCATAATTTACCCCCCAAACTCAAGAAACAATCTCAAAGGTCTTTCCTGTGCTTTTTCACCTTTCCTTTTGGATAAAAGAAAAGTCGGTGGCGAATCTTGCTAACCGCAACATTTGCGATAAAACGCAAAACCCTCAAGTTAGTTCTCTCACCGTATCACAGAACTGGCGACTCTGCTGGGGAAAATTATAAAAGTGGGGTTACCTTAGGGCTAGATCACATTTATTTGCTTACATTGTTTGACTTGTATGCTTTACATTATGGTTCGTTGTTTGGGTTTGAAATCATCTACCCAGATTTGGGATACATTATAGGTAAATAGCAATACGTTGTGGAAACTATGCGGGGTATACCGACATGGTCTAAGAAATAGCTATGTTAGTGTAACATATTTGTGGGTACCGGTAGCCTTTAAGTTAATCAAAGAGAATACGGGGCCGCTGAGTGATGTCATGAAGCACTAATGAACTTCTAGAACCCTTTACTTGACCAACTTGGCCTTTAGGATGTAGTGAGATGACCGGATTTGGTGCAGTCCGAAGTTGGTAGATACTCGATACTACACTCATTGAGGTTTGGTTTCTTGGGATATTCCGGTCGCCATTAAAGAGGCTTGAGCTGAAACAATGACCAAGGGAACAATCCAGTGATATTGAGCTCCTTAGAACCCTGTTACTATTATTAGGACATGTTTAAGCCAACTAAACTTCAAGAGGGTACTTACCTATAAAACCCCATGCAAGCCTAAACTAAGAGCTTGTTCGCGTTGCTTGTATATGCATACTTGTACATAACATCATGGACATCATGAACATCACATGCATCCACTAGACATTTCAAGGATTTCTTTGAGATTCATCTTTATTCTTGTTTTGTAGGATATGGATTCACTTCGCAGGAAAACTATCCAAGTTAACCTTGTAAGAATTCCTCCACAACTTAAGGAGCTAGCTTCAAGGATCCCTGAGAACTCTCCATTCACCGAGAGACATGGTCGTCTACTCAACCTGGTCACCTCCAACACAGATGAGGATATGATGAAGGTGCTCTTTCAGTTCTTTGATCCTTTGCACCATTGCTTCAAATTTCCCGACTATCAGCTTGTGTCTACTTTGGAAGAATTCTCCCAACTCTTGAGGATTCCCATTCTCCATCAACTACCTTTCAACGGTACGGAAAGAGACCCAAAGCCAGAAGAGATTGCTCGAGTTCTGCACTTGCACTCATCTGATGTCACAACTCATTGGGAAACTAGAAGTAGTGTCAAAGGCTTCTTAGCAAAGTTCCTGTTTGAGAAAGCCCAAAGCTGTTGGAATTCCTTAGACTTGCAAGCCTTTGAGGAAATTGTGGCTCTTCTTATCTATGGGATGGTCTTGTTCCCCAATCCTGACCAACTCATAGATGTGAGCACCGTCAAAATCTTCATGTCACGCAACCCGGTGCCTACATTGCTTGGAGATATCCTACACTCTTTTCACACTCGCACAACAAGGAAAAGAGGTGTCCTTATGTGTTGCACTCCTCTCCTGGCAAGATGGTTTATTTCTCATCTTCCCCAATCAGTCTTAAAGAATGAGCAAGGTTCAAGGTGGTCACAAAGGTTAATGACGCTCACACATTGAGATATTCATTGGTGCTCCCGATCCAAAGAGAATGTTATCATTGTTGACCGTTGTGGGGAATTCCCTAATGTCCCTCTACTTGGCATTAGGGGAGGCATCACCTGTAACCCATGTTTATCTCAAAGATAGTTTGGTTACGCCCGAAGGGATGGCCCGCACGAGATGCTGATTCAAGGATTGGTATTCGACTACGACAATGACGATCAAGGTGTTCGCCAGAGATTCATCCGAGCTTGGAGGATGCTAAACAAGGTGGATAGAAAGACTTTGGGGCACAATAATTCCATCCCTCTTGAGCCTTACCTCAAATGGGTACGAACTTTCACTCAAAGTCTTATGATGCCTTATCCTTCCATTCTTTCAGTAATTATTGAGCCTGTTAAAAAGGGAGATGTTCCATACACTATCCTACATCCTGACATGCCCACATCTCTTGAAGACCTACAAAGGGATTGGATACAGCTCAAAGGAGAGCGAGATACTTTCGAAGCCCAATTCTATGTAAGCGAGAAGAAGGTTTTGGAACTCACCAGGCTACTTCATGAGGAGCAGACTCTAAATGCCTACATTGCACCAAAGAGGATGCGCACTACTTTTTTATCTTAGAGTTTTGTATTATTTTGTCCAAGGGGCATTTATGTATTCAAACTTTATCTTATTAATATAACGTGTGTTTTCTTTTTGTCTAAAACAAACTTGAATCTTTGAAATACTTGAAAACATTGCACACACACATATCATTCATCATAACATAAACAAGTCTTTTGGCAACAAGTTTCCTCATCTCTCTACGTTTTATTTCAGTAAGATGGATCTCGAACAAACAATCAAAGATCTCCAAGCTCAGAACACGCAGTTTCAACAGTTGCTCATGTCCCTAGCCAAGGGGCAAGAGTAGTTGAAGACTCTGCTAGCTGAAGAGAGGAAAAAGAAAACAAAGAAGGTCACCGGGGTCTTAAACATGGGGAGAAGATTTCAGGGGCAGACTAGAAGAACCTTGAATTTTGCAACAACATCCGGTGAAGGAGAGGGGAAAGGAAAGGAAAACGGTCCCTTCAGAATCTGAAGAGGAGGAAGAAGAGGAAGACTACTCTGAGGAACAATATCCTCTAGCTGATGATCAGTACAGACATCTCGAAGAGCGTTTGAGCGCAATGGAAATACAAAAGGTTCCAAGCTTAGATTTTGAAGAGTTGGGACTAGTGTCGGGGATTGTGATTCCACCGAAATTCAAAGTGCCTTTGTTCGCAAAATATGATGGAGTGTCATGTCCTAAGATGCACCTTTGATCATATGTGAGAAAGATCCAACCACACTCCGCTGATAAAGACTTGTGGGTGAATTTTTTCCAAGATAGTCTATCTGGAACACAACTCGACTGGTTTTACCAACTAGAAAGAGCCAACGTCCACAATTGGGAAGATCTTGCCGCAACTTTCTACAAGCAATATCAATATAATGCTGATTTGGCGTCTACCCCTACTCAACTTCAGAGTATGGCTATGGCTTCCAATGAGGGCTTCAAGGATTACGCGCAGAAATGGAGAGATCTGGCTGGAAGAGTTCAACCCCCTCTGTCTGAAAGGGAATTAGTGGACATGTTCTTAGGCACTTTATCGAGCCCTTTCTTCAACCATTTGATTGGGAGCTCATCTGCAGGATTTACTGAGTTAATACTGATCGGAGAGAGGGTGGAAGCTGGAATAAAAAGTGGAAAGATTAAGAAGGATTCATCTTCTTCTACAGCTGTGAGGAAACCTTTTATTGGGAAGAAAGAGGTAGCTGCTGTTTATCCATAAAGAAACCAAGAGAGAGCCAAACGCCGACCAATGGTAGGGGCTGTTATGATTCTAAAGCCTACATTTGATCAACAAAGAAGTAATCAACCAAGGGTGGAAAGGCCAGTCAGCCAATTCACCAGAATCAATATGACTATGTCTCAATTATTACCGCATCTTCTGAAATCCAATTTGGCAACTTTGAAAGAAGCTCCAAAAAACCCCAACACAGCGTCCCCTCATTATCACCCCAATGCCTGTTGCGCATATCACTCCGAAAGTCCTGGTCACGATACTAACAATTGTTGGGCCTTTAAGAACAAAATACAGGACCTCATTGAAGCAAAAGAAATTGAGTTTGATGCGCCCGAGAAGCCAAACGTCATTTCTGCTCCTATGCCCAGACATGGTCACAACACCAATGCTATTGAAGAAGATTTATTTGTTACCACAATTGATGAACTCTTGACTCCACTCCCAATCATTAGGATAAACTTGTTGAAGGTCGGTATATTCCCGGGTCATAATGAAGACTGCCACCTCTTCTTATCCTCACCAACTAATTGCCCTTTGTTGAAGACAAGCATTCAACGCTTGATAGACAACAAAGAGATTATGTTTGAAAGTACTCATGTTTCACCTGTTCCTGTTGAAGATGTTTCAATCATTACCATCTCCGCCAATTCTTCCAGGGTCCCCAAAAGATCCGTTAGAATTACATCGGTTCCGAAAACTACTCCTCTAATAATCACAATGCATGGGCCAGTCCCATATGAATCAGACAAAACTGTGTCGTGGAATTACGGTGGGGACATTTATTACCATGGCATCAAACAAGATGGGCTGGCCGCCGAAGAGATAAATTTTGAAGAAGAAGATTCTGACATCAGCAATATTGCCGGAACTAGTAAGATTACCCGAAGTGGTAGGATATTTTCTCCAGAAATTGCCTCCCCCCCCCCCCAAAGGCAGTTTTTGGACCCGTGGTTGCTCCAAAGGTTACCTTCATACCCATAATCATCTCTGCAAGTGCTCCTATTGATGAAGCCATTACGGCCCTTGTTGCCATTTCTACCAACGCTCCTATTGCTGAAACCCGAGGAAAAAGTATTCAAGTAGAGCCTGTTCGGACGAAGGCTCAGTCACTGACTATTCCCGAGGCTTCTAAGAAAGAAATGGAGGAGATCTTAAAAATTATAAAAAGGATCGACTACGACGTAGTCGAACAGTTGGGGCAAACTCCCTCCAAAATCTCCATGTTGGCATTACTACTGTGTTCCGAGGCACATGCGAAAGACTTGGTGAAGTTCCTAAAGACAGCCCATGTGCCTCAAGAGACGTCTGCTGATTAATTTCAAGACTGCATGGCCAGCTTGACAATGGATAACAGCCTAGGCTTCTCGGATGCTGATCTGACACCAAGGGGGAGAAAGCACAACGAGGCATTGCATGTCTCTATGGAATGTATGGGCACCACTCTGGCCCATGTCTTAGTGGACACTGACTCATCTTTGAATGTCTTACCGAAAAAAGCTCTTGATAGACTTGACTGCAAAGGACTGACGCTAAAGCCAAGTAACATAGTCGTAAGGGCATTTGATGGCTCAAAGAGGATGGTACATGGGGAGGTGGATATCCCCATAAAGGTTGGGAATCAAACTTTCAATTCAACCTTTTATGTAATGGACATCCACCCCTTTTACTCCTGTCTGCTAGGATGGCCATGGATCCATAATGTCGGCGCTGTCACCTCTACATTGCACCAGATGTTGAAATATTCGGTTCAAGGAAAGATTATCACTGTCCACAGAGAGGAAGAATACATGATTAGCCGTCTCAATTCCTTCAGGTATATGGAATTGGACGGCGAGTTCATTGAAACTCCTTTTCAACACTTCAAAGAGGTCCCCCAAGAGGTAGCAGTGACCAAGACTATGTCCCAGATTCCCAAGATTACAAGACCTCCACTTCGGATGTCATCTCTGAAGGACGCCAAAGCAGTAGTAGAGGAAGGTGGATGCACCATCTGGGGGAAACTTCCGGATATCCCGTATAAGTCTAACAAGTTTGGCTTAGGTTTCACTTCAAGTGCTCAAAAGGCTGTACGTTGTGCCCATGCTAGAGGGCCACACTTGAAGATTAGCAACCGAGAGGTCAATGCAATAGAAGATGTTGAGGAGGATTGCAGCTTGGAGGATTGGATCTTTCCGACTGTCGATGGAGGACTCCGCAACTGGGAAGCCAGAGACTTTGTCCCAATAACTTTCATCCCTCAGTAATTTATCTTTACATTTTGTTGGATATGTAATATTCAAAAACAATTTGCACTCTTAAAACCTTGTGTATTGCCCGAGGCACAATGGTCCATTTGTAAGGGTTATTATTTCATCTTCATGTGACATTCAATGAATCATAGACGTTTTTCGCATACAAACTTTTGTGCTCATTGTTTTTCTTTTACATTTTATTTTCTTTAAAAAGATGGCTATACCCTTACACACACCTACACTCACAAATGCATGTACCCCTCCATTTTGGATCCCATGGGTAACGATACTGCTATGGCCTTTTGTGACTCTGAGGATCTAATCTACCAAGCCAAAGACGAAGGTGAGGAAGATTGTGAAGTACCAGGGGAACTTGCCAGACTACTACAACAAGAGGAAAGAACCATTCAGCCTCACGAGGAACCTGTGGATACAATCAACCTGGGTACCGAGGAGGATAAAAAAGAGGTCAAGGTGGGTGCCAATCTGGAACCCGGTGTCAAGGAGCATCTGATTCAGTTGTTGCATGACTATGTTGAGATCTTTGCTTGGTC
This sequence comes from Vicia faba, assembly GCA_948472305.1. NCBI lineage: Eukaryota > Viridiplantae > Streptophyta > Magnoliopsida > Fabales > Fabaceae > Vicia > Vicia faba. The sequence continues at coordinate 33,936,020 of OX451741.1, read as the reverse complement.
ATATGAGGACATGCCAGGACTTGATACAGACATCGTGGTACATCGTCTGCCTATAAGAGAATATTTCCCCCCAGTAAAACAAAAGGTTCGCCGCATGAGACCTGATATGTCAGAAAAGATTAAAGCGGAGGTCATGAAGCAATTCAATGCTGGATTCTTGGTTGTCACTTCCTACCCTCAATGGGTTACCAATATCGTTCCCATACCTAAAAAAGACGGCAAAGTACGAATGTGTGTGGATTACAGAGATTTGAATAGGGCGAGCCATAAAGATGATTTTCCACTCCCCCACATTGATATACTGGTTGACAATAAAGCACAACACAAAGTGTTTTCCTTCATGGACAGATTCTCAGGTTATAACCAAATCAAAATGGCACCTGAGGACATGGAGAAAACTACATTTGTCACACAGTGGGGCACATTCTGCTACAAGGTGATGCCATTAGGACTGAAGAATGTTGGGGTAACATATCAATGCGCCATGGTAGCTTTATTTCACAACATGATACATCATGAAATAGAGGTCTACGTAGACAATATGATAGCCAAGTTGCAAACGGAAGAAGAGCACCTTGATCACTTATAAAAGTTGTTTGAGAGACTGAAGAAGTACAAGCTGAGGTTGAATCCAAATAAGTGCACATTCGGAGTACGGTCTGGTAAGCTTCTAGGTTTTGTCGTCAGTAACAAAGGTATTGAGGTCGATCCTTCCAAAGTTAAAGTAATACAAGAGATGCTTGCTCCTCGTACTGAGAAGGAAGTCAGAGGATTCTTGGGACGCTTGAACTATATTTCCAGATTCATTTCTCACCTGACAGCTACTTGTGAGCCAATCTTCAAATTACTGAAGAAAGATTAAGTAGTCAAATGGAATGATGAATGCCAAGTTACTTTTTATAAAATCAAAGAATACTTATAAGAGCCTCCTGTATTGATGCCACCATTCGAGGGAAGACCGTTGATCATGTATCTGACTGTTTTAGAAAACTCAATGGGGTGTGTATTGGGGCAGCTTGACGAGTCTGGCCGAAAAGAGAACGATATTTATTACCTGAGCAAAAATTTTACCGACTGTGAAACCAGATATTCACTGCTCAAGAAAACTTGCTACGTTCTGGCATGGGCTGCTCGCCGGCTAAGACAGTATATGTTGACTCATACTACCTTATTGATATCTAAGATGGATCCGATAAAATACATCTTCGAGAAGCCTGCTCTTTTGGGGAGAATAACTAGGTGGAAGATGATCCTAACAGAGTATGACATACAATATACTGCCCAAAAAGCTATAAAGGGCAGTGTATTGGCTGATCACCTTGCTCACCAAGCTTTAGAAGACTATCAGTCCATGAAGTTTGAATTCCCGGATGAAGACATCATGACATTAAACAACTGTGAAGAAATCAAACAATATGACGGACCTAAACAAGGATCCTGATGGACCCTGTTCTTTGATGGAGCATCCAATGCACTTGGTAATGGTATCAGCGCTGTACTCATATCTCCAGATGGGTGTCATACTCCCTTTACCTCCAGACTTTGTTTCAACTGTACAAATAACATGGCGGAATACGAAGCGTGCATCTTTGGTCTCAGGGCTGCCATAGACTTGGGAATCAAATCTTTAGATGTGTTTGGAGATTCATCTTTGGTCATCAGTCAGATCAAAGGGGAATGGGACACTAAGCACCCAAACCTTAACCCTTACAAAGAACATGTTTTGACATTGCTAACACATTTTGAGAAGATTACCTTCGAGCATTTCCCGTGAGAAGAAAATCAGCTAGCAGACGCTCTAGCCACAATGTCATCTATGTTTAAACTTAATTGGGATAACAAGGCTCTCCAGATCACCATCGAACGAATGGATGAACCAGTGCACTGTCACGAGATTAATACTGAAGAAGTAGTGGACCAGCCTTGGTTTCATGAAGTCAAGAGGTATCTCGAGGCTCAAGAATATCCAGAAGGAGCTTCAATCAATGATAAGAAGTGCTTAAGGAGATTCTCTGCTAAATTCTTCCTTAGTAATGGCATCCTGTACAAACGCAATCATGACTCCATTTTGCTTCGGTGTGTGGATAAGTTTGAAGCTTAAAAGATCGTGGCTGAATTACATGAAGGTACTTTTGGCACCCACTCCAGTGGGCATACGATGGCGAAGAAAATCCTACGGGCAGGCTATTATTGGTCTACCATGGAAGCAGATTGCTATCAACACTCTCGGACCTGTCATAAGTGTCAAATTTATGCTGACAAGGTGCATGTACCTCCGGTTCCTCTGAATGTCTTGACGGCTCCTTGGCCCTTTGCTATGTGGGGAATTGATATGATTGGAGAGATCAAGCCTACAGCCTCCAATGGGCACCGCTTCATCCTAGTGGCCATTGACTATTTCACCAAGTGGGTTGAAGCAGCTTCCTTCGCTTCCGTTACCAAGAATGTTGTCGCCCGCTTCATCAAGCAAAACCTTATTTGCCGGTACGGTATCCCGGAAAGGATCATCACTAACAATGGTACAAATCTTAACAACATTATGATCACCGCATTATGCGAGCAATTCAAGATCCAGCATCACAATTCTTCTCCCTATCGGCCAAAGATGAATGGTGTTGTCGAAGCTGCAAATAAAAACATTAAGAAGATCATACAGAAAATGACAGTCACATACAAAGACTGGCATGACATGCTACCATTCGCTCTCCACGGTTATCGTACCACGGCTCGCACATCAATCGGGGCAACACCCTATTCTTTGGTTTACGACATGGAGGTTGTTTTGCCTATTGAAGTCCAAATCCCCTCTCTGAGGATTATGAAGGATACAGGCTTGAACGAAGACGATTGGATCCAGACTCGACTTGATCAACTGAACTTGATTGATGAAAAGAGACTTACCGCTGTTTTCCATGGTCAAATGTATTAAAAACGGATGATCAAGGCTTTTGACAAGAAAGTCAGGTGCCAAGTATATCAAGTTGGGGATCTATTGATCAAACGTATCATCTTGCCACAAAGTGATCCCAGGGGAAAATGGACTCCTACCTATGAAGGACCATTTGTAATCAAAAGCATATTCTCCGGTGGGGCAATGATCTTGACTACCATGGATGGTGACGACCTTCCACACCATGCGAACGCGGACATAGTCAAAAGATACTACGCATAAGAGACCCGCTAGTTTGACACACCTAGGAAAAACAAGGGCATCCCGGCGAACCAAAAGGTTCAGGCAAAAATTAGGGATAAAATGAAAAAAAATCTGTACACCTGGCAAGTTGAAAACACGAAAGGGCGACTTGGGCAAAAAAGGGTTTCCCGATGGACTGAAAACCCGAAAGGGTGGTCTAGGCAAAAGTTAGGGAATTAAAGCATATGACTATGTCCCGTCGGATCAATTGACGGGCAACCTTTGACTTCCACTGATAAACTCAGGGTTTTTGATCAATTCAATCATCTTCGGACAAGGCGAATAGACAAGATACTCAGAGATACGAAGGCTATAGCAGAATGGGAACCCCATGGGACTATTACACATATCTATCTTTCTTTGTATCAAATTTCTCTTTTTTTACGACAGCATTCTCTTACTAGAATGTTTGTTCCCTTTGTACAAAATATTTACTCAAAGTCAATACAAAGATATCCCTTTGAAAGTGCAAAAACTATTTTTCTTTACGCTTGTGTTTTTTTAAAAAAAAACGTCCAATGATTCATTGATGAACATATGCATTTGAACATGATTACTGTTTACAAATAAACAAAATCAAGAAGACAATTACTGATAAGTTGAAAGAATAGGAAAACATCTCTAGGCTATTCCATAAATGATTCCCTACAGTACGTCATTTAAATCCCCAGCGGAACAAATTTTCAAATTATTAATCCCCAGTAGAAGTCGTCAAATTTCTCAAGATTCGCCAAGCAGATCTTACAAGCAGTACATGGCATTGCCCTCACAACAGAATTTACTTCTCTCAACAAAAGTTCATCAGTACTTCAACTTCAAGATTCAACATATCCTCAGTGGCATTCATGGATTTATTTTCCCCAATCAAACAACAATACAGCAAATCAGCTCACATACACATACATTGCATCCATATATCATAAACATTGATAAAGAAAATACATTGCATCATACATTTCATGCAACATAACTTTGTGTTTTAGCTAACATTTTACCCTTTTCAGGATAATAATTAACAGTTACCATTGACAATATGCAATCAGATACAGTGCAGATACGCTCCAGACATGGATGCCATTCTGATACTCATTCAGATTCAACTTTCAGATACAGTTCGGATACGCTCCAGACACGGATGCCATTCTGATACTCATTCAGATTCAACTTTCAGATACAGTTCGGATACGCTCCAGACACGGATGCCATTCTGATACTCATTCAGATTCAACTTTCAGATACAGTTCAGATACGCTCTAGACACGGATTCCATTCTGATACTCATTCAGATTCAACTTGCTTGATACAGTTCAGATACGCTCCAGACACGGACGCCACTCTGATACTCATTCAGATACGAACTTTCAGAAACGGTTCAGATACGCTCCAGACACGGATGTCATTTTGATACTCATTCAGATCTCAGCTCCAAGATTCAGTTTTGATATGCTCCAGACATGGATTCCGTTCTGATAATCATTCAGATACAACTTACAGATACAGTACAGATACGCTCTAGACACGGACGCCATTCTGACACTCGTTCTTTCAGCTTACAAATTACAGTTCAACAAACATTCTTGGGTGGCATCTATAAGCCCATCTCCAACAAGGTTCTATCACCTCTCCAAATGGCATCTTTAAGCCAATTCCCTCAACCACACATCGTCGAGTGCAAATTTCTAGGCACTCTAGTGTCCAATGATCTTTCACCTTCGAGTCACGAATGGAAAAACTTGCTAATCTAACTCTTCAGGTTTAAGAAGATTGAACAGGGGCAGCTGTTATACCCCAAAATTTTCCCTCTCATTTATCAATACTTTTCTCACAAGATCTCTTTGACTCAAGACTGAATTAGGGTTTGACCAGCTCAAAACATATCATCATGCACTGATAACCCCAAATTAGGGTTTAGGATTGCACAAGGATTTTTGGATTATCAATGCTTCATATGACATTCAAGCATCATTATGGACCCCTAAGATTATTCATGTCAAGTTTCAAGCCTTGGATTATACTTTTGATCAGTCAATTGGACAGTTGACCTAAAAATCAACTGTATTGGTGAAAAAGTCAACCATGGCCAATTTACAGTCAAACTTCATAATTTTTTATCCACATCAACATTTTATACTCACATGTATCATTTGATCAAGTTTGGATCATAATTCCTCAAGAAATTTGATCAAATCATCAAAAGGGAAAAATGGTCAAAATTAGGGTTTTGATTGAGAAAGGGCAATTTCTGATTTTTGACCTACAAAATGACCAATTGGTTTGAAGCATGATTTCAAGGGTTAAATTGTGTCATCTTGACCTAATGACATGGTTCAAAACATTGCAATTTCATTGGATTGACAGATGGAATTTGCAGTTAACTGATCAAAAGTCAATTGTATACTGAAAAGTCAAACTTTAACTTTTTGGTCAAAATCAAGTGTCAAGGATCACAATTCATCAAAACATGCCAAAATGTGAAACTTGTTCGTCAAGAAATCAAAGATTGAAGATTTTTTTTAAAATTTGAAAATTTCTTAACTTAGAAATTTTTCTAAGTATAGAAATTATTTTATTTTTTGTCAACTTTAAGCCAAATTCTCACCATGATACAAGATGATTCAAAGAAAGTTCCCAACATGAAATTTGTAGATCTCCATGAAATATACAACTTTGCTTCACACGTTTTTCCCTAAAGATGCTTGGATCTCAAGATATAATTTTGTGAATACATGCCAATGAACTAAAATAACTTAGTGAAATTTTGCCCTAATTTAGGCAGGTTTTTGACCTAACTTCATGGTAACTTTTCACCTAGTTCCAAGAGGAATCTTGAAAATCATATCAAAGATGAGTTATATAGCACATTGCAAGCTTTCCAAAATGTCCAAGAACTCCTTGAGATCATTCTTGAGTATGGAGAATCAAAGAGATGAATTTGGAAATTTCTCACTTTGATTTCAAGCCATTTCATGAAGAACAAAATTCAAATCCTCAAGCATGTTGTACAATCTTCACTTTTCAGGCCTCAAACTCATTTGTCACTCCACCATTAATGAATTGCACAAGGTTGCATGCCCTAAAGCCAAGCATTCAATGCTTTGTACATGAACATTTCCATTTTTGGCACAAAGGTGCCATTTCCACTTTGATAAAGCATAACTTTTGCAACTTTTCACTCCTTGAGCCTTGCATTTGTTTTTCTACACACACAATTCCTATAAACCAAAAGAAAAGTGTCTAAGACTTGTACCAACTCAAACCAGACTTGTACAAGCATGTAGAGAGTTGTCTCCTCACCTTTCTTAAAAAGCAAGCAATAGAGCAAAAAGCTTATAACTCAGAAATTCGTTGTGAAATGGATTTGAAACCTTATCTATGCTTATAGACAAACACATTGCAACCTAACACATGATTGCTAAGGGCCAGAAACTCTCTCAAGATCTCTATCACCAAAAACCTGCCATAACTTGCAGTTTTGTACCAAGCATAGCAATCCAAAAATCCACTCGTGCGTTTCAAGTTCTAATCAACTAAACACTTAACCTACATCATATCTAAGTGTTCCAGACCATCATCCCTTCACTGTAACTCCTCCTTCTACATCTTCCATTTTTATTTTTCAAGCTTGCAGGTTGACTTGGATAGGGGGATTCAGGCACTTTCAAAGCAAGGTAAGGATTGGAACACACTCAGGGAGGTTCAGGCAAGCTAAAGGATCCTTCAGGCCTTCATAAAACTCACTCAAACTCCCTTCACGATCTCAGCTGAAAGAGGTAGGAACTATAATTTCTATATCTTCATACAGGCATCCTTAGGTCTCGATTTGTGAAAGTAAAATGTAGATATTATTGTGCTAAAGCCAACCATGTGCATAGATTTCGTTTATATTCATTGTGTATAGAGAATTTTAGATTTCAAATTTTTGAAAAAATTAGGTTTGAAATTAGGGCCAATGAAATTAGTTTTGATCTTTGATTGTTAACTTATATAATTTACATGGTTGAAATCGTGGGAAAGAGTACTACCATTTTCATGTTTGATGTTTCCATTTTGATGGAGAAATGAGAGAGATATGATTGGTCTGGCTAGCTTGAGGAAGAAGATGAAGTACATGGCAAGGAGGCGTTATGTGTTATGTGTATTTTGTTTCATTTAAACTAACGGATGTACAGCCATCCAAATGGTAAGGAAGCGCGCTGAAATTGCTAAGGTCATGGATTCGAGCCTTGGTGCTTGCCTTTTGCATATTTTCACACATTTTTGCCATTTTTCTCATTTTTGCAGCGTTGGGCTTTATTTTTTTTCTAATGCCTACCTCTTGTTTACTCAGGACACCCTTGGCACAATTTATTTTCATTTATTTTATTTTTGTTTATTTCATTAAAAAAATTTCTTAAGAATTATAAAAATCATAAAAAATATAAACATGATAAATATTGCATTTTTGTTTATTTTTATTTCATTTTCACATAAAAAATATTTTTATTAAATTATATATTAACCATTTTTCTTAAATAAACTTGTAAAATAAAATAGACTTAGGTTAATTTTTATTATTTTTCCCTTCATACTTGCAAATATTTATTTTGACATATAAAAAGACTAAATATTTTCATAAATATTATTTATTATTTTAAGACAAAAATACACAAAAATAATACTTAAAGAACTTTATTTTCTTTTAACAAATTAGAAATTAGGGTTAACCAAATTCTATAAATAAACTCCTTTTCTTAAAATTATTAGGTTTAGCTCAAAAAACTCTTTTCCATATAAAAAACAAAACAAAATTTCTTTTTCTTGCATATACATACCATTACATATTTAATTTATATTATATATTCAAATATTCGTACAAATTCGATTTGGTTGTAATAGCTTAATTAGATTTATATTATTGTAAATCACCATTCATAATTTGTATACCCCATTCCCATAAAATGTTGTAATAGTGTAGTAATCTTTAAATTATGCAATTTATCGTTTTTACATAATATGCTAATAATTAGGGTTCGAATGAAAAGATAAAAACAAATCAAATAGAAAACTATAATCCAAGAGAAAATCAAGCATGAAAATAACACACTTGCACACAAGCACCCTTAGGGTTACTCCACTTGGTTGCCTTATACAAAAATGGCCATATTACGCATGTGAAGTATATTAGAAAAAAACAAGTATAAGATCATAGTCCCTCGATGACGCTATTCAAAGTTGCCTTACAAAATGATATTAGTCCCTCAAAAATGCTAAGATACTTTGCAACATTGCTAATCATGGCTATACGATGACCCGCGCCCGTCCCGTTTACATCCAAAGATAGGGTTGCTTACCAAATCAATGGTAAGACAACAATGTTAAAGGAAAAGAAAATGAACAAGAAAGACATTTGAGTAGGTAGATTACTTCTAGTTACTTGCTCCATTTCAAAACAACTATCCTTGCTATTTTCAAAACAAACACACACATTTCAAAACATCTTACAATCATTGAAAACATTTTCAAAAAGACAAACATCTTTGTATACATTCTTACGAAGAAGAATCATTACAAAGATTGCCTAAACAATGGCCTTTTTTACAAAATACTTTCAAAACCACACAAAGCACAATTTCAAAACAAAAAGCAAGTGATATAGCAAGTAACTAAGAGCCCATGGAAAACCATGGATGAAAAGGATTCTAACACCTTCCCTTTTCATAATTTACCTCCCGAACTCAAGAAACAATCTCAAAGGTCTTTCATGTGCTTTTTCACCTTTCCTTTTGGATAAAAGAAAAGTCGGTGGTGACTCTTGCTAACTGCAACATTTGCGATAAAACACAAAACCCTCAAGTCAGTTCTCTCACCGTATCACAGGTACTTATGATAATTCCAAATGGATGATATACTTGACAAAAAGCAAATTCAACTTGTTGTGTGGAGGCTTTGGTTCTACCAATCCTCTAATGAGTTCCAAATGCAAGCTTCAAGATAGTCATCCAACTAACCACTAATTATTGACTTGTTTTACCTTATGCTTTCATTCTTTTTTATGCTTTATGTACCATTTACTTTTAGCATTTCCGTTTCATACCATTTTCATCTTTTCTCATTTGAGCATTTACTTTCTTGCCATTTTAACTTTTCTCATTTGAGCTTTTCTTTTCCTTTCTTAAGATACTTAATAATCAACATAAACCCTAAAAAATCTTGAATGGTACTTGGACTATCTGGTTACTATCCTTGGCATTATGGAGCATGAGACTTTTCTTGGACTTTGAATTAGAAGCCTTGGCCTATCTTAGAGACTTTGTGACCTTATCTGATTATTTTGTCTGGAGTTCTTGAGGTTCACCTTAAGATATTGGGTTGCTTGTTTGTTTTTGTGTGCAGGTTTTTGTGATTACACCCTCTATTTGTAATATGAAATCCACTCGTATACAGCCGTTACTCTGCCCAATTTTGTGAAGACTTAATACACTTGAAGTTTGGTTCTCTCAATAGGTCTAGTATTTTTGCTTGCTTGGTTTCAATCCAAGGAATGAGAATTCTATCTTGGCTCATAATGTCAAGTATTGCCTTCTTATTGGTTAGATGGTTCTTATCCCTAGATTCTATTTTATTCTTTAGGATAGTCCCTTCTTCTCCTCCCATCTTCTTCAATTTCAAAAATCTTCTTCCTCCCTTTTTTTGAAAAAAAAACTCTTCTTGTTTTTGAACTTGAACTAATTTTATAATAAACTTGGACTTATGGCCATGTATTTTCAAAACATTTTCATAAATAAACCCCAATCAACTTAATGATACCTTGACATTTTTTGTGAGAAGACTAAAAGTCAATCAATCTCATTTCAAACCATCTTGCCATTTTGGCTTTTTATCTTTAAAATTTTCTCAAAAAGATTAGACTCTTGTCAATCCTTGTAGTGATGCAAACAACTATACTTCTATAATATGTAGTGAAGAGAGATATTTTCCACTTGGGTGTTGAGTGAGGCATTGTTGATTTTAAAATCCAAGCCACATCCTCCACTTTGAGATGATGCAAATTCTCCTTTCTCATGGTTGTGGGTAGTAGGTATGTTTTCCACACGGACAATGACGATGATGTTTTACCTCATAAAATTAACAAACGCATTTGTGTTTCAAATTTTTAAAATAGGAACTGCGTGTACCCTGATCCCCTATTGCATGAAAGGTGGTACGTAGGCACTAAAGGTTCGCAACCACGGCGGGTGCAAATATTATAAAATAAATACGCTTCTTTCCTCACCTCCACCATCCACTTTTTATATACAACAGTTTTTATAGCCAAAATATACAGATTTTACAAAGAGGCTCTTGCGGAGTACCGTAGATGTTTAGGGTGCTAATACCTTCCCTTTGCATAACCAACCCCCTTACCTTGAATCTTTCCCCCTCTTTTTGGGTTATTCGCTATTTTCCCATTCCTTTGGAAACAATAAAGCGCGGTGGCGATTTTTATTTTGATTTGTATAAACTCTAATCAATCCAATGACTTAGTCTTAAACATTTCCACCGCTACAGTTAGTCCCTTCCAATTGGTAAAACCACACCAACTGCGTCCCAGATAGACTTTCTTGAAAAAAGTGCACCCACAGTTTCTTATCAGCGGTATGTGGAGGAATTTTACGGACGTAAGATCTTAGATGAAGCTTCGGGTATGAGACACCATCGTACTTGGCAAAAATAGGGATCTTGAATTTGTGGGGAATGACTACCCCAGGAACCAAACCCAAGTCACCAAAGTCCAAGCCATGCACAACTTGGATTTCTATAACCTTCAATTTGTCTTTTAGTTACTTATACTTGTCGTTGGCCGATGGATATTTCTCTTCAAAATAATCATCGTCTTCGGAGATTTGATTGTTTCCACCCCTAGCACGGGTGCTCCTTGCATCTTCATCTTGATTTTCATCCTCTTCAGAGGAATCTTCTTCAACCTGGGCTTGTCTGGCGGGGCCTTTAAACCTCTTCCCCATGTTGATTATAACTTTCGTCTTTGTCTTCTTCTTCGTAACAGGAAGAGCTATCATTTCTTTCTCCCCCTTTGCTAAATTGAGCAAAGTCTCTTGAAATTGAGAGTGTTTAGTCTGCAACTCCTTGACAGTTTTCTCGAGATCCATCTTATACTAAAATAAACAGTAAATAGATAAGGAAACCTGTGTTGGAAAACCTACCTATGATATGATGCATGTTATGCGAATGCAATGTTTTCAAGGATTTAAAGAAATTTAAATTTGCTAGACAAAGAGAAGATAACACACATTAATTGCACATGAATTACAAATGTCTCTCGGGCTTACAATGGAAGAAACAAAAAGGTTTCAAAATGATACAAAATAAACTCCTAAAACAAAAAGGACTCAAGTTTCCCATGAGTGCATCCTCTTCGGTGCAATGTAGGCATTCAAGCTTTGCTCTTCATGAAGTTTCCTTGTGAGCTCCAAAACGTTCTTCTAGCTTGCGTAGAATTGGTCTTCAAAGGTGTCTCGCCCTGCTTTGAGTTGAATCCACGATCTTTGCAACTCCTCAAAGTCGATAGGCATGTTAGGATGAAGAATGGTGTAAGGAGTGTCTTTCTCAGCAATAGGCTTCATAACCACATGTAGGATGGCTGGGTAAGGCATCATGAGACTTTGAGCACGAGTTCATACCCATTTGAGGTAAGGCTCAAGAGGGATGAAATTTTTATGCCCCAGAGTCTGGCTGTCAATCTTACTTACCATGCCTCAAGCATGCATAAACCTTTGATGATAACCTTGGTGATCATTCTGATAGTCGAAAATAATACCTTGAATGAGTGCATCATGGGGACCATCTCTTCTAGCATATCCAAACTGTCGTAGGGCTAATGAAGGACTATAAGTGATACCTCCCTGTTGTACCCCAAAATTTGCCCTCCCATTTCCTCAACATTTTCTCATCACAAGACCTTTGAAGATCAAGATCCAGTTAGGGTTTCCTCTGCTCAAGACTTCTCCTTGCACTGGGACTTAAATTAGGGTTTGTGTTTGCCTAAGGATGCTTTGACCTAAAATGCCTAAGATGACTTTCATGCTTCATGTTGGACTCCCAAGTTTACCTATACCAAGTTTCAAGTCTTGATTCCAAGTTTTGCCCAGTCAATTGGACAGTTGACCTAGAAATCAACTGTATTGGGGAAAAAGTCAACTGTGGCCAATTGACAGTCAAACCTCATGAAATTTGATCCACATCAACATTATGAACTCATATGGACCATTTGATTAAGTTTGGATCACAATTCCACAAGAAATTTGATCAGATCATCAAAAGGGCAAAATGGTCATTTCTAGGGTTTTGACTGCACAAAGGCAATTTTTGACTGTTTGACCTAGCCAATGGCAAACCAAGCTCACATATGGCCTCAAGGACCCCATGGAATTATCTTGACATGTTCATCAAGCTCAAAAGATCCCAAGTACACAAGATTGACAGTTGAATTTCCCAGTCAATTGATCAATTTTGACTGTATACTGAAAAGTCAAACTTTGACTTTTTGGTCAAAATCAAGAGTCAAGATTCATTTTTCATCAAAACATGCCAAATCATGAAACTGGTTCACCAAGAAATCACAAAATGCAAATTAGGGTTTGAAAATGGAATTTTTCATAACTTAGAATTTTTCTAAGTTATAAAAAACCCTAATTTTTTCCCAACTTTGCCCCATCTTTTCACCAGGATCCATTTGGATTCAAGCAAAAGTCAAAACATGAAAGTTGTAGCTTGTTGCATAATCTACAACTTTGATTCACAAAGTTTTCTCATTTGAAGCTTGTATCTCAAGTTATAATTTTTTGAATAAGGGCACTAAACCATCTTTTAACTTAGTGGAATTTGACCTATTTTGACAAGGTTTTCTACCCTACTTCAAGGCCACTTTTCATACCCTTCCACTTGGAATTTTGATTTGCATTTCAAAGATGAATTGTAGTACACATTCCAAGCTTTCCAAAATGTCCAAGAACTCATCAAACAACCTCATAACTTGAGAGATTCGAATTTCACAAGTTGGCAAAAATTCACTTTTGTTCTTCATCAAGACATGTTCATAACCTTGCCAATTTGAAATCAGTTTGCTTTATGCTTGATTACAGGTCCTTGAACCATTTCATACTCAATAATTTAATTCATATTCAATGTGTTAAGGTCATGTTCTTTGTGTTCTAACATTGCATAATGGTTTAATCCTAAATTAGATAAAGTGAAATTTCCATTTTTGAAAAGTTTAGCTTTATGTCAAGTTTGTAATCCAACAAGTACATGAAAGATCTGCTTTGCACAAGATTATGTGCATAACACACTGATCAAGAGAGGCTTATGCAGCACATTAGAAGGCCCCCTACTAACCTAAAACAAAAAACTTGCTTTTGTAGCTTAAGTGTGAAGAAACATCCATAACTCATGCCATCTCTCATATCAGCTTAGACACAGAAGAAAGAACTTATCAAACACATTCCAAACTACCCAACCAAGCTTTTGCACGAGCTATTTGCCTTTCAAACACTCTCCATCTCAAAATCATCCTCAAACTGCACAAACAGGGGTGCCCCTGCAGTTTGAGTACAAACTCCCAATCCCTTCGAGCATTTTGATCAAGACCTGTTCCTCTACCTTCCCTATAACATATGCAAGCTATCCATGGCCTAAAACCTGACCTGTAATCACTCTAACAGTTTCCACCATTTTTAATTTCTCCTTTTGCAGTTGAAGTTCTGCAGCTTGATACAAGAAGGTTCAAGACAAAGTGAGCATTGAAAAAGCATCCCTGGACCTCAAGGAAGCTTTTCCAATCATTACATTGCACTGAAAGTCTCTCATTCTCCACATAGAAGTTCAACTGCACAGGTAAAACTTTGAACTCGTATCTCTCTTATCATGCATCTTTAGCCTTAAGTTTGTGAAGATACAAGGTCCTACTCATAGCCCTGAACATGTACATATCTTTACATTTCATTTCTTTTGCCTGAGTAGAGAGAATTTGGAGCTTGAAAATGGTAGAAAAATTAGGTCAGAAAAGGGGGGGAGAGAAATTCTCCCTCATCTTAGAGAGATAGGTCAAGTTCTTTATATGGTTAGAACCGTCTCTTCATGCTGAACATTTCTTGTGTTATGAGTTTTTGCTAAAAAGCCAGGAATCAAGAGTTAGAAGGAACTGAACATGGCGCGCGTTTTTTCAAATAATCTGTGCTGGAGGTTGAAGAAAGAGTGAAGTGGGCTGGGCCTGTGCTATTTTGCTTTTCACACCATCTTTTTTGGTTTACACCCCCCTGAGCCCATTTGCTCATTTTTTAACATTTTTGACTTTTTCTTTTTTGGCTGACTTTGTTTATTTTTTCTCATGACATTTAAAAATTAAAAATATTTTTTTCATCATTTTTTGCATTTATTGCATATTTATTTGCTTATTTTCTTTGTTTGTATATAATATATATATGTATTATTATTAGAATAAATTAGAAATAATGTAAACACAATTTTTATTTTTATTTACTTTCTGAAAATATTTTCACACAAAAATACTCTTATATTTATTTTATTAAAATATTAAATAAATATTTATTTTTTGTATAATGCATATTTAGGGTTTAATATAAATATATATATATATGATTATTAATATATTTAAGACAAAAATATAAAAATACTTGATTTTTCACTTTTATTAATATTTGCCATAAAAATACACTTCATTTTATTTTATTTTTATTAAATAATAAATAAATAGTTGAATTAAATTAGAAAATAATACCTTTTTCTTTAAAATTAGGGTTTTTGCCCTAAATTCAAAATATTCAAAAAAATAATACATTTTTATTTTCTTTTTCCTTTTACATAAATAATATTTTCTCATACACATAAAAAACTTTCCTTTTTGCATTTCACATATTTATTTATTTTACATTTAATTATGCATTGCAAATATCCAATTGATGTAATAATTTAGATTTAAATTCTTGTCAATATCCCCATTTGAACATTTGTACCCCCCTTCCCATATTTGGTTTTGTAATAGCTTAGTAATTTTAATTTCGCACTTTATTGCTTTCTAATAATAACATGTTAGAATTAGGGTTTGTATGCGAAAAACGATAAAAAAATAGTTTGACCTAATACAAGATAAACAAGCATGAAAATGGACACACATTTCACACTTGCACCCCTTAGGGTACTCCACTTTGTTGCCTTCAAATAAATGGGCCATATTGTATGTTGAACTTCTTTGGGCAAAGCAAACAATTTGAATGATCATAGTCCCTCGATAAAACTTTTCAAAACAAACAAAAACAAATGATCAAGTCCCTTAAAGAAAATTGCCCAAAGACATTTAACGCCGTTGCAATTATGGTCTAAACGATGACCCGCGCCTGTCCCTTTCATATCCTAACACAAGATTGTCCACCAAATACAATGGTGGAACAAAATTGTTAAAAGGGTTAAAACATAGCAATAATCTTTGAGAAATTTAGGGTAGATAGCTCTTGGTTACTTGCCAACTTGCAAAAACAAAAACACTTGCCTATTTTTCAAAACCACACATCACAACACACTCTCAAAACAACTTCCAAAAACATTGAAAACTTTTCAAAAGACATACATCTTTGTATACATCCCCATATGGATCATTACAAAGGTTGCCACCACATTGGCCTCTTTTCAAAACATTTTCAAACCCACACACAAAGCACCATTTCAAACAAATTGAAAACAAAAGGCAAGTGATCTAAGCAAGTAACTAAGAGCCCATGGATAACCATGGATAGAAAGGGTGCTAATACCTTCCCTTTCTATAATCTACTCCCCGAACCCAAGAAAACATCTCAAAAGGTTTTTGCTGTGCTTTTTAACCTTTCCTTAGGATAAAATAAAAAGTCGGTGGCGACTCTTGCTAACCGCAACATTTGCGAATACAAACGCAAAACCTCAAGTCAGTTCTCCCACCGTATCGCCAGAACTGGCGACTCTGCTGGGGAAAACTTTTAAAGTGGAGTAACCTTAGGGTTTAGATCACCTTTGTTTTCAATTGCTTGCTTTGTTTGCTTTTACATATTGTGGGCTTTGTATCGGAGTTTTATAGATCCTAACCCGGATCTGGGGAAACCCTTTTAGGTAGCAACAAGGCTGTGAGGGAACTGTGCGGGGTATACCGACATGGTTGAAGCAGTCTGCTACGTTGATGTGGCACTTTGGTGTGTACCGGTAACCCTTGAGTTCAGTCAAGGAGAGTACGGGCCGCCGCGTGGTGTCATGAAGCATCAACTGACCTTAGGAACCTTAATTGAACCATCTTGGCCTTTTAGGGGTAGTGAGATAACT
Source organism: Vicia faba (assembly GCA_948472305.1). Taxonomy (NCBI): domain Eukaryota; kingdom Viridiplantae; phylum Streptophyta; class Magnoliopsida; order Fabales; family Fabaceae; genus Vicia; species Vicia faba. The sequence continues at coordinate 33,919,489 of OX451741.1, read as the reverse complement.
GACTTTGGTGCAGTCCGAGGTTGGTTGATACTCGATACTACACTCAATTGAGGTTTGCTTTCCTGGAATATTTCGGTCGCCAGTTCAGTGGCTAAATCGAAACGATGAACAATGAAAGCAATCCAATGATATTGGGACCTTTAGAACCCGGTTACTTTTGATAGGACAGGTTGAACCCACCAAACTCCAAGAGGGTAATACCCAGACCCCATGCAGGCCTAAACTCTAAGGGTTGGAGTGACTTGTGTGCCTTACCATGTTTTGCCTCTGTGAATGTTTATAGTGCATTTAATCATCACATCATTACATCATACAAACAGCATGAGCATTGACTAACCATTTCAAGGGTTTCGAATCTTCATCTTTGTTCTTGTTTTATAGGACATGGAAACTGCCCGCAGAAAGACAATTCAGATTAGCCTCGTAAAGATCCCTCCTCAGCTTAAGGAACTTCTGTCCAGGATTCCCGAGAGTTCTTCATTCAGGGAGAGACATGGAAGACTCATCAACTTGGTTAACACCAACATTGAGGAGGACTTGATAAAGGTCCTGTTCCAATTCTTTGACCCTCTGCATCACTGCTTCACCTTCCCGGATTATCAGTTGGTGCCTACATTGGAAGAGTTCTCCCGACTTCTGAAGGTCCCTATCCTTGATCAACTACCCTACAACGGTACGGAAGAGGAACCCAAGCTTGAGGAGATTGCTAAAGCCTTGCACCTACAGACATCTGACCTCAAGGGACATTGGGAAGTTAGAAGTGGTATCAAAGGGTTCTTAGCTAGGTTTCTGTTTGAAAAGGCCCAAGAATGTTGGAACTCTCTTGACCTACGAGCTTTTGAGGAAGTTATGGCCCTCCTTGTCTATGGTTTGGTGTTGTTCCCTAATCCAGATCAGCTTATTGATATCAGTGCTGTCCAGATCTTCATGACCAAGAATCCTATACCTACGTTGCTGGGGGACATCCTTCACTCATGTTACACTCGAACCATGAGAAGAAGGGGTGTCCTTATGTGTTGCACTCCTCTCTTGGGAAGGTGGTTTATTTCGCATCTTCCACAATCAGTTTTGAAAAACGAGCGGGGTTCGAGATGGTCACAACGGTTAATGACTCTCACGCATGCAGATATACATTGGTGTCCTAGGTCCAGGGAAGACGTCGCTATCATTGATCGTTGTGGGGAATACCCTAATGTTCCTTTATTTGGAATCAAAGGAGGTATTACCTACAACCCATGCCTGGCTTGGAGACAGTTTGGTTATGCTCGGAAGGATGGCCCTCATGACATGTTAATTCCTGACATAGTTTTCGACTTCGACAACGATACTCAAGGACTTCGTCAGAGATTTATCAGAGCTTGGAGGATGCCAAGTAGGATAGACAGCAAGACATTGGGGCACCGGAACTCCATCCCGTTGGAACCTTACCTCAAGTGGGTACGAGCCCGCTCCCAGAAGTTAGTAATGCCTTACCCTCACATGCTACCTGTGATCAAGGAACCAGTCTTTGAAGGAGAGGCATCCTACACCATTCAACATCCTGACATGCCCACCTCCTGGGAAGAGATGCAGAAGAGTTGGGTCCAGCTTAAGGAAGAACGGAATTCTCTTGAGACCAGTCTACGTGCTAGTGAAAAGAAGGTCCTGGAACTCACCCGCCTGCTGCACGAGGAAAGGAATCTCAACACCTACATCGCGCCAAAGAGGATGCGCAATGTTTTTTTATCTTAAGGAGTTATTTTGTAATATTTGGCCCATGAGGCATTTATGTACTAACGAATTTCTCCTTATTAATATAATGTGCGTTCCTTTTTGTCTACAACAAAGTTTGAATGTTCTAAATCCTTGAATGCATTGCATACATACGCATTCCATTGCACCATATGCATAGCAGGTACCCTATTTCACAGGTTGCTTAATTTTCTTCGCTGTTTGTGTGCACAGTCATCATGAATCCAGAATCCTCCAGTGAGCAAGCAATCAAGGCCCTTCAGGCCCAAAGTGCACAGTTTCAAGAGATGGTCCTAAGCCTAGCCCAAGGTCAGCAAGAGTTGAAGACTCTGCTCCTGAAGAAGAAGAAGAAAAAGAGGACTGCATTGTTCAACACCGGACGCAGATTTGGGAACACACTCCACGATGAAGCTGATCCAACCACTTCTTCTGCTGAGAAAAACAGTCCCCAAGGGGGAGGAGCTCCTAGTCCCGCAGTCTCCGACAACGAGACGGACTATAACGACGAACAATACCCACCTGCTGCTGACAGATACAAGCAATTGGAGGACCGCTTAAGCGCCATGGAAATTCAGAATGTGCCGGGACTGGATTTCGGAGATTTGGGGTTATCTTCTGGGGTAGTCATTCCACACAAGTTTAAGGCGCCTGCCTTCGCCAAGTATGATGGGGTCTCCTGCCCAAAGCTACATCTGAGGTCGTATGTAAGGAAAATCCAACCTTACACGGCGGATAAGAACCTCTGGATTCACTTCTTCCAAGACAGCCTCTCGGGGTCACAGCTTGAATGGTTCTACCAATTGGACGGAGCTAGCATCCGACACTGGGAAGATTTGGCAACCGCATTCTACAGACAATACCAATACAATTCTGATCTCGCTCCTACGCGTACCCAACTTCAGGGTATGTCTCTAGGGACGGGTGAAGGGTTCAAAGAGTACGCTCAAAAATGGAGAGATTTGGCTGGCAGGGTGCAGCCTCCATTAACTGATCGAGAGCTGGTTGATATGTTTCTGGGAACGTTGTCTGGTCCGTTTTTCAATCATTTGGTTGGTAACTCCTCCGCTGGGTTCACAGATTTGATATTAACGGGAGAAAGAATTGAAGCTGGCATCAGGTCAGGCAAGATACAGAAGGCTGCCTCTACAAGTGCTGAGAAGAGGCCGTTTAAGAAAGAAGCAAGTGCCGTCTATGGTCCTAGAAAACAAGTCAAGCCCGAAAGTCGCCAAGCCGTCAATGCTTTGGTCATCTCCAAACCTGTTGCTGCTCCTCAGCAGTACAATCAACAAAGAAGTGAAAGGCCCAAGAGGCAGTATACCCGATTGAGTATGACATTATCTCAAATTTTACCCCAAACTGTTATCCACCAACCTGGTGACCCTCAAAGAAGCTCCTAAGGTCGTCAACACTGCGTCCCCTAAATACAACCCAAATGCCCGGTGTGCTTATCATTCTGATAGTCCCGGGCACACTACTGATGATTGCTGGGCCTTGAGAAACAAAGTGCAAGATCTGATCGACGCGAAAGAAATTCAGTTTGAAGCGCCGGAAAGACCAAATGTTGTAACGGCTCCTATGCCCCAGCATAGGGTAAATGCCGTTGAGGAAGAAGTGTATGCTGTTTCGGTAGATGAAGTTGTTACCCCTTTGAAGACTGTTAAGAAGAACCTACTGCGAGCCGGTTTATTTCCGGGCTGCGGCAAAGGTTGCCTATTCTGTGCTATTTCCCCATCTGATTGTCCCTTGCTAAGGTTAGGCATCCAAGGCCTAATGGATAGCAAGGAGATTCTATTCAAAAAGACTGCTGTTCATTTGGTTCCAATGAAAGAAGTTTCCGTGATTACCATCTTCAAAAATCCAATCAAGGCTCCCCTGAAGAAGCCTATTCAAATCTTGACGGTTGCGCCTGTGATCATTACTGTTCCAGGACCCCTCTCCTACGTGTCTGATAAAGCTGTCCCCTGGCATTATGGGGCAGACGTGTATATAAATGGAATCAAGCAAGAATTTGACGCTAGTGCCAGTATCTGCGATATCACTGGTCCAGCTAAAGTCACCCGCAGTGGCAGGCTCTTCTCGCCTGACATTGCGCCGCCCGCTATTCGAAAACCCCTCCTCATAAAACCTACAAGTTTACCTAGTCCTGTTGCTGATCAAATTGTGTCCCCTGCTGCCGAGTCATCAAATGCTCGGGGCAAAGGGATCGAAGAAGAGCCTGCCCGGATGAAGGCACCAATACCCGTAAATGCTGAGGCCTCCCGACAAGAAATGGAGGAGATTCTGAAAATAATAAAGAAAAGTGATTTTAATGTTGTCGAGCAGTTGGGGCATACACCCTCCAAGATCTCCCTGCTCTCCCTATTGCTATGCTCCGAGGCCCATGCTAAGGCCTTAATCTCATTTCTCAAGACGGCTCATGTGCCGCAAGAGACGTCTGCAGTCCAGTTCACTGACTGCATAGCGAATCTGACAGCGGACAACGGCTTGGGTTTTTCAGATGCTGACCTGACCGCAAAAGGGAGAGACCACAATGATGCCCTGCATGTCTCTATTGAATGCAGGGGCACTACTCTGGCAAATGTATTGGTGGACACTGGTTCTTCCTTGAATGTTCTTCCGAAAAAAGCTTTAGATCGTCTGGATTATGAAGGCCTGGAGTTGAAACCCAGCAATATCATCGTCAGGGCCTTTGACGGTTCCAAGAGGATGGTTCATGGAGAGGTTAACATCCCTATTCGTGTGGGCTCTCAAGTGTTTGACTCTACCTTTTACGTGATGGATATACGTCCATCGTACTCTTGTCTGTTGGGTCGACCTTGGATCCATAAAGCTGGGGCAGTGACCTCCACCTTGCACCAAAAGCTGAAGTATCCTGTCAGGGGGAAGATCGTCACTGTACAAGGAGAAGAGGAGTATATGGTGAGCCATTTGAATTCCTTCAGGTACATCGAGATGGACGGAGAGTTCATTGAAACCCCCTTCCAACATTTCGAGGAGGTACATCCAATTTCAGCAGCTGCAGAGACAACGGCCGAAGAGAATGATTCCTTGAAGATGGCTTCCCTAAGGGATGCCCGGGCTGTGGTTCAGAAAGGCAATTGTGCACACTGGGGCCAGCTTCCTGACTTCACTCAGAAGAACGACAAGTTTGGGCTAGGCTTTACTGCAGAGGCTCAGAAGGCGGTGCGCAAGGAGAAGATCAGAAAGGCTCCGGTGTTTATTTCCAGCTCAAGGGTGAATGCTATCGAGGAGGATGTGGAGGAAGCTGAGTTTGATAGTTGGATCTACCCGACTGCCAGCGACGGACCGAGCAACTGGACGGCAAAGGATTTTACCCCTATCACATTTGTCACGCAGTAATTGATTTCTTTTGATTTCCAAATTTGTAACAAACAATATGTTAAAACTTTGTTGGCTCGGTGTCCTGCCCGGGGCATCGTAGCTCCATTTGTGAGGGCTTTTTGTATGACATTTTCATATATCATCAATCAAAACATTGGACGTTTGTTGCATTTCAAATCTTGTGTTCTTTTTTCTTTCTGTGTTATACATATTGCAAAACAGCTATATTTACACACACTCACTTATACAGGTTTCAATCCACTCTGGATCTCACTGGTAACAGCTCTGCTACTGCCAGTTATGACTTCGAAAATCCGATCAACTTGGCCGAAGACGAAGGTGAAGATGATTGCGAAGTTCCTGGTGAACTCGCAAGACTGCTACTCCAGGAAGAGAGGGCTATTCAACCACATGAAGAGCCGGTGGAGACAATTAACTTGGGTACTGAGTCAGAAAGGAAAGAGGTCAAGATTGGTGCCAATCTAGAGCTCAGCGTGAAGCAACGATTGATCCAGATGCTGCAAGATTACATGGAGATTTTTGCTTGGTCCTATGAAGATATGCCTGGTTTGGATGCCGACATTGTAGTTCACCATCTGCCAACCAAGGAAGACTGCCCTCCAGTAAAGCAAAAAGTCCGACGGATGCGTCCAGAGATGTCTGAAAAGATCAAGGCCGAGGTTATGAAGCAATTTGATGCCGGGTTCCTTGCAGTAACTTCTTACCCCCAGTGGGTTGCCAATGTTGTGCCAGTGCCGAAAAAGGACGGTAAGGTCAGAATGTGTGTTGACTACAGGGATTTGAACAGGGCCAGCCCCAAGGATGACTTCCCCCTACCTCACATTGATGTCCTTGTTGACAATACAGCTCAACACAAGGTGTTCTCCTTCATGGATGGTTTTTCGGGGTATAACCAGATCAAGATGGCTCCTGAAGATATGGAGAAGACTACATTTGTGACTCAGTGGGGCACCTTCTATTATAAGGTCATGCCATTCGGATTGAAAAATGCTGGGGCAACCTATCAACGTGCCATGGTTGCTTTGTTCCATGATATGATCCATCATGAAATTGAGGTATACGTCGATGACATGATTGCAAGGTCTCAAACTGAGGAGGAGCACCTTGACCATCTGAGGAAGCTGTTTGACCGACTCAAGTTGTACAAGCTGAGATTGAATCCCAACAAATGCACCTTTGGGGTAAGATCCGGAAAGTTGCTAGGTTTCATTGTAAGTGATAAAGGTATTCAGGTGGACCCTGCCAAGGTAAAAGCCATACAAGAGATGCCGACTCCAAAAACAGAGAAAGAAGTCAGAGGTTTCCTAGGACGGCTGAATTACATTGCCCGATTCATCTCACACATGACTGCTACTTGTGAGCCAATCTTCAAATTACTGAAGAAAGATCAAGTGGTACGCTGGAATGACGAATGTCAGGCCGCCTTTGAAAGAATAAAGGAATATCTCCAGGAGCCACCCATTCTTATGCCACCGGTGGAAGGAAGACCTCTGATACTATACTTGACAGTGCTTGATAATTCAATGGGGTGTGTGCTGGGGCAGCATGACGAGTCTGGCCGAAAAGAGCACGCTATTTATTACTTGAGCAAAAAGTTTACCGACTGTGAGTCTCGTTACTCACTGCTTGAGAAAACTTGCTGCGCTCTTGTATGGGCTGCTCGCCGGCTGAGACAGTATATGCTGACTCACACTACTTTATTGATTTCAAAGATGGATCCCATCAAGTACATATTTGAAAAGCCCGCTCTGTCTGGGAGAATAGCGAGATGGCAAATGATCTTAACAGAATATGACATCCAGTATACAACTCAGAAAGCAATTAAGGGAAGTGTACTGGCTGATCATTTGGCACACCAACCTGTGGACGATTATCAATCATTGAACTTTGATTTTCCGGACGAAGACATCATGGTGGTAACTGACTGTGAAGTACCTGGACCGGATGAAGGACCTGAGGAAGGATCCCGATGGTCTATGCATTTTGATGGAGCCTCCAATGCTTTGGGTAACGGCGTCGGCGCTGTAATCATATCTCCCAAGGGAACTCATACTCCCCTCACCGCCCGATTATGTTTCAGCTGCACCAACAACATGGCAGAATATGAGGCATGTATCATGGGTCTACAAGCTGCAATCGATTTGAGGATCAAGTTTCTAAGTGTCTTCGGAGATTCCGCTCTCGTGATCAATCAGATCAAGGGCGAGTGGGATACGAAACACCCGAATCTTATTCCTTACAAGGAGTATGTGTCGACCTTGCTCCCTCACTTTGAAGAGATAACTTTTGAGCATTTCCCCAGAGAGGAAAATCAGCTAGCGGACGCACTAGCCACAATGTCTTCAATGTTCAAAGTTAAATGGGACAATGAGGCTCCCCAGATCATTATTTGGAAACTGGACGAACCGGCATACTGTTGTGATCTCGAGACTGAATTGGTGACTGAGAGGCCTTGGTACCATGAGGTGAAGAGGTACTTGGAAGCTCAGGAATACCCGGAAGGTGCATCTGTCAATGATAAGAAGTTCATGAGGAGGTTTGCTGCAAAATTCTTCCTCAGCAACGGCATTCTCTACAAACGGAATCATGATTCAACCCTGCTACGTTGTGTGGATAAGGCTGAAGCTGAGAAAATCATGATGGAACTGCATGAAGGTACATTTGGAACGCACTCCAGTGGACACACCATGGCTAAGAAAATCCTTCGGGCAGGATATTTCTGGTCCACGATGGAAGCCGATTGTTACCAACACTCCCGAACTTGTCATAAGTGCCAGATCTACGCTGACAAGGTGCATATCCCTCCAGTTCCTTTGAATGTCCTAACGGAACCTTGGCCTTTCGCAATGTGGGGCATCGATATGATCGGTGAGATCCGACCGACGGCATCCAATGGGCATCGCTTCATCTTGGTGGCGATCGATTATTTCACGAAGTGGGTTGAGGCAGCTTCCTATGCCACAGTAACCAAGAGCGTCGTGGCACGTTTCATCCGGCATAATCTGATCTGTCGGTACGGCTTCCCAGAAAGAATCATTATGGACAATGGTACCAATCTCAACAACAAGATGATCACTGAACTCTGTGAACAATTCAAGATACAGCACCACAATTCTTCTCCCTACCGGCCGAAGATGAATGGGGCTGTAGAGGCAGCCAATAAAAATATCAAGAAAATTGTGCAGAAGATGACAGTGACCTATAAAGATTGGCACGAGATGTTACCGTTCGCTCTTCATGGGTACCGCACCTCAGCAAGGACATCAACCGGGGCAACTCCTTTCTCCTTGGTCTATGGCATGGAGGCAGTCTTGCCAATTGAAATCCAGATACCCTCTCTCCGGATAATGAAGGATGCAGACTTGAATGAAAATGATTGGATCCAAACCCGACTTGATCAATTAAATCTGATTGACGAAAAGAGGCTCACTGCTATCTGTCATGGTCAAACGTATCAGAAACGGATGATCAGGGCATTTAACAAGAAAGTCAGACCGCAAGAGTATCAAGTTGGGGACCTGGTAATCAAACGCATCATCCTTCCTCAAAGTGATCCCCGGGGCAAATGGACCCCTACTTACGAAGGGCCATTTGTGGTTAAGCGTGTGTTCTCAGGAGGAGCCATGATCCTAACCACCATGGATGGTGACGATCTTCCTCACCCCGCCAATGCAGACATAGTGAAAAAATACTACGCATAAATAAAAGACCCGCTAGGTTGACATACCTAGGCAAAAATAAGGGCTTCCCGGCGAACCAAAAGGGTTCGGGCAAAAATAAGGGATGAAATGAAAAAATCTGTACACCCGGCAAGCCGAAAACCTGAAAGGGCGGCTTGGGCAAAAATGGGTATCCCGGTGGACTGAAAACCCGAAAGGGCGGTCCAGGCAAAAGTTAGGGATAAAAGCGTAACACTATGTCTCATTGGATCACTTCGCATCCGGAATTCGGTATCAACTATCTGGCTCAAATTTCGGCATCGACCAATCAGTTTCATCTTCAACTAGGTAGCAAAGCGATGAGACGTTCGAAGACATAAAGGCAATAGCAGAGTTGGAACCCAGTGGGATTGTTCACATAGCTGTTTTGTTTCCTTTTTCAAATTGTAAACTCTATACTATTTGGCGATGTCCTCTTACTAGGATGTCAGCCTCTTGTACAAAAATGCCTATTCACAGGCAAAGTTTAAATCAATACAGATTCACTTGTCCATACAAATTACCATTGTTTTCTTTTTTGCGAAGAACGTCCAATGTTCATTGTTGATATATGCATTTGACATTAAATTGCTGATTCATAAATATTTGCATATAAAACAAGAGATTAATTACAGGTGACATCAAAGACAGGGGCAATGTGGAGTTGTCTAATGCGGTCTGGTTGTTTTGTTCGCCAAGGCACCAAGGTAGGTTCAACTGAAGAATGTGGCCAAATCATCTCAATTCCCCGCAGAGTAAAACAGGATGCGACAGTACTTTCCCCAAGCGGAGTTGATCCCCCGTCGATCCTGAAGAAGCCCAACATTCCTCGGCAGGTCTTAAAGCTCATCCCCAGTAGATCAAGGAAGCTTATCCCCTGCAAAGTACGGACGTCTTGCCCGAGTTTTATTTAGAGTTATTTCCTCACAAGGACTTATAACTGGGTTTTCCTCAGCTAAAAGCCACGGAAGACCGCTCTCGGCAAAGTTCCTTCAATCCCCAGCGAAGTCTATCTTTGGTATTCCCAAGCAGAGTTTATCTTTGGAGTTCCCCGGTGGAGTTTATCATCATTATCCTCAGCGGAATCCATCATTAAAGTCCTCAGTAGGCCTCTCATCAAATTTCGGCCGAATATCTCTTCCACAGAGCAATTCTCCGGCCGTTCGTCAAGGATTTATTTTCCCCAAGACGAAATTACATTCATAAACATTTTACATTTTCATACATCTTGCTTACATACATGATGGAACGCATACAACATCTCATGTTGAGTATCATGACAATATGCATATCATACATCATGACATTGCATACAACTTACATTTTTTGCCTTTTCAGGAAAAAGACAATCCCAAAAACAACTACCTTCAACTGTCACAATTCCAGATCCGATACCTGTATCTAGCCAGGGCACATCTGAGAGTGATCAGTTTCCAGACTCGATTCCTGTATCTAGCCAGGGCACGTCTGAAGAGTTCGAAGATTTGATTCCTGTATCCGGCCAGGGCACATCTATCAACTACAGCATCTCTAGATTCGATTCCTGTATCCAGCCAGGGCATATCTGTTGACCACATTTCCAGACCCGACTCCTGTATCTAGCCAGGGCACGTCTGAAGAGTTCGAAGATTCGATTCCTGTATCCAGCCAGGGCACGTCTATTAAACGACTATTTCCAGATTCGACTCCTGTATCCAGCCAGGGCACATCTGAGCAACCAATTGTAGATTCAATACCTGTATCTAGCCAGGACATATCTGCATAAGGAGACTGAAGATCAAACACCTGTAACAAGCCAGGAAAACATCTGTCTTTCTTAAATACACAAGTTCTCGCTAAGGAATCTCTTATGCGATCAACACTTCCAGATGGCATCAATAAGCCCATTCCCGTCAAAGTTCTGTCACTTCTCCAGATGGCATCTATAAGCCCATCTCCCTATCCACCATCTCTCCAAATGGCATCCATAAGCCCATTCCCGACACCACATTGTTGAGACTCCAGCATGCGAGTGCAAATTTCCGGGCACTCTAGTGTCCAATCTCCTTTTACCCTCGAGTCACGAAAGGCAAACTTGCCAATCTAACTCTTCAGGTCCAAGAAGATTGAACAGGGGCAACTGTTGTACCCCAAAATTTGCCCTCCCATTTCCTCAACATTTTCTCATCACAAGACCTTTGAAGATCAAGATCCAGTTAGGGTTTCCTCTGCTCAAGACTTCTCCTTGCACTGGGACTTAAATTAGGGTTTGTGTTTGCCTAAGGATGCTTTGACCTAAAATGCCTAAGATGACTTTCATGCTTCATGTTGGACTCCCAAGTTTACCTATACCAAGTTTCAAGTCTTGATTCCAAGTTTTGCCCAGTCAATTGGACAGTTGACCTAGAAATCAACTGTATTGGGGAAAAAGTCAACTGTGGCCAATTGACAGTCAAACCTCATGAAATTTGATCCACATCAACATTATGAACTCATATGGACCATTTGATTATGTTTGGATCACAATTCCACAAGAAATTTGATCAGATCATCAAAAGGGCAAAATGGTCATTTCTAGGGTTTTGACTGCACAAAGGCAATTTTTGACTGTTTGACCTAGCCAATGGCAAACCAAGCTCACATATGGCCTCAAGGACCCCATGGAATTATCTTGACATGTTCATCAAGCTCAAAAGATCCCAAGTACACAAGATTGACAGTTGAATTTCCCAGTCAATTGATCAATTTTGACTGTATACTGAAAAGTCAAACTTTGACTTTTTGGTCAAAATCAAGAGTCAAGATTCATTTTTCATCAAAACATGCCAAATCATGAAACTGGTTCACCAAGAAATCACAAAATGCAAATTAGGGTTTGAAAATGGAATTTTTCATAACTTAGAATTTTTCTAAGTTATAAAAAACCCTAATTTTTTCCCAACTTTGCCCCATCTTTTCACCAAGATCCATTTGGATTCAAGCAAAAGTCAAAACATGAAAGTTGTAGCTTGTTTCATAATCTACAACTTTGATTCACAAAGTTTTCTCATTTGAAGCTTGTATCTCAAGTTATAATTTTTTGAATAAGGGCACTAAACCATCTTTTAACTTAGTGGAATTTGACCTATTTTGACAAGGTTTTCTACCCTACTTCAAGGCCACTTTTCATACCCTTCCACTTGGAATTTTGATTTGAATTTCAAAGATGAATTGTAGTACACATTCCAAGCTTTCCAAAATGTCCAAGAACTCATCAAACAACCTCATAACTTGAGAGATTCGAATTTCACAAGTTGGCAAAAATTCACTTTTGTTCTTCATCAAGACATGTTCATAACCTTGCCAATTTGAAATCAGTTTGCTTTATGCTTGATTACAGGTCCTTGAACCATTTCATACTCAATAATTTAATGCATATTCAATGTGTTAAGGTCATGTTCTTTGTGTTCTAACATTGCATAATGGTTTAATCCTAAATTAGATAAAGTGAAATTTCCATTTTTGAAAAGTTTAGCTTTATGTCAAGTTTGTAATCCAACAAGTACATGAAAGATCTGCTTTGCACAAGATTATGTGCATAACACACTGATCAAGAGAGGCTTATGCAGCACATTAGAAGGCCCCCTACTAACCTAAAACAAAAAACTTGCTTTTGTAGCTTAAGTGTGAAGAAACATCCATAACTCATGCCATCTCTCATATCAGCTTAGACACAGAAGAAAGAACTTATCAAACATATTCCAAACTACCCAACCAAGCTTTTGCACGAGCTATTTGCCTTTCAAACACTCTCCATCTCAAAATCATCCTCAAACTGCACAAACAGGGGTGCCCCTGCAGTTTGAGTACAAACTCCCAATCCCTTCGAGCATTTTGATCAAGACCTGTTCCTCTACCTTCCCTATAACATATGCAAGCTATCCATGGCCTAAAACCTGACCTGTAATCACTCTAACAGTTTCCACCATTTTTAATTTCTCCTTTTGCAGTTGAAGTTCTGCAGCTTGATACAAGAAGGTTCAAGACAAAGTGAGCATTGAAAAAGCATCCCTGGACCTCAAGGAAGCTTTTCCAATCATTACATTGCACTGAAAGTCTCTCATTCTCCACATAGAAGTTCAACTGCACAGGTAAAACTTTGAACTCGTATCTCTCTTATCATGCATCTTTAGCCTTAAGTTTGTGAAGAAACAAGGTCCTACTCATAGCCCTGAACATGTACATATCTTTACATTTCATTTCTTTTGCCTGAGTAGAGAGAATTTGGAGCTTGAAAATGGTAGAAAAATTAGGTCAGAAAAGGGGGGGAGAGAAATTCTCCCTCATCTTAGAGAGATAGGTCAAGTTCTTTATATGGTTAGAACCGTCTCTTCATGCTGAACATTTCTTGTGTTATGAGTTTTTGCTAAAAAGCCAGGAATCAAGAGTTAGAAGGAACTGAACATGGCGCGCGTTTTTTCAAATAATCTGTGCTGGAGGTTGAAGAAAGAGTGAAGTGGGCTGGGCCTGTGCTATTTTGCTTTTCACACCATCTTTTTTGGTTTACACCCCCCTGAGCCCATTTGCTCATTTTTTTAACATTTTTGACTTTTTCTTTTTTGGCTGACTTTGTTTATTTTTTCTCATGACATTTAAAAATTAAAAATATTTTTTTCATCATTTTTTGCATTTATTGCATATTTATTTGCTTATTTTCTTTGTTTGTATATAATATATATATGTATTATTATTAGAATAAATTAGAAATAATGTAAACACAATTTTTATTTTTATTTACTTTCTGAAAATATTTTCACACAAAAATACTCTTTTATTTATTTTATTAAAATATTAAATAAATATTTATTTTTTGTATAATGCATATTTAGGGTTTAATATAAATATATATATATATGATTATTAATATATTTAAGACAAAAATATAAAAATACTTGATTTTTCACTTTTATTAATATTTGCCATAAAAATACACTTCATTTTATTTTATTTTTATTAAATAATAAATAAATAGTTGAATTAAATTAGAAAATAATACCTTTTTCTTTAAAATTAGGGTTTTTGCCCTAAATTCAAAATATTCAAAAAAATAATACATTTTTATTTTCTTTTTCCTTTTACATAAATAATATTTTCTCATACACATAAAAAACTTTCCTTTTTGCATTTCACATATTTATTTAATTTACATTTAATTATGCATTGCAAATATCCAATTGATGTAATAATTTAGATTTAAATTCTTGTCAATATCCCCATTTGAACATTTGTACCCCCCTTCCCATATTTGGTTTTGTAATAGCTTAGTAATTTTAATTTCGCACTTTATTGCTTTCTAATAATAACATGTTAGAATTAGGGTTTGTATGCGAAAAACGATAAAAAAATAGTTTGACCTAATACAAGATAAACAAGCATGAAAATGGACACACATTTCACACTTGCACCCCTTAGGGTACTCCACTTTGTTGCCTTCAAATAAATGGGCCATATTGTATGTTGAACTTCTTTGGGCAAAGCAAACAATTTGAATGATCATAGTCCCTCGATAAAACTTTTCAAAACAAACAAAAACAAATGATCAAGTCCCTTAAAGAAAATTGCCCAAAGACATTTAACGCCGTTGCAATTATGGTCTAAACGATGACCCGCGCCTGTCCCTTTCATATCCTAACACAAGATTGTCCACCAAATACAATGGTGGAACAAAATTGTTAAAAGGGTTAAAACATAGCAATAATCTTTGAGAAATTTAGGGTAGATAGCTCTTGGTTACTTGCCAACTTGCAAAAACAAAAACACTTGCCTATTTTTCAAAACCACACATCACAACACACTCTCAAAACAACTTCCAAAAACATTGAAAACTTTTCAAAAGACATACATCTTTGTATACATCCCCATATGGATCATTACAAAGGTTGCCACCACATTGGCCTCTTTTCAAAACATTTTCAAACCCACACACAAAGCACCATTTCAAACAAATTGAAAACAAAAGGCAAGTGATCTAAGCAAGTAACTAAGAGCCCATGGATAACCATGGATAGAAAGGGTGCTAATACCTTCCCTTTCTATAATCTACTCCCCGAACCCAAGAAAACATCTCAAAAGGTTTTTGCTGTGCTTTTTAACCTTTCCTTAGGATAAAATAAAAAGTCGGTGGCGACTCTTGCTAACCGCAACATTTGCGAATACAAATGCAAAACCTCAAGTCAGTTCTCCCACCGTATCACACTCCCCTAATACCCAAGAGTGGAATATTATGGAACTCCCTACAACGGTAAATAATAGTAATGTCTTCTTGAGATCGAGAGCACCAATGGATATCAGAATGGGTGAGTGACATCAACCTTTGAGACCACCTTAGGCCTTGCTCATTCTTCAAGACTCTCTGAGGAAGGTGTGAAATAAACCACCTAGACAGCAAAGGCAAGTAACACATAAGAGTTCCTCATTTCTTCATAGTGCGAGTATGAAGAGAGTGCAAAATGTCTCCAAGCAATGTAGGCACATGATTGCGGGTAAGGAAAATTTTGATGGCTTTCACATCTATGGGTTGGTCCGGGTTAGGGAATAATACCAAACTGTAGATTAGAAGAGCCAAAACTTCTTCAAAAGCTAGAAAATCCATGGATTCCTAAAATATAGCCTTCTCATCAAGAACTTAACTTAGCCAAAAAGCCTTTGACTTCACTTCTTGTCTCCCAATTGGCTAAAATATTTGAACTCTTCCAATACTAGGCTTTGGCAATAACTTCAGGCTTCGGAGTTTCCTCTAAACCAGTAAATGATATTTGATTAAGCACATGCACTCCTAGAAGTTGAGAGAATTCTTCCATTGTAGGCATTAGTTGATAGTCGAGAAATGTGAAGCAATGATGCATAGGATCAAAGAACTAAAAAAGCACTTTCAACATATCTTCATCAAAGCTTGAGGTGTCCAGGTTGAGAAGTTGACCATATTTTTTGGTGAATGGGTAATTCTCAGGAACCCTTGATGCTAACTCCTTGAGTTGAGGAGGTACCCTTACGAGGTTGATTCATCTGGTATTTCTGCAGGGGGAAGCCATATCCTACAAAACAGAACAAAGATAAATTCCTAAATCCTTGAAATAGTTAGTGAGAATGCTTATGATGTTATGATGTTTATGATGTCATGAACAAATAATCACAAACAAAGCACACAAGGATCTTAAGTTTAGGCTTGCATGGGTTTCATAGGTAAGTACCCTCTTGAAGTTTAGTTGGTTCAACCAACCCTAGAAAGTAATCGGGTTCTAAGGAATCTCAAAATCATTGATCTTTCTTCATTGGGCATTATTTCAGCACAAGCTTCTTTATTAGCGACCAAAATATCCCGAATGTCTGATCTCAATGAGCGTAGTATCGAGTATCAACCAACTTCAGACTGCACCAAAGCCGGATATCTCACTACTTCCTAATGGCCAAGTTGTTCAACTAAAGGTTCTAAGGTCAGTTAGTACTTCATGACACCACATAGCGGCCCCATATTCTCCTTGACTGGACTCAAGGGACACCGGTACCAACAAATGTGTCGCACTAACATAGACATCACTTAAACCATGTCGGTATTACGCTGCACAATCCCCACGATCTATTTCTACTTACTTAATAATGCCCCCAGATCCGGGTAGAGGATCTATACAAAACCCAAACACCCTTTTAAGGGTAAAGCAAACAAGTCAAACAATGAAAGCATTTAAAGGTGATCTAGTCTCTAAGGTAACCCCACTTTTAAGTATGATCCCCAGTAGAGTCATCAGTTCTGTAATACGGTGGGAGAGCTAACTTGGGTGTTTTGCATTTCATCGTAATTGTTGCGGATAGCATGAGTCGCCACCGACTTTTATTTTATCCAATAAAGAAAAGGGTGAAAAGAACAAGAAAGACCTTTTGAGAATTTTCTTGACTTCGAGGGGTAGGTTATGAAAAGGGAAGGTGTTGTACCCCAAAATTTTCCCTCCCATATTCCTCAAGATTTGTCAAGAATCATCTTCAAATGGTTCAAGATTTGCTCAAGGATTAGACAGTCAAACCATCTCCTAAGACAGCTGAAATTAGGGTTTTGGTTCTTTCAAGGAATTTGGGGTTTCCAATGGTTCAATCAATTCTCAAGGGCCTATATACATCCTCAAGTATCTACATGCCAAGTCTCAAGACTCACAGTGCCGATTTGCACAGTCAAAAGCTTCATTTGACCTACAATCAACTACAAGGGCAAAATGGTCATTTTGTAGTCAAAAGTCAGAATTTGTGGTCAACATCTTTTTTTGAGGTCACAATCATCATTTTATCAATTCTTGATCATGATTCCACAAGAATAGCTCAAAAATCATCAAGATGCAAAAAGTTACTATTTTTGGACAGTAGAAAAGTCAACTGTATCTTGACCAGGGCATAACTTTTTCATGTTTCGTCAGAAAAAATTCATCCAATGCTCATTTTGTAGGTAATGACATTTCCTACAAACCATCTTCACATTCCAAGTCCAAGAAATGCTCTCACAAAAAGTTATCAATTTCTACATTATAGGTCAAATTCAAAAGTCAAAGACCATAACCTGAGATTGGTAAATCCAAATTACATGGGACCAAAGGCATTGGTTAGAGAACTTCAAGACCTTTCCAAAATGTCCAAGAACATGTTCATATGATCAAAATTGAGCAAGATATGCATTGGAGAAGTTGGGAAATTTTCATGAATTTGCAAAAGTCAACTTTTCTCAAAACACCTTATTTTTGCTAATGGGCCTCAAATCTCTTCTAGAAACTTCATTCATGGCCTATGCACGACCCATCAAGCTTAATTGAATTTATTTTCTTATTTTTTATTAATTAATTGGATTTTTAATTAATATTAATTCATTTAATTAATTTAAATTGTAGGAAAATACAAGATTTGGTTTTCAATCTTTTTGTGAAGCAAAGATGGTCAAGATATGCTGGCAATTTCGTTTACAAATCAAACATGCAAAAATCTCCAAAATTGGCAACTTTGTTCAATCATGAAAATGCAAAAAGATTTGATTTTCAATCAAAGATCAAATCATTAATTCAATGGAATTTTGTTCAAGATTTTGACCTAATTCCATTCCTCTATATATATGCAAGTAAACCCTAACTCATGGACGTGAAAAAGGCTGCAGAAAGACCATTGTCATATTGAGAAATTTCAAGAAAAAACTCAAAACTGATTTTCACATTCCAGGCTAATTCAAGGCATTTTATTGATTCTAATACCTTGCAAGAGTTCTCAGGAACGATTTACAATCAAATTCCAATGCCAAAGCTCAAGGAATCGTCCATTACAGTTTCACGGTTTGGCTCTTTTTTCCAGAATCGTAACTCTCAATTCATGTGCATTTAACATATTTTCTTGATTGTTTTGTGTTAATAGGAATCATACGAAGCTATTGGTATGGCTTAATTGAACTGAAACTCCCTAAATCCAAAGATGCCATGGACGATTTTTAGGGTTCGTGAGCTTTGAAATTGGGGATTCCTAAACCAGGAAAAATTGAGACCAGTAAGGCACATGGTTGGAATCCTGAGAACCAGACGAATCCAAATCTCCCATCGCGAAATATTTATATAGGTTGTAGCTCTAATCGCTATTTTTCGTCGCCATAGTTTGTGGGGGTTAAAAACCCCTGCTATCTAATGTTTATTTTTGCAGAACAGCGAAGAAGATGATGAGGTGTTAGCCTCTGAGTGGTTGGTTTGAAAAATCGCGCGCTTTATTTTGTTTTCAGGCATGTTTATTTGTTTGTTAATATAATTAACACTTGTTATTCCAATGACAATTGAGGCAGCGTGGTGGAGTGGTTGGGCAAGCGTCCAATAAGCTTTGGGACATGGGTTCGAATCCCAGGTCCCCCAAAATTCTTGTTATTATTTTCTTTCACATAATCCCATGCAGGTTTCAAAAGAGGTTCTACCATGCGTTTCAAATATCCAGGCGCCAGGTGTCTCCAAGCCTGGATCCAGTGGCCAAAGATGATGACTACCATACACCTTAGTCAATGAGCATACATGGAATTGCTAAAGTCAACGTGGCTGAACAGCTTAATGGGCCACAAAATTGATAAATGCACCTCCAAAGCTGGCCCAAACCCCCTGAGTTTGCCTCTTTATTTTTCTTTTATTATTTTTTATTTTACTTATTTAAATTTAATTCTTAATTAACTATTAACTAAATAATTATTATTTTTCATAATAAATTCAGAAAACATAAAAAACATAATATTTATATTTATTTAGTAAATTCACCCTTAATTTATTATTTTTTGTAAATAAACACTAACATAAATTAATTTAGTTTAATTAGGTTTAATTTTAATTTTGTTTTACAATAAATAAAATTTACATAGAATTAGGGTTTCTTTTGACAATTTTAATCCTTTGATTTTATTTTCTTAAAACATTAAAAACTCGAAAACATCTTTTTTTTATTTTATTAATTAATTAGGTTTAATTTAATTTAAAAACTTCTTTCTTTCTCAAAAGGGTCAAAACCCAAAAAACTCATATCCGATTTAATTTCCCGCACGCGATCCATTTTATCATATTATTGTATCTGTTTCCCGGAATGTAATAACTTTTAATTAGGACTTTAATTATTTATCGCTTTATTTTACTTTCCGTATTTTAATTTCAAGGGTTGTTTTTGGCGATGTAAATACCCGACGCCTTGTAATAGTTTAGATTTAATTTCCGCAATTTAAATTCCACAACTATTAACTGTTAGATGTTTGATAAATAGGGAATGCATGACAAGATCAAATGTATGAACTTAAAATCAACATAGCTCACCCATGACATATACAAAGATAAAATTAACTGAAAAACAATACACTTACACATGCCACTCCTAGGGTACGCCTCACTTGGATGCCTCGACGTGGTCATTGAGTATAGGGTGTTTTAGAGGTCGCCCTTCTGTCTAATGATCAAAGTTGCCTCGAAACGGTTGCCTCGATAAAAATGATCTAAGACATTAGGTTTATTGCTAAGGCGTCCTACCATTGCTTTAGTGACCACATGTCCCATAATCGAATTGACCCGAAAACTCCAACCACGGTGCTACCTACTTCTCAATAGTGGGATAGTACTGTCTAAAGGACATTTACACAGCTTAATTTCTTTTGAGTAGGTAGAGATTCTCAGGTACTTGCTCTTTCAAAACAAAAACAACTTTTCGCACTTACACTTTTCAAACAAAAGTTTTCCAACAAACACTTCATACACTCTTGAGGACAGATACAAGAGTTAAATCGAAGTTTTCAAACAAACTTTTTCAAAACCCACAAACACAAGAAAAGCAAAACATTTTGAAAACATAGTGAGCAAGTACCTAAGAGCCCGTGGATAACCACAGATAGACAGGGTGCTAACACCTTCCCTTTCTATAATCTACCTCCCGAACCGAGAAACATCTCGAAAAGGAATTTTGCTGTGCTTTTGTCCTTTCCTTGTTAGAGAAAATAAAAGACGGTGGCGACTCTTGCTTACCGCGACATTTTGCTAAACGCAAATGCGAACCAGCATTCAAAAACAGTCAGTTCTCAT
Organism: Vicia faba; assembly: GCA_948472305.1. Classification (NCBI taxonomy): domain Eukaryota; kingdom Viridiplantae; phylum Streptophyta; class Magnoliopsida; order Fabales; family Fabaceae; genus Vicia; species Vicia faba. The sequence goes on along the minus strand of OX451741.1, from coordinate 33,899,130 downwards.
TCCCACCGATCACAGAACTGGCGACTCTGCTGGGGACTTCTTATAAGTGAGGTGTACCTTAGGATTAGATCACTTGTGTTTTCAATTGTATGCTTTGTATGCTTTAAATTTTGTGGGCTTGTATCAGAGTTTTATAGATCCTAACCCGGATCTGGGGGTACCCTTTTTTTTAGGTAAGTATCAATAAACTGTGAGGGATATGTCCGGCATAGACCGACACGGATGAAGTAGTAGCTACGTTGGTGTGACACCTTGGTCTGTACTGATATCCCTTGTGTTGGAACGAGGAGAATATGGGTCTTCTGAGGAGTCATTAAGCACCAACTGACCTTAGAACCTTAAATTGACCAACTTGGCCATAGAACAGTAACAGTATGCTACACTCATTGAGACTAAACTCTCGCGATGGTTCCGGCCACAAGAAAAGGTTGCCAAACTGGAATTATTACCGATTGAGGGTAGTCAAGGATATTGAGATCCTCTAGAACCCGGTTACTATTTTTAGGACAGGTCTTAACCAACTGAAACTGAAAGAGGGTAGTACCTAAACTTCATGCCAACCTGAAATCTAAGGGCTCTTTTGTGTGACTTGTGTGCCTTCAAACTTGAACTACTTGCACATTCTTGTTATCTGACAGCATGAGTTCCTTACAGGTTTTGTTTACAGTCCTTATCCAACAATTTGGATTTATATCAGGGTTTGCTTACATCACCTCACACGCATAGCATACACATCATAACATCATACCATAGCATTTCCTTAACCATTTCAAGGATCTCAAGGGTTTGTGATGCAGGTCATGATGAGCCAGACGTCAAACAAGGGGAAAAGGGGATTTATTTTCCTCTAGCCAAGGTTGTCTAGAAATCCAAGCACGATAACTTGAGTCAGGGGCTATGACCCACTCGATATGGTGAGCTTGACTCTTGAAGAAGGATTCTCAGTAACATGAAGTTCCTTCAATCAAGCTACAAAATTCAAATTCTAACAAGTTTCTTTGTTTACCCCGCGAGATCCTTGAAAACATTGCATACATATATCATACATATCATTGCATTACAGGTACCATTACAGGTCTCTTATCTTCTTCGCTATTTATTTCAGCAATTATCATGTCTACCGAAACTTCCACTAAACAAGCTATCAAGGCCCTCCAGGACCAGAATGACCAGTTCCAAGAGTTGGTTATGAGCCTAGCCAAGGGTCAACAGGAGTTGAAGACCCTGATTCTGAAGAAGAAGAAGAGGACCGTCTTGTTCAATACTGGACGCAGATTTGGGAATGGACTGCAGAATGAGGTTGAGCTGACTACCTCATCTGTAAGGAAAGACAACCCACAAGAGAGAAGGGTTCCTAGTCCTGTGGTCTCCGACAAAGAGACAAATTATGACGAAGAACAGTACCCTCCTGCTGAGGATAAGTACAAACAGCTGGAAGACCGTTTGAGCGCTATGGAGATACATAAGGTGCCCGGTCTGGACTTCGAAGATTTAGGTCTATCCTCTGGGGTGGTGATTCCCCATAAGTTCAAGGCACCTGCCTTTGCCAAATATGATGGAGCCTCCTGCCCAAAGCTGCACCTCCGGTCATATGTAAGGAAGATCCAACCTTACACAGCTGACAAGAATTTATGGATCCATTTCTTTCAGGACAGTCTTTCAGGGACTCAACTCGAGTGGTTCTATCAGCTGGATGGGGCCAGTATCCGCAACTTGGAGGACTTGGATACTGCGTTCTATAAGCAGTATCAATATAATTCCGACCTCGCTCCTACGCGTACCCAACTCCAGGGTATGTCACTAGGGACGGGTGAAGGATTTAAGGAATATGCTCAAAAGTGGAGAGACCTTGCTGGAAGGGTGCAGCCACCCTTAACTGATCGTGAACTTGTTGATATGTTTCTGGGGACCCTGTCTGGTCCGTTCTTTAACCATTTGATTGGAAACTCTTCAGCCGGGTTCACAGGACTTATCTTAACTGGTGAAAGAATCGAAGCTGGCATCAAAAGTGGGAAGATTCAAGAAGAAACACCTTCAGATACTCAGAAAAAGCCCCACAATGGAAAAAAAGAGTCCAATGTTGTGTATGGTAAAAAGAGTTGTCGTGATCAACATGTAGGGGCAACCCAGATCTCCAATCCCGTGCCTGTTCAAAAAAGACAGAGTAATAGGCGTAGGGTAAGATATCAAGAAAGGCAGTATACTGATATCAACATGCCTTTGTCTCAAGCGTTACAACAATTGCTGAAGGTGAAACTGATCACACTAAAGGATCCTCCTCAAAATCCTGATACTTCCTCTTCCAAGTATAACCCGAGCGTGAGATGTGCCTACCATTCTGACAGTCCTGGACATGACACGGACGACTGTTGGAGTTTAAAGAACAAGATCCATGACTTGATTGATGCCAAGGAGATCAAGTTTGATCACTGATCCTACACCAAATCATTGAGAATGTCTTTTGTTCATTTGAATTTTCAAGTTGTATTTTTCTTTGCTTATTCAAACATTTATTCATGTAAAACTTTGTTACTTAATCAATGCATTGCATATGTCTGTTTTGAATCAATCCAGTCGTATTCACTATATTCAAATTGCTTTCATTTTTTGTGATGATCAACTCTCAATTAAAAAATTCTAAGCCTTTTGAGGGAGGATGACGAAAACGATACCACGATCTTTACAGTATGCTTTTGAATAGACCCCACTGATGAGGTACAAGCATTGTTTCAATTCCTAAACAGTGGAGTTATAAGGAAGATAATCCCTAGTCAACCCCTTTGAGACAAAGAAGTTGGAGTTTTTTCTCTTCGCAAAAAAAATTAAAACCCTTAATCATAACCTGGGGCAGGGTAGTTCTCTCAGTTGATCCCGGTGCACAATGAATGGCATCAAAGGAGTCCTTTAAAAGCAAGAGACAGTGATGGTTCCGAATAATCATCAAGACAGACAGTCGTTATCTTTCAAAAACAAAAGCCCACTAAGTCAAAACCTATGAAGGAGACTTACAAAAACTGGGGCATCCCGCTGACTGTAATCACAAAAGAAACAGTTCAGGAAAAAAGACAGGGATAATGCAATCAAAAAGAAAGAGATCCTACAGACTCTCAACAAAATGACGGCCTGTTCAAAATAAACTGTCAATATCCGAACCATCACTGGTATGTCAGAGTAAAGAATCAAATAAGATCTAATGCACGATTAGCTGAGTTTAGGATCGAAGAACATCACGAAGAACGGGTGGGTACAGATAAAATTTGAGCCTTTATCCTTTGTTTCTTAAGCCGTGAACCATGCCACGTTATAACCCTTAAAAGTCCTAGCTGAAGCATGGGTTAATTCGAAAGCATACTGTTACAAAAAGTATCCTGACTCCTGTAGGGCTTGCTATAAAATCCTGAGTTGACATCACATTTTACAAAAATTCACTTGTTTTATTGAAAACTGCATTTTCAAAAACTTCAAAACAGACGTAAGCTTTGCATTTTTAACATAACATTGTTTTCACATGACTATTTGTTCGAACAGCAGAGAAATTCGCACGACGAATATCTAGTGAACAAAAATCTCAAGTGGAAAAACACTTCCAATCAAGGGGCACGGCATGATCATTGTCCATCATCTGGGGCAGTCAAGTCAAGATTCAAGGAATCTCTCAAAATGCCAAATAGCCAGGGGCAAACCTCCGTCTGAATCACTTGGGGCATCGGACATGAATTCCAGCGACGAATCTTGCAAGATCAAACATCTTCTGGTAGTATGGTGACACAACACTACTGACAGTGACAACTCCCTACATCCTGAGAGCGTGGACATAGTCGAAAAAATACTATGCATAATCAAAGACCCGCTAGGTCGACTGGCCTAGGAAAAAATAAGGGTTTCCCGGCGAACCAAAAAGGTTCGGGCAGAAATAAGGGATGAAAATGAAAAAATTTGTACACCCGGCAAATCGAAAACCTGAAAAGGCGGCTTGGGCAAAAAAGGGTATCCCGATAGACTGAAAACCCGAAAGGGCGGTCCAGGCAAAAATTAGGGATCAAAGCGTACGACTATGTCCCGTTATCTCGTCACTTGCCTACCAGAAGAAGATTTGTTAATCGGCGGTTATCAAGCACCTCATAGGCCTTCTTCTCCCGCAGAAACTGGGGTAATAAGAATTGTCCGAACTGTACAAGCTGCTCTATCCTCAAGGTACCAAGGTAGATTCAGCCGAAGAATATGACCAAGATACCTTCACTCCCCGCAGAATAAGACAAGATTCAGCAATACTCTCCCCAAGCAGAGTTAGACTACTGTCAGCCCCAAAAAGGCACAGTATCCCCAGCAAGTCAGCAATACTCTCCCCAAACAGAGCTGATCTACCATCAGTCTTGGAAAAGTTGGGTATCCCCAGAAGATGTTAATATTCCCCGGCGAAATACAAGATACCCCCATTGGAGCCATTTCTCAGCGCAGTCTGAAAGGCTTCCCCGCCAGAGTTGAATCATCTTCCCCAGTAGATTCTGGAAGCTCGCCCCCTGCAGAGTACAAGTGCATCTCCCCCAGCCATATTCAGAAGGTTATCCCCACCAGAGTCTAACTGGGTTATCCTCAGCAAATTGCAACGGAAAGATCGTCCCCGGCGAAGTCCTTTCTATCCCCCAGCGGAGTTCATCATCAAAATCCACAACAGAGCTTATCAACGGGGTCCCCAGCGGAGTTATCGTTAAAATCTCAGCGAAGTATCTTTTCCCCACAGAGTAATTGCCCGCAGAGTAATCTCTTCGCCATGTTTATTCCCCAACGGAGTCATCCTCTCCTACAGGTTTATTCGTGCAATCATATTCGTTCATCATCCCCAGCGGAAACGACGAATTCAACATCATTCTCCAGCAGCTATCCGGGATTTATTTTCCCCAGCTAAAACATCACATTGTCATACATCATGACACATGCATATACGCATCATATCATACAATCTCATTTATTTTGAGAACATCATTACACCATGCATACATCATGACATTGCATACAACTAACTCTTTACCTTTTCAGGAAGGATCGATCAACAGATAAAAGTCATTACCTTTTGGAGTAGCAGTCGTCAAAGATTCCTTCATCATCCCGCTGAGGTAGTAATCGCCCAAGATTCCTTCATCATCCTGTTGAGGTAGTAATCGTCCAAGATTCCTTCATCATCCTGTTGAGGTAGAAGTCATCAAGATTCCTTCATCGTCCCACTGAGGTAGTAATCATCCAATATTCCTTCATCATCCCGTTGAGGTAGAAGTCGTCAAGATTCCTTCATCATCCCGTTGAGGTAGTAATCGTCCAAGATTCCTTCACCATCCTGCTGAGGTAGTAATCGCCCAAGATTCCTTCACCATTCCTGCTGAGGTAGTAATCGTCCAAGATTCCTTCACCAATCCTGTTGAGATAGTAATCATCCAAGATTCCTTCACCATTCCCGTTGAGGTAGAAGTCATCCAAGATTCCTTCATCACCCCGTTGAGGTAGTAATCGTCCAAGATTCCTTCATCATCCTGCTGAGGTAGTAATCGCCCTAGATTCCTTCATCACCCTGCTGAGGTAGTAATCATCCCAGATTCCTTCATCATCTATTTGGAGTAGCAATCGTCTCAGATTCCTTCATCACATCATTATAAAAAAAACCCTTCTTAAGTTCCGGATTAATACCTGTAGCAAGCCAGGAAATATCTGTGGACGACCGATTATAGGTTAACACCTGAAACCAGACAGGAAAGCCACCTATATGAAGAGATTGAAGATTAACATCTGTAACAGGACAGGAAAACTATCTTTCTTTCTCAAGTCAGAGATTAATACCTAAACCAGACAGGAAAACTATCTCATCTGCCAACCTTTTTCAAGTTCCAGATCAACACCTGTAACTAGCCAGGAAATATTTGTGGATGACTGATTGTAGATTAATACCTGAAACCAGACAGGACAACTATCTACTTGACCATCATGAAGTAACCCTACACCGGTTCCTTCTCTTCCAAGATGCAGTTTTACACAGACTCATCGTCAAGCAACCCTACACAGGTTCCTTCTTTCAACCTACCAAGTCACAATTCAACAAACATTTCCAGATGGCATCTTTAAGCCCATCTCCACTACCATCCATTACATTTCTAGATGGAATCTATAAGCCCATCCTCCTATCCATCATATCTCCAAATGGCATTTGTAAGCCCATTCCCGACATCACATTGCTGATACTACGCTATGCGAGTGCAAATTTCTGGGCACTTTAGTGTTCAATCATCTTCCACCTTCGGATCACGAAAGGCACGCAAGCCAACCTACATCCTCAGGTTTAAGAAGATTGAACAGGGGAAACTGTTGTACCCCAAAATTTTCCCTCCCATATTCCTCAAGATTTGTCAAGAATCATCTTCAAATGGTTCAAGATTTGCTCAAGGATTAGACAGTCAAACCATCTCCTAAGACAGCTGAAATTAGGGTTTTGGTTCTTTCAAGGAATTTGGGGTTTCCAATGGTTCAATCAAGTATCAAGGGCCTATATACATCCTCAAGTATCTACATGCCAAGTCTCAAGACTCACAGTGCCAATTTGCACAGTCAAAAGCTTCATTTGACCTACAATCAACTGCAAGGGCAAAATGGTCATTTTGCAGTCAAAAGTCAGAATTTTTGGTCAACATCTTATTTTGAGGTCACAATCATCATTTTATCAAGTCTTGATCATGATTCCACAAGAATAGCTCAAAAATCATCAAGATGCAAAAAGTTACTATTTTTGGACAGTAGAAAAGTCAACTGTATCTTGACCAGGGCATAACCTTTTCATGGTTCATCAGAAAAAATTCATCCAATGCTCATTTTGAAGAGAATGACATTTCCTACAAACCATCTTCACATTCCAAGTCCAAGAAATTCTCTCACAAAAAGTTATCAATTTCTACATTATAGGTCAAATTCAAAAGTCAACAAAAGTGCACTTTAAGTCAAAGACCATAACTTGAGATTGGTAAATCCAAATGCCATGGGACCAAAGGCATTGGTTAGAGAACTTCAAGACCTTTCCAAAATGTCCAAGAACATGTTCATATGATCAAAATTGAGCAAGATATGCATTGGAGAAGTTGGGAAATTTTCATGAATTTGCAAAAGTCAACTTTGCTCAAAACACCTTATTTTTGCTAATGGGCCTCAAATCTCTTCTTGAAACTTCATCCATGGCCTATGCACGACCCATCAAGCTTAATTGAATTTATTTTCTTATTTTTTTATTAATTAATTGGATTTTTAATTAATATTAATTCATTTAATTAATTTAAATTGTAGGAAAATACAAGATTTGGTTTTTCAATCTTTTTGTGAAGCAAAGATGGTCAAAATATGCTGGCAATTTCGTGTACAAATCAAAGATGCAAAAATCTCCAAAATTGGCAACTTTGTTCAATCATGAAAATGCAAAAAGATTTGATTTTCAATCAAAGATCAAATCATCAATTCAATGGATTTTTGTTCAAGATTTTGACCTAATTCTATTCCTCTATATATATGCAAGTAAACCCTAACTCATGGACGTGAAAAAGGCTGCAGAAAGACCATTGCCATATTGAGAAATTTCAAGAAAAAACTCAAAACTGATTTTCACATTCCAGGCCAATTCAAGGCATTTTATTGATTCTAATACCTTGCAGGAGTTCTCAGGAACGATTTACAATCAAATTCTAATACCAAAGCTCAAGGAATCGTCCATTACAGTTTCACGGTTTGGCTCTTTTTTCCAGAATCGTAACTCTCAATTCATGTGCATTTAACATATTTTCTTGATTGTTTTGTGTTAATATGAATCATACGAAGCTATTGGTATGGCTTAATTGAACTGAAACTCCCTAAATCCAAAGATGCCATGCACGATTTTTAGGGTTCGTGAGCTTTGAAATTGGGGATTCCTAAACCAGGAAAAATTGAGACCACTAAGGCACATGGTTGGAATCCTGAGAACCAGACGAATCCAAATCACCCATCGCGAAATATTTATATAGGCTGTAGCTCTAATCGCTATTTTTCGTCGCCATAGTTTGTGGGGGTTAAAAACCCCCGCTATCTAATGTTTACTTTTGCAGAACAACGAAGAAAATGATGAGGTGTTAGCCTCTGAGTGGTTGGTTTGAAAAATCGTGCGCTTTATTTTGTTTTCAGGCATGTTTATTTGTTTGTTAATATAATTAACACTTGTTATTCCAATGACAATTGAGGCAGCGTGGTGGAGTGGTAGGGCAAGCGTCCAATAAGCTTTGGGACCTGGGTTCGAATCCCAGGTCCCCCAAAATTCTTGTTATTATTTTCTTTCACATAATCCCATGCAGGTTTCAAAAGAGGTTCTACCATGCGTTTCAAATATCCAGGCGCCAGGTGCCTCCAAGCCTGGATCCAGTGGCCAAAGATGATGACTACCATACACCTTAGTCAATGAGCATACAGGGAATTGCTAAAGTCAACGTGGCTGAACAACCTAATGTGCCACAAAATTGATAAATGCACCTCCAAAGCTGGCCCAAACCCCTTGAGTTTGCCTCTTTATTTTTCTTTTATTATTTTTTATTTTACTTATTTAAATTTAATTCTTAATTAACTATTAACTAAATTATTATTATTTTTCATAATAAATTCAGAAAACATAAAAAACATAATATTTATATTTATTTAGTAAATTCACCCTTAATTTATCATTTTTTTGTAAATAAACACTAACATAAATTAATTTAGTTTAATTAGGTTTAATTTTAATTTTCTTTTACAATAAATAAAATTTACATAGAATTAGGGTTTCTTTTGACAATTTTAATCCTTTGATTTTATTTCCTTAAAACATTAAAAACTCAAAAATATATTTTTTTATTTTATAAATTAATTAGGTTTAATTTAATTTAAAAACTTCTTTCTTTCTCAAAAGGGTCAAAACCCAAAAAACTCGCATCCGATTTAATTTCCCGCACGCGATCCATTTTATCATATTATTGTATCTGTTTCCCGGAATGTAATAGCTTTTAATTAGGACTTTAATTATTTATCGCTTTATTTTACTTTCCGCATTTTAATTTCAAGGGTTGTTTTTGGCGATGTAAATACCCGACGCCTTGTAATAGTTTAGATTTAATTTCCGCAATTTAAATTCCACAACTATTAACTGTTAGATGTTTGATAAATAGGGAATGCATGAAAAGATCAAATGTATGAACTTAAAATCAACATAGCTCACCCATGACATGTACAAAGATAAAATTAACTGAAAAACAATACACTTGCACATGCCACTCCTAGGGTACGCCTCACTTGGATGCCTCGACGTGGTCATTGAGTATAGGGTGTTTTAGAGGTCGCCCTCCTGTCTAAAGATCAAAGTTGCCTCGAAACGGTTGCCTCGATAAAAATGATCTAAGACATTAGGGTTATCGCTAAGGCGTCCTACCATTGCTTTAGTGACCACATGTCCCATAATCGAATTGACCCGAAAAATCCAACCACGGTGATACCTACTTCTCAATAGTGGGATAGTACTGTCTAAAGGACATTTACACAGCTTAATTTCTTTTGAGTAGGTAGAGATTCTCAGGTACTTGCTCTTTCAAAACAAAAACAACTTTTCGCACTTACACTTTTCAAACAAAAGTTTTCCAACAAACACTTCATACACTCTTGAGGACAGATACAAGAGTTAAATCGAAGTTTTCAAACAAACTTTTTCAAAACCCACAAACACAAGAAAAGCAAAACATTTTGAAAACATAGTGAGCAAGTACCTAAGAGCCCGTGGATAACCACGGATAGAAAGGGTGGATAACCACGGATAGAAAGGGTGATAACACCTTCCCTTTCTATAATCTACCTCCCGAACCGAGAAACATCTCAAAAAGGAATTTTGCTATGCTTTTGTCCTTTCCTTGTTGGAGAAAATAACAGACGGTGGCGACTCTTGCTTACCGCGACATTTTGCTAAACGCAAACGCGAACCAGCATTCAAAAACAGTCAGTTCTCATTCCCACCGATCACAGAAGGTATTAGCACCCTTTTCATCTGTAGTTATCTACGGGCTCTTAGTTGCTAGATCACTTTAAAAATGCTTTGTGAAATGTGTTTGTGTTTGTTTGAAAGTATTTTTGAAAATTCCCTTCGTTTAAGTGAACTTTGTAATGATTCTCGTTTCGGAGAAAATGTATACTAAGTGTTGGCTTTTGAAAATATTCCATGGAAAAGTGTTGGCGTGTTTGAAATTTTTGTGAGAAAGCAACTAAGAACGTTCTACCTACTCAAAAAGTCTTTGTTCTTTTCCTCCTCCTTTAGATAGTGTTGTCTCACCATTAGTTGGTAAGCAACCTTATCATTTGATGTGAAGGGACAAGTGTGGGTCATCGTACAGTCATAGAAGGAAACATTGTAGGATACCTTAGCAATTTGTCATAAGGGTCTAAGATCGTTTACCTAAGGCAACATCGAAGGGTCATCGAGGGACTACGATCTTGTAATTGAGGGTCTTTGTTAAAGTATTCCACGTTCGAGGAACATGACTGTTTTATTCTAAGGAAACAAGTGTGGGTTAACCCTAGAGGTGCAAGTATGCAAAGTGTATTGATTTCATGCATTTTCGTCTTAAATTAGGGTTGTCTACTTGTTGATTTTAAGTCTTTCCATACAAACCCTAATTACTAGCAATAATATTAAAAGCGATAAATTGCAGAAATTTAAAATTCTACGCTATTACATTATTTAGGGGATGGGGATACAAATTACAAATGGGGAATGAAAGCAATTAAAACCTAATTACTATTACAACCATATTGAATAATGAATAATAATAAAAAATATCAAAATATAAAGAAAATGTAAAAAGAAATTAAAGGAAAATTATTTTAAAAAACCTTTAAGCATCGACACATGCACTTTTGCATCGATACATATCACTTCTTGTTTTTGGAAATCATAACTAACTCAGTATGAATGGAAACATTCGCATTTTGTATCGACTCATAAGAAATTAAAGGTTTCGGATTCTGTGTGGATAACAATTTGTATCGATACATAATGGTTTGCATCGACTCATTTCTTGGTTGTATCGACACATTCATGTTTTGCATCGACTCATACACATTTTGTATCTGTATAATATGTCTTGATAATAGTATGTATTGATACATAATGCATTGTATCGAATCATCCCATGTTTTGTAACTAACGTGAGTCGACTCATATGAGATATGTATCGACTCATGTTGTGGTTTTACTTCTAACATTTTTCTGTTACATATATAAGTCAGTTTTACACTTCACCCTTAACCTCACGCCAGCTTCTTCATCACCATTTTTGAATTTTGTAACTTCCTCATTTCTCGGCCATTTGCAAAAGTACAAACATGAAACTTGATCCATTATTTTTACCACGATTTCAACCATATAAATTTCATAAACCATAAATCAAAGATGAGTGAGATTTTGTTTGGCCTCAAAATAAAACCCAACTTTTCTGGATTTTCAGTTCTAAAATTATCAAAACATGGTTAATGAAAATGAAAAATAAGCATATGGTTAGCTTCAGGGTAATGATATCTACATTTTATCTTCACAAATGAACCACTAATTATGTTTGTATGAAGAGTTCAAAGTCAAGAAAACTTACCGTGAAACTGAAATTTGTGTTTTGATTTAGAGCACCTTTCAAGGTGTTGTGATTATCAAAATAACTTCAATGGACCTCCAGGAATATAATGCAATGCTTATTTTTTATTGAGAGTTGTTGTATTGTCTTGGAGAAGTCAAGTTACAAATTATTGTTTTTGAGTTTGAAAGATGATGATAGTGGTGTTACAGAAGTTGTTCTTGTGTTTGGACAACTTCTATATGATGTATATGAAGTATTTAGGTGGTTTGTTTGGGTAAAACTTGCAAGGTATGAGAGATTCAAAGATTTTGACTTCAAAGCTCAAAGATGGAAGTTTTGTGAATAATTCTGGTTTTTTGTGAGTGAAGGGATTTTGAGTGCTTGTTTCTCTCTTTTTTTCTGGCCCTTTTCTATTACAATTGATCTCTTTATTTATAGGTAAGAGGTTTGGGAGTTTGAAGTAATCAGATTTTCAAAACAGCATGTTATGGTTTTGTTGGATTGTACAAGAGAGTTCATGTCTTTTAATAGTTTCCAATGGGGCATGGCCTATTTTTTAGGTGTTCTTTGCAGGTTGTATATGGTTGCTTCTTTATTTGGTATTGTGTATGTGCAGAAGAAACCATTGAGAGGCTCAAGGACTTGACATTGTGGTTAAATCAATGCTTTTCAAGAATGGCAATGGTGCCTTTATGCCATAAATGAAAAGATCTTTTGGACAATGGCTCAAACACTTGGGTAATAGCTCAAGAGTAGGTGTAAACATTAAATTATGGTGAGATTTGCAAGTTAGAAGGCATGCAACACAAGATTATGCAGCATGTCATATAGATTGGATCATGTGTTTGAAGATGTAAAAAACACAAGAAGGAGGGGGGTTGAATTGAAAACTTGAAATCTAAAAGCTCAATGACACAGTATTTTTATCTTGGTTCGTTTGATCTCAAACTACTCCAGTCCACCCGTCAAGGTGATTTCGCCTCTCTCCAACGAGGTCTTAATCCACTAATCTCAAAAGATTACAATCACTACTTTAACAACTATTAAAGTCTTCTTGAGTACAACCACAATGCGTTTAATCTCAAGGAACACTGTTTCAATATAATTAAACAAGATATGTGTTGTTTTTTTTCTAACAAAAACTGTTTATCACAACTGTGATGAATTACACAGGATTATAGCTTGGAAATATAAAGAATATTGCTTGCAGCTTTGAATATGCATGAGTGGTAATATATGGAAAAATCGTTATTGATTTTGAAAGCTGACTTTGTTTATATATGCAGTGGAATGACGTTGATCATAAAGCATGTTTAATGTCATTAACACACTTTCCATTTGGAGAAGATCCTGTCTGAAAGAAGCCGTTGGATGTGATGTTGTCTTGAAAGATCAGTAAAGCTTCAGAATCTTATCTCCTTACTTGCTGATGACGCTTCAGAATATTGATGACTTGGATTGGTATGTTCTTGTTCAGAGTCAGAGTTTACGTTGCTTAAGCGCAGGGTCTGGTCATCAATCTTCAGTGCATGTTCTGATTGCTTCAGCGTGAAGCCCTTATGGCTTATCTTCTGATGTTGATATGATCAAAACTTCTGCATACATAAAACATAATTTTTAAGGTGCATATTTGTTCTCTATATTTATTATTTATTCTTTGTATTGTTATCATCAAAACTCTAACTGAGGGTTGTAGAATCAACTATGTTCTAACAATCTCCCCCTTTTTAATGATGACAAAAACTAGATTTTTCAATTAAAAATAAAGAATAAAAGGTTTAAGATAAACTCCCCCTGAGTTGATTACTTCCCTTAAATTCCTTGAGCATCAGAGTTAACATGTATCTTTCATCAGAGTTTGTACCTGTTCAAACTTTTTAGAAGATAGAGGTTAAGTAATTCAGAATGTTTGAGACTTCTGTCTCGGTAAACCGTTATTGAAAATATCTTACTTTCTCCCCCTTTTTGTCAGTTATCAAAAAGTCAATATCATCAAAGCAAAAAAAATAGTTGAATCATATTAAAAAAACAAGAAGCAATGATAAGTTTCAGAACAGAAGAGAAAAAAAATTAAGCGTTACAGATAAACAGATTTAAAACAAAAATCTAAGAAGGAGGAGGAAGACGTGTGAACAAAGCTTCCAGCAAGTTCTTGATTTGAGTATTAGACTCCTCTTGCTTGCCCAAAATGCTTTTAATCTCTTTGTTTGTGTCCTCCTACTTATCCAACCTTGCATGGATAAGAGCATTTTCTTTCTTCAACTCTTCCAGAGTTTGCATGACTAAGGAAGGTGCTGGAGTTTCTTCAGGAGTTGGATGTTACTCATAGCATCCTGCAGCTTGAACCATTTCCTCTGTTGTGATCATCTCTTCTGGAGCAGCAGTCAGGGAGAGACTTTTTGATTCTGGTTGAACTTCATCTGAGGGATGATGCTCTGTCCAGGTAGCATTATCCAGAGGGAGAATATCTTTCTTGAACAGATGGCTCAGAACTTGGTCTTGAAAAGCCTTTAGCTTAGCACTAAAGTTCTGTTAAACCTGTTCATAACTCTGTTCTTTCAGCTACAACATTTCAGAACTCAGCCAGTTTATGAATTTTGTCCATATATGATCAGAGGCAGTAGGATTAGTCATCTCTTGACTAGCATACTTCAAAGAATTTATCCATTCTTGTATTCCTGTTTCAAAAATCAACAAACCTGTACCAACATCTGATGTGGTTTCAGTTGGTTTAGGTTTAGGAATGGTAGTTTTGTGAGAGATAGAAGCTAGTCTTTCCAGTGCAATTGGATCAATGACAAGTCTTACGTTGTCAGCTGGACTGCTAGTGGGTGAAGGAGTGGGAGAGTCAGGTATGATGATTGGACTGGTAGGGGAGTTTGGTGGTGTGGATTCTAGAGAAGAAGGAATTTCTAGAATTTCTTGGATGGTGAGAGGCATGCCAATGGCAAGTGGTTCTGTGATTCCAGGTATTGGGATTGTATCAGAATCTGAATGAGGTTCTTCAGATTGATTTGTTGAAACATGGTGAGGTTCTGGTTCATGGATATCAGAAGATTGATTCTCAAAAGGTTGAGCTTCTGGTTATTATATTTCAGGTTGAGGTGATTGTGGAGAGTGAGGTTGCGTAATTTCTGGTGTGGTATCAGAGTTTGGATTTTCAGGGAGTTGAGAATTTGGATTTTATGGTATGGGAGCTGAAAAGTCTTGGTTAAATGAATCAATGTCAGACAGAACTTTGGCAAGTTCTTGTTGGGTTTGTTCAAGATTTGGATTATGAGGAAGGGAGTGAGTTTCATTCAGACCTAGAGTTTTTGATGGATCAAACCCTATGTCAAAGTCTTCAAATATTTGTGGAGTTAGATGTTCTGTTTGGGTAGATATGGGTCCAGATGATGATACATTAATTGATTCTGTAATAGAAACAGAGGAAGGATTACCTTTCTTTTTGCCAACTTTTGGAGTCCTCTAAGATGGTCCTTCTGCTACAGCTTTCCTCTTCTTGGTATTCTTTAAAGAAACTTCTGGAGCAGCCTTGTGTAAGTCCTGGATATTGATTTCTGGTGTAGTACCATCTTCCTTGCAAGCATCCAGATATCTGACTATTATTTCTGGCTTTGAGTCAATATCAGAAAATAGAGGAAAATCATCCAGAGGAATCCTTCTTGAAGTGATGGTTGCATGAGAAGTAATAGTAGGTTCCTTCTTGATATTCTCAATGATTTTCATCTTCTTCAGATATTTTGTGTTCAGGGGCTTCCCAGCGGTTGCTTCTAGAGTGCTGATTTCTTAGGCTTCAGTCAAATGCTCTATCAGCCTATTCTCTGTCAGAATATCTGATATAAGTCTTCCTAAGGGTATCTAGTCCCTTTTGGTTCGTTCATCTTCTCTTGTTTCCTTCACACTAGTTCTAAGATGATTAAACAGCAAGTGTGGGAGGTTTACTTTAGTCCTCTTGGCAATAAAATAGATCAGAAATTGTTGATCAATGTTTATGTAATCAGGAGAGCTAGTTGGCTTCTTGTGGTTGATACACCCCAGAATAATTTTAGCCCAGATTCTATGGTGATCCTTCAGATCTCTGATTTTGCTGGAGGGAAGTCCAAGAGTAAATATTTCCCTTGCAATAGAGCCTACATCTGAGCATCTCACAGCCATGTCAATGCATCTGACACCTCCACCATTGTAACCAATGAGCTTTGAAATTAGGTCTTCTGTAATGACAATTTTCTTCCCCATGACATAAGAGGTAACTTGATGATTTGGAGAAGATGCATGTATCCAGAATTCTTTGACAAGAATTGGAAATGTTGGCCCTACAAGACGGTCAAAGTATATGTTCCACCCTTGAGCATTGACGTCTTCATACAGATTGAAGCCGTTTTCTTGCAAGCTTTCAAAGTCAATAATCAGTTCTGAATGAACTTCCAGATTATCAATAGGAGTGAGTAGCATTCTGTAAGGTTCTTCGTATTGTTCCATTGAAGCAGATTCCTGAGTACTAATGTTTTGGAAGCTTGAAGAAGCCATTGTTCACACAAGATTTGAGGAAGATGAAAGGGGTTTTTAAAAATACGAACTTGAAACGATTGAAAGTGTTTAGAGAGTAAAAAGAAGTGAATGTAAAAGGAGAGATTTGAGTTTAAATAGTTTTTCTTGAAAGCGTAAACAGTAAAAGAGAGAAATAATTAGTCATGATTATAAGCATTAATGACAGCTGAAATTAGGGGATTCAGAAAGATACTAGAACGGTTACCCATGACGTGTGTCTCAATGCACCCAATCAGCGCTTTTGACCTTTCAGAAAAGTGAACGCGTGTTCAGCCTCAGAAAGTAGCTGATGAATGGATGACAATTGTTTGATTATGTGAACAGCACACTTCTATCCTTGAAATGAAACGTTCAGATCTTCATGGATAGATTCTGATGCAATCTGTACTTCTAAAACTCTGAAGACAGGTTGATCAGTAGTTCTCAGAAAATAACAAGGTTTTGAAGGTTAATATATGTAAATAAAACAATTTATTCTGGGCATAGCTTCATGCTGAGATGTTTCAGAATGAATTTAAACCTATCTTCATAAAGAGGTTTTGTAAAGACATCAGCCCATTGATGGTCTGTGTCAATGAATTTTAAGTTAAGAATCCCTTTCTGAATACAGTCCCTAATAAAATGATGTTTTTTTTCTATATGCTTAGCCCTATAATACAAAATTGGATTTTTACTGAGACAAATAGCAGAAGTATTGTCACAAAGGATAGGAATGTTACCCTCAAATATGTTGAAGTCTTCAAGTTAACTTTTCATCCAGAGCATTTTCGTGCTACATCCAGCAGCTGCTATGTATTCAGCTTCTACTGTTGATAGTGCTATTATGGATTGTCCCTTGCTAGACCATGAGATCAGATTTTCTCCCAGAAACTGACAGCTTCCAGAAGTGCTTTTACGTTCTACTCTGTCTCCAGCGAAGTCATCATCATAATATCCTACTAAGATATAATCATTTTATTTTCTATAAAACAAACCCAGATTAGCAGTACCTTTCAGATACTTGAAAATTCGCTTAACTGCTATTAAGTGAGATTATCTAGGATCTGATTGGAATCTAGCACATATGCAAAAACTAAATAAAATGTCAGGCCTTGAAGTCGTCAGATAGAGAAGAGAACCAATCATACCTCTGTAGACCTTCTGTTCTACCTTTTTACTTACCTCTTCCTTTTTCCAGAATGCACGTGGGATGCATCGGAATCTTTGAGGGCTTACATTCTGAGAGATCAAATTTCTTCAGAAGTTCTCTGACATATTTGCTCTGATGAATGTAAGTTCCTTATGGAGTTTGGTTTATCTGAATGCCCAGAAAGAATTTGAGTTCCCCCATTAAGCTCATTTCAAACTCTGCCTGCATACATTTAGCAAACTCTCTTCCCAGAGAGGGTTTAGTAGATCCAAATATAATGTCATCAACATAAATCTGACATACTAACATGTTATTCTTTACTGTCTTGCAGAATAAGGTTGTGTCCACTTTTCCTCTGGTGAATTCCTTTTCTAACAGGAAGTTACTTAGTCTTTCATACCAAGCTCTGGGAGCTTATTTCAGACCATAGAGTGACTTCTTTAGTTTGAAAACACATTCTGGATTTTTGGAATTCTCAAAACCAGGAGGTTGGTGCACATATACCTCTTCATCTATATAGCCATTTAAGAATGCACTTTTGACATCCATCTGATACAGAGTGGTGCCTTTATTAACATCAAATGATATTAAAAGTATGATAGATTCTAACCTGGCGACTGGAGCAAAGGTTTATGTGTAGTCTATCCCCTCTTGCTGACTAAAACCTTGTGCTACCAGTCGTGCTTTGTTTCTGATGACTTCTCCTTGTTCGTTCAGTTTGTTTCTGAACACCCACTTTGTTCCAATAACGTTGAATCCTTTTGGTTTGGGAACCAGATCCCATACGTCATTTCTGGTGAATTGATTCAGTTCCTCTTGCATTGCCAGAATCCAGTCATTGTTCAGAAGTGCTTCATCAATAGTTGTTGGTTCAATCAGAGAGACCAGTCCCATGAGGGATTCTTCAGAGTTTCTGAATGTTGATCTTGTTCTGATTGGATCATCCTTCTTTCCCAGTATTGTATCTTCTGGGTGATCAATGCTTCTTCTGGATAGTCTTTTCTGGAGTTGATCAACAGAAAGTACTGGATTTCTTGTAGTATCTCTTTCTGATGTTGAGGGAGTGTCTATGCGGAGAACTTCTGATGAGTTGTCTTCAGTACCTGTGAGTTCAACTTCCATACCTGCAAGGAATTCATTCTGCTTTGACTTTTGAGAGTCAAGCTTATCATCAAACCTAACACTGATTGACTCTTCAACAATATGTGTTTCTGTATTGTATACTATGTACCCTCTTGAGTGTTCAGAGTATCCTAACATAATACACTTTTGTGCTTTAGAGTCAAACTTGTTCAAATAATTTTTTGTATTCAGAATAAAGCATGTGCATCCAAATGGATGAAAATAAGAAATGTGGGGCTTTCTGTTCTTCCACAATTCATATGAAGTCTTTTCCAGAACAGGTATTATGGAGATTCTATTCTGAATGTAACACGCTGTGTTAATTGCTTCTGCCCAGAAGATCTTAGCAATGTTAGTCTCGTTAATCATGGTTCTGGCCATTTCTTGCAATGTTCTGTTCTTTCATTCTACAACTCCATTTTTCTGGGGAGTTCTAGGATAAGAGAAGTCATGCAAGATGCCTTTTTCATTAAAAAATAATTCAAAATTTTTATTTTCAAATTCCCCACCATGATCACTTCTTACTTTGACAATTCCAAGTTCCTTTTCATTCTGAACTTGGTTGCAGAAGGTAACAAACACATAGTGTGACTCGTCCTTGTGTCTTAATAACTTTACCCATGTCCATCTGCTATAGTCATCTATGATTACTAACCAATACTTCTTGCTACTGACTAAAGCAGTTTTTACTGGTCCAAATAAGTCAATGTGCAGAAGTTCTAATGGCTTAGAAGTGGAAACAACATTTTCGGATTTGAAAGCAGGTTTTGCAAATTTGTCTTTCTGACATGCTTTACACAGAGCATCTGAGTTGAACTTCAAATTTGGAAGTCCTCTGACCAGATTGAGTTTGTTAATCTGAGATATTCTTCTCATACTAACATTCCCCAATCTTCTATGCCAGACCCATTGCTCGTTGTTAACAGAAAGTAGGCATTTTACATTCAGACTCTTTAGTTCAAGAAGTTTTATTTTATAAATGTTGTTTTTCCTCTTTCCATTAAATAGGATAGTCCCATCTTTCTGACTAACAACTTTGCATGAATTTTGATTGAAGATTATATAATAACCATTATCACTTAATTGACTTATGGATAATAGGTTATGCATTAATCCATCAACTAATAATACATTACTTATAGAGGGAAGATTTCCATTACCTACTGTTCCAGAGCCAATGATCTTTCCTCTCTGATTACCTCCAAAGCCCACGTAGCCTCCAGGCTTTGGAATATATGCCTTCTTCCTGTCATGTGTCGCAAGCAGCCAGAGCCCAGGTACCATGATTGGTGTCTTAGCCTTGTTGCTAAAGATATATGCTACATGTATAATTTTATCCTTAGGTACCCACATTTTCTTGGGTCCTGATTTGTTAGTTTTACCAAAATTCTGATTGAATTTTGGTTTGACAGAATAATCACTACTTGTGTATTTTATGTCATGTGTGTGCCCATATATAAAATGTGAATTGAGTGGTGTGCTTTTTATAACTAAGTCCATGGCATTTTTTGGTGTAGATACCTTACCTTGATATCCTATCCCTTTTCTGCAATTTCTGCTAACTCCATAGATCATTGAAGCAATCTTGTTTCTGTCTATGTTTTTAGCTAGAAACTTCTGAAAGTTGTGATCATACTATTTGATGATCTCATCAGCATTGTTGGGAGTTCCAGAGATTGTTTCCTTCTGAGAGTTTTGCAAATCATTTTCTAATTTTGAAATTTTTTCTTTTAACTCAGAATTCTCTAATCTGAGACTCTCATACTTTTCAGAGTCAGAGGCAAGATTCCTTTTTAGGTTCCTGAATTTGACTCTGATTTGCTGATACCTTTCCAAAATTTCATTTAGACTTTGTGCAAGTTCAGCCTTAGTAAAGTTTATGGTAAAGTCAGGAAATACCTCTTCAGTGTCTGATTCTGAGTCTGAACCAGAAGCTTCACTGTCTTCTGATACGTTTGCCATGAGAGCTATGTTTGCTCTTTCATCATCTGATTCTGAGTCAGCTTCAGATGTGTCATTATCATCCCATGTAGCCATGAGGCTTTTCTTCTTTTCCTTGAAGAACTTCTTTTGGGGATTTTCCTTCTGAAGCTTTGGGCAGTCACTTTTGTAGTGCCCTTGCTCGTTACATTCATAGAAGATGATGTCCTTGTTGTTTGGCTTTCTGTATCCTGAAGAACTATCAGATCTTCTGTGTCCAGAGGATGACTCGGACTTTCTGTATCTGGAGGAGGATTCATTCTGATTCTCTGATCTTCTGGGATTTCTGAACTTCCTTTGTCTCTGCTTCCACAGTTGGTTCACCCTTCTGGAGAGGAGAGACAGTTCATCTTCTTCTGATGAGGATCCATCAGAAGTTTCTTCCACAGCCTGCAAAACCTTAGAGTCAGATTTTCTATTAGGTTTTAAAGCTAATGGCTTACCTTTCTTTTGAGGCTCATCTTCTTCCAGCTCTATCTCGTGACTTCTGAGGGAGCTAACAAGTTCTTCCAGAGAAATTTTGTTGAGATCTTTGGCTAGCTTAAGTGCTGTGACCATTGGCCTCCATTGCTTGGGAAAGCTTCTGATGATCTTCTTAATGTGATCAGCAGTAGAATACCCTTTGTCAAGAACCTTTAGTCTAGTAACAAGAATTTGGAATCTTGAAAACATAGTTTCTATCGATTCACTATCTTCCATCTTGAATGCCTCATATTTATGAATGAGTGCAAGGGCCTTGGTCTCTTTTACTTGAATGTTGCCTTCATGCGTCATTCTCAGAGAGTCAAACATGTTCTTGGCAGTTTCTCTATTTGATATTTTCTTATATTCTGAATATGAGATGGCGCTGAGAAGAATTGTTATAGCCTTGTGGTGGTTTCTGAATTCACGCTTTTGCTGATCAAACATCATTTTTCTGTCTATCTTCTGACCACGTCCATCCACTGGGTGCGTGTATCCATCAGTCACCATGTCCCACAGATCAGCATCATGAGCCAGAAAGAAACTCTCAATTTTGTCTTTCTAGTAGTCAAAATTTTCTCCATCAAAGACTGGAGGTTTGCCACTGAATCTATCCTTGTCTTCACGGTTGTCATTGCTGATGTTTTGGCTTGGTCCCACCATAGTGTTTTTCTGAAGCTTGGATCTTGTACTGACACAATTAAGTGTTTAATCTCATAACCAGGCACTCTGATGCCAATTGAAGATGTGAAAAACACAAGAAGGGGGGGGGGGGTTTGAATTGAAAACATGAAATCTAAAAGCTCAATAACACAGTATTTTTATCTTGGTTCGTTTGATCTCAAACTACTCCAGTCCACCCGTCAAGGTGATTTCGCCTCTCTCTAACGAGGTCTTAATCCACTAATCTCAAAAGATTACAATCACTACTTTAACAACTATTAAAGTCTTCTTGAGTACAACCACAATGCGTTTAATCTCAAGGAACACTGTTTCAATATAATTAAACAAGATATGTGTTGTTTTTTTTCTAACAAAAACTGTTTATCACAACTGTGATGAATTACACAGGATTATAGCTTTGAAATATAAAGAATATTGCTTGCAGCTTTGAATATGCGTGAGTGGTAATATATGGAAAAATCGTTATTGATTTTGAAAGCTGACTTTTTTTATATAGGTAGTGGAATGACGTTGATCATAAAGCATGTTTAATGTCATTAACACACTTTCCATTTGGAGAAGACCCTGTCTGAAAGAAGCCATTGGAATTGATGTTGTCTTGAATGATCAGTAACGCATCAGAATCTTATCTCCTTACTTGCTGATGACGCTTTAGAATATTGATGACTTGGATTGGTATGTTCTTGTTTAGAATCAGAGTATACGTTGCTTAAGCGCAGGGTCTGGTCATCAATATTCAGCGCATGTTCTGATTGCTTCAGCGTGAAGCCCTTATGGCTTATCTTCTGATGTTGATATGATCAAAACTTCTGCATACATAAAACATAATTTTTAAGGTGCATATTTGTTCTCTGTATTTATTATTTATTCTTTGTATTTGTTATCGTCAAAACTCTAACTGAGGGTTGTAGAATCAAACTATGTTCTAACAGTGTTCTTCACCAAAATGACTTGTAATTCAAGAATGGGTTCCCAACTTCATGCCTTTGAATCTTCTAGCTCAAGTATGATAAGTTCATGCTCTTGGATGTTTTGGAAAGCTTGAAACATCCTCTACAACTTCATGTTTTCCACTTTTGTTAAATCAAACTGGAACTTGATGAAAATTGGCCAAGAGGTTGAGATAAAAACTAACCAAAATCTGTTGAAAATTTCTCTAAGTGTTGGATAACAATGTCATGATTTCAAGGGCTCATATCTTTAAATTTAAGCATTTTTTGGACATCAACCCTAGAATAGAAAGTTGTAGCATTCATCAAGATCTAAAACTTTCATGTTGAAAGTTTTCTTTGAATCATCTTGCATCTTGGTGAAAGAATGTTGTGAAGTAATGAAATCATCAAGGTTAAAGACACTTAAAAATTTTCTAAGTATTGAGAATCTTGACTTTTTGTTGATTTTCTTGACTTTCTTGATTCTTGTTGACCAGGTTTGATATTCTAGAATGTCTTGATGAATTTTGATTTTTGAAATTCAATGTTGACTAAAAAGTCAAAGTTTGACTTTTTTGTGTAGGTTGACTTTCGTCAGTTAATCCAAATTTCAACTATCAAACATTTGATCCCTAGAAACAATTCAAGCCATGAAATTAGGTCACAATGTTGCGTTTGAGTCCTTGAGATTATGCTTTAAGCCATTAGGTCATGTATTAGGACAAAAGTTAATGATCAGTCAACTTCAGTCAAAACCCTAGTTTGTGGTCTCTGTGTTTCAGAGGTGAAATCTCTGATCAATTCTTAAGAATACTTGAGCATTGGAGATCCTTTGTAAGGAATTGTCTTGAGAAAAGAGAGGGAAAATTTTGGGGTACAACACTAACCTAGTCTGAATCCACTCGTCTTCATCTAAGCCTGCATCTTTCATAATCCTCAGAGAAGGAATCTGAACTTCGATAAGCAGGACAACTTCCATACCATAGACTATAGAGAATAGGGTTTCCCTAGTTGATGTTTGCACTAAAGTGCGATAGCCATGAAGAGCAAATGGTAACATCTCACGCTAGTCTTTGCAGGTCACCACCATCTTTTGCATGATCTTCTTAATATTCTTGTTGGCGGCTTCCATTGTGCCATTCATCTTTGGTTGATACGAAGAAGAGTTATGGTGCTTGATATTGAACTGCATGCAAAGTTCAGTGATCATAATGTTGTTGAGGTTGGTACCATTGTCTGTAATGATTCTCTCTGGGATGCCATACCGACAGATAAGGTTATGCTTGATGAACCGAGCCATAACATTCTTGGTAACAGAGGCGAACGAGGTTGCTTCAACCCACTTTGTAAAGTAATCAATGGCGATGAGAATGAAGTGATGTCCGTTAGAAGCAGTATAAAATTGTTGGAAACAAAAAACTTTAATCGTGTGAATTGATTTAGCCGAAAACTGACTGATATGAAGGTAAATAATGATTAGAATAAACCTTAATTATTGTTTTTGATTTATTAAGATTATAATGTAATATAAATGACAATTAGATCATAAAAATATACTTAAAAATTAATATAATTAAGATAAAAATATAATTAAATCGACTATTACTTTTCTTTTCTTATATTAGGAGATTTACAAATCAAAATAATGAAATTTAATCATAGAGTTTATTCTATTATAACGAACCTCTGATCATATCAATCCCCCACATTGCGAATGGCCAAGGAGCAATCAAAACATTCAGAGGAACCGGAGGCACATGAACTTTATCAGCGTAAATTTGGTACTTATGATAAGTTCTCGAGTGGTGGTGATAGTCGTTTTCCATAGTCGACCAATAGTAACCTGCTCACAAAATATTCTTAGCCATAGTATGCCCATTAGAGTGAGTACCAAAGATGCTTTCATGCATATCCTCCATAATCTTATATGATTCCTTCTTGTCCACACAACGAAGCAGAGTTGAATCATGATTACACTTGTATAAAATTCCATTACTTAAGAAGAACTTAACCAAGAATCTCCATAGGAACTTCTTGTCATTGATCGATGTCCCTTCAGGGTATTCTTGATCTTCAAGGTACCTTTTCACTTCATGAAATCAAGGTTTTTCATCTAATCTATCAGTATCAATTTCGTAGCAATGTGCTGGTTTGTCGAATCTTTCAATGGTAATCCTCGGAGCCTCATGTTTCATATGACCTTGAACATGGATGACATGGTAGCTAATGTGTCCACCAACTGATTCTCTTCTCTTGGGATATGCTCAAAAGTAATCTCTTTGAAGTATGGAATTAAAGTTAGCACATGTTCTCGGTAAGGGATGAGATTCAAATGCTTCGTATCCCATTCTCCCTTGACCTGACTGATTACCAAGGCTGAATCCCCATATACGCTCAGGAATTTGATTCTCATATCAATAGCAGCTTTAATACCCATGATGCACGCTTCATATTCGGCCATGTTATTCGTGCAATCAAAGCAAAGTATGGCAGTGAAGAGTGTATGACAACCCTGGGGAGAGATAATTACAACACTGATCCCAATGCCAAGTGCGTTAAAAGCTCCATCAAAAAACATGGTCCATCGAGATCCTAGATAAGGTCCTTCAAACGGCCCAGGCTCTTCACAATCCGTAACTAGTATAATATTCTCATCCGAGAATTCGAAATTCATTGACTGGTAGTCGTCTACAGCTTGATGTTCCAAATGATCTTCCAGTACACTTCCTTTGATTACTTTTTGAATTGTGCACTGAATGTCATATTCTGTTAAGACCATTTTCCATCGGGCTATTCTTTCGGAGAGAGTTGGCTTGTCGAATATGTACTTGATGGGATCCATTTTAGAGATCAATAAAGTAGTATGGGTCAACATATACTGTCTTAGTCGGTGAGCAGCCCATGCCAAAGCGTATCAAGTTTTCTTGAACAGTGAATATCTTGTTTCAAAGTCGGTAAACTTTTGGCTAAGGTAGTATATTGCATGCTCTTTTCGACCAGACTCGTCATGCTGCCCCAGTACACACCCCAGTGAATTCTCTAGCACTGTTAGGTACATGATTAATGGTCTTCTTTCAACTGGTGGCATCATAATCAGAGGTTCCTGTAAGTACTCCTTGATTTTATCGAAAGCTAATTGACAGTCTTCGTTCCATTTTACTTCTTGATCTTTCTTCAGCAACTTGAAGATTGGCTCACAGGTAGCAGTCAAATGAGAAATGAATCGGGAAATGTAATTTAGTCATCCTAAGAAACCTCTAACCTCTTTCTCAATACGGGGAGCCTACATTTCTTGAATAACTTTAACTTTTGCAGGATCAACTTCAATACCTTTACCACTGACGACGAAACCCAGGAGTTTTCTAGACCTCGCCCCAAAGGTACATTTGTTTGGATTCAACCTCAACTTGTATTTCTTCAACCTCTCAAATAACTTATGCAAATGATCAAGATGTTCTTGTTCAGTCTGTGATCTGGCTATCATGTCGTCCATGTAGACTTCTATCTCATGATGAATCATGTCATGAAATAAAGCTACTATGGCACGCTGATAAGTTTCCCCGGTGTTCTTCAACCCAAAAGGCATAACTTTGTAACCAAACGTGCCTCACTATGTGTTGAAGGTATTTTTCTCCATGTCTTCAGGTGCCATCTTGATCTGATTATAACCCGAGAAACAATCCATGAAGGAGAATACCTTATGCTGAGTAGTGTTGTCGACCAAAACATCAATATGTGGCAGCGGGAAGTCATCTTTGGGGCTCGCCCTGTTCTGATCCCTGTAGTCTACACACATACGTACCTTACCATCTTTCTTTGGTACTGGAACAATATTAGCGACCCATTGAGGATAGGATGTCACTGCTAAGAAACCTGCATTGAATTGCTTCATAACCTAGGCTTTGATCTTCTCCGACATTTCAGGATGCATGTGACAAACTTTCTGCTTAATTGGAGAACAACCCGCTTTCATCGGCATACGGTGAACCACAATATCAGTATTGATCCCTGGCATTTCTTCGTATGACCAAGAAAATATCTCAACATAGTTGTGCAACATTTGAATCAATATGTTCTTGACACTTCCCTCTAAGTTGGCACCTATCTTGACCTATTTTCTATCTGTCTCAGAACCCAAGTTTACGACTTCGATCAGCTCTTCATGTGGTTGGATATCCTTTTCTTCTTGCATTAAGAGTCTAGCAAGTTCTCTAGGTATTTCAAAATCTTCCTCACCTTCGTCCTAAGCTTGGTAGATCAGATTTTCAAAGTCATAAGCGGCAATAGTAGAATTGTTATGAACGATATCTGAAGTGGTTGGGGATCTGCAATGTAGTGTGTGGGTGTGTGTAAGAACACATAGCTATTTGAAAATGCAATAAAGTAAAAGATAGACAGAGAGCACAAAATTGGAATGCAAAACGTCCAATGTTTTAATTAGATGAAAATATGACATATGAAATGACAACCCATAACAAATGAACCATTGTGCCCCGGGCAAGAAATAAGGTTTAAAGTCATTGTTTTAAAAGAAATTACATAACAAAACTTCTTAAAGCAATAAAACAGAAATAAATATTACTCCTGACTAAAGAAGATGGAGATAATGTCTTCCGCCTTCTAGTTGTTGAGTCCGTTACCCCTGGTAGAAAAGATCCAATTTTCGAGATCATAATCATTGTTAGCATCCTCTATGGCATTGACTCCATTGTTATTTATACTGAACAAAGGTCTTCTAGCTCAAGCGCGACGAACATCCCTTTGACCCTCTGCAGTAAAGCCCAAACCAAACTTATTAGATTTGTAGTGGATATCAGCAAGCTGACCCCAAATTGTGCAACCACCTTCTTCTATAGTTTCTTTGGCATCTTTCAAGGAAGCCATCTTATGCGGAACCTTGGTAGTCTTTGGAATGGAAAAAATATCTTTAATAGTAGCAGGGGAAATTACTTCAAAGGTTTGACGTGGAGTCTCAATAAATTCTCCATCCATCTCCATGTACCAGAATGAATTCAGGTGGCTAACCATGTACTCCTCTTCTCTACAGACAGTAAAAATCTTCCCTTTTACGGGATACTTTAATTTCTTGGGAAAACTGGAGGTGACGGCACCTGCCCCATGGATCCAGGGGCGTCCTAATAAACAAGGATAAGCTGGTTGGATGTCCATTATATAGAAGGTGGATTCAAAGATCTGCGAACCCACTTTGATAGGAAGATCCACTTCTCCACGTACCATTCTTTTGGATACATCAAAGGCTCGAACTATAATGTCACTGGGTTTCAACACAACCCATTCACAATCCAGTATGTCAAGAGCGCCCTTTGGCAGAACATTCAGAGAAGAGCGAGTATCAATTAACACATGAGCCAATGTAGTGCCCCTGAATTCAATGGAGACATACAAGGCCCTATTATGATTTCTCCCCTATGGATTCAGGTCAACACCGGAGAAGCGTAATCCATTATTAGTTATTAAACTCGCTACGTATCTTCCCAATTGATCATACAAAATTTCTTGTGGCACATGAGCAGTCTTCAAGAATTTTACTAAAGCCTGCGCATGGGCTTCAGAATACAGTAGTAAAGATAGCATGGAGATTTTGGACGGGGTCTGCCCCAGTTATTCAACAATATTATAGTCGCTCTTGCAGATGATTTTCAAAACCTCTTCCAACTCTTGTCCAGAGGTGTCCTTGACTGTAGCTTCTTTTGGTGCCTATATCTCGGAAGGCTCTACTATTGGCTCTTTACCCCTAGGCTCAAAAGTTGTCTTGGTAACTGTGACTTGAACAGGTGGAGAGATTTCTGGGGAGAAAATCCTTCTGCTTCTAGTAATTTTGTTGGTCCCTGAAATATTGTCAATATTGGGATCAACCTCTTCATCATCTTTTTCAGACAACTCTTGTTTAATACCGTGGTAATAGACGTTAGGCCCATAATTCCATGGAATAGCCTTCTCCGAGGAATATGGGATGGGCCCAAGTGTTTTAATGATTAGAGGAGAAACTTTTGGATTGGAAATAATCCTTATAGGACCCTTGGAAGTGATCCTGAAAGGAGTACCAGATATGACAGAGAAATCTCGACACAAATTCTTAGCATACAAGACTTTCTCAATCAAAATTACAAGTTCATCCATCAGACACTGAACTCCTTCCTTTAGTAACCCACAACTATTGGGTTGAACTGCACAGCAACCCTGCTTGTAGAAAATTCTCCTTGATTATTGAGAGAGGCGTAACCACATCACTTACGAAGGCAACATACAAAACATCTTCAATAGCACTTATGCCTTTGTCATGCTTAGGCACAAGTGTAGTAATGGCATTCAAAGTCTCTGGAGGATCAAACTCAATTTCCTTATTATCGATCATATCTTGAATCTTGCTTTTCAAGGCCCAACAGTTGTTGGTGTCGTTCCCAGAACTGTCCGGATGATAAGCACACCTCGCATTTGGATTGTACTTTGGAGACGATGTGTTGGGATTTTGAGGAGGATCCTGCAGCGAAATGAGTTACGCCTTTAACAAATGTTGTAATGCCTGAGATAAAGGCGTGCCGATCTTGGTAACCTTCCTTGACGGAGTGTCTGGCCTTCGACGGTTGCCTTGTTGTGTTTGAATAGGCGCTGGATTAGAGATCAACACCTATCACAGATTGATGGAGGTCATTTTTACTACGGCTTTTCTAGCCATACATAATGTTGGTTTCTTTTTTACCAACGAACGGCCTCTTCGCAACATTAGAAGTTGCAGCCATTGGAATCTTCCCACTCTTAATACCACTTTCAACTCTTTCTCCTATATGAATTAGCTCAGTAAAGACAGATGAAGAACTCCCAATCAAATGATTAAAGAATGGGTCTATCAGAGTACCCATGAACATATCAACTAATTCCCAGTCAGACAGGGGAGGTTGGACCCTTCCAGCTAAGTCTCTCCACTTCTGGGCATACTCTTTGAACCCTTCATTCGAGCCTATGGACATGTTTTTCAATTGTACACGAGTTGGTGCAAGGTGAGCATTATATTGATATTATTTGTAAAAAGCGGCAGCCAAGTCTTCCCATGTGTGAACATTGGTTCCTTCGAGCTGATAGAACCATTCAAGTTGAGTACCTAACAAACTGTCTTGAAAGAAATGGACCCATAGTTTTCTGTCAGCAGTATTAGGTTGGATTTTTTAAACATACGAACTCAGATGAAGTTTGGGACAAGAGACCCATCATATTTAGAAAAGACATGGACCTTGAACTTGTGAGGGATGACAACCCCGCGA
Source organism: Vicia faba (assembly GCA_948472305.1). Classification (NCBI taxonomy): domain Eukaryota; kingdom Viridiplantae; phylum Streptophyta; class Magnoliopsida; order Fabales; family Fabaceae; genus Vicia; species Vicia faba. The sequence goes on along the minus strand of OX451741.1, from coordinate 33,869,351 downwards.
TCAGACCTAGCTCTCCAAAATCCAATCCAAGAACTTTCTGGACTTCCACAGCTTTGAGTCGGTCTTCCAACTGCTTGTACTTGTCATCTGCAGGAGGATACTGTTCGTCGGAGTAGTTTTCATCTTTGGAACCATGATTGTTTCCACCTTTAGCCCTGACACTTTTTCCATCCTCCTCTTGGTTGTCGTCTTCCTCATAGGAAACATTATCCGCTTGAATCAGTCGAGAAGGGCCTTTGAATCTTCTCCCCATATTGAGGATGACAACTGACTTTTTAGTCTTCTTTTTCTTGGCGAGGAGTTCCATCATCTCTTGTTTCCCTTTGGCCAAATTTAGAAGAGTCTCTTGAAATTGTGCATGTTGAGTCTGCAGATCCTTGACAGTTTGTTCGAGGGCCATCTTATACTGAAATAAATAGTAAATAGATGAGGAAACATGTATTTGGAAAACCTATTTATGAAATGATGCATGATATATGGATGCAATGTTTTCAAAGACCTTAGAAGATTTAAATTTGCTAGCCAAAAGGAAACATAAACAAAGATTTCATTAATAAGTTCAAAATTACAATTTCCTCTTAGGTTTACGATGAAAACAAAAGGGTCTCAAGGAGACAACAAAATGAACTTCTAAAACCTAAGACTCAGGTCTCCCATGGACGCTTCCTCTTTGTGTCGATGTATGCATTAAGGATTTGCTCCTCATGAAGTTGCTTTGTGAGCTCCAACACTTTCTTCTCGCTAGGATAGAACTGAGTCTCAAAGGTGTCCCTTCCTTCCTTGAGTTGATTCCAGGACTTCTGCAATTCTTCGAGGTCAGTGGATATATCTGGATGGATAATGGTGCAAGAAACGTATCCTTCGACAACAGGCTCAATGATTACCGGTAGAACAGCTGGATATGGCATCATGAGGTTTTAAGCGCGAGCTCGTACCCATTTGAGGTAGGGCTCCAAAGGGATGGAATTCTTATGTCCTAAAGTCTTGCTATCAATCTTATTTACCATTCACCAAGAGCGCATAAACCTTTAATGATATCCTTGAGAATCATTCTCGTAGTCGAACATAATACCCTGGATCAGTATAACATGAGGACCATCTCTTCGAGCATAACCAAATTGACGTAAAGATAGACAAGGGCTGCAAGTAATACCTCCCATGATGCCAAGGAGTGGATCATTAGGGAATTATCCACAACGGTCAATGATAGTAACATCTTCTAGAGATCGGGAACACCAACAGATATTTGAATGAGAGAGCGACATCATCCTCTGAGACCACCTCAAACCTTGTTCATTCTTCAATACTGATCGGGGAAGGTGTGAAATAAACCACTTGGATAGCAAAGGTATGCAACACATAAGAGTCCCTCGTTTCCTTATAGTACGAGTGTGAAGAGAATGCAAAATATCTCCAAGCAAAGTAGGCCCAGGGTTACGAGTGAGAAATCTTTTGATGGTGTTCACATCTATGAGTTAATCTGGATTAGGGAATAGAACCAAACCATAGATCAACAAAGCCAAGATTTCCTCAAAATCTTGAAAACTCACAGCATCCAGAAATAGCAGAGCCTTCTCTAACAGAAATTTAGCAAGAAAACTCTTGACCCCACTTCTTATTTCCCAATTAGATACAATGTCGCACCACTTCAGATGTAAGGCTGTTGCAGTTTCTTCAGGATATGGATCTTTCTCCAAACCAGTGAAAGGTGTCCGACCAAGAACATGTACTCCCAGCAGCTTAGAGAACTCTTCCATTATGGGTACCAGGTGATAATCCGGAAAGGTGAAACAGTAATGTGCGGGATCAAAGAACTTGATTAAAACACTCATCATGTCTTTGTCGAAACCCGAGGTAACCAAATTGAGTAGATGACCATGCCTTTGGTGAATGGAGAGCTTTCAGGAACTTTTGAGGCTAACTCCTTAAGTTGAAAAGGTATCCTTACAAAACTGATCCGGATAGTGTTTCTGCAAGCAGAGGCCATGACCTACAAAACAGAACAAAGATAAATCTCTTTGGTCCTTGAAATGGTTAGTGAAAATGATATGGTATGATGTCATGATGTCATGATGTTATGATGTCATGTTCGAATAATTAATCATACACAAACAAAATACACAAGGCCTTAGTTTTAAGCTTGCATGGAGTTTATAGGTAAGTACCCTCTTGAAGTTTTAGTTGGCTCAACCTATCCTAAAATAAGTAACCGGGTTCTAGGAATCTCATAGCACTGATTTTTCTCTAAAACATTGTTTCAACACAAGCATCTCATTTGCGACTGAAATATCCTGAAAGTCCAATCTCAATGAGTGTAGCATCAAGTATAAACCAACTTGAGTTTGCATCAAATTCGGCTATCTCACTACTTTCTAATGGCTAAGTTATGCCAACTAAGGTTCTAATTCCAATTAGTGCTTATGACACCACCCGACAACCCAGCATTCTCCTTGACTTACTCAAGGGACACCAACACCAACCAATGTGTCGCACTAATGTAGCCATCATTTCAACCTTATCGGTCTACGCCATATAGTTTCCATGATCTATTGCTACTTACCTAACATGCCCCCAGATCCGGGGAGATGATCTATACAAGAAATAAACCCAAGCATATCCTAAAATTTAAAGCATACAAAGCAAGCAAATAAAGAAATAAAGCTGAACTAGCTCTAAAGGTAACCCCACTTTTAGTTTTTATTTTCCCAGCAGAGTCGCCAATTCTGTAATACAATAGGAGAACTGACTTTTTGGTTTTGAGTTTTATCGCAAATGTTGCGGATAGCAAGAGTCGCCACCAACTTTTCTTTTATCCAATAAAGGAAAGGGTGAAAAGAACATGAAAGACCTTTTGAGAATTTTGAGTAAGGGGGTAGGTTATGAAAAGGGAAGGTGTTAGCACCCTTTTCATCCGTAGTATTCTATGGGATCTTAATCGCTAGCTCACTTTTAGAAATTCCTTGTACTTGTTCATATATGAAAATATTTTGAAAATGCCTAAGTGCCGAAATTTTGTAATGATTCTCATATCGTTGAGAATGTATACAAAATGTTTGTTTTGAAAATATTTCAGAAAAGTGTTTTGTGTGAAAAGATGTTTTGTTTTGAAAAGTTTGTGAGCAAGAGACTACGAGCCTTCTACCTACTCAAAGAAGTATTTTTTCTTTTCCTCCTCCTTTAGATAGTGTTACTCTACCATTAGTTAGTAGGAAGCTCTATCATTGGATGTGAGGGACAGGCGCGGGTCATCGTACAGTCATAGAAAGCAACTTGTAGGACGATTTAGCAATTGTCGTAAGGGACTAAGATCGTTTACCGAAGGCAGCATCGAAGGGTCATCGAGGGACTACGATCTTTTTTAATCGAGGGTCTTTGCTAAAGCATCTTACGTTCGAGGGACATGCTTGGTTTAATATGAGGCAACAAGTAAGGGTTACCCTAGAGGTGCACGTCTATGGAGTGTTTTGATTTCAAGTATTTGTCTTGAGATTAGATTTTCTAATGTTTGTTCTTTATCTTGCCATACAATCCTATTAAACTAACAACAATAACGAAAGCAGTAAATTGCGGAAATTAAATGTCCTACGCTATTACAATGCTACGGGAATGGGGATACAAATTTATGAATGGGGATGAAAAGTAAAGTAAACCTAATTATCTATTACAGACCATTAGCAGTTACAATATTGGAAAATACTAATGAGAACATAAAGTGCGCAAAGGTGGTGAAAATGGGAAAGGTGTTTAAGAAACCCTAAAATATTTCTAAGTGTTTAAGAAAATATTTTGTTTGTTTTTGTTTAGAAAAATATTTGATAGTGTAAAATAATAAGAAAACCTAACTCTAATTATTTTACAAATTAATTAATAAAATAAAACAAAGTGATTAAATTAAATTAATTTTTATTTATAAAAATCAAATTAATTAATTAAAACCTAAATCTATATTTTTTGTGATTTTATTATTTTTTCTGATTAAATAAAAATGATTTAGAAAAGAAAAATTTAATTAAAAATAAAAAAGGAAGTAAAATGTGCCTGGGTGTAAACAAGTAATAATGGGGGTAAGAAGAAGCAAAAATGTTAGGCCCAAAATAGAGGATCCCATGCTTCTGCTTGAGATCCAGTGGGGATAGCTTTCAGAAGGTGTATCATGGGACACGCGTTTGGTGCGTTGCATCTGTCCTTGATGAGATCTGATATTCTAAGACTGGGGATGCATGGTGTGCGTGTTGGACTTATTTACACTGAGTTTGCAATGAAAAAATATGTGAAAAACAAAAGGGAATGGTACCACTGGGGCTCGAACCCAGGTCCCTCTAGTATACACGCGCTTGTTTTACCACTGGGGTGGCTATTTCATCCAGTTATGAAACGCCCCTAGTAAATATATTATAAAACAAGTTTAGAAATTTAAAATTTCCATCTTCTTGTTCCTCGCGCACGCTAACGGACAACAACACCATTTTTGAATTCCTAAAACTCTCATGTCTCATCCATTTTGAAAACTTCCAAAACCATACTTTCTTGATTTTAAATCACGAATTCAACCATATAACTTTTGAAAGTTATAATTTAAATACTGAAACGAATTTTGCTTGTACCAAATAAACCCTAACGAAATTCAATTCTAAAATTCTCATCATACAATCAATAAAAATGAAATTTAAAGGCATGGTTAGCTTTATAGACATGATATCTATATTTTATCTTTTGAAATTGAAAGCAAATGATGCGTGTATATGAAGTTTTGAAATTCAAGAAAACTTACCTCTTGAAGCAAAACTCAGAACTCGTTCCACCACTTCCAAAGATGATGTAATGGTGCCAAAAGCTTCCTTGAACTCCCTGGAAGCTAATGATATGCTCAACTTGCCTTAGAACACTATGAATCTTTCCAACCAAGTCAAGTTGCAAATGATGAAAGTGAGGTTTGGATGATGATGATGATGGAGATGTTCCAGAAGTTGTTCAGGTGTTTGGACAACTTCTATATGATGTATCTAAATTGTTTGAATGATGAAAAGGAAAATGCACGAGTAGAATGAGAAATGGAAGTTTGAGGCTTGAAGAAATTTCTACAATGGTGTTTTAGTGCAAATTATGGTGTGAGAGAGTTTGAGAGGGTTTGAGGGCTTCTCCATCCATGCATTGGCTTGCATATGATCTCTCTATTTATAGGTAAGAGGTTTGGGAGGTTGAAACAACCAGGTTTGTAAGATAGCAAGTTATGGTTTAGTTGAAAGTGAAAGATCAAGTTGGACGAGTTTCCATGGTTTCAATGGTCAAGTACAAACATGTTTTAAAGTTCTTGGATGCATATGGTTTAGTTAATGCTTTTGAGATTGCTTTACTAAGATGAAACAAGTTAGGGAGCTCAATAAGTTGACTTTGTGATTAAAGCTTGCTTTTTCAAAATGGAAGTGTTAACTTTGTGCCAAAATGGAATGATGCATTGGATAAGGCTTGGATCAATTGGATAATAGCCATAAAGCAAGTGTAATCAACTGATTATGGAGATATTTAGGAGCTTAAATGCATTCAAAGTGAGATTACAAGGCATGGCTATGAGATTTAGTTATGAGTTCATCACAAAAATGACCTATAACTCAAGAATGAAATTCCATCTTCATTTCTTCAAATCTACTAGCTCAAGTATGATCTTTTCATGATCTTGGACATTTTGGAAAGCTTGAAACATGATCTTCAACTTTCATGTTTACCATTTTGGCTAAATCAAATGGGAACTTAGTGAAAAATTTCCAAGAAGTTGAGATAAAAAAACTGACCAAAACTTGTTGAAAATTTTTCTAAGTGTTGGATAAAAAATATCACAACTTCATGGGCTTACATCTCTTATATTAAGCACTTTTTGAGTATCATACCACATTAAAAAAGTTGTATAATTCATTAATACCTACAAATTTCATGTTAAAAGTTTTCCTTGAATCAGCTCGGATCTTAGTGAAAAATGGCCATGAAGTAATGACTTTGTTAAGAACAAAACACTTAGAATTTTTTCTAAGTGTTGGAAAATTTTCCAACTTTTAACTTTTGTTGACTTTTTTTTATTATTGATTATCAAGTTTGATAGTTTTGAATGCTTTGATGATTCTTGATTTTTGAATTCCAATGTTGACCAAAAAGTAAAAATTTTACCTTTGTATGACTGTTGACTTTTTATCAATTGATTCAATTATTCAACTATTAATCACTTGTATATTTGGAAGTTTCTTGAGCCATGTAATTAGGTCAAGATGTTTTAATTTATTCCTTGAGATCATTCTTTAAGCCATTAGGTCATGCACTAGGCCAAAAGTCAATGATTAATCATCTTCAATCAAAACCCTAATTTTGGCAATTTTTGACCTTTGATGATTTGAGAGCTTTCCTTGAAAATTCATGATCTACCCTTGATAAAATGATGAATATCACCTCAAAATGTTGATGTTGGGAAAAAATCTTGAAGTTTGACTGTATGTTGACAATAATTGACTTTTTACCCAATATAGTTAATTTTCAATCATTTGAGCAAATGACTGACCAAACTTGTGATGCAAGAATTGAAACTTTACATAAGCATTATTGAGGACCTATGATGAACCATGTAAGTCAATTGAGACCCTTGCAACCCAATCGTCTATGAGAAGCACCAAACCCTAATTGAAGACCCTTGTTTAGGAGGAGGTTTGACCAGTCAACTCTTGAGTGGCTTTGAGTATTTGAGATCTTTGTGAGCATGTTTTTGAAGAAAATGGGAAGGAAAAATTTGGGGTACAACACAGACGCCCTTAACGTCCATGCTTTGATTGTACCAATAACATGGCCGAATACAAAGCGTGCATCATGGGTATCAAAGTTGCAATTGACATGAGAATCAAATTTTTGAATGTATACGGGGACTCAGCCCTGGTAATCAGTCAGGTTAAGGGAGAATAAGATACAAATCATCCAAATCTTATCCCTTACCGAGAGCATGTGTTAACATTGATCCTGTATTTTGAGGAAATCATCTTTGAGCACATCCCACGAGAAGATAATCGATTGGCAGACACATTATCTACAATGTCATCTATGTTCAAAGTTAGATGGAATAACGAAGCTCCTCGAATCACTATCAAAAGATTAGACGAACCAACACACTGCTACGAAGTGGATACTAATGGAGTAGAAGAAAAACCTTGGTTTTATGAAGTGAAAAGTTACCTTGAGGCTCAAGAGTAACCTGAAGAGGCATCGATCAATGACAAGAAATTCCTATGGAGGTTCTCGACTAAATTCTTCTTGAACAACAAAATTTTATACAAATGCAATATTGATTTGACTCTGCTTCATTGTGTGGGTAAGAAAAAAGCAGGGAAGATTATGGAAGATATGCACGAAGGCATCTCTAGCACTCATTCTAGTGGCATACTATGGCCAAGAATATTCTGAGAGCAGCTTACTATTGGTCGACTATGGAAACTGACTGTCACCACCACTCGAGAACTTATCACAAGTGCCAGATCTATGCTGATAAAGTACATGTGCCTCTAGTACCTCGGAATGTCTTGACTGCTCCTTAGCCATTTGCGATGTGGGGTATTGATATGATTGGATATATTAAGCCTACTGCTTCTAACGGATATCGCTTCATCCTCATCGCCATTTATTACTTCACAAAGTGGGTTGAAGCAGCCTCGTTCGCCTATGTTACCAAGAAGATCGTGGCCCATTTTATTAGGCATAACCTTATCTGTCGGTATGGCATCCCCGAAAGAATCATCACAGATAATGGAACCAATCTCAACAACACTATGATCACAGAACTCTGCATACAATTCAAGATCAAGCACCACAACTCTTCTATGTATCGACCAAAGATGAATGGTATAGTGGAAGCCGCCAATAAGAGCATAACAAAAATTATACAGAAGATGGTCGTGACCTACAAAGACTAGAACAAGATGTTACCATTTACTCTCCATGGATATCGCACTTCAGGATGAACATAAACTAGGGCAATCGCATTCTCTCTAGTCACAATATGGAAGCCATCCTACATGTCGAAGTTCAGATTCCCTCTCTGAGAATTATGAAAGATGCAAACTTAGACGAAGATGAGTGGATTCAGACTAGGTTGGATCGGTTGAATTTGATTGACGAGAAGAGGCTTGCGGATGTCTGCCACGGTCAGATGTATCACAAGCGTATGATCAAGGCATTCAACAAGAAAATCAAACATCGGGTATATCGGGCTGGTGACTTGGTAATAAAGCACATCATTCTACTGCAAGGTGATCCAAGGGGAAAATGAACTCCCACTTACGAAGGGCCATTTGTAATCAAGAAAATATTTTCTGGCGGTGCTATGATGTTGACCAGCATGGACGGTGAAGATTTCCCGCACTCTATGAACGCGGACATAGTAAAAAAATACTACGCATGAAAAGTGACCTGCTAGGTTGATTGGCCTAGGCAAAAATAAGGGCATCCTGGCAAACCAAAAGGGTTCAGGCAAAAATTAGGGATATATATATATATATATATATATATATATATATATATATATATATATATATATATATATATATATATATATATATATATATATATAAAGTGTACAGCGGCAAGTTGAAACCCTGAAAATGCGGCTTAGGCAAAAAAGGGTATCCCGGTGGACTAAAAACCTGAAAGGGAGGTCCAGGAAAAAGTTAGGGATTAAAGCGTACGACTATGTCCCTTTGGATCACTTACAACAAGATTTATTACCGACATCAAGTTCAAATGATACAGATCAGTTCAGTCAACTTCTTCCGACAACAAGGGATGAGATGCTTGAAGACATAGGCGGCGATAGCAGAATTGAAACCCGACGAGATTATTTCAAAAGGGACTATCCTTAGTCCTCGAGCTAGACCTTAGGATAGGAATCCATGTATGCTAACATAGGATAGAATCTCCCCTCTTTTATCCTCAACCCTAGGGTCAATCATTGTATGATAACATTAGGGCTAGAGATTAGGATAGTCTCCCTTAGTTATTATCTTTTCCTTTGCATTCTTGCATCCTAAAACTAAAACTTCTTCTTGGAAAATCATAAAACACCTCTAATGAACTGAAACCCTTCTTTAAGGTAAAAAATTCAAACCAATCTTATTTGTTTGTGCGCCTCTTGGTTTTGTTTTATCATCTGGTTTATTGATGTTTCACAATCTTTGTCATGTTATCTTCCTATCTTTTAGCCGATGTTTCGCCATCGCATATTCTTTTAGCCGATGTTTCGCCATCGCACATTCTTTTAGCCGATGATTCGCCACCGCACATGTTTGTTATCCTACTTTGATTCTCGATATCATTGATAGGTGTAGTATTTTATTATCTGATTTGTTTATGTCTTGTCTTCTTCATCATGCTATCTTGCTATTCTTTTAGCCGATGTTTCTCCATCTCAAATTCTTTTAGCCGATGTTTTTCCATTGCACATGTTTGTTATCCTACTTTGATTCTTGATATCATTATTAGGTGTGATGTTTTATCATTTGGTTTATTGATGTTTCACCATCTTTGTCATGTTATCTTCCTATCTTTTAGCCGATGTTTCACCATCACATATTCTTTTAAGCCGATGTTTCACCATCGCACATTCTTTTAGATGATGTTCCACCATCGCACATGTTTGCTATCCTGCTTTGATTCTCCATATCATTGTTAGGTGTGATGTTTTGTCATCTGGTTTGATGATGTTTCGTTATCTTTGCCATGTTACTTTTGTATCATTTAGCCGATGTTTTTCCATCGCATTTGTTTGTTGTTTTATCTTATGTTTTGCCATCTTGACTATTTCCTTTGTCTTTCTTAACTAAAAAAAACAAACCAACCAAAATATATGAGCCGAACTACAACTGCTCTAATTCCGTAAAAGGGATATGTAGGCACTGGGTTAGGTCCCAAGCGAGCACAACTTTTATTTTCCCTACATTATTTTCTCTTTTCTTTTGCATACATTCCCTCTTTGCATTTTCTTTTAGCTACTAACCTTTAGATATATATTTACACACCCTTAGATTAGAACAAACAAGAGTGGATACCGTCGAGTACTACAGGCATGTGGGGTGCTAATACCTTCCCCTTGCATAACAGACTCCCTTACTCGATCTCTCGGTCGCAAGACCGTGATTTCACCCTCTTTAGTTTTTCTTGATGTTTACCTTTCCCGTCTCGGTGTGATAAAAGACGTTCGGTGGCGACTTCATTGATTTCTTTTATCGGATGACGGTTGGGGTAGTTGTTTCAGCTGGCGACTTCACTTGGGAGAAAAGGTTGACCTATTGCTGGTCGATCCTAGCTCTTATTTGTTTATTTCTTTGGGTGTTTATTTGTTTTCAGTTTTGTATATACTATTTGCATATGTTTGTGCATGCATTTTACCACTTTCCATATATTTGGTTATCTGTTGTGCTGGCTCTGCTTTCATGTTGGGTGGGTGTTACAAGAGGTAAAAGGCCCAATACCCAGGCCAAGTGACAACCATAGGAACCTTAGGAATAGAGTGGAACATGAACGTCTAGTCGACTTTGGTTTTCTAGTGCAGTCATGTCGCCCACGCTCAGATGAGAGTACAAATGGGGTGCTATTGTTTCACATTGGTGTTTCAATGATATTGGCTTCAGGCGTACCCATGATTCTGAGTTACCCTTGCCTTACCTTGACCTAGTTTCTCCCGTGAGTGGGGAGGGATGATTGATTCTTACAGGAACAAATGGACTCTAGTTCTGACGGTGGTTTTGGTTATGTTGCCTACTTGAGTTCTGTTGGTGACCATGTTCTGATAGTTACTGTGTTTTTTATGGTGACTTGATATTGTCGGTGACTGTGTTTTCTCTCAGTTTTATTTGGGACTTCTCACCTTGTCATGGTCGTTTATTTCGATAGTTTAGCATTTATCTTTTAAGATAGGAAGATCTTGGTTTCATGCAGTTGTTGATCCACTTGGTACTTGATTCTTTTGTGTTTCAAGGTGGCGTCAGACCGTTAATCTTGTGATATTCATCATTCAGTTTAGAGACAGTGCAACTATTTTCCATCTTTATGGAACCTTGATCTCGTGTTCTTGCACACATAACATGTTAACATCATTTTAACACACATGTTATTTCCATTTCCAAGGAACCATGCTTGTGAGCTTTGTGTTGCGCTTCTCCACCTCTTACTGGTTTAAAATCAAAATTAAAAGCATGTGGGTTCCTTGGAAATGATCGAACATGGCATTTCATTCACTCACACACCTCATGCATATTCATGCATTCATAACAGGTACTCAAAGTTAGGGATTCTTATTCGGATTCGGTGCTCTCTTCAGAGTTATAGACTTGAAATATTGATGTCACATGCTCATAGATAAGTTATGGAATAACTCTGTGTGATATACATGCAAGCCTTGGCCTTTGATCGGGAACTCTTCAAGAAGGAAGATATTCAATTGAAGACTCAGTGGAGCAGGATCTGGGAAGTCTTGATGATAGTGTCGGCAATCCTAAACGGATTGTTGCAACATGAGTTATTCTTTCTCCTCGTCTTTTGGGATCTCTTTTAAACCATGGAGTGCCTTGTGGGTCTCATCTATTATCTTGAGTACCTGGAACATTTTATCAGCAGATGGTTCCTGTTCCCCAGTGGAATTTAAGAGGATATCTTTTATCAGCAAGGGAAGAATAGGTCTGGAGAGCGGTTGTGATCCCGTCTCAGTGATTTATTCTCATTTATTTCCACGCTTGTTTGAGTTGCAGTGGGTTAGGCTCCGTACTTCAGTACCATCTACAATTCTCTTCCCATATCCTATTATCAATGCCATTACCATGCTGGGGCACCCGATTATTCAATTAGGAGCACACTCTATAACTTTAGTCCACCTGATCTTCTCTTCAGCAGTCAGTGTTTGTTTCCCAAGTGAGTGCATGGGTTAAAGCTTTTTAAGCAGAGAAAGAAGAAGACTGAGAAGCATGTTGATACCATCTCAATACCTTACATCTAGACACTTCCTCTTCCATTGGGAATTCAGTCGATTAAGCTTCGTGCTTTGGAGACTATTCAGTTGATTATTCTCTCTCCCGATGCAAATGCTAAGTGTGTCTCCTATTCCGGGGCATTTGGCCGTGATGTTGAAAATTGCAAAAGGATTAACCAAAGTCCAGATCCTTCCTGGCGTCTCTCTCAAAGTACAATTTCTAAAGTGATGAGCAGTTTCTAACTTTTCGCTTGGTATAACGTTCACTCTCTCTTTTGATAGAACCTTTAGTGAACATTACTCTGGGGCACTTGACTATTCAAGTTGAATATGGTTTGTCATCCAGAGATAAAGTCCAAGTTTGGATAAATTCAGGGAATGTTATGTCTTTATCAGAGGGGAATCTCTTAACCAAGTGAGCCTCGAAGTTGCTGAAGATCGTTCGAAGCAATCAGTCCATACAGAGTCAAGTCTCCTCAACATGGAAATTTCAAATTTCATTTGCATTTTCATTTGCATTTTCATTTGCAATCTTAATTATTTTGTTTAGTACTTTATTGTATGCAAACTTGCTCATCTTTTTGAATGTTAATCAAAATACATTGAATATGTTTGTCTTGAATTAATCCATTCGTTATCACTCTTATTTGTTTTACTATCTTTTTGGTACCTGACTCTTGTTAATAAAGCGATAACTTTGGAGGAAGGATGACGAAATTTACCTAGAATCTAAAATGGTATGCTTTCGAGTAAAAACCTTGATGATGATGTACATGCCTTGTTTCAATGCCCAAACACAGGAGATATAAGGGAGATAGACCCCCGTTAACCCCTATGAGCCTTCGAAGTAGGAGTTTCTTTTCTGTTCAGAAAAAAAACCCTTATTTTTTAACCCGGGGCAGGGTAGATGTTCAGATAATTTGAACGAGCATTCAAATTTCAGAAGGAGTGTCCCATTTAGGTATCACCACATTCTATCCCTCGCATTATGAGGTCGGGAAAATATAAAAACAATAATATTTATTTCCCCAAAAAAATTTCAAAGGTCGAGATCAAATCGATACAACAATGGTTATCCCTCACCGACCAAGGAATGAGGCCGTCACTTTCCTCCAAAAGTTTAAAGACTTAGGGTCATACGACTATTCAAAACGAAAGTATGAATAAAAAAGAAACAAGAAGCCCCGCTAAGTCGAAACTTGAAAACAAGTCGCTTAGGCAAAAGTTAGGGCATCCCGCTGAACTCCCAAATCAAAATTCAAAAGAATTTGTCCAGGAAAAAGTTAGGGAAAGCGAAAAAGAATTTGAAAAGCCCGAAAGGAAGAAAAGGATTATCCAATAAAAACCCTCATCAAAAAAAAATTCGTGTGATCGAACAGCCAAAAACCAAAGGTTAAGTGACTGTTGTATCCAAAAAAATTGTTGTGGTTTGTGATACGGTGGGAGAACTGACTTGAGGTTTTGCATTTCGTCGCAAATGTTTCGGTTTAGAAAGAGTCGCCACAGACTTTTATTTTATCCAAAAGGAAAGGTAAAAAAAAGCACAGAAAAGACTTTTGAGATGTTTTCTTGAGTTCGGGGGGTAGATTATGAAAAGGGAAGGTTCTAGCACCCTTTTCATCCATGGTTTTCCATGGGCTCTTAGTTACTTGTTTAGATCACTTGCTTTGCTTTTCCAATTGTTTGAAATGGTGCTTTGTGTGGTTTTGAAAGTATTTTGAAAATAGGCCATCGTTTAGGCAATCTTTGTAATGATTCTCGTTCGTAAGAATGTATAAAAAGATGTTTATCTTTTGAAAAATGTTTCAATGTTTTGAAAGTTGTTTGAAAATGTTTTGAAATGTGTGTGTGTGTTTGTTTGAAAATAGCAAGGATTGTTTTCAAATTGATCAAGTAACTAGAATCTTATCTACTTACTCAAAAGTCTTTCCTACACATTTTTATTCCTTTGACATTGTTGATTTACCATTGCTTTGGTAAACAACCCTATCTTTGGATATTAAACAGGACGGGCGTGGGTCATCATATGACCATGATAACAATGGTGCCATGTATCTTAGCAAGTTTTAGGGACCAAGATCATCTTTGTTTAGGCAACTTTTTGGTAGCGTCATCGAGGGACTATGATCTTTTGTTTTGTTTGATTTTGCCAAGATACCTTGCATGCATACCATGGCCATTTTTAAGGCAACAAAGTGGGTGAAACCCTAAGGAGTGCTTGTGTGCAATGTGTTGTCATTTTCAAGCATTTTTGTCTTGTATTAGGTCTTGCTATTTGTTTGATTTTGTCTTATCATACAAACCCTAGTTTTTACTAAACATGCATATAATGCGATAAATTGCGTAAAGTAAATCTAAATTATTACAACAATATTATGGGACGGGGGATACAAGTTTTGAATGGGGATATTTGCACAAAATAAAACCCTAATTCACTATTACAACCCAATTGAATTTATTGTACAATAAATAAATAAGCAATTATTTAAATATGCAATATAAATGTAAATATGCAAAAGATGTTTTGTAATTGTAATTGTTTTATATAAGAAAAAATATTGTGATTATTTTTGAAAGGGTGAAAAACCCTAATTTTTGTTTAAAATAAAATATATTCTATATTATTCATTTTATTCATTTTTGTTCAAGAAAAATAATAATAACATGTATAAAATGTTAAAAAAAATTGAAATATGTATGAAAATAATACTTTAAATGTGAAAAATAATAAAATAAAAATGTATGTTATTTTTATATTATTTACAAGTTATTTTAAGAAAATGATTTCTATCTATTAAAATAAAACTATTTTTATATGAAAAAAATAAGATAAAAAATAAAATAAAATGCAAAAAAATTAAGAAAATATTTTTGGGATTTTTTAATGTTCAGAAAAAAAATAATAAAGTCAAAAATATAAAATATGCAAGAAAATACAAAAAAATATAAAAATAATAAGTCGGGGGGGTGCCAAAGTAAAATGGGAGGTGTGAATAGTAGTAGGCCCAAGGCACCAGGCCCAGAACACCAACTTCATCCCTGTCCTTGGCTTCACGCGCGCTTCTGAACTTGAATCTGTAACTCTCACATACGTGCACAAAAGCAAAAACCCATAACACAACACATGTAGCTCATGATCTCACGATTCCAGTGATATAAAAAACATGACCTAACTCTAAAAAACCAAGGAGAATTTTAATGGCCCTAATTTCTGACCTAGTTTTTTCAGCATGTTCAAAAACCAAATACTCTTAACTTAGTTAATATAAATGGAAAGTATGCATATGTACAGTTTCAGCAAGTTAAGGACTACATTTTTGCTTCACAAATCTAAGCTTAAGGATGACTAAATAAGGAGATAGAACTTTGAAAAATACCTTGTTCAGTTTAGTTTGGATATGGCAATGTGGGAACTTTGAGTGAGGCCTAAAGATCGTGTGAGCTTGCTTGAAGTTCCCTCAAGCTTTTCCAATGCTTAGCTTGCCTTGTAGATGCTTGAATCTCCCTGTAGAAGTCAACCTGCAAACTCCAAAAATGAAAATGGTGAAGCTTGAAACAGGGGTTACAGTTGCAAGATAAAGGCCTGGATAGTTCAGGTAGGAGGTATGGAATGTGTTTGAAGCCTTGAAACAAGAAACACACGAGCAAGTTTCAAGTTGGCAAGTGTTCTGCAGATGACGCCCTGTTTGGGCAGAAAAGTGTGATTTTGGTGTTTGAGAGTGTTTTGGATGCTATGGATTCGTGCTTAGGCTTGCAACAAAGTTCTGAAGTTGTTTCAAATGATGTTAAGCCTTCCCTTTATCAGATGGACAAGTTGTATTGACTTTTGCAAGTTTGCTTGCTTTTGAAGAAAGTTGGAAGTGACAACGCCAAAGGCCTGTACAGGCTAGCTTATGGACTGCATAGAGTTGGTTTACTTTGCCTGATGTTTTTGGATCTTGTTTGCAACAAAAGATTAGGTCCATGGCTCAAGATTTGCAAAGTTTCGAAAAGCATGCTTTATCAAAGTAGTATTGTGACCTTTATGCCATTTTTGGATTAAACTCTTGTA
Organism: Vicia faba; assembly: GCA_948472305.1. Lineage (NCBI taxonomy): Eukaryota > Viridiplantae > Streptophyta > Magnoliopsida > Fabales > Fabaceae > Vicia > Vicia faba. Next base: position 33,853,314 of record OX451741.1, on the reverse strand, counting down.
CAATGCTCCATAGGTCAGAATAAAGCCAATATCCAATGAATTTGCATTTAATTATGGAGTGTAGAAGGGATTAGGACCTGTAATACCAAGTACAAGCATGCTAGGACAAATTTTCAACTTGAACCATTATGAAAATGCCTTGAACAAAAGTGATAAATTGCCATTTTCCTTTCTTCGATTCTCCCTAACCATAAATGATCTTGGAGAGTTCTTGGACATTTTGGAAAGCTTGTAACATTCTCTACAATCCGTATTTGAAATTCATTTTGATATTCCTCTTGGAACTAGGTGAAAAATTCCCATGAAGTTAGGTCAAAAACCTGCCTAAATTAGGGCTAATTTTCACTAAGTTACAAAGTTTATGGACCCTTATTCACAAAATCATAACTTCAGATCCAAGCATCTTTTTGGAAAACTTTGTGAATAAAAGTTGTAGATTTAAGGGAGGACTACTACTTTCATGTTGGAAGTTTTCTTTGAATCCAATTGCATCATGGTGAAAAAGTTGTGGAAAGTTGGGAAAAAATAAGAAATTTCCATAACTTAGAAAAATTCTAAGTTATGAAAAATTTCAAATTAAAACCCTAATTTGCAATTTTAGGTTTCTTGGTCAACAAGTTTCACATTTTGACATATCTTGATGAAATATGACCCTTGGCACTTGATTTTAACCAAAAAGTCAAAGTTTGACTTTTCAATGTACAGTTGATTTTTGATCAGTTGACTGCAAAATTCATCTGTCAATCCTATGCATTTGAGATCTTTTGAACCTTGTGATTAGGTAAAGATGATTCCATTGAGTCCTTTAAATCATGCTTGAACCCAATTGGTCATTGGCTAGGTTAAAAATCAGAAATTACCCTTTCTCAGTAAAAACCCTAATTTTGACCATTTTGCCCTTTTGATGATTTGATCAAATTTCATAAGGAGTTGTGATCCAAACTTGATCAAATGGTACATATGAGCCTAAAATGTTGTTGTGGATCAAAAATTATGAAGTTTGACTGTAAATTGGCCATGGTTGACTTTTTCCCCAATACAGTTGATTTTTAGGTCAACTGTCCAATTGACTGGTCAAAAATGTGATTCAAGGCTTGAAACTTGTCATGAGCAATCTTAGGGGTCCAAGATGGTGTATGGAAGTCACATGAAGAATTGATGGTCCAAAAATCCTTGTGCAAACTCAAACCCTAATTTCAGGCTATCAGTGCAAGGTTAGGTCTTGAGCTGAGCAAACCCTAATCCTGTTCAATCTTCTTGAACCTGAAAAGTTAGATTGGCGAGTTTGTCGTTCGTGACTCGAAGGTAAAAGATGATTGGACACTAGAGTGCCCATAAATTTGCACTCGACGAAGTGTAGTTGAGGGAATGGGCTTAGAGATACCATTTGGAGATATGATAGAATTCTTGTTGGAGATGGGCTTGTAGATGCCATCCAATAATGTTTGTTGAACTGTAAGTTGTACGTCAGAAGAATAAGTATCAGAATGGTGTCCGCGTTTGGAACGTGTCTGAATTGTATCTGGAGACTGAATCTGTATGAGCAAGGGAATAGTCGCCGTGTCTGGAGCGTATCCGAGCTGTAACTGAATGTTGAATCTGAATAAGAAATAGAATAGCATCTGTGTCTGGAGCGTCTCTGAGCTGGGGAAAATCAGAATAAGTGACAGAATGGCAACCGTGTCTGGAGCGTATCTGGACTGAAATCTGAATAAGAGATCTGAATAAGTGATAGAATGGCTTCCGTGTCTGGAGCGTATCTGAACTGTATCTTGATCTGAAACTGAATAAAGGCCAAAATGGCATCCGTGTCTGGAGAATATCTGAACTAGAATCTGAATGAGTAACAGAATGGCTTCCGTGTCTGGAGTGTATCCGTACTCGAATCATGATTGTTGAAGTCTGAATGAGAAATAGAATAGCATTCGTGTCTGGAGCATCTCTGAACTGTATCTTGACTTTGAATTCTGAATGAGTAATAGAATGACTTCCGTGTTTGGAGTGTATCCTTACTGTATCTGAAATCTTTAAACATTGTTAATGATAGTTGTTTAATCTTATCCTGAAAAGGGTAAAATGTTAGCTGAAACACAGAGTTATGTTGCATGAAATGTATGACGCAATAAATATGCTCTGTCAATGTTTATGATATATGAATGTAATGTATGCGCATGTAAGCTGATTTGCTGTATTGCTGAGGAAAATGAATCCTTGACAGCTGGGGATAATAAAATCTTTGACTACCGCTGGGAAAATAAATCCTTGACCGCTGTTGGAGATTCAAAATTTTTGATTGCTGAGGATGAGAAATCCTTGGCGACTGTTGGGGATTAAAATCCTTGACAACTTTTGTGGGGATATAAGGATCCTTCATGTCTTGAAGTTGGAGTATTTGACAAAATTTTTGTTGTGAGAGTAAAGCCAAACTGCTTGAATGATCTGTTTGGGGAATCCAGAGAACTTTGATAACTTCTACTGGGAGTTGCACAAAAGGAATCCTTATTCTGCTCAGGAATAGAGAAAACTCTGATGACTTTTGTAGGGAGTTAAGAATGAGAATCTTCATTCTGGCGACTTCACTGGGGAGTAACAAAACTCTACGGGGAAGAAGGCTTACTGCTGGAGAGTAAGTTCAGGATTCTGGGGGAAAAAGCTTATTCATGTTTGGAAAAAGTTCAGGAGTTTGGGTTGTATGCCACTCTACTGGGGAATCAACCTAGGTTGGGGAATAAAAGTTGACTGTTATCTGGTTGCTTTTCAGACTTTAAGACAACTTGCTGGGGAATTTGGAGAAAACTGAATGGTTCCCGCTGGGGATTGATAGTTTGAAATTTGACTCCGTTGGGGAATGAAGGTTTCAGCTCCGCTGGGGATCTGCAGTTCAAAGTTTTTACTCCACTGGGGATTGGGAGTTTGAAGTTCCAACTCTGATGGGGATTTGAAATTTAGCTCCGCTGGGGATCTAGATGATGTACTGTAGGGATTGCTCCTGGAATAGCCTAAAGACGTTTTCTTATCCTTTCAGTCTGTCAGTGATTGTTCTTTTCCACTTTGTTTATTTGTAAACAGTAATTATGTTCAAATGCATATGTTCATCAATGAATCATTGGACGCTTTTGCAAATAAAAACGCAAGTGTAAAAGAAAAAAGACAAATAGTTTTTACACTTTGAAAGAGATTATCTTTGTATTTACTTTGAATAAGTGTTTTGTACAAAGGAGAAAGACATTCTAGTAAGAGGATGGTGTCATAAAAGTAAGAAAAATTTATACAAAGAAAGATAGCTATGTGTTAAAAAATCCCATGAGGTTCCCATTCTGATATAGCCTTCGTATCTCCGAATATCTTGTCCCCTCGCTGCTTCATCCGAAGGTGATTGGATTGATCAGAAGTTCCAGATTTGTCTGTGAAGAGATTGTCCTTAAAGCGATCCGAAGAGACATAGTCATACACTTTAATTCCCTAACTTTTTCCTGGACCGCTCTTTAGGGTTTTCAGTCCACCGGGAAACCCTTTTTTGCCCAAGTCGCCCTTTCGGGTTTTCAACTTGTCGGGTGTACAGATTTTTTTATTTATCCCTAATTTTTTCCTGAACCGCCCTTTTGGGTTTTCGATTCACCAGGATGCCCTTTTTTTGCCTAGGTGTGTCAACCTAGCGGGTCTCTTATGCGTAGTATCTTTTGACTATGTCTGCGTTTGTAGGGTGCGGCAGATCGTCGCCGTCCATGGTGGTTAAGGTCATTGCCCCACCAGAAAAAATGTTTTTGATCATAAATGGTCCTTCGTAGGTAGGAGTCCATTTTCCCCTGGGATCACTTTGCGGCATGATGATGCGCTTGATTACAAGATCCCCGACTTGATATGCCTAGCGTCTGACTTTCTTGTTGAAAGCCTTGATCATCCGTTTTTGATACGTATGACCATGGCAAACAGCAGTAAGCCTCTTTTCACCAATCAAGTTAAGTTGATCAAGCCGGGTCTGAATCCAATCGTCTTCACTCAAACCATCATCCTTCATGATTCTCAAGGAGGGAATCTGAACCTCAATAGGTAAAACAGCCTCCATGCCGTATACCAAAGAATAGGGTGTTGCCTCAGTTGATGTTCGTGTCGTGGTCCGGTACCTGTGGAGAGCAAACGGTAGCATCTCATGCGAGTCCTTGTAGGTGACTGTCATATTTTGTATGATCTTCTTGATATTTTTGTTCGCAGCTTCGACAGCACAGGGAGGTGATCATAGTATTGATAACATTTGTACCGTTGTCATTAATGATCCTTTCGGGGATACCGTACCGGCAAATAAGGTTCTGCTTGGTGAAGCGGGCAACTACATTCTTAGTAACGGATGCGAAGGAAGTTGCTTCAACCCACTTGGTGAAATAGTCAATGGCCACCAAATTAAAGCAGTGTCCATTGGATGTTCTAGGCTTAATCTCTCCAATCATGTCGATTCCCCACATAGCGAATGTCCAAGGAGATGTTAAGACATTTAGAGGAACCGGGGGCACGTGTACCTTGTCTGCATAGATTTGACATTTGTGACAAGTCCGGGAGTGTTGATAGCAGTCAGCTTCCATGGTAGACTAGTAATAGCATGCCCGTAGAATCTTCTTAGCCATCGTATGCCCGCTAGAGTGAGTTCCAAATGTACCTTCATGCAATTCAACCATAATTCTTTCAGCTTCAATCTTGTCCACACAACGGAGCCAAATAGAATCATGATTGCGCTTGTACAGGATGCCATTGCTTAGGAAGAACTTAGCTGAGAATCTCCTTAAGAACTTTTTGTCATTGACTGAAGCTCCTTCAGGGTATTCCTGAGCCTCGAGATACCTTTTGACTTCATGAAACCATGGTTGGTCCACTACTTCTTCGGTATTAATCTCGTGACAATGTGGCGGTTCGTCCATCTGTTCAATGGTGATTTGGGGAGCCTCATTATCCCAGTTAAGTTTAAACATGGATGACATTGTAGCTAGAGCATCTGCTAGATGATTCTCTTCTCGCGGGAAGTGTTCGAAGGTAATCTGCTCGAAATGTGGTAACAATGTCAAGACATGTTCTTTGTAAGGGATGAGGTTTGGATGCTTAGTGTCCCACTCTCCTTTGATCTGACTGATGACCAAAGCTGTGTCCCCAAACACAATCAAAGATTTGATTCCCAAGTTTATGGCAGCCTTGAGCCCAAAGATACAAGCTTCATACTCTGCCATGTTGTTCGTACAGTTAAAGAAAAGTCTGGCGGTGAAAGGAGTATGGCAACCTTCTGGAGATATAAGCACAACACTGATACCGTTGCCAAGTGCATTGGAAGCCCCATCAAAGTACAGGGTCCATCGGGATCCTTGTTCAGGTCCGTTATATGGTCTGAAATCTTCAATGTTATCCAATGTCATGATGTCTTCGTCGGGGAAGTCGAACTTCATGGATTGGTAATGTTCAACAGCTTGATGAGCCAGAGGGTCAGCTAGTACACTCCCCTTTATAGCTTTTAGGGTCGCGTACTGTATGTCGTATTCCGTTAGGATCATCTGCCACCTAGCTATTCTTCCAGATAGAGCGGGCTTCTCAAAGATGTACTTGATTGGATCCATCTTAGATATCAGCAAAGTGGTATGAGTCAACATGTACTGCCTTAGCCGGCGAGCAGCCCATACCAAAGCGCAGCAAGTTTTCTCGAGCAGTGAGTATCGGGTCTCACGGTCGATAAACGTTTTGCTAAGGTAATAAATGGCATGCTCTTTTCGGCCATACTCGTCATGCTGCCCCAATACGCACCCCATTGAATTCTCTAGGACGGTCAGATACATGATTAGCGGTCTTCCTTCTACGGGTGGCATCAATATAGGAGGTTCTAGCAAATACTCCTTGATTTTATCGAAAGCAACTTGGCAGTCATCATTCCATTTAACTACCTAATCTTTCTTCAACAGCTTGAAGATTGGTTCACATGTATATGTTAGGTGAGAAATGAACCTAGCAATGTAGTTTAGGCATCCCAAGAAACCTCTGGCCTCCTTCTCAGTGCGAGGAGCAGGCATTTCTTGTATAGCTTTGGCTTTGGCAGGATCAACCTCGATGCCTTTGTTGCTGACAATGAAACCCAAGAGTTTACCGGACCGGACTCCGAAAGTACACTTGTTAGGGTTCAATCTTAGCTTGTACTGTTAGAACATAGTTTGATTCTACAATCCTCAGTTAGAGTTTTGATGATTACAAATACAAGATTAAATGAATTATGAGTTTTATATATGACATAAATGCTACCTAAAATTATGTTGTGTATTTGCAGGAAACTCTGATGGAATCAACATCAGAATATCAGAATATCAACATCAGCATCAGAAGATATGTCACATCAGAAGATCATACATGTGCTACGCTGAAGTCTGATGAATAGAATCTGTGCTCAACATACTCTGACTCTGATCAAGATCTTAACTAAGTCATCAGCACTCAGAAGCGCCAAGATAAGCCAAAGCCAAGAACGCTCAGATCTTCATTAAGCAGAACATTTTGAAGTGTTAACGTTACTGCATTCAAGGCAGATTAATTGCCAACGGCTTTATTCTAAGACAAAGATCTTCTCAAAACGGAAAGAACGTAATGAGCATTGAAATGGAATTATTGGCATCAACGTATCTATTCCAAGAAGTATTTAAACAAATCAGTGAGAAAGAAAAAGGCTAATGATCTACAATACTCTACAATTCTCCTACATGCATAAGCCAATCATCTTCATCCTCACTCATACAGTTTGCTAAAGCTCTCAAATTACTTACTCTATAGTTCTAGCAATCTAGTTTCACATAAGCTTCATTTTGTGTATTATCACAGTTGTGATATATAGTTTTTGTAGAAAACATCAAACACACATAATAGTTCATTTATCTGTAAGAAAGAATTTCCTTGAGAAATCGGTCTGTAGTTTAGACTCAAGAAGGCTTTAGCAGTTGTTAAAGCAGTTTTGTATTCAGTTGAATATAGTGGATTAAGACCTCGTTGGAGAGAGGCGAAATCACCTTGACGGGTGGACTGGAGTAGTTTAAGATCAAACGAACCAGGATAAAAATGACGTGTTGTCTGCATTTGATTTCAAGTTTTAACAATTCAACCCCCATTCTTGTGTTTTTCACATCTTCATGTACTCCTTCAACCTGACAAACAGCTTTTGCAGGTGATCAAGGCGTTCTTCTTCAGTTTGTGATCGGGCTATCATGTCATCTACGTAGACCTCTATCTCATGATGTATCATGTCATGAAACAAAGCTACCATGGCGCGTTGATAGGTTGCCCTGACATTCTTCAGTCTGAATGGCATCACTTTGTAGCAGAACGTACCCCACTGTGTAACAAATGTAGTTTTCTCCATGTCCCCGGGTGCCATTTTGATCTGGTTATAGCCCGAGAATCCGTCCATGAAAGAAAATACTTTGTGTTGAGTTGTGTTGTCAACCAAGATGTCAATGTGCGGAAGTGGAAAATCATCTTTAGGGCTGGCCCTGTTTAAATCTCTGTAATCCATGCACATTCTCACTTTTTTGTCCTTCTTAGGCACAAGCACAATGTTAGCAACCCATTGTGGATAGGAAGTAACGGCCATAAATCTAGCATTGAACTATTTCATCACTTCGGCCTTGATCTTCTATGACATGTCGGGCCTCATGCGGCAGACTTTCTTTTTAACTGGTGGACAGTCTTCTCTTGTGGGTAGACGGTGTACCACAATGTTTGTATCGAGTCCCGGCATGTCTTCGTATGACCAGACAAAGATCTCAACGTATTCATGTAACAACCGAATTAGGCACTCCTTGACACTCGGCTCTAAGTTGACACCCACTCTGATTTCCTTCTTGTCTTCCCTAGTACCCAAGTTGATTGTGTCCAACAACTCCTCATGAGGCAAAATTTCTCTTTCTTCTTGTTGAAGTAATCTGGCCAATTCCCCTGGCAACTCACAATCTTCCTCACCTTCATATTCGGCTTGGTAGACTAGATCTTCAGAGTCACTAAAGGCTATAGCAGTATCGTTACCCATGGGTTCCGGAGTGGAAGGGTACCTGCATTTGTGAGTGTGGGTGTATGTAAGGGCATAGCCATCTTAAAACAACAAAATGTAAAAGAAAGACAATGAGCATAAAAGTTTTATATATGAAAAGCGTCCATGATTCATTAAAATGACATATGAAAATGAATAAGAACCCTTACAAATGGACCTATGTGCCTCGGGTAAGACACAAGGTTAAAAAAAGTACGAATTGTTTGTGAATTATTACAGTCCAACAGAAATGGTAAAGATAAATTACTGCGATATGAAAGTAATCAGAACAAAGTCTTTTGCTTCCCAGTTGCACAGTCCTCCATCAACAGTAGGGTAAATCTAGTCTTCCAGGCTGCCTTCTTCATCATTGTCCTCTAGTGCATTAACCCCTTGGTGGCTGATCTTCACAGGTGGCCCTCCGGCACGGGAGCGGCGCACGGCCTTCTGAGCAGTCGAGGTAAATCTCGAGCCGAATTTGTCTGATTTGAAAGGAAAGTCTGGTAGCTGACCCCAGATAGTGGATCCTCCTTCTTCCAATACTTCCCTTGTATCCTTGAGAGATGACATCCGAGGTGGAGGTCTTGTGATCACAGGAGCTGAAGACTCTGCTTTAGTCGCCGCTATTTCAGGAGAGACTTCTTCAAAATGTTAGAAAGGGGTCTCTATGAATTTGCCATCTAACTCCACATAACGGAAGGAATTCAGATGACTAATCATATATTCCTCTTCACCATGAACATTTATGATTTTTCCTAGGATGGGGTATTTGAGCATTTGATGCAAGATGGGGGTGACATCTCCGGCATTGTGAATCCAGGGGCGTCCCAACAAGCAAGAGTAGGAAGGACGGATGTCCATTACGTAGAACGTTAAATTGAACGTCTGGGTACCCACCTTTATCGGGATGTCCACCTCTCCATGGACCATCCTTTTAGAGCCATCAAATGCTCTCACAATGATATTACTAGGTTTCAGGGTTAGGCCTTCACAATCCAATCTATCCAAGGCTTTCTTTGGCAAGACATTTAAAGACGAACCAATGTCTACCAATACGTGTGCTAGGGTTGTCCCTCTGCATTCCACTGAGACATGTAAAGCATCATTATGTTTTCTCCCTTTCGAAGTTAAATCTGCATCGAAGAATCCTAGACCATTGTCAGTTGTTAAACTAGCCACACATTCCTGGAACTGATCAGCGGAGGTTTCTTGCGGTACGTGGGCCGTCTTCAAAAACTTGACCAAAGCTTTAGCATGTACCTCGGAGCATAACAGCAAGGCTAACATAGAGATTTTGGAGGGGGTCTTCCCCAGTTGCTCAACAACATCATAATCACTTTTCTTAATGATCCTCAGAATCTCTTCCATCTCTTTCTGGGATGTCTCAGGAATAACAAGTGACTGAGCCTTCGTCAAGACAGGCTCCTCTTAAACATTCTTTCCTTTTTTCTCGGCAGCGGAAATAGGGATGAGAATTGTATTGTTATTGTCAGCGGGTACACTTGCAGGTGTAATTACTGGTATGACTGTAATCTTTGGAACAACAACGGGTCCAGAGACTGCCTTTGGTGGCGTAATCTCTGGAGAGAAAATTCTCCCACTACGAGTAATTTTGCTTGTTCCAGCAATGTTACTGACGTCAGAATTGTCTTCTTCAGAAATCTCTTCATCGGCAGTCTGCTCAATCTGTTTGACACCATGGTAGTAGATTTCTCCACCATAGTTCCATGGTACCATTTTATTTGATTTGTAGGGGGCAGGCCCGGGCATTGTTATCTTCAACGGAGTAGTCATAGGAGCAGATGTAATCCTAACGGGTTTTTTAGGAACCCTGGAAGGATCGGCGTATATGGTTATTATTGAAACTTCTGGAACTGAAATGGGTGAGACAAGAGCTTTCTCAAACAAAATTTCCTTGTTATCGATCAATGGTTGGATTCCTTTCTTCAATAGAGGACAATCAAATGGGGAGGAAAGGCAAGCATGACAATCTTGGTCACAACCTGGGAACACCCCAGCTTTCAACAGATTCAACTTGATGGTTAGGAGAGGAGTTATCAATTCATCCACAGTAGAAACAAACAAATCTTCTTCCACAACACTGGTATTGTGTCCATACCTAGGCATTGGAGTGGAGATAACATTCGGCTTTTCAGGAGCTTCAAATTCAACTTCCTATGCATCAATCAGATCTTGAATCTTGTTCTTCAGGGCCCAACAGTTGTTGGTGTCGTGCCCTGGACTTTCTGAATGGTAAGCACACCTGGCATTCAGATGGTAGTGTGGAGATGAAGTATTAGGATTTTTAGGGGCCTCTTTTAGCATGGCCAGGTTTAACTTCAAGAGATGTGGTAAGACTTGAGCAGGAGTCATGTTTATCTTGGTGAATTGCCTTACAGGCCTTTCTATCCTTTGATGGTTATTCCTCGGCTGATCATTTCTCGGCTGATTGTTTCTTGGCTGGTCTGATGCGGACCTTTGGATCATGACAGTCCCCACAGTTGGTCGTCATTCAGTTCTTCCCTGATTCCTCTGGGCATAGACAGCGGACACTTCCTTTTTACCAGTGAAGAACTTTTTGGAAACAGCAGAGGTAGATGCATCTTTCTGAATTTTTTCGCTTCTAATACCGGCTTCCACCCTTTCGCCAGTTAGAATCAACTCAGTGAAACCTGAGGAGGAGCTTCCAATCAGGTGATTAAAGAAAGGACCTGACAGAGTCCCCAAGAACATGTCCACTAGCTCTCTTTCAGATAAAGGTGGTTGCACCCTTCCGGCTAAATCCCTCCATTTTTGGGCGTAGTCTTTAAAGCCCTCATTGGACACCATGGCCATACTCTGTAACTGAGTAGGATTTGGTGCCAAGTCGATGTTATATTGATACTTTTTATAGAAGGCGGCTGCTAAGTCTTCCCAATTATGCACATCAGACCTCTCCAACTGGTAAAACCAATCCAGCTGCGTCCCTGACAAACTGTCCTGGAAAAAGTGGACCCACAGGTCTTTGTCAGAAGAATATGGTTGAATTTTCCTGACATAAGATTGTAGGTGCATCTTGAGACAAGACAGCCCATTATACTTAGCAAAAAGAGGCACCTTAAACTTAGTAGGTATTACAATTCCAGATAGCAACCCTAACTCTTCAAAGTCCAACCCAGGCACTCTCTGTATATCCATAGCAGCTAGACGCTCTTCCAAGTTCTTGTATTTGTCATCGGCCGAAGGGTATTGTTGTTCTGAGTAGTCCTCATCATCCTCTTCTTCAGCTTCAGATTCAGATGGTACTGCAGTCTCTTTACCTTTTCTCTCTCCTTCCTCAGAGGTTGATGGAAATTCCAAAGTCCGTCTGGCTTGTCCTTCAAACCTTCTGCCCATAAGAACCACACTGGCTCGCTTCTTCTTCTTTTTCTCCTTTTCCTTCTCTAGTAGAGTCTTGAGCTCCTCCCGCCCCTTAGCTAAGGTCAGGAGTAACTGTTGGAATTATGAATTTTGAGCTTGCAAGTCTTTGACCGTTTGTTCAATATCCATCTTGCTGAAATAAACAGCAGAGAGATAAGGAAACTTGGTGTGAAGACTTGTTTATGCATATGAAGAATGATATGTATTCATGTAATGCTTTTAAGGATTCAGGAATTCAAATTTGTTTTAAACAAAAAAGAAACACACGTCATATTAATAAGATAGAATCGTTAGTACATCAATTCCCCTTGGGCAAAATAATACAAAATTCTAAGGTAAAAAGACGTTGCGCATCCTCTTTGGTGAAATGTAGGTGTTGAGAGTCTGCTCTTCGTGAAGTTGACGAGTGAGTTCCAAAACCTTCTTCTCGCTGCCGTAGAATTGGGCTTTGAAAGTATCGCACTCTCCCTTGAGCTGTATCCAACTCCTTTGCAGATCTTCGAGTGATGTTGGCATGTCAGGATGTAGGAGGGTGTATGGAACCTCTCCTTCCATAACAGGCTCTATAATCACTGGGAGAATGGAGGGGTAGGGAATCATAAGACTTTAGGCGCGGGTTCATACCCACTTGAGGTAAGGCTCAAGAGGGATGGAATTCTTATGTCCCAAGGTCTTACTGTCTACTTTGTTGGGCATCCTCCAAGCTCGGATGAACCTTTGTCGAAGTCCTTGATTGTCATTGTCGAAGTCAAAAACCAAGTCTGGAATCAGCATGTCATGTGGGCCATCCCTTCGGGCATACCCAAACTGTCTCAGAGCCAAGCAGGGGTTGTAGGTGATGCCTCCCCTAATGCCAAGTAGAGGGACATTAGGGAATTCCCCATAACGGTCGATGATGATAACATTTTCTCTAGATCGAGAACACCAATGAACATTTGAATGTGTAAGAGTCATCAATCGTTGTGACCACCTCAAACCTTGTTAATTCTTCAAAACTGATTGGGGAAGATGATAAATAAACCATCTTGACAGTAGGGGAGTGCAACACATGAGAACACCTCTTTTCCTCATTGTTCGAGTGTGAAAAGAGTGTAAGATATCCCCAAGCAATGTAGGCACCATATTGTGAGCCGTGAAGATTTTGAAAGCACTCACATCTATGAGTTGGTCAGGGTTAGGGAGCAAGACCATCCCATAGATGAGAAGGGCTACAATCTCCTCAAAAGCTTGTAGGTCCAAGGAATTCCAGCAGCTTTGGGCCTTCTCAAACAAGAACTTTGCCAAGAAGCCTTTGACACCACTTCTAGTTTCCCAATGGGTTGTGACATCAAAGGAGTGCAAGTGTAAGGCTTGAGCAATCTCTTCTGGCTTTGGATCTCTTTCCGTACCGTTGAAGGGTAGCTGATTAAGAATAGGAATCCTCAAGAGTTGAGAAAATTCCTCCAAAGTAGGCACAAGTTGGTAGTCAGGAAATGTGAAGCAATGATGCAAAGGGTCAAAAAACTGGAAGAGAACCTTCATCATGTCTTCCTCTATGTTGGAAGTGACTAGGTTGAGTAGATGACCATGCCTTTCGGTGAATGGAGAGTTCTCTGGAATCCTTGAAGCTAGCTCCTTGAGTTGCGAAGGAATTCTTACAAGGTTGACTTGGATGGTTTTCCTGTGAAGTGATTCCATAACCTACAAAACAGGAACAAAGATGAATTTCCAAAATCCTTGAAATGGTTAGTGGATGCATATGATGCTTCATGATGTCCATGATGTTATGCACAAGCATATATGTACAAGCAAATTACACGAGTTCCTAGTTTAGCCTTGCATGGGGTTTCATAGGTAAGTACCCTCTTGATGTTTAGTTGGCTCAACCTGTCCTAGAAATAGTAACCGGGTTCTAAGGAGCTCAATATCACTGGATTATTTCCTTGTTCATTGTTTCAATTAATCCTCTTTACTGGCGACTGAAATATTCCAAGGAACCAACCATCAATGAGTGTAGTATCGAGTATCTACCAACTTCGAACTGCACCAAAGTCGGTCATCTCACTACATCCTAAAAGGCCAAGTTGGTCAAGTAAAGGTTCTAAAAGTTCGTTAGTGCTTCATGACATCACTCAGAGGCCCCGTATTCTCTTTGATTGACTCAAAGGCTACCGGTACCCACAAATATGTCACACTAACATATCTATTGCTTAGACCGTGTCCGTATACCCCGCACAGTTTCCACAACCTGTTGCTATTTACCTATGAATGTTTCCCAAATCCGGGTAGAGGATTTACACCCAAACAATAGGACCAAAGTGTAAAGCAAACAAGTCAATCAAGATAATCATGTAAAGGTGATCTAAAACCCTAAGGTAACCCCACTTTTATAATAATTCCCCAGCAGAGTCGCCAGTTCTGTGATACGGTGGGAGAACTGACTTGAGGTTTTGCATTTCGTTGCAAATGTTTCAGTTTATGGGAGGGGGGATACAAGTTTTGAATGGGGATATTTGTACAAAATAAAACCCTAATTCACTATTACAACCCAATTGAATTTATTGTACAATAAATAAATAAATAAGCAATTATTTAAATATGAAATATAAATGTAAATATGCAAAAGATGTTTTGTAATTGTTTTATGTATGAATAAAAATAAATTATTTAAGTCTAAAATAAGAAAAAATATTGTGATTATTTTTGAAAGGGTGAAAAACCCTAATTTTTGTTTAAAAGAAAATATATTATATATTATTCATTTTATTCATTTTTGTTCAAGAAAACTAATAATAATATGTATAAAATGTTTTAAAAATTGAAATATGTATGAAAATAATATTTTAAATGTGAAAAATAATAAAATAAAAATGCATGATATTTTTATATTATTTACAAGTTATTTTAAGAAAATGATTTCTATTTATTAAAATAAAACTATTTTTATATGCAAAAAAATAAGATAAAAAATAAAATAAAATGCAAAAAAATTAAGAAAATATTTTTGGGAGGTGCCAAAGTAAAATGGGGGGTGTGAATAGTAGCAGGCCCAAGGCGCCAGGCCCAAAACACCAACTTCATCCCTGTCCTTGGCTTCGCGCGCGCTTCTGAGCTTGAATCTATAACTCTCACATACGTGCACAAAAGCAAAAACCCATAACACAAAACATGTAGCTCATGATCTCACGATTCCAGTGATATAAAAAACATGACCTAACTCTAAAAGACCAAGGAGAATTTTAATGGCCCTAATTTCTGACCTAGTTTTTTCAGCATGTTCAACAACCAAATACTCTTAGCTCAGTTAATATAAATGGAAAGTATGCATATGTATAGTTTCAGCAAGTTAAGGACTACATTTTTGCTTCATAAATCTAAGTTTAAGGATGCCTAAATAAGGAGATAGAACTTTGAAAAATACCTTGTTCAGTTGAGTTTGGATATGGCAATGTGGGAACTTTGAGTGAGGCCTGAAGATCGTGTGAGCTTGCTTAAAGTTCCCTCAAGCTTTTCCAATGCTCAGCTTGCCTTGTAGATGCTTGAATCTCCCTGTAAAAGTCAACCTGCAAACTCCAAAAATGAAAATGGTGAAGCTTGAAACAGGGGTTACAGTTTCAAGACAAAGGCCTGGATAGTTCAGGTAGGAGGTATGGAATGTGTTTTAAGCCTTGAAACAAGAAATGCACGAGCAAGTTTCAAGTTGGCAGGTGTTCTGCAGATGATGCCCTGTTTGGGCAGAAAAGTGTGATTTTGGTGTTTGAGAGTGTTTTGGATGTTATGGATTCGTGCTTAGGCTTGCAACAAAGTTCTGAAGTTATTTCAAATGATGTTAAGCCCTCCCTTTATCAGATGGACAAGTTGTATTGACTTTTGCAAGTTTGCTTGCTTTTGAAGAAAGTTGGAAGTGACAATGCCAAAGGCCTGTGCAGGCTAGCTTATGGACTGCATAGAGTTGGTGTACTTTGCCTGATGTTTGTGGATCTTATTTGCAACAAAATATCAGGTCCATGGCTCAAGATTTGCAAATTTGCAAAAAGCATGCTTTATCAAAGTAGTATTGTGACCTTTATGCCATTTTTGGATTAAACTCTTGTACAATGCTCCATAGGTCAGAATAAAGCCAATATCCAATGAATTTGCATTTAATTATGGAGTGTAGAAGGGATTAGGACCTGTAATACCAAGTACAAGCATGCTAGGACAGATTTGCAACTTGAACCATTGTGAAAATGCCTTGAACAAAAGTGATAAATTACCATTTTCCTTTCTTTGATTCTCCCTAACCATAAATGATCTTGGAGAGCTCTCGTGACATTTTGGAAAGCTTGTAACATGCTCTACAATCCATCTTTGAAATGAATTTTGATATTCCTCTTGGAACTAGGTGAAAAATGCCCATGAAGTTAGGTCAAAAACCTGCCTAAATTAGGGCAAATTTTCACTAAGTTACAAAGTTTATGGACCCTTATTCACAAAATCATAACTTGAGATCCAAGCATATTTTGGGAAAACTTTGTGAATCAAAGTTGTAGATTTCATGGAGGAATACAACTTTCATGTTGGAAGTTTTCTTTGAATCCAATTGCATCATGGTGAAAAAGTTGTGGAAAGTTGGGAAAAAATAAGAAATTTCTGTAACTAAAAATTCTAAGTTATGAAAATTTTCAAATTAAAACCCTAATTTGCAATTTTAGGTTTCTTGGTCAACAAGTTTCACATTTTTACATATCTTGATGAAATATGACCCTTGGCACTTGATTTTGACCAAAAAGTTAAAGTTTGACTTTTCAGTGTACAGTTGATTTTTGATCAGTTGACTGCAAAATTCATCTGTCAATCCTATGAATTTGAGATCTTTTGAACCTTGTGATTAGTTCAAGATGATGCCATTGAGTCCTTGAAATAATTCTTGAACCCAATTGGTTGTTGGCTAGGTTAAAAATCCGAAATTGCCCTTTCTCAGTCAAAACCCTAATTTTGACCATTTTTCCCTTTTGATGATTTGATCAAATTTCTTGAGGAGTTTTGATCCAAACTTGATCAAATGGTACATATGAGTCTAAAATGTTGTTGTGGATCAAAAATTATGAAGTTTGATTATAAATTGGCCATGGTTGACCTTTTCCCCAATACAGTTGATTTTTAGGTCAACTGTCCAATTGACTGGTCAAAAATGTGATTCAAGGCTTGAAACTTATCATGAGAAATCTTAGGGGTCCAAGATGGTGTATGGAAGTCACATGAAGCATTGATGGTCCAAAAATCCTTGTGCAAACGCAAACCCTAATTTCAGGCTATCAGTGCAAGGTGAGGTATTGAGCTGAGCAAACCCTAATCTTGTCTTGAGTCCAAGAAGTCTTGTGAGGAAAAGCTTGATAATATGAGAGGGAAAATTTTGGGGTACAAAATGGTTCCTCAACCATCATAAACTCTTTTGAGAGATGAATACTCATGTCGAATTAACTGAATGTAGGAATGTATAAATAAAAAAGAAACAAAAAGCCCCGCTAAGTCGAAACTTGTAAACAAGTCGCTTAGGAAAAAGTTAGGGCATCCCGCTGGACTCCCAAATCGAAATTCAAAAGAATTTGTCCAGGAAATAGTTAGGGAAAGCGAAAAAGAATTTGAAAAACCGAAAGAAGAAAATGATTATCCAATAAAAATCCGCATCAAAAGAAAATTCGTGTGATCGAACAGCCAAAAACCAAAGGTTAAGTGACTGTTGTATCCAAAAAAAAAATTGTTGTGGTTCCTCAACCATCATAAACTCTTTTGAGAGATGAATGCTCGTGTCGAATTAATTGAATGTAGGACTGGAGAACATCATGGAGAATGGGTAGGCACCAAAAATTTTGTGCCTTAAATCCTTTTTTCTGAAACCGTGAACCAGGCCACGTTACAACCCTTAAAAGTCCTAATTGAAGCATGGTTTAAATCGAAAGTAAAACTGTTACGAGAATACGGTAACCTGACTCCTAGGAGACTTGTTAAAAACTTTTGAGTTGGTATCACTCCTTCTTTTATTTTCTTTGTACAGAAAAATTTCGATGTTTCGGCATCTTTTTAATAAAAGTTTTCTAACTTCAAGACAAGTATATGATTTGCATTAGATTCATCGTTCATAGGATAAAACATTCTTTGCATATGAAAAAGTTCTTAAACATCAAGCGAGTTTCCTTAATGATCATCAAATGAAGAGTTTGATTATCCCGAGGGACGAAATGCTTCAGGAATCTGTTGAAAAGAATGATCTTGATATGGGGCATGCCTTCTAGCTACTCCTTTGAATTAAAGAAGACTAGTTTGAGATATTGATCAAGAACTATTTGTTTAATGATTGTGCGGAAGTTTTTTCTGCCCCCAAATCTCTTTTAAGCAATAGTGTATCATTTCCAGTTGGTCCTGGAGGACAACTTTCTTCAAGCTTCTACTTGAATGCGAAGAAGTTCGAGTTGAAAAGTATGATTGTGTATTGGCTTGTTTTGAAGATGTAAGTCAACTATCTTGAGGAGGTGTCAGCTTCCCAACTTCGTGAACTTCTCATTCTTCTGTGAGCATGAGGTAAAGAAATGGTTTGCCAATATTCTGCTAATTTGGGGTAATCAAGTCGAGGGTCGATCTCTCTACACTCAGCCAAATCTGGGGCATTCCCTCAAAGTTATCAATCAGATGCCATCACGTCCATGAGTCTCTTCAATCTATCAATCAGAGGCTATCACGTCGATAAATTTCTTCAAGTTTCTATCGATCAAGGGCTATCGCATCAAGATCTATTCTGAATTCATTCAACCTGGGGAAGTTAAGTCGATATTCAACAAATCTCTCAAAGAAAGTTGTAATCAAGAGAAGTTTATTTCATGACTCAAGACACGGGGGCAGGCCACCTCATATCGTATTGTGGCACGAATATTCTGATCTTCTATTCGGCACAGAGTCTCTCAGAAATCCTCCATACAGGGGAATTCCTCAATCGTACTTGCAAAGGTTCTCAAGCCAATTATGTTTTACGAGACAACTATAATCAAGCAAAGAGAGTCATAACGGTCGCCCTGACATAACCAGTACACGAAGTTGCCTTCATCTGCTGCAGACAACTTCAAACCTGATTCCCCAAGTGAATTCAGGAAGTTTGGAGTTGTCGTTTTCCTTGGCACACTAGTGAATCCCCATTGAAACACTTAAACATGCATCATTACATTTCATCTACCAAAACATGTAGGATTTCCATTATATGGAGCATTACGCTATATAAAAAAAAATCAAACATGCATCAGAACATAAGTCATTACTGTTTGTTTTCCCTAGTGAATTTTCCAATACTTCTGATTATATCCCCAACGAGGTCTTCACCCTCATTATCTCATATTCACCCATACAAATATCCTCTTGATGTTAATAATTTGAGTGGTTGAGTGTCCACTCTTGATTGTAGTTCAGTTTTTCCCTGGCACAGCCTTCTCGGGTCTTCAATACCTTCGTCGGTTCATTTCAATGTCTATTGATATACCTTTTGAATACCGGTTTTTCCCTGGTTATTCACTTTCAGCAGGTTTTTAGTTTTACGCCCTAATCACCTTGCTTTGGGTCAAGCTCTGAGTTTCGTCTCCTCACATGCGCATGAAATCCAATTTCGTCCTGGTAATCATCTAGTTTAGTGTCTCCTGATTAGTTAATGAGTCGAGTTTCGTCTCGTTTTTTGTTTTCATAACTTGTACCCTTTGACGGTATTCATTTACCGAGTGTAGAGTTCGTGTTGTGTCCCTGGTTGAAATCAATCTCTTTTGATCCTTGGATTCTTCTATCAGTTTTCGTCATTGTTTATCCATTGATCTGAGACCAGCAGGTGCTCTGAGAAACATGTGCTCTCATCAATTTGCTTTGGGTCGAGTTTCGATCTCGTCGCCTGTGCATGAAATCCAGTTTCTTCCTGGTACTCATCTAGTTTAGTTTCACCTAACTAGTTATTGAGTCGAGTTTCGGCTTGTTTTTGTTTTCATACCTTGGACCCTTTGACGATGTTCGTTTATAGAGTGCAGTGTTTGTGTTGCGCCCTTAGTTGAAATCAGGCTCTTTTGTTCCTTGGATTCTTCTATCAGTTTTCGTCACTGTTTATCCATTGATCTGAGACCAGCAGGTGCTCTGAGAAACATGCACTCTCACCACTCTTGTTATGGGTTGAGTTTCGCCTTGTTACCCGTGCGTGAAATCCAGTTTCGTCCTGGTACTTGTGATACGGTGGGAAGAACTGACTGTTTTTTGGAATGCTGGTTTGCGTTTTGCGTTTTGTTTTTGCAAAATGTCGCGGTAAGCAAGAGTCGCCACCTACTTTTATTTTATCCAACAAGGAAAGGAAAAAAGCACAAGAAAAAAATTCTTTTTTCAAGATATTTCTCGGGTTCGGGGGGTAGATTATAGAAAGGGAAGGTATTAGCACCCTTTCTATCTGTAGTTATCTACGAGCTCTTAGGTACTTGCTCATCATTTTCAAAATAGTTTTCTTTATGCTTGTGGATTTTGAAAAGTTTTTGTTTGGACTTCGATTTAACTCTTGATTCTGTCCTCAAGAGCGTATGAAGTGTTTTTGAAAACTTTGTTCGAAAAGTGTAAGTGTCAAAAAGATTTTGTTTTTTCAAAGAGCAAGTACTTAAGAACCATCTACCTACTCGAAACAGGAATCGTTTTATGCTATCTTCCTTTAGACAATGCTATCCCACTATTGATGAGTAGGTAGCATCGTCGTTGGAGTTTTAAGGTTCAATTCGAATAGGGACATACGGTCACTAAAGCAATGTTAGGACGCCTTAGCGGTAACCCTAATGTCTTAGATCATTTGTTTGAGGCAACAACATCTGAGGCAACCATTTCGAGGCGACTATGATCTTTTAGACAAGAGGCTGACCTCTAAAACGACATATACTCAATGACCGTGTACGAAGGCAACCAAGTGGGGTGTACCCTAGGAGTGCGCATGTGCGAGTGTGTCGTTTTCAGTTATTTTTTATCTTTGTACATGTTAATGGTGATCTATGTTGATTTTAGGTTAAAACATTCAGTCTTGTCATGTCATCCTATTATCAAACATCTAGCAGTTATATTTTGCGGAAAATAAAAGTGCGGAAATTAAATTACAAGGTGTTGTACCCCAAAATTTGCCCTCTCATATTCTTCAATGTTTTGACAAGCATCATCTCAATTTGCTCAAGTCTACTCAAGGGTTGCACAGTTCAAACACCCTCCTAAGCCAATCAAATTAGGGTTTTAGTTCTTGCAAGGAAGTTGAGGTTTTCAAGGGATCAATCAAGTCACATATGCCTATACACATTGTCAAGCATCTATATGCCAAGTTTCAAGGCTCACAAGGTCAAGTTGCACAGTCAAAAACCCTAATTGCTTCACAATCAACTATAGGGGTAAAATGGTCATTTGGCAGTCAAAAGTCAAAATGTTTGGTCAACATCTTATTTTGAAGCCACAATCATCATTTGATCAAGTCTTGATCATGATTCTACAAGAATGGCTCAAAAATCATCAAGATGCAAAAGTTTCCATTTTTGGACAGCTGAAAAGTCAACTGTAACTTGACCAAAGCATAACTTTTTCATGGTTCATCAGAAAACTCCCATCCAATGCTCATTTTGAAGGGGAGGACATTTCCTACAACTCATCTTCACATTCCAAGTCCAAGAAATGCTCTCACAAAAAGTTATCAATTTCAACATTATAGGTCATTTTCAAAAGTCAACAAAAAGGCACTTTAAGTCAAAGACCATAACTTGAGATTGGTAAATCAAAATGACATGGGACCAAAGGCATTGGTTAGAGGACTTCAAGACCTTTCCAAAATGTCCAAGAACATGTTCATATGATCAAAATTGAGCAAGATATGCATTGGAGAAGTTGGGAAATTTTTATGAAATGGCCAAAGTCAACTATCCTTGAAACTTCAATTTTTGAAAAAAGGGCCCACTTTTTTCCACTTGGTTAAGCCTTGTCATGCCACCCACGTGTCTCATGATTAATTTCAAGATTAAACATTAATTTTTCTATTTTTTATTTAATTTTATTGATTTAATTCATTTTAAATCCATAAAATTCAAATAAAAATCAAAAAAATTAATTCAATGATATCTTGTGGTTTGAATGACCTTGATGAAGCATAATGCACCTACCAAATTCGTGTAAGGTCCATTTTAAGCATAAAATTCAAATTTGAACAAAATTGGCAAGTTGCTTTAATGGTGGTTATGGAGAAATCCAAAGTTTAATTGCAATGGTTAAGAGCTCATAATAGTGACTGATTCTCACTCATTACTATATATACAAGCCTTGCAAGCCTCATTCACACCCTAGAGTGTGCACAAACGGCCAGAGCAAAATCCAAAAAGTGTCAAAAAAAAGTGTGAGATCAAAAGGAGTGTTGCAAGCATTTTCAGGCCAAAAGGAGAACGTGACTCTCTTCTTTGCCATACTCTGAAGCTAAAGCAACCCTTGCCACGTCCTAAGGTCCATCATACCGCGTTGTAAGTTTTCCCAGGTCCCCCAAACGCTTGTTTCATTTTTTCTCTAACATATTCCCATGCAGCATTCCAGCGAAAGTCCACCATATGTCTCAAGCAATCAGCGTGCCATGTGTCCAGTCCTACAGATCTGATGGCCAAAGAATGCAGATCATGGTGCTCATGAGTCAACACAGGCGTAGGCAATCAGGAAAGTCAAAAGGGTCTTGAAGGTTCATGGGCCTCACAATTCCATTAACACCTCCAATCTGGCCCAACCCCCCCCCCCCCCCCTTGGTTTTGTTATTTCTTTTTATCTTTTTAATTTTTCTTTTCTTTTATAACTCCTTTTTTTCTTAATTATTAGTATTATTAACATAATTAATATTTTCATAAAAAATCCAAAAAAAGAACTAATATTATTATTATTATTAATTTCATGTTATTTTTGTAAATAAATACTAATAAATTGAATTAGTTTTAATTAGGCAACTTTAACCTTTTTTCTTAATAACTAAAATAAATTTAGAATTAGATTTTTATTAACTTTTAATTTTAATTCCTTTTATTTTATTTCATTAAAAACATAAAAAATACAAAAACATTTTTCTTTTAATAAATTAAATAATTAGTTTTAATTCCATTTCATTAAAAAAAGACAAAATTCAATTTCTTTCTCAAAAGGGTCAAAACCCTTAGGACGTTCCTGATTAAATTTTTATTCGCGCGCATTTATTTTATTTTGATTATTTATGTAACTGTCTCCAGATATGTAATAGTTAATTAGGAATTTTACCGCTTTATTTAATTTCTCGCACTTATTTACCAAAACGGGTCTTTATTTTTTGGCGATGTATAGACCCGCGCCTTGTATTAGCTAGATTTACATTTCCGCAATTTACTTTCCGCACTCCTAACTGTTAAAAAATGCATGAAAGAATGTATGTAAATAAAACCAATCCGTAGCTCACAAATAACATGTACAAAGACAATTAACTGAAAAACAACACACAAAGCACATGCCACTCCTAGGGTACGTCTCACTGGTTTCCTCGAACATGGTCATCAAGTATAGGGTGTCTTAGAGGTCGCCCTTCTATCCAAAAGATCCAGTCGCCTCGAAACGGTTGCCTCGGATAAAAGGATCTAGGACATTAGGGTTACTACTAAGATGTCCTACCATTGCTTCGGTGACCACACATGTCCCTTAATCGAATTGACCCGAACACCTCCGACGATGGTGCTACCTACCTCTCAATGATGGGATAGCACTATCTAAAGGACTCTTACACAGCTTAATTCCTTAGGGTAGGTAGATGACTCATGGGTACTTGCTCTTTTCAAAACAAACAAAATACTTTTCACACCTTACACTTTCAAAAAAGTTTTCAAACAATACTTCATACACTCTTGAGGACTGATACAAGAGTTACCTAGAAGTTTTCAAACGAACTTTTTCAAAACCCACACTCACTTGAAAAGCAAACAAATTTTTGAAAACATAAGAGCAAGTACCTAAGAGCCCATGGATAACCATGGATAGAAAGGATGCTAACACCTTCCCTTTCTATAAATCTACCTCCCGAACAGAGAGACATCTCGAATAAGGAATTTTCTGTGCTTTTGTCCTTTCCATGTTGGAGAACATAAAAGACGGTGGCGACTCTTGCTTACCGCGACATTTCACGAAACCAGCTAAAAAACAGTCAGTTCTATTTCCACCGGTCACAGAACTGGCGACTCTGTTGGGGATTCTTAATAAGTGAGGTGTACCTTAGGATTAAACCACTCTTATGTTTTCAATTGCTTGATTTGCCTGATTTAATATTGTGGGCCTGTTCTGGGAGTTTCATAGATCCTAACCCGGATCTGGGGGATACCTTTTAGAAAGTAGCAACAAACTGTGAGGGAACTGTGCGGGGTATACCGACACGGTTGAAGCAGTTTGCTACGTTGATGTGGCACTTTGGTGAGTACCGGTAACCCTTGAGTCAAGTCAAGGAGAGTATGGGGCCGCCGCGTGGTGTCGTGAAGCATCAACTGACCTTAGGAACCTTACTTGACCATCCTGGCCTCATTAGGGGTAGTGAGATGACCGACTTTGGTGCAGTCCGAAGTTGGTAGATACTCGATACTACACTCATTGAGGGTTGCTTTCTTGGAATATTTTGATCGCCAGTTCAGTGGCTAAATCAAAACAATGAACACAGAAAGCAACCCAATGATATTGAGATCCTTAGAACCCGGTTACTTTTGATAGGACAGGTTTGAGCCCATTAACTTCAAGAGGGTAGTACCCCAAACTTCATGCTGGCCTAAACTCTAAAGGTTGTCTTGTGTGACTTGTGTGCCTTTAAACTTGACTACTTGCCTGCTTGTTATCTGACACATGAGTTTCTTGCAGGGTTTGTTTACAGTCCTTAATCGGGACTTATAACAGGGTTCACTTACATCACCCCACGCATAGCATAACATCATACCATCATGCCATTGCATACATCCTGCATAAGGACTAACCCATTTCAAGGATCACAAGGGTATGTGATGCAGGTCATGATGAATCAAAATGTCTAGCAAGGGGCAAAGGGGATTTATTTTCCTCTAGCCAAGGTTGTTCAGAGATCAAAACATGGTGACTTGAGGCAGGGGCTATGACCCACTAGATATGGTGAGCCTTGACTCTTGAAGAAGGACTCTCATCAACATGAAGTTCCTTCCATCAAGCTACAAAATTCAAATTCTAACAATTTTCTTGTTTACCCCACGAGGTCCTTGAAAACATTGCATGCATACATACACATCATTGCATAACAGGTACCCTTGTTACAGGTCACTTACCATCTCCGCTGTTTATTTCAGCAATGGCTTCCCAACAAGACAACCAGGATCTTCACACTCAAGAGACTCGGTTCGGGGAGATCCTCCTAAATCTATCCAAGGGGCAGGAAGAGCTGGGAACACTCCTCATGGGGACTTTGGTCAGGAACGGTCCTGAAGACGATAAGGACGAACGGTTGAAACGTCTACAAGCTGAGGTGGATATAATGAGAACCCAGATGCTGGGGAAAATGGCTCTTATCCAAGACTTATCTCAAAGACAAGGAGAGCTCAGGGTTCTCATAACCAATTGCTTCGGGATAACCAACTGGGGCAAACATCTAAGGTTGAAGAGAAAGCCATAATTCAACCACCTGTGGGGGAAGAAGACAAGGGAAAAGCTCCTCAGTTTGCTTCAGGGTCACAAGCCCAGCATCAACCTCACCAGCATCAACAGGATAATCGGCGTAAGTGAAATACGTCTGGAAGACATTTCTCAGAGACTGGTATACCATCATCACTGATACTGAGACGCTTGTTGGAGGTCAAGCTGATTGCTTTAAAGGATCCTCCTAAGACTCTCAACATAACCTCCCTAAAATACAATCCTGATGAAAGGTGTGCCTACCATTCTGACAGCCCTGGACATGACACTGACGACTGTTGGAGCCTGAGGAACAAGAATCAAGACTTGATCGACGGAAGGGTGCTAGAGTTCATGCCGGGTGGTAAAATGAACATCTTCTGCTGAGAATCTTCCATCTGAGATGACTAGTGCAAACTAAGAAGCTTTTGTTCATTCGAATGTTCAAGTTGTATTTTTCTTTGGTTGTTCAAACATTTGTTTATGTCAAACTCTTTTACGTTATCAGTGCATCGCATATGTCTGTTTTGAATCAATATATTCGCATTTGCTATATTCAAATTGCTTTCATTTTTTGATGTCAACTCTCAATTAATAATTCTAAGCCTCTTGAGGGAGGATGACGAAAACGATACCATAATCTACAGTATGCTTTTGAACAGACCCCGCTGATGAGGTACAGGCATTGTTTCAATTCCTAAACACTGGAGTTATAAGGAAGATAATCCCTCGTCAACCCCTTCGAGCCAAAGAAGTAGGAGTTTTTCTTTTCGAAAATTAAAACCCTTAATCATAACCTGGGGCAGGGTAGTTCTCTCAGTTGATCCAAGTGCACAACGAATAGCACCAAAGAGGTCCTCACAAAACAAAAGACATTGATGGTTCCGAATAATCATAAAGACAGGAAGTCATTATCCCTCAAAATAAACGCCCATTAAGTCAAAACCTATGAAGGAGACTTACAAAACTGGGGCATCCCGCTGACTGTAATCACAAAAGAAACAGTTCAGGAAAAAAATAGGGATAACGAAATCAAAAAGAAAAGAGGACCTACAAACCCTCGACAAGGAAATGACTGCCTATTCAAAATAAAATGTCAACATCCGAACCATCATGGGAATATTAGGACAAAGACTCGAACAAGGTCTAACGCACGATCAACTGAGTTTAGGTTTGAAGAACATCACAAAGAGCGGGTGGGTACAAATATAATTTGAGCCTTTATCCTTTGTTTCTTAAACCGTGAACCAGGCCACGTTATAACCCTTAAAAATTCCTAGCTGAAGCATGGGTTAATTCGAAAGCATACTGTTACAAAGGTATCCTGACTCCTTAAGGCTCGCTGTAAAATCTTGAGTTGACATCACATGTTACATAATTTGCTTGTTTTACTGAAAAAAATGCATTTTCAAAAACTTCAAGACAGACATAAGCTTTGCATTTTTAATATAACATTGATTGCATATGACTATTTGTTTGAACAGCATAGAAGTTCGCACGAAGAATATCTGACGAACAAAATCACTCCCAACTAAGGGGCATGGCATGATCATTGTCCATCATCTGGGGCAGTTAGGTCAAGATTCGAAGAATCTCTCAAAAGGCCAACCAGCTTGGGGAAAATCTCCATCTGGATCACTTGAGGCATTGGACGATCAAACGAAGATCTTCTGGTGGCATGGTAACACTGCACTACTGACAATGACAACTCCCTGCATCCTGAGAGCATGGACATAGTCGAAAAAACACTACGCATAAGCAAAGACCCGCCAGGTTGACACACCTAGGAAAAAATAAGGGATGAAAATGAAAAAAATCTGTACACCCGGCAAGTCGAAAACTTGAAAAGGCGGCTTGGGCAAAAATGGGTATCCCGGTGAACTGAAAACCTGAAAGGGCGGTCCAGGCAAAAGTTAGGGATCAAAAGCGTACGACAATGTCCCGACATCCCGTCACTTGTCTACCAGAAGAAGATTTGTCAATCAAGACCTCCACAGGTACCTTCTCCCACAGAAATTGGGGCAATAAGAACTGTCTAAGCGATCTGGCTGCTCTGTCAACCAAGGTACCAAGGTAGGTTCAACTGAAGAACATGATCAAGACACCTTCACTCCCCGCAGAGTAAGACAAGATTCAGCAACACTCTCCCCCGAGCAGAGTTGGTCTCCAATCAGCCCCGAAAAGGCACAGTATCTCCAGTAAGTCAGCGATACTCTCCCCAAGCAGAGTTAGTCTACTGTCAGCCTTAAGGAAGTTGGGTATCCCCAGAAAATCTCAATATTCCCCAGAGGAGTATACAGATGTTCCTAAGCAAGCATCCCCGACAGACTTAATATAAGATTGTTCCCCGGCGGAATCCAGACACCCCAGTGGAGCTATTCCCCAGTACAGTCCAAAGTTTCCCCGGGAAAGTTGAATCAATCTCCCCAGTAGGAAGCTTATCCCCAGTAGATTCTGGAAGCTTATCACCTGCAGAGTACGAACGCATCTCCCCGGCTATATTCAAAGGTTATTCCCCACCAGAGCTTATAACTGGTTTATCCTCAGCTAATTACCACGGAAAGATCGTCCTCGGTGAAGTTCTTCCTATCACTCGGCGGAGTTCATCAATTCCCCAACAAAGCTCATCAATGGAATCCCCAGCGGAGTTATCATCAAAACCTCAGCGAAGCATCTCTTCCCACAGAGTAATTCCCCGCAGAGTAATCTCTCCAACAAGTTTATTCCCCAACGGAGTCATCTTCTCCTACCGGTTTATTCTTGCAACCATCATCCCCAGCGGAAACGAAGAACTCTACTCTTCAAACATCAAGCCCAGGATTCAATAAGCTCCCGGCATCCGTCAAGGATTTATTTTCCTAGACGAGAATACATTCATAAACATCGTATCATCATGATACATGCATATACGCATCATACAATATCATTTTATGTCGAGAACATCATTGCTTAATCCATATCATGCATTGCATACGACTGACCTTTACCTTTCAGGAAGGATACAGTTAAATAATCAGCTATGTCAAAGTAGACAAATACAGTCAAAAGAGACCAATCCAGTCAAAGAAGACAAATCCAGTCAAAGAAGACAAGTCCAGTTAAGTCCCAAAGGTTTTTCTGATGCTCATCCAATCAAAGAAGACAAATCCAGTCAAAGAAGACAAATTTGGTTCCTAAAATATTTTTCTGACGCTAATCCAGTCAAAGAAGACAAATACAGTTAAATCAATTCCTAGAGATTTTCTGACGCAAATCCGTCATCATAGACATCCATCATCATAGACACCCGTCGTCATAGACACTCGTCGTTATAAACACCCTTCATTATAGACATCCCGTCATTGAAGACATCTCGTCATTGAAGACATCTCGTCATTGAAGACACCTCGTCATTGAAGACATCCCGTCGTTATAGACACCCGTCATTATAGACATCCCGTTATTGAAGACATCTCGTCATTGAAGACACCTCGTCATTGAAGGCATCCCGTCATCATAGACACTCGTCGTTATAGACACCCGTCATTATAGACATCTCGTCATTGAAGACATCTCGTCATTAAAGACATCTCGTCATTGAATACACCTCGTCATTGAATACATCCCGTCGTTATAGACACCCGTCATTATAGACATCTCGTCATTTAAGACAACTCGTCATTGAAGACAACTCGTCATTGAAGACAACTCGTCATTGAAGACAACTCATCATTGAAGACAACTCGTCATTGAAGACAACTCGTCATTGAAGATCACTCGTCATTGAAGACAACCCGTCCAAAGAGACAACTCGTCAAGAAAGACAAAACCTCCCTTGGTTCAGTTAAATCGATCCTTAAAGATTTTCTGAGATAGCCTGTCAGTACACACAACTCATCAACCTTCTGAAATTCCAGATTCGATTCCTGTATCCAGCCAGGGCACGTCTGAAGAGTTTAGAGATTCGATTCCTGTATCCAGCCAGGGCACGCCTGTAAGCAACCTTTTGAAGTTCCAGATTCGATACCTGTATCCAGCCAGGGCATATCTGTGAGTAATTGATTGTAGATTCGATACTTGTATCTAGCCAGGGCATATCTGCATGAAGAGTTTGAAGATCAACCCCTGTAACAGGCCAGGTAATTATCTTTCTTTCTCAAGTACACAAGTTCTCGCTAAGGAATCTCTTACGCGATCGGCACCTCCCGATGGCATCTATAAGCCCATCTCCACAACTATCCGTCGCATTTCCAAATGGCATCTATAAGCCCATTCCCGACAAGGTTTTGTCACATCTCCAGATGGTATCTATAAGCCCATCCTCCTATCCATCATCTCTCCAAATGGCATCTGTAAGCCCATTCCCGCCATCACACTGCTGATACTCTACTATGTGAGTGCAAATTTCTAGGCAATTTAGTGTTCAATCATCTTCCACCTTCGGATCACGAAAGGCACACAAGCCAATCTACATCCTCAGGTCTAAGAAGATTGAACAGGGGCAACTGTTGTACCCCAAAATTTGCCCTCCCATATTCTTTAAAGTTTTGACAAGCATCATCTCAATTTGCTCAAGTCTACTCAAGGGTTGCATAGTTCAAACACCCTTCTAAGCCAGTCAAATTAGGGTTTTAGTTCTTGCAAGGAAGTTGAGGTTTTCAAGGGATCAATCAAGTCACATATTCCTATAAACATTGTCAAGCATCTACATGCCAAGTTTCAAGGCTCACAAGGTCAAGTTGCACAGTCAAAAACCCTAATTGCTTCACAATCAACTGTAGGGGTAAAATGGTCATTTGGAAGTCAAAAGTCAAACTTTTTGGTCAACATCTTATTTTGAAGCCACAATCATCATTTGATCAAGTCTTGATCATGATTCTACAAGAATGGCTCAAAAATCATCAAGATGCAAAAGTTTCCATTTTTGGACAACAAAAAAGTCAACTGTAACTTGACCAAAGCATAACTTTTTCATGGTTCATCAGAAAAATCCCATCCAATTCTCATTTTGAAGGGGAGGACATTTCCTACAACTCATCTTCACATTCCAAGTCCAAGAAATGCTCTCACAAAAAGTTATCAATTTCAACATTATAGGTCATTTTCAAAAGTCAACAAAAAGGCACTTTAAGTCAAAGACCATAACTTGAGATTGGTAAATCAAAATTACATGGGACCAAAAAAATTGGTTAGAGGACTTCAAGACCTTTCCAAAATGTCCAAGAACATGTTCATATGATCAGAATTGAGCAAGATATGCATTGGAGAAGTTGGGAAATTTTTGTGAAATGGCCAAAGTCAACTATCCTTGAAACTTCAATTTTTGACAAAAGGGCCCACTTTTTTCCACTTGGTTCAGCCTTGTCATGCCACCCACGTGTCCCATGATTAATTTCAATATTAAACATTAATTTTTCTATTTTTTATTTAATTTTATTGATTTAATTCATTTTAAATCCATAAAATTCAAATAAAAATCAAAAAAATTAATTCAATGATATCTTGTGGTTTGAATGACCTTGATGAAGCATAATGCACCTACCAAATTCGTGTAAGGTCCATTTTAAGCATAAAATTCAAATTTGAACAAAATTGGCAAGTTACTTTAATGGTGGTTATGGAGAAATCCAAAGTTTAATTGCAATGGTTAAGAGCTCATAATAGTGACTGATTCTCACTCATTACTATATATACAAGCCTTGCAAGCCTCATTCACACCCTAGAGTGTGCACAAACGGCCAGAGCAAAATCCAAAAAGTGTCAAAAAAAAGTGTGAGATCAAAAGGAGTGTTGCAAGCATTTTCAGGCCAAAAGGAGAACGTGACTCTCTTCTTTGCCATACTATGAAGCTAAAGCAACCCTTGCCACGTCCTAAGGTCCATCATACCGCGTTGTAAGTTTTCCCAGGTCCCCCAAACGCTTGTTTCATTTTTTCTCTAACATATTCCCATGCAGCATTCCAGCGAAAGTCCACCATATGTCTCAAGCAATCAGCGTGCCATGTGTCCAGTCCTACAGATCTGATGGCCAAAGAATGCAGACTATGGTGCTCATAAGTCAACACAGGCGTAGGCAATCAGGAAAGTCAAAAGGGGCTTGAAGGTTCATGGGCCTCACAATTCCATTAACACCTCCAATCTGGCCCAACCCCCCCCCCCCCTTGGTTTTGTTATTTCTTTTTATCTTTTTAATTTTTCTTTTCTTTTATAACTCCTTTTTTTTATTAATTATTAGTATTATTAACATAATTAATATTTTCATAAAAAATCCAAAAAAAGAACTAATATTATTATTATTATTATTAATTTCATGTTATTTTTGTAAATAAATACTAATAAATTGAATTAGTTTTAATTAGGCAACTTTAACCTTTTTTCTTAATAACTAAAATAAATTTAGAATTAGATTTTTATTAACTTTTAATTTTAATTCCTTTTATTTTATTTCATTAAAAACATAAAAAATACAAAAACATTTTTCTTTTAATAAATTAAATAATTAGTTTTAATTCCATTTCATTAAAAAAGACAAAATTCAATTTCTTTCTCAAAAGGGTCAAAACCCTTAGGACGTTCCCGATTAAATTTTTATTCGCGCGCATTTATTTTATTTTGATTATTTATGTAACTGTCTCCAGATATGTAATAGTTAATTAGGAATTTTACCGCTTTATTTAATTTCTCGCACTTATTTACCAAAACGGGTCTTTGTTTTTTGGCGATGTATAGACCCGCGCCTTGTAATAGCTAGATTTACATTTCCGCAATTTACTTTCCGTACTCCTAACTGTTAAAAAATGCATGAAAGAATGTATGTAAATAAAACCAATCCGTAGCTCACAAATAACATGTACAAAGACAATTAACTGAAAAACAACACACAAAGCACATGCCACTCCTAGAGTACGTCTCACTAGTTGCCTCGAACGTGGTCATCAAGTATAGGGTGTCTTAGAGGTCGCCCTTCTGTCCAAAAGATCCAGTCGCCTCGAAACGGTTGCCTCGGATAAAAGGATCTAGGACATTAGGGTTACTACTAAGATGTCCTACCATTGCTTCGGTGACCACACATGTCCCTTAATCGAATTGACCCGAACACCTCCAACGGTGGTGCTACCTACCTCTCAATGGTGGGATAGCACTATCTAAAGGACTCTTACACAGCTTAATTCCTTAGGGTAGGTAGATGACTCATGGGTACTTGCTCTTTTCAAAACAAACAAAATACTTTTCACACCTTACACTTTCAAAAAAGTTTTCAAACAATACTTCATACACTCTTGAGGACTGATACAAGAGTTACCTAGAAGTTTTCAAACGAACTTTTTCAAAACCCACACACACTTGAAAAGCAAACAAATTTTTGAAAACATAAGAGCAAGTACCTAAGAGCCCATGGATAACCATGGATAGAAAGGGTGCTAACACCTTCCCTTTCTATAAATCTACCTCCCGAACCGAGAGACATCTCGAATAAGGAATTTTGTTGTGCTTTTGTCCTTTCCATGTTGGAAACCATAAAAGACGGTGGCGACTCTTGCTTACCGCGACATTTCGTGAAACCAGCTAAAAAACAGTCAGTTCTATTTCCACCGGTCACACAAGGCGTCGGGTATTTACATCGCCAAAGACAAACCCTTTAAAAATAAATAAAGCGATAAAAAATAAATAAAAGGCCTATTAAGCTATTAAAATCCGGAAACAAGTACAATATTGAATAAATAAATCGTGTGCGAGAAATTAAATCGAGCGCAAAGTTCTAGGGTTTTGACCCTTTTTGTTAAAGAAAAGATTTTTTGTTGTTTTTTATTTTATGAAAGAAATTAATCCTAAATTAATTACTAAATTAAATTAAATAAATTAATTAATAAAAATAAATTATTTTTGGGTTTTTTTGTTATTTTAAGAAAGAAAAATAAAATAATTGAATTAGTAAAACCTAATTAAGTCTAGTTGATTTTAATTATTTAAAAAAGGAATTAAATTTATTCTAATTAAGAACCTAAATTAACTTAATTAGTATTTATTAATAAAATAAAAATTGAAATTTGATTAAATATAAAAATGTTTTTTTTGTAATTTTATTTTATAAAGAAAAGAATTTTAATTGGTTAGTTAATTAAGCAAAAATAATAAAACAAATAAAATAAACAAAATAAATAAAATAGAGAGAGAGGGGGGTATGGGCCTGAAATTGGTGTTTGACAAGCACACTGAAGGCCCATTAGAATTGGCCCTTGTTGACTTCGCTTGGATTTGGTGTGTGTTTGTTGACTGGATCTATGATGGACCATCATCTCTTGGCCAACAGATCTGGCTAATGACTATCTGGAAATTGATTGAATGATGGTGTATGGTATGTTGCGCGCCTGGATATGCATATGATAACCTGAAGGAAAAAATCAAAGAGAAATTTGGAAGACCTGGGATTCGAACCCAGGTCCTGATGGTGATTGGAACGCACGCTTGCCACTAGGCCATTTTGCTTATTTGTTAATATATTAGAAATAATGCATAATAAAAGAAAGAAAGTCAATGGTCAGAACAAAAAAAAAATGCGCGCGTGATTTGAATGGGCCAACCATGGCGTCACACGCCTTCGTCTTCTGCCTTCCATCCGTGGCTAAAACATTTCAGACTTATACCAACGGACAAAGACCGTCACTATAAGTCATGTACACTCCAAAATCTGCTGTAAGCCATGAAAATGAATTCTAAGGGCATGGTTGTGCTCGTCTCATCATCTCGGTCACAACCATACCCTTCTTGGTGGATAATTTTTCCTGAAAGAGAAACACCCAAAAAAAAACAACGAAAACCTAGCTATGGTATTTAGCTTTACAGGTCAGATAAACAAAATTAACTAATGCCAAAAGCTTGGAAATACTATGAAGATCACAAATATATCAATGATTTGTCTAAATGATGCAAGAATAGAGAGTTATGATTTCGAATACAAGGCTAAGTAACTTGATTCTTACAGTGCTTTTGAAGGCCTGAGGACGTGTGCTTTTGATCCAAGTGGAAAATAATGGGCCCATTTGACAAAATTTGAAGTTTTGGGGATAGTTGACTTTTGGCAATTTTGCAAAAATGCCCAACTTCAACAATGCATAACTTTAATTTTGAACTTTTGGAGGTGTTCTTGGAATTTTTAGAAAGCTTGAGATGTCCTATAACCAACTCTTTTGGTATCATCTCAATTTGATGTTCCATGGTCAAGTTATTAGCTTTGGCAAAAAAGGTGTTTTTGTTGACTTTCAAAAATGACCTATAATGTCCAAATCTGTAACTTCTTGTGAGTGCATTTTATGATCTTGGGGTATGAATATGGATTGTAGGAAATTTCATACTCTTCAAAATGACCTTTGGATGGGTCATTTCTAATAAAGTATGAGAAAGTTATGCTTGGTCAAAGTTGAGTTGACTTTTCCTAGAAAACCCTAATTTAGCAACTTTTGAGTCTTGATGAATTTTGAGCAATTCTTGATGAATAGTGATAAACCCTTGATAAAATGATGAAATATCCTTCAAAATGAGAATGTTGACAAAAAATCTTGAAGTTTGATTGTTTATAGGTCATAATTGACTTTTGCCCTAGCACAGTCGATTTTTGGACCTTTTGAGCAATTGAATGAGCAAACTTCCTCTGCAAGGCTTGAAATTTGTCATGGATGATCTTGAGAGCATATGAGGAAATTGGGGAGCACTTGAGGTCATTTGGACTCAAGGATCTTGATACAACACAAAACCCTAATTTGGGGTTGACTGCCTTAGGAGATAGCTTGACTGTCCAACTCTTGAGCAACCTTGAGCCACTTGGAGATTTTTCTTGCAATGTTTTGGGGAATATGAGAGGTAAAATTTTGGGGTAAAACATCTTCCCATGTTCAATCTTCTTAAACCTGAGGATGTAGATTGGCTTTCGTGCCTTTCGTGATCCGAAGGTGGAAGATGATTGAACACTAGAGTGCCCAGAAATTTGCACTCGCATGAAGTGGTATCAGCCTTGTGATGTCGGGAATGGGCTTACAGATTCCATTTGAAGATTGCGGATGGGAGGATGGGCTTAAAGATGCCATGTGCATGAGTGTCAATCGCATAAGAGATTCCTTAGCGAGAACTTGCATACCTGTTGTTGTGGAAGATTTCGCTGGGGAAGTCTGGTCTTGCTGAGATTTAGGAACTTGCCTGTACTCTAACTGAGAGAACATCTCTTCTGGGTTTTAAGGACTTGTCCGTAATTCACCTGGGGGGAAATCTGTCGAGATTTAGAACCTTATCTGTAATTCAACCAAGGATAATTCAGTTGAGATTTAAGAGTCGGTCAGGTCTTCGACTGAGGGGGATTGTCGAGATTTAGAACCTTATCTGTAATTCAACCGAGAATAATTCAGTTGAGATTTAAGAACCGGTCAGGTCTTCGACTGAGGAAAACAACTTCATCAAGATTTAGGACTGTCTATTTACTTCAATGGAGAATAATTATGTTGAAACTTAAGAACTCGTCCACACTACGACGGAGGAAAATTTCCGAGATTGAGAACCTTATATGTAATTCAACCGAGAATAATTCAGTTGAGATTTAAGAACCGGTCAGGTCTTCGACTAAGGGAAACATCTTCATCAAGATCTAGGACTGTCTGGTCTTCAACGGAGTATAATTCTGTTGAGATTTTAGAACTTGTCCACACTACGACGGAGGAAAATTTTCGAGATTGAGAACCTTATCTGTAATTCAACCGAGAATAATTTAGTTGAGATTTAAGAACCGATCAGGTCTTCGACTGAGGGAAACATCTTCATCAAGATCTAGCACTGTCTGGTCTTCAACGGAGTATAATTCTGTTGAGATTTTAGAACTCGTCCACACTACGACAGAGGAAATTGTCGAGATTGAGAACCTTATCTGTAATTCAACCGAGAATAATTCAGTTGAGATTTAAGAACCGGTCAGGTCTTCGACTGAGGGAAACATCTTCATCAAGATCTAGGACTATCTGGTCTTCAACGGAGTATAATTCTGTGGAGATTTTAGAACTTGTCCACACTTTGACGGAGGAAAATTGTCGAGATTGAGAACCTTATCCGTAATTCAACCGAGAATGATTCAGTTGAGATTTAAGAACCGGTCAGGTCTTCAACATAGCTGAGAACTTAACTACATCTTTCCTGAAAGGTAAAGGTCAGTCGTATGCAATGCATGATATATATCAAGCAATGATGTTCTCAAAATAAATGAGATTGTGTTGTGTGATGCGTATATGCATGTGTTATACTGTATGGAAATGTAATGCTTTTAGCTGGGGAAAATAAATCCCAGATAGTTGCTGGAGAAAAGAGTTGGATTCTTCGTTTCCGCTGGGGATGGCGAACGAAGATGACTGTGAGAATAAACCTGCAGGAGAGGACAACTTTGTTGGCGAATAAACTGATGAGGAGATTACTCTGTGGAGAAGAGATGCTCTGATGAGGATTCAATCGATAAATTCCGCTGGGGATGAATTATCGTTGCTGGTGATACTGAATCCTGTTGGGGATTGAATTCTATTTGTGAAAGGAAAGAACTCCGCTGGGGATGATCTTTAGTTATTACTTCACTGGGGATAACCTTTTAGACTCTAATGGGGATAATCCTTTGAGCTCTGTTGGGGACAATCTTCCAAAGTCTACTGGGGATGATTTTCCACACTCCATTGGGGAAGCTTTTTCAGACTGCGCTGGGAAAAATTCCAGACTCCACTGGGGATATCTTGTATTCTGCCGGGGAATATTAAGACCTTTTAGTGCTGATGGTAAATAAACTCTGCTTGGGGAGAATATTGCTGATTCATTTACAGTTGCAAGCATCAGATGGGGAGAGTTAACATTACTATCTTACTCTGCGGAGAGTGAATACATCTCAACCATATTCTTCAACTGAACTTACCTTGTACCGGATGGATAGAGCAACTGTGCAGTTTGGACAATTATTATTTTCCCCTGTTTCTGCGGGAGAAGGTTCCTGTGGAGGCCTTGTGGATCGAGTATTATCCCAACCTATGAGGTGCTTGGTAATTGCCGATTGAAATGACAAATCTTCTTCTGGTAGGCTAGTGATAAGATGACGGGACATAGTCGTACGCTTTGATCCCTAATTTTTGCCTGGACCACCCTTTCGGATTTTCAGTCCACCAGGATACCCTTTTTTTCCCAAGCCGCCTTTTTAGGTTTTCGACTTGCTGGGTGTACAGATTTTTTCATTTTCATCCCTTATTTTTGCCCGAACCCTTTTGTTTCGCCGAGAAGCCCTTATTTTTGCCTAGGCTAGTCAACCTAGCGGGTCTTTGTTCATGCGCAGTATTTTCTGACTATGTCCACGCTCTCAGAGTGTAGGGAGTTGTCACTGTCAGTAGTGTCGTGTTGCCATACTACCAGAAGATGTTTGATCATGCAAGATTCTTTGCTGGAATTCATGTCCAATGCCCCAATTGATTCAGATGGAGATTTGCCCCTGGCTATTTGGCATTTTGAGAGATTCCTTGAATCTTGACTTGACTTCCCCAGATGATGGACAATGATCATGCCGTGCCCCTTGATTGGAAGTGTTTTTCCACTTGAGGTGATCCTTTTTATTGAGAAGGTTTTTGTTCACTAGATATTCTTCGTGCGAACTTCTCTGCTGTTTGAACAAATAGTCATATGCAAACAATGTTATTTCAAGAATGCAAAGCTTATGTCTGTCTTGAGGTTTTGAAAATGAAGTTGTTTTTAGTAAAACAAGCAAATTTTTGTAAAATGTGATGTCAACTCAGGATTTACAGCAAGCCCTATAGGAGTCAGGATACCTTTTGTAACAGTATGCTTTCGAACTAACCCATGCTTCAGCTAGGACTTTTAAGGGTTATAACGTGGCCTGGTTCACGATTCAAGAAACAAAGGATAAAGGCTCAAAATGTATTTGTACTCACCCGTTCTTCGTGATGTTCTTCGATCCTAAACTTAGTTAATTGTGCATTTAGACCCCGTTTGAGTCTTTGCTCTCATATTCCAGTGATGATTCAGATACTGACAGTTTATTTTGAACAGGTAGTCATTTTGTTAAGAGTTTGTAGGATCTCTTTCTTTTTGATTTTCTTATCCCTGTCTTTTGCCTGAATTGTTTCTTTTTGTGATTACAGTCAGCGGGATGCCCCGGTTTTTTTTCTTAAGTCTCCTTCACAGGTTTTGACTTAATGGGCTTTTATTTTTGAGAGATAATGACTGCCTGTCCTTACGATTATACGGAACCATCATTGTCTTTTCTTTCGGGGGGACTTCTTTGATGCCATTCATTGTGCACCTGGATTAACTGAGAAAACTACCCTGCCCCAGGTTATAATTAAGGGTTTTAATTTGTGAAAAGAAAAACTCCAACTTCTTTGGCTCAAAGGGGTTTACTAGGGATTATCTTCCTTATAACTCCATTGTTTAGGATTTGAAACAATGCCTGTACATCGTCAGTAGGGTCTATTCAAAAGCGTACTATAGAGATTTTTTATATAATTTTCGTCATCCTCCCTCTAAAGGCCTAGAATTTTTTTTTAATCGAGATTTGATCATCACAAAAAATGAAAGCAATTTGAATATAGTGAATACGAATGGATTGATTCAAAACAGACATATGCAATGCATTGATAAAGTAATAAAGTTTGACATGAATAAATGTTCGAACAACCAAAAGAAAATTACAACATGAAAATTTTAATGAACAAAAAGTCTTCTCCTCTCAGTACTTGTCACTTCCAATGGTGAACCTTGGGGGGATGGCAAAAGAATTCAATCTGACCGTCTTGTGTGAGTTTCAATGCCCCTTCATCAATCAGGTCTTGAATTTTGTTTCTCAACGCCCAACAGATGTTAGTATCATGCCCCGGGCTGTTGGAGTGATATGCACACCTTGCATCAGGATTGTACCTTGGGGAGGCTATGTTGGGATTCTTAGGAGGGTCCCTTAACGTCACCAGATTCAATCTCAATAGGTGTTGTAAAGCCTGAGACAACAACATGTTGAGCTTGGTAAATTGCCTCTTGGCCATATTTGGCTTACTCTGATCAACCCGTTGTTTTTGGCGAGGTTGTTGTTGGACCCGTGAGGTAATATCAACTTGGAGGGGTCCATTCTTCACCAACCCAAACCCTTGTCTTCTTGGAGGCTGACAAATGACTTGGTCCCTGGCCTTGATTGTTTGCTTCATGTTGTTGTATATGTCTTTATGAAGCTGACTGATAATGGTCCTCAGCTCTTCTTGTTCCCAGGCTAAGCTTTGGATAAAAACCATCTGCCCCAGCATTTGGATTCTCATTGCATCTACCTCAGCTTGCAATTGTTCCAGTCGTTCATCCTTATTGTCTTCAGGACTTTTCTTGACCAAGTTCCCAACGAGGAGTGTTTTCAACTCTCCCTGCCCCTTGGATAGGTTTAGGAAAATTTCCCTGAACTGAGTCTCTTGAGTATGAAGATCTTGGTTGTCTTGTTGGAGATCCATTCCTGAAATAAACAGCGAGAACATGAGATACCTGTACTGGGAGACATGTTATTCAATGATATGTATGATATATGTAAGCAATGTTTTCAAGGATCTCGCGAGGTAAACAAGAAACTGTTAGAATTTGAATTTTGCAGCTTTGATTGAAGAAACTTCGTGTTGTTAAGAGTCCTTCTTCAAGAGTCAAGCTCACCATATCGAGTGGGTCATAGCCCCTGACTCAAGTCATCGTGTTTTGATCTCTATACGACATTGGCTAGAGGAAAATAAATCCCCTTTGCCCCTTGCTAGACATTTGATTTACCATGACCTGCATCACAAACCCTTGAGATCCTCGAAATGGTTAAGGAAATGTTAAGGCATGATGTTATGATGTGTATGCTATGCGTTTAAGCAAAAGTGTGAGGTGATGTAAGTAAACCCGGCAAGAAATCCAAGGTATTGGATAAGGACTGTAAACAAAACCTGCAAGGAACTCAAGTTGTTAGATAACAAACATGTGCAAGTAGTTCAAGTCGAAAGCACAGAAGTCACACAATAGCCCTTAAATTTCAGGCTGGCATGGAGTTTAGGTATTACCCTCTTTTAGTTTAGTTGGTTCAAACCTGTCCTAAAATAGTAATCGGGTTCTAGAGGATCTCAATATCACTGACTACCCTCGATCGGTCATAATTCCAGTTTAGCAACCTTTTCTTGCAGCCGGAATCATCGCGAGAGTTTAGTCTCAATGAGTGTAGCATACTGCTACTGTTCTATGGCCAAGTTGGTCAATTTAAAGGTTCTAAGGTCAGTTGGTGCTTAATGACCCCTTAGCAGACCCATATTCTCCTCGTTGCGCCACAAGGGATATCGGTACATACTAAAGTGCCACACCAACGTAGCTACTGCTTCAACCGTATTGGTCTACGCCGTATAGTTCCCTCACAGTTTATTGCTACTTACCTAAAGGGTATCCCCCAGATCCGAGTTAGGATCTATAGTAAGTCCGATATAAAGCCCACAAAATAAAGCAGACAAATCAAACAATTGAAAACAATATGATGAACTATTCCTAAGGTACTGTTGTACCCCAAATTTTGACCTAAGATATCATCTCCTACCTGCATCATTACATTACAAGTGTTTTGATCCATTGATTTTAAAATTCATAACTTTTTTCAGGCCGAGAGCTATTTATGTTGAACACTAAATCATTTAATCGATTCGTGCTAAAATAATGTTTATTAATTATTTATTATCTTAAATTTAAATAATTGGAATTTGTTTTCGATTATTATGTAATTTAAAGATGTATAGATAATAAAATAAACATTAGAGAAGAGGCGCATTAATTGTGCAGACAGTATTTATTTATTACTCACTATCTTAAATTTAAATAACTGAAATTCATTCTCAGTTATTACATAATTTAAAGATTTATGAATAATATAATAAATATTCGGAAAAGTTTATTGGTCAATAATGATTATTTAATCATTTGTCATTCTAAGTTAAATAATTGAAATTCTATTTTAATTATTATAATTTAGAAAGTTATGGATGATGAATTAAATAATTGAGACTATTAATTGATCAATGATAATTACTTATTTATCTGTTTATTATTCTGAATGTAGGTAGTTGAAATTCATTTTCAATTATTATACGATTAAAGAATTGTAAACGATAAAATAAATAATTAGAGAAGGAAGAAATTAATTGGCGAATATTGGATTTTTATTCATTTTTTCTAATTGTATAATTATTGTGTAAATATTGTATTTATTACAACAAAATTACAATAATAATTTTACAAAGTTAAAATGAAATAAAAAAAATTAATCTAATATTCCTAATTCTAAATCTTCTGATCCAATGCATTTTTTGTCTGCTCACTTGATGTTACCTGCAAAATTAAAAGAAATTAGAATTTGAACAAATAATTAAAAGCAAAATTATTTAATGTTCATCATTAAAAGCAATGGCCG
Source organism: Vicia faba (assembly GCA_948472305.1). Lineage (NCBI taxonomy): Eukaryota > Viridiplantae > Streptophyta > Magnoliopsida > Fabales > Fabaceae > Vicia > Vicia faba. The sequence goes on along the minus strand of OX451741.1, from coordinate 33,811,769 downwards.
GAATCAGTTTACCCTTTTTTGCAAATCACGGGATTTCTCCCGGTTCACAAAAAAAGAGAGGAATTTTTATAAATGAATGCACAAATTCACTTTTGTCAAAGAAATTGCATCTTTAAAATTAATTGCATTTTTTAAAATCCAATGCATTTTTTTCAAAATATGCACAGCATACAAAGTCCCTGCATGATCTCAACAGCATATGCAAGCAAACAAAATTCCAACGTAAACCCACTGTGCCATGCAGTAAGCAAGTCAAATATGCAGTTTAACCAATATGCAAGCAATGTAACATTCCTTTTTTCATCATATTCCAGCCTTTTGCAATTTCAGAAAATAGTACAGCATATCATTTTATTGTCAAAACTGTACTGAGAGAGAGAAAGAGAGGAGGAAGTGTGGTTTTACAGGTTTGGTTTAGGCAGGAAGAGATACAAGACAAACTGCAGTAATATAGCCAGTAGAAAGTAAAAACATAAAATAGGAATAGAAACAAATTAGATGTAACAGTATGGTGCAGAATGCCAGGAAGAGGGTGAAAATATTTCAAATCTCCAGCCTGTAACGAAAAAACAAAGGAGGCAGTGGTTATAACATTAGAATCACTTCAAAAAACAAGAATCTCCAAGCTTTGAAAAAGACTTAGAAAAATTGTTGTCAACAAGAAAACATACAAAAACCAGCAGAACCTGCATAACCATTCCCATTGTTAACACCATACAAACCAATATGGCCTAAACCTCACCAAAAAAAAAACTGATTGAGCCCTCAAGCCAACATCACCATAAGCCTGTCAAAACGATATATCACAAAACAATGTCATAACCTTAACCATTTTCAAACCATTTCACAACATGGCCTAAACAAAGAACCATCATCTCTACTGCCCAACCAACACAAAACCAGTCTAAACCATACAACCCAATATGGCCTAACAACAAAAAACCTATTCCCCTGTTTCCATCAACCTGAGTAAAACCAACATAACCAGTATACCCAAAACTTATCAAACTTATTGCCCAAGCCATGAACATCATCAATCTAAAACCTGCTGAAGCCAAGCTAGGCCAAACCTGAAACGATCCAGCCAAAACCAACTTCGAAGGCAACATAAGCAAGGCCTCAGAGTTACCATCATTGGCCATTTAAATCATACAGCACCGAGGTGAGAAAGAGGAGGAGAGAAGCTGGTTAAAACAATATTTCAACGGCAGCATTCAAGCATTCAAAAGCATACAACACAAAGCCTCAGATGTATGTCATCATAGGCATCACAGGCTAGCAATAAGCGACAGTAGCGAGAAGAAGAAAGAGCAGTCCAACATCATCACAGTGAAGGAGAAGATAAGAAAACGTTCAAGGAAACATAAAAAACTACAGTACCAAGGCAAGAAGAAGAAAGACACGAATACAAATACCGGCCACCGAAGCAAGCTCGCGACGCGCCTCCCTTCCTCGCCTCGGCCTCCTACACTCACCCGACCTCCTCCTCCGTCTCCGAAGGTAACCCTTTTCTTTCCCTTTCTTTCATGCATCAAATAACATTAAAAGTTTGAAGTAAGAATCAATGTAATCAGAATCAACACATGCAAAAATGTAACCAAGCTTTAACAAATCAGAAAGAGTTTTCGTACCGTGAACCCATCGTTCCTTGGCTTGCGTCGGAGGGAAGAGGAGTTTGGAATGCTGGTGGCCTTTGGGCAAGGAAGCTTAGGCAAGTTCAGAGGCAGGAGGCAGAAGAACGCGAAGAAGATGACGAATGAACGAGATGAGCGTCGTTCTGCACCACACAGAACCTTAATCCCAATTATGCTAAAACAACAATTAACCCTAAAACGAATTGTAAAACTGATGGACCTTGCCACCCCTAAGCCCAACGTTTTTGTATGCAGCACCCCCCATTTTAGTTCTACGTGGGCCACTGAATCCATAGCCCATATATATTTTACTTGTCCTTTTTTATTTGATACACTTTTTCTTTTTTTATTTTACTTTCTATAATCTTTTTAGAATTATTATGATGTTAGTTAATTAGTAAGTATAATAAAAAAACAAGAGATATGTCTAACTAGGTAATTTTTAATTAGTTTGACCTTTTTAGTTTAAACTTGGGATTTAATTTAGGAGTTTTAATTTTATTTCATTAGGGTAAATTAATAACTTTCAATTTAATTTAGAACCTCTTAATCTTTTAAATAAGTACTTTATTTTCACATACATAAAAAAATAGAATTTGAGAATGTAGACACTTTATTTTTTCTAATTAATTCTCCTCTTACATCGTTATTAAACAAAAACTCTAAAACATATAAAAATAGAAAACTTAAAAAATATTTTATTAATTCATTTTCTTGTTTTATTAATATTAATATCAAAATATATAAAATAAAACTTAAAACTAAAAAAAACATTATGTCTTCGTTAAATAATTCTCTTGCTTTTTATCCATATCAAAAAATGCGTAAAAATTAAAAATACTTTCTTTTCGTTAATATTAAACAAAAAAATCATAAAAATGCATTATTCGCATCATTTAGTCTATCATTTAAATTATCGTTATTTAATCATTATCCGCTTATTTTGTCTGTTTATTTATTCCATATTTATTTGTTTATTCTGTTTATGTTTAAATCCAAAGGAAAAACAGTAAATTTGTTGACTTCATGTCCTCAAGTCTAACTGCGCGAACTTTCGCATTTCATTAAAACTTAGGATAATTTTTCCTCAAGTATTCAACCTCTTCAAAATTTGTGCCCTTTAAGCAAAAACTTCGACGTTAGGTCGTCGCATTCAAAAAAGCCGTCTGCATCCCTTTTCGGCCAAAATAATTTATTTTTTTAATCAAGCAATCAATTTTTAATAAACAGATATTTCAAAAGGTTCCTATAGAATACTGTAGATGCATTGGGTGCTAATACCTTCCCATTGTATAACCAACCCCCGAACCATAAGATCTCTTTTCGAAAACGCTTTGTATTTTTATTATTATTTACATTGCATATTTAGGGTTTTATTTCGCTCTTTTCCCTTTTCCTTTGGAAACAATAAAGCGCGGTGGCGACTCTTGCTTTTGTGAGACGAATTAATCAATAATTCGATCTGCGATTTACCCCGCTACATTTTTTATCGCTACAGAATTGGCGACTCTGCTGGGGAAAGATTGACCTCTTGCTGGTCCATCCCTAAGTGGGTTAAGCCTAATTTGTCTTATCTGTTTACTATTATTTGATTTGCTTGATTATGTGCTTAAATTGGGGTGTTTGGGTTTTTTTGCAAAGGACGAATCCTATACCCGGATTAAGTAACACTTAAGGAATAGGACGGGCGGTATAGTCATGTTAACTTTGAGGGAGTAATCCCGAAGAAGGAGGCATGAGATCCCCCACTCAATGGAAGGCCCTCTTGAACTTAATATTTGTTTACCGAGTAATCGGGAAGACGTTATTATTTTCGACCTAGGAGCCCGAGAAGTTGAGGACCGTAGAACCCTAACCCATCTTGGCCTTTTTAGGTGTAGCGCGGAGACTACAACGGAGTAATTCGGAAGTAGTTGTTACGCGATGCTACGCTCGGACGAGTTTCTCTTGAGAATATTGCTAATTATTGAGTAATCAAGACATTGGTAATATCCGAAGGAGGAATGTAGACTCTGGAAACTCTTAGAACCATGTCTTACAGGTGTGATTGAAACGCTAGTACATACCTTTGGGTGGGCTTTACCCTCGACTCCATGCTGAACGTTGAACCTTTGAACCCCATGTTTGCAAGCTTGTGTGTGACTGTTGCATTATCATTCATTCATGCATTCATCAACATCTTTGTAAAAAACTTGTTTTTCAAGGAACTTTGGAATGATTTTTGCAGACATCTTAGGTTATTATGGAACTTGGAAGGAGAAATACTCGAAGCTTTAGCTTCAAGGAGCCCGAGATTGAAGAACTGAAGAGTTTGATTCCGAAGATCGAGAGTCCGACAGATTTTCAGAAGAAGTATGGGTCCATCGTACCGCTCATGAAGCGCAAGATGAAGAAAGGCATCCTCAACACGTTGGTTCAGTTCTATGATCCCTTGTACCGATGTTTCACCTTTCCGGATTATCAGTTGATGCCCACTTTAGAGGAGTACTCCTATATTCTTGGTTTGCCGATCGCCGACCGTGTTCCTTTCTCTGGATTAGAAGAGGAGCCCAAATCTCACGAGATAGCAACCATCACCCACTTGAAGAAGTCAGAGATAAAGGAGAATATAACTACGAAAGGGGGAATCCGGGGTTTGCCGGCGCAGTTTCTGTTGAAGAAAGCTCACCACTTTGCTGATACAAAGGATACTGTTGCCTTCGAGGACGTGTTTGCTTTACTCGCATATGGTCTTTTCTTATTCCCTAACGTTGATAAGTTTGTGGATATCAACGCCATCAGAATTTTCCTGATTGGAAATCCGGTCCCTACGCTGCTAGGGGATACGTATTACTCCATCCATCTTCGAAACTCTTATCAAGGAGGGATGATTATTTGTTGTGTGACGTTGCTGTATCAGTGGTACGTCTCGCATTTACCTGGGTCTGATGCTTTCTGGGATCTCGAGAAGGAACCGCGTTGGGCGCCAAAGATTATGGCTCTCACTCATTTCGACATTGACTGGTATAATCGAGTTTACCACGACGTGGAGATCATTGATAGCTGTGGTGCTTTTCCTAACGTACCTCTTCTCGGTACGAGGGGTGGAATCAACTACAACCCTGTTCTAGCGTGCCGTCAATTCGGGTACCCGATGAGAGATAAGCCGAACAACATCCATGTGAGTGGTTTCTTTCTTCAGGAAGGACAAGATCATCAGGCAGCTAAGAGGGAGATCGAAGGAGCTTGGCGCCACATCCATAAGAAAGGGAGAGACATGCTGGGACATAGAGGTGCCGTTTCTTTGGAGCCTTACCTACAGTGGGTCCGTGCTAGGGCTTATGCTCTCAAGATGCCATATAAACTTGAGAAACCTTTATTCCCTGCCATCGCACCATCATCTGTTGTTATCCCTATCGCGGATGTAGGAGAATACCAAGGAAACCTGGCTAGGATGAAGTCCGAGAGGGATGCTTGGAAGGAAAAGTACCATATGTCTGAATATGAGAATCGAGTCCTGACTCAACAACTAAAAGAAAAGGAGGAGTTGCTGCTTATTCAAGATGGCCGGTTCGTTGACCACGATGAGAAACTTCGTCAGAAGGATGCCTTGCTGAAGAAGTATGCGAGTGAAAGGAAGAGAAAGAAGGAGGGTCCGGTAAGCGTTGCTCTTGTTCCTAATCCACAGAAGGAAATCATTGATCGACTAGTAGCTGAGAAGAAGGAGATGGAAGACTTTTACGAAGAAAAGATCAAGAAGCTTCGATTACAGCTGGTGTTTGGTCCGTCATCTGAGGATTCCGAGTGAGCTTTAGCTTTTAGTTTATTTTATTGATGTCATTTTGTAAAACTATGTAAAAGGGCTTCATGCTCCGAAGTTGTAATTTATTGTTTTATTATGGGCTTCATGCTCCAAAGTTGTAATTTATTGCTTTATTTTAGATTTCATGTTTTAAAATTGTAATTTATCACTTTATTATGGTTTTCAGGTTTCAAAGTTGTAATTTATTGCTTTCATTATTGGATTTGTTATCCCAAGGTTGTAATTTACTGTTCCAAATTGTAAGTTGTAATTTATCGCTTTCGATTAATGGATTGAGTTTTTGTCGTTCCAAATTCCTTTACCATTGATGTATGCAAAATTATTAAAGTTCCTTGAAAGACTTTTAAAAAGAGTCATCATTTGCATCGCCATCATGCATCATTTCACATTCCACTTCACATGTTTTCTAGAGTCTCATCCTTGTTCTTTTTCCACCGAAGGTTGTCAAGCTGTCTCACCGATACGACACTCGGGCCAATCGTCAAAGGAAAATGGAAGATTTGGAACAGGAAAATCATCAGCTTCATGGGGAAGTTGCTACACTTCGTGTCGAGATGGAAAAGTTAACCGCGTTGGTGGAAAGTTTGGTGGCTGTTCAGAATCAGCCATCAACTACAGCTGCCGAGATTCAGACTTCAACTCTAGTGGTTTCCGAGATGGTCACCGTTTCTACTTCCGTAACTCAAATCAACTCTCCGCTTCAACATCAGATGCCGAAAGGTTTTCCATGGGGGATGCCTTATAACTTTGTGCCAGAGGGGTATCAACCTGTCGCACAACCTTTATTTCAACCTGCTTTGTCTCTCCCTCAGTCAGAGACAACTGCCATGCCGCCAGTAATTCCATCTGTAACACCTTTTCCGCAACCAATTATGACGACCGTTGCTCCTGTGGTCCACTCCGTGCCTTACTTGAATGAACCTATTTATCCTGCCGAGCCCGCTAAAAGTTTGGGTCTTTTTGATAGAATGGAAGAATTTCAGGATCAGTTCCAGGAAATGCAGAAGGAGCTTAGAGCATTGAAAGGGAAGGATTTGTTTGGGAAGAGTACGCATGACCTTTGTTTAGTTCCGAAGGTCAAGATTCCAGCAAAATTCAAAGTGCCAGACTTTGAGAGATATAAGGGTGATTCGTATCCTAGAAGTCATTTGACAATGTACGTGAGAAAGATGTCTACGTATTCCGATGATCATGACTTGTTGATTCATTATTTTCAAGACAGTTTGATGGGTGCTGCTCTAAAGTGGTATATGGGTTTAGACAGCATTCGAATCCGCAACTTCAACGATCTTAGCGAAGCCTTTGTCCATCAGTACAAGTATAACGTTGACATGGCGCCGGACAGGGATCAACTCCGGGCGATGTCGCAAAGAGACCGAGAATCTTTTAAGGAATACGCCCAGAGGTGGCGTGAAATTGCTGCTCAAATCTATCCACCTCTTGAGGAGAAAGAGATGACTAAGATATTTTTGAAGACTTTAGGATCCTTTTACTATGAAAGAATGATAGCCAGCGCACCCAGTGACTTCACTGAAATGGTAAGCATGGGCATGCGATTAGAGGAAGGGATTCGTGAAGGGCGTTTGGTTAAAGAAGGGAGTCCGTCTAGCAGTGCGAAGAAGTTTGGAAGTGTTTTCCCGAAAATAAAAGAGTAGGATGTCAGTGCTTTGTTTCCAGGTAGGCCTAGGAGAGGTTACTCTCACGTTGCGGCGGTCACTCCGGCTGTCCGCCCAACTTTGATGACCCCAGCTCATCAAACTCCACCAACTCAACAACGGCCTTTTCAGCAGCAGCCTCGACAACAGGCTTATCCGTTCAACAATCAGAACCGTTCACCCAGAAAACCGCAGTTCGATGCCATTCCTATGACGTATACTGAATTATTCCCTGCTCTTGTCAGAAAGAATCTCATCACGACAAAGCCTCCTCCTGTCGCACCAAACAGCACTTCTCCGTGGTACAAGGCAGACCAGTTTTGTGAATACCATCAAGGGTCGCCGGGGCACAACCTTGAGAATTGCTTTGCTCTGAAGGCGGACGTACAGAGATTAATTAAGAATGGCATCTTGTCTTTTAAGGATGTTAATCCAAATGTCAGAGATAATCCTTTGCCTCGACATGGGGCAGCTTCGGTGAATATGGTGGAAGGTTGTCCGGGGAAGTTCCGAGTTTTTCAAGTAGAACATATAAGAGAATCATTGATCAGGTTACATCAGAGTTTGAGAAGACTTGCCTTTGTTAGGCACCAACATGATTATAATGTTTGTGAATTTTGCTCAAGAGAGGATGATTGTCCTATTGTGAAGGAGGATATTCAGAAGTTGCTAGATCAGAGAGTTATCACTATTACCTATGACCGAAATCCGGAAGATGAAGTGAATGTTATCATACCACAATTTAATCTGCCTAAATCAGTAGAGATTGCTTATGACAGTCTGGTTGCGCCTGTTGATCCTTTGATTATTTACCCACCTGGCCCTGTGCCTTACAATTCAGACCAAGCTGTGCCGTACAAGTATAATGCCACAATGATGGAGAATGGGGTAGAAGTCCCCATACCAACCAGACCGTCTTTTGTTAACATTGCTGATGTGAGTAGAGTTACAAGAAGTGGGCGTGTTTTTGCAGCAGTACCGTCGAGGAGACCGGAAGTTCAAGTTAGGAGGCCCATGCCGGCGGATATTCCGGTGAGAAATGTTGAACCAAGGGTTGAGATAGGCCGATCCAGTGAACCTATCCCTCACCCTGAGGATGATGAGATCCTAAAGCTTATCAAAAGGAGTGAGTATAAGATTGTGGACCAGCTTTTGCAAACACCTTCCAAGATTTCCTTGCTTGCCTTATTGAGAGATTCTGGTGCGCATAGAGAAGCCTTGATGAAGGTCTTGGACCAGGCGTTCGTAGACCATGATGTGACGGTTGATCAGTTTGATGGGATTGTGGGAAATATAACTTCGTGTAACAATCTTGGTTTCAGTGATGAAGAACTCCCGGAGGAGGGGAGAAACCATAATATGGCTTTGCACATCTCAGTAAGTTGTGGAAACGATACCTTATCAAGTGTGTTGGTGGATACAGGTTCGTCGTTGAATGTGATGCCCAAGACTACGTTGTCTCGGCTCTCATATCCAGGTGCTCCTATGAGGCCTAGTGGAGTAATTGTTAAAGCATTTGATGGTTCCAGGAAGACAGTTATTGGTGAAGTGGATCTTCCCGTAGTGATTGGTCCCCATACTTTTCAAATCACTTTCCAAGTGATGGACATCCGTGCTGCCTACAGTTGTTTATTGGGTCGTCCCTGGATCCATGATGCCGGGGCCGTCACCTCTACGCTTCATCAGAGACTAAAGTTTGTAAGACATGGGAAGCTAGTGATGATTGGGGGAGAGCGGGCTATGGTGGTAAGCCATTTATCATCATTTTCTTTTATTGATGCTGACGAGGATGTGGGCACCCAGTTCCAGGGTCTATCTGTTGCTAAGAATACAGTGAAGAAGCAAGGGGCATCCATCTCTTCTTTTGAGGATGCGCGGCGAGTGGTGGAAAGTGGTTCGGCCGAAGGATGGGGTCAGGTGTTGACGTTACCCGAGAACAAGTCTGGGGAAGGTCTGGGTTTTCATCCAATATCTGCAAGGGTCGAGAAAGAGGTGGTTGTTCGTCCGATTCAAGAGGTTTTCCGAAGTGCAGGGTTTGTACATCCTGAGGTTGATGCTATCATAGATGATGATTCCGAGGAGGATTTGCCCGTGTTTGTGACGCCTGGATTGGCTTGCCAAAACTGGATAGCTGTTGATGTTCCTGTGGTTATGCACATTTCCGAGTAATGTTTTGTTTATTTTCCTTTGAAAAATTCGCTCTGCCCAAGGCGAAACGTATTTTGTGTCGGGCTATGAAAAATAATTCCTTTTGCTCTTCCCAAGGCAAAAGAGAGATGTCTGGGCTCTTTGTTTCAAGTATTTCCCTTTAATGAATAAAAATGTTATTTTGTCCACTGCTGTTTTATTTTTCACTTTTTTCTGGGAAATAGCAATGAAAATTAATTAATAACATTTTGTTTTATTTGCACAAATCGATTTCTAAAATAAAGCATAATCATATGTGCAGATTAATCCATGACTTAACCATCGATAACAGTGATCCTATGCCCTCTCCCAACTTTGAATTCCCTGTGTTCAGAGCCGAAGAAGAGGATGATGAAGAGGTTCCTGTTGAGATTTCCCGTTTGTTTGAGCATGATGAGAAGATTATTCAACCATTTGGAGAACCTGTAGAGTTGGTCAACTTGGGTGATGAAGAAGATAGAAAGGAAGTCAAAGTCGGAGCATTGCTTATCCCGGAAGTTAAGGAGAAAATGTTGGAGCTTCTCAAAGAGTATGTTGACGTGTTTGCTTGGTCCTACCAAGATATGCCAGGGTTGGACAATGACATTGTGGAGCATCATTTACCGTTGAGACCTGAGTGTCCGCCGATCAAGCAGAAGTTGAGAAGGACTCGTCCTGATATGGCTGACAAGATTAAAGAGGAGGTTCAGAAACAGATCAATGCAGGTTTCCTTGTTACGTCGGTTTATCCTCAGTGGTTAGCCAACATAGTGCCTGTTGCAAAGAAGGATGCCAAAGTTCGGATGTGTGTAGACTACAGAGATCTGAATAGAGCTAGTCCGAAGGATGACTTCCCATTACCTCATATTGACGTATTGGTCGACAGTACCGCCAAGTTCAAAGTCTTTTCTTTCATGGATGGTTTCTCTGGTTACAATCAAATCAAGATGGCGCCGGAAGATATGGAGAAGACCGCTTTCATTACACCGTGGGGAACATTTTGTTATCGGGTTATGCCGTTTGGTTTGAGGAATGCTGGCGCAACATACCAAAGAGCCATGACTGCATTGTTCCACGACATGATGCATAAAGAGATCGAAGTGTATGTGGATGACATGATCGCCAAATCACAAACTGAGGAAGATCATTTGGAACATTTGTTGAAGTTATTCCAGCGTTTGAGGAAGTACAAACTCCGCCTGAATCCCAACAAATGCACTTTTGGTGTTCGTTCTGGGAGACTTCTGGGTTTCGTTGTCAGTCAGAAAGGTATTGAGGTAGATCCTGATAAAGTCAAAGCTATTCGGGAAATGCCCGCACCCAAGACGGAAAAACAAGTAAGAGGATTCCTTGGGAGACTGGATTACATTTCTAGGTTTATATCTCATATGACTGCTACCTGTGGGCCGATTTTCAAGCTTCTCCGAAAGAACCAAGGATGTGTGTGGACAGAAGATTGTCAGAGAGCTTTTGATAGCATCAAAGAATATTTACTTGAACCTCCCATTTTGATTCCTCCGGTGGAAGGAAGACCTTTGATTATGTACCTGACTATATTGGAAGATTCCATGGGATGTGTGCTTGGTCAACAAGATGAGACTGGAAGAAAGGAACATGCTGTATACTATTTGAGTAAGAAATTCACAGACTGTGAGTCTCGGTACTCATTACTTGAGAAAACCTGTTGTGCTTTAGCCTGGGCTGCTCGCCGTCTGCGCCAGTATATGATTAACCACACCACTTGGTTGATCTCCAAAATGGATCCGATCAAGTATATCTTTGAGAAACCCGCCTTATCTGGAAGAATAGCCCGTTGGCAGATGTTGTTATCTGAATATGACATTGAGTATCACACTCAGAAAGTAATCAAAGGGAGTATTTTAGCCGATCATTTGGCTCACCAACCAATTGAAGACTATCAATCCATCAAGTTCGATTTCCCAGATGAAGATGTTATGTACTTGAAAGCTAAAGATTGTGAAGAGCTGTTACCTGAAGAAGGACCTGATCCTGAATCCCGTTGGGGTTTGATATTTGACGGAGCTGTGAATTCCTATGGAAATGGAATTGGGGCAATCATCGTCACTCCCCGAGGTACTCATATCCCGTTCACGGCAAGACTGGAGTTTGACTGTACGAACAACATGGCTGAATATGAGGCATGTATTATGGGTCTCGAAGAAGTAGTGGATTTAAGGATTAAGATTATTGATATTTACGGAGATTCGGCACTGGTGATTAATCAAATCAAAGGAGAATGGGAGACTCGTCATCCTGGTTTGATCCCTTACAGAGACTATGCTAGAAGATTGTTAACTTTCTTCAACAAAGTGGAATTACATCATATCCCTAGAGATGAAAACCAAATGGCTGATGCTTTAGCTACTTTGTCTTCAATGTTTCAAGTGAATGGTTGGAACGATGTGCCTACAATCCGAGTTATGCGCCTCGATAGACCTGTTCATGTGTTCTCAGTGGAAGAGGTCACCGACGACAAACCGTGGTTCTATGACATTAAACGTGTTCTTCAAACTCAAGAGTACCCGCCTGGGGCATCCAATAAAGATAGGAAGACGTTGAGAAGATTAGCAAGCAGTTTCTTTCTCAATGAAGAAGTTTTGTATAAGAGGAATTACGACCTGGTCTTGCTCAGATGTGTAGACAGACGTGAAGCAGACATGCTGATGCAAGAAGTACATGAAGGGTCCTTTGGAACTCATGCCAATGGACATGCAATGGCTAGAAAGATGTTGAGAGCTGGTTACTATTGGATGACAATGGAATCTGATTGCTGCAAGTATGTGAAGAAGTGTCATAAATGCCAGATTTATGCGGACAAGATGCACGTGCCGCCGACCCTCCTCAATGTTATATCTTCACCTTGGCCTTTCTCTATGTGGGGCATTGATATGATTGGGATGATTGAACCCAAAGCTTCAAATGGTCATCATTTCATCTTGGTAGCGATTGATTATTTTACTAAGTGGGTGGAAGCAGCATCTTATGCTAATGTAACCAGACAGGTGGTAGTCAGATTTATCAAGAATCAGATCATTTGTCGATACGGTATCCCGAGCAAGATCATCACTGATAATGGTTCGAATTTGAATAACAAGATGATGAGAGAGCTTTGTGAGGAGTTCAAGATCGAACATCATAATTCTTCTCCTTACAGACTGAAGATGAATGGGGCTGTTGAAGCTGCTAACAAGAATATCAAGAAGATTGTCCAGAAGATGGTGGTAACTTATAAGGATTGGCATGAAATGCTTCCGTTTGCTTTACATGGGTATCGTACTTCAGTTCGAACTTCAACGGGCGCGACCCCTTTTTCCCTAGTTTATGGTATGGAAGCAGTACTCCCCGTGGAGGTTGAGATTCTGTCTCTGAGAGTGTTGATGGAAGCTAAACTTTCTGAGGCTGAATGGTGTCAAAGTAGATATGATCAGTTGAATTTAATCGAAGAGAAGAGATTGACAGTGTTGTGTCACGGTCAATTGTATCAGTAGAGGATGAAGAAGGCTTTTGATAAGAAGGTTCGACCGCGCGAGTTCAGAGAAGGTGACATTGTACTCAAGAAAATTTTATCTTTCCAACCTGATTCTAGGGGCAAGTGGGCTCCGAATTATGAAGGACCGTATGTTGTTAAGAAAGTCTTCTCTGGAGGTGCCATGATTCTCACCAATATGGACGGTGAAGACCTTCCGCGTCCCATGAACGCCGATGCAGTCAAGAAGTATTTCGCTTAGGCAAACTTCTGGTCAAATCAGTCTTGGCATCTGAGCACATTCTGGAATTCAAAGTTGTTAGGGAGAATAGTGATCATTGTTTTTGTATAACCTTTTATTTCATGTACTATTTCCCACATTTTTGTAAATCGTTGGAGTCGCGTTGTTAGCGAACTACCATCTTATTAATGAAATTTGAGCATTACCTTTTGTGGGCAAAATTTTAATTTTTACGGCAATATTCGAAACAAAGTATTTAAAATATCCTTATTTTAAAAAAAAAGTGTCGTGAATAACGAAAGGAATATTAACAATCATTCCGAAGATGGTCAAGTCATGAAATGAGAAATAGTGCAGTAACTTATACTTGCATGATGAACTCGTTTTCTTTTAAAATCGTCATGAGGTGTTGGTTGTGTAAACTTGTGTTTCTCGGGGTAATAAGTTTGGTGACTCCCCAGCTGTTCCAGTTAAGCATTGTTTTGACTATCTTTATTTGGGCGATTTCTGAAGTGTGGTAGGCTTTGTCTCATACCGTGGTCTATTGGTGTTAGAAGATTGGATTTGGATGCTTTTCTCCTCAGAAGACTTGAGCCTTGTAGCGTGATACGCTCTGACGTTGCTTTGTGTTTCCAGTTCCAGTTATTTTTCGTCTTTTTCAAGATTGGCCAAGTATCTATTATGCTGTGACATCTTATTATCTTCAAGTTATTCCGTCTGTTTGTTTTGTCAGCATAACATTCATTTATTCATTTACACTTATATCACGCATGCATATTCACATTTGCCATTGATTTTGGGTTGTACTTTGTTTATTCAAACAGCGTACATGTTTCTTTCCAAGTAGAAGGTTAGCTTAGGCAGAAAATGTACTTCCTTTCTAAATTCCCCAACTGAGCTAACCCTCGTGGATGATTTTTGATTCAGCTTACCTTGTCCATTTCTGGATAGGATGAATTCCCCAATCGAGTTACTTTCTCATTGGGTGGAGTCTTGTTTGACTGTTTTCTCTCTAGGTTATTCCTGGATGAAGTTGCTGCCTCTTGCATAGGCTATTTCTTTGATTCTCCCCAGTAAGTTCGCGACCTAGACGGCTGGTGCATTTATGTTGCACCTTTAAGTAGGTGATCTCCTCGGGAAGGATTGATTCATGGTTCTCTTTGACGAGGATTTTATTCTCTGCCAATATCATCGCAATTTCCTTCTGTTTGGTTTTTGGAAGACGACAAGCGGCAGCTCTTCATGAGCAACTTGTACGTTATAGACACCGTTGGAAAACGACAAGCGGCAGCTCTTCATGAGCAACTTGTACGTTACTTTTTGAAAGCGCCGAGCAACAGTTCTTCACGAGCTACTAGTGCGTCATTTATTTTTCTGAAAGCACCGAGCAGCAGTTCTTCACGAGCTACTAGTGCGTCATTTTATTTTTCTGAAAGCGACAAGCAACAAACTCTTCATGAGTTACCAGTACGTTATTACTTTTCTGGAATACAGCAAGCGGCAGCTTCTTTATTTGAGCAGCTTGTATGTTATTGGTATTTTCTTTGGACAACAACAAGCGGCAGCTTCTTTATTTGAGCAGCTTGTATGTTATTGGTATTTTCTTTGGACAACAGCAAGTGGCAGCTTCTTTATTTGAACAACTTGTATGTTATTGACATCTCTGGACGACGGCAAGCAGCAACCTCTTTATTTGAGCAGCTTGTATGTTATCGGTATTTTCTTTGGACGACAACAAGTGGCAGTTTTCTTTATTTGAACAACTTTCGTATCTACAATCTTATTACTTCAGCATTAATTGGTATCTCTCCGAAAATCTAGCAGAGAAGTCTGTTACGAATCTGTACCTCCAGAAGTCGGTAATCAGTTATCAGCAATTTGATACTCTCTGTCTATCATTGACCTTGAGTTGCGAACTCACTGTTTTGGATCAATGATCTGTTATGGCCTATGCAAGATGCTCTCTTTGTTAGGGTCAGAGGTTGTATCCCCTCAGTTTTTGTTCACTGTCAGGAGTCTGTCGTTTAAAGTCGATAACTCGTTTCCCCAGTAATGTATAATCCATGTCTCTGTGTTTTGTTGGTGTTCGATTCCCCCAACATTATCTTGTTTCATACAATATCTTTCTCTGTGAGTTCAATCACTGCATTCATATCAAACATGACGACGGCATCTTAGGACAAAATTTGCGTAATTATGTATTTAAGTACCTTCAATCTCGTCGAAACGAAGATTTCAATCTTCATATCTCCGGATAAAAGAAACTTAAATAGGGGCAGCTGTTGTACCCCAAATTTTGACCTAAGATATCATCTCCTACCTGCATCATTACATTACAAGTGTTTTGATCCATTGATTTTAAAATTCATAACTTTTTTCAGGCCGAGAGCTATTTATGTTGAACACTAAATCATTTAATCGATTCGTGCTAAAATAATGTTTATTAATTATTTATTATCTTAAATTTAAATAATTGGAATTTGTTTTCGATTATTATGTAATTTAAAGATGTATAGATAATAAAATAAACATTAGAGAAGAGGCGCATTAATTGTGCAGACAGTATTTATTTATTACTCACTATCTTAAATTTAAATAACTGGAATTCATTCTCAGTTATTACATAATTTAAAGATTTATGAATAATATAATAAATATTCGGAAAAGTTTATTGGTCAATAATGATTATTTAATCATTTGTCATTCTAAGTTAAATAATTGAAATTCTATTTTAATTATTATAATTTAGAAAGTTATGGATGATGAATTAAATAATTGAGACTATTAATTGATCAATGATAATTACTTATTTATCTGTTTATTATTCTGAATGTAGGTAGTTGAAATTCGTTTTCAATTATTATACGATTAAAGAATTGTAAACGATAAAATAAATAATTAGAGAAGGAAGAAATTAATTGGCGAATATTGGATTTTTATTCATTTTTTCTAATTGTATAATTATTGTGTAAATATTGTATTTATTACAACAAAATTACAATAATAATTTTACAAAGTTAAAATGAAATAAAAAAAATTAATCTAATATTCCTAATTCTAAATCTTCTGATCCAATGCATTTTTTGTCTGCTCACTTGATGTTACCTGCAAAATTAAAAGAAATTAGAATTTGAACAAATAATTAAAAGCAAAATTATTTAATGTTCATCATTAAAAGCAATGGCCGGAATCAGTTTACCCTTTTTTGCAAATCACGGGATTTCTCTCGGTTCACAAAAAAGAGAGGAATTTTTATAAATGAATGCACAAATTCACTTTTGTCAAAGAAATTTCATCTTTCAAATTAATTGCATTTTTTAAAATCCAATGCATTTTTTTCAAAATATGCACAGCATACAAAGTCCCTGCATGATCTCAACAGCATATGCAAGCAAACAAAATTCCAACGTAAACCCACTGTGCCATGCAGTAAGCAAGTCAAATATGCAGTTTAACCAATATGCAAGCAATGTAACATTCCTTTTTTCATCATATTCCAGCCTTTTGCAATTTCAGAAAATAGTACAGCATATCATTTTATTGTCAAAACTGTACTGAGAGAGAGAAAGAGAGGAGGAAGTGTGGTTTTACAGGTTTGGTTTAGGCAGGAAGAGATACAAGACAAACTGCAGTAATATAGCCAGTAGAAAGTAAAAACATAAAATAGGAATAGAAACAAATTAGATGTAACAGTATGGTGCAGAATGCCAGGAAGAGGGTGAAAATATTTCAAATCTCCAGCCTGTAACGAAAAAACAAAGGAGGCAGTGGTTATAACATTAGAATCACTTCAAAAAACAAGAATCTCCAAGCTTTGAAAAAGACTTAGAAAAATTGTTGTCAACAAGAAAACATACAAAAACCAGCAGAACCTGCATAACCATTCCCATTGTTAACACCATACAAACCAATATGGCCTAAACCTCACAAAAAAAAAACTGATTGAGCCCTCAAGCCAACATCACCATAAGCCTGTCAAAACGATATATCACAAAACAATGTCACAACCTTAACCATTTTCAAACCATTTCACAACATGGCCTAAACAAAGAACCATCATCTCTACTGCCCAACCAACACAAAACCAGTCTAAACCATACAAACCAATATGGCCTAACAACAAAAAACCTATTCCCCTGTTTCCATCAACCTGAGTAAAACCAACATAACCAGTATACCCAAAACTTATCAAACTTATTGCCCAAGCCATGAACATCATCAATTTAAAACCTGCTGAAGCCAAGCTAGGCCAAACCTGAAACGATCCAGCCAAAACCAACTTCGAAGGCAACATAAGCAAGGCCTCAGAGTTACCATCATTGGCCATTTAAATCATACAGCACCGAGGTGAGAAAGAGGAAGAGAGAAGCTGGTTAAAACAATATTTCAACGGCAGCATTCAAGCATTCAAGCATTCAAAAGCATACAACACAAAGCCTCAGACGTATGTCATCATAGGCATCACAGGCTAGCAATAAGCGACAGTAGCGAGAAGAAGAAAGAGCAGTCCAACATCATCACAGTGAAGGAGAAGATAAGAAAACGTTCAAGGCAACATAAAAAACTACAGTACCAAGGCAAGAAGAAGAAAGACACGAATACAAATATCGGCCACCGAAGCAAGCTCGCGACGCGCCTCCCTTCCTCGCCTCGGCCTCCTACGCTCACCCGACCTCCTCCTCCGTCTCCGAAGGTAACCCTTTTCTTTCCCTTTCTTTCATGCATCAAATAACATTAAAAGTTTGAAGTAAGAATCAATGTAATCAGAATCAACACATGCAAAAATGTAACCAAGCTTTAACAAATCAGAAAGCGTTTTCGTACCGTGAACCCATCGTTCCTTGGCTTGCGTCGGAGGGAAGAGGAGTTTGGAATGCTGGTGGCCTTTGGGCAAGGAAGCTTAGGCAAGTTCAGAGGCAGGAGGCAGAAGAACGCGAAGAAGATGACGAATGAACGAGATGAGCGCCGTTCTGCACCACACAGAACCCTAATCCCAATTATGCTAAAACAACAATTAACCCTAAAACGAATTGTAAAACTGATGGACCTTGCCACCCCGAAGCCCAACGTTTTTGTATGCAACACCCCCCATTTTAGTTCTGCGTGGGCCACTGAATCCATAGCCCATATATATTTTACTTGTCCTTTTTTATTTGATACACTTTTTCTTTTTTTATTTTACTTTCTCTAATCTTTTTAGAATTATTATGATGTTAGTTAATTAGTAAGTATAATAAAAAAACAAGAGATATGTCTAACTAGGTAATTTTTAATTAGTTTGACCTTTTTAGTTTAAACTTGGGATTTAATTTAGGAGTTTTAATTTTATTTCATTAGGGTAAATTAATAACTTTCAATTTAATTTAGAACCTCTTAATCTTTTAAATAAGTACTTTATTTTCACATACATAAAAAAATAGAATTTGAGAATGTAGACACTTTATTTTTTCTAATTAATTCTCCTCTTACATCGTTATTAAACAAAAACTCTAAAACATATAAAAATAGAAAACTTAAAAAATATTTTATTAATTCATTTTCTTGTTTTATTAATATTAATATCAAAATATATAAAATAAAACTTAAATCTAAAAAAAACATTATGTCTTCGTTAAATAATTCTCTTGCTTTTTATCCATATCAAAAAATGCGTAAAAATTAAAAATACTTTCTTTTCGTTAATATTAAACAAAAAAAATCATAAAAATGCATTATTCGCATCATTTAGTCTATCATTTAAATTATCTTTATTTAATCATTATCCGCTTATTTTGTCTATTTATTTATTCCATATTTATTTGTTTATTCTGTTTATGTTTAAATCCAAAGGAAAAACAGTAAATTTGTTGACTTCATGTCCTCAAGTCTAACTGCGCGAACTTTCGCATTTCATTAAAACTTAGGATAATTTTTCCTCAAGTATTCAACCTCTTCAAAATTTGTGCCCTTTAAGCAAAAACTTCGACGTTAGGTCGTCGCATTCAAAAAAGCCGTCTGCATCCCTTTTCGGCCAAAATAATTTATTTTTTTAATCAAGCAATCAATTTTTAATAAACAGATATTTCAAAAGGTTCCTATAGAATACTGTAGATGCATTGGGTGCTAATACCTTCCCATTGTATAACCAACCCCCGAACCATAAGATCTCTTTTCGAAAATGCTTTGTATTTTTATTATTATTTACATTGCATATTTAGGGTTTTATTTCGCTCTTTTCCCTTTTCCTTTGGAAACAATAAAGCGCGGTGGCGACTCTTGCTTTTGTGAGACGAATTAATCAATAATTCGATCTCCGATTTACCCCGCTACATTTTTTATCGCTACAGGTACACCCCACTTATTATTTTCCCCAGCAGGGTCACCAGTTCTGTGATGCGGTGGGAAGAACTGTCTGTTTTTTGGAATGCTGGTTTGTGTTTTGCATTTTGTTTTCGCAAAATGTCGCGGTAAGCAAGAGTCGCCACCGACTTTTATTTTATCCAACAAGGAAAGGAAAAAAGCACAGAAAATTCCTTTTTCGAGATATTTCTCGGGTTCGGGGGGTAGATTATAGAAAGGGAAGGTATTAGCACCCTTTCTATCCGTAGTTATCTACGGGCTCTTAGGTACTTGCTTATCATTTTCAAAATTGTTTTCTTTATGCTTGTGGGTTTTTAAAATTTTTTGTTTTGACTTCGATTTAACTCTTGCTTCTGTCCTCAAGAGCGTATGAAGTGTTTTGGAAAACTTTGTTTGAAAAGTGTAAGTGTGAAAAAGATTTTGTTTTTTGAAAGAGCAAGTACTTAAGAACCATCTACCTACTCGAAATAGGAATCATTCTATGCTATCTTCCTTTAGACAATGCTATCCCACTATTGATGAGTAGGTAGCATCGTCGTTGGAGTTTTAAGGGTCAATTCGAATAGGGACATACGGTCACTAAAGCAATGTTAGGACGCCTTAGTGGTAACCCTAATGTCTTAGATCATTTGTTTGAGGCAACAACATCCGAGGCAACCATTTCAAGGCGACTATGATCTTGTAGACAAGAGGCCGACCTCTAAAACGACCTATACTCAATGACCGTGTACGAAGGCAACCAAGTGGGGTGTACCCTAGGAGTGCGCATGTGTGAGTGTTTCGTTTTCAGTTATTTTTTATCTTTGTACATGTTAATGGTGATCTATGTTGATTTTAGGTTAAAACATTCAGTCTTGTCATGTCATCCTATTATCAAACATCTAGCAGTTATATTTTACGGAAAATAAAAGTGCGGAAATTAAATTACAAGGCGTCGGGTATTTACATCGCCAAAGACAAACCCTTTAAAAATAAATAAAGCGATAAAAAATAAATAAAAGGCCTATTAAGCTATTACAATCTGGAAACAAGTACAATATTGAATAAATAAATCGTGTGCGAGAAATTAAATCGAGCGCAAAGTTCTAGGGTTTTAACCCTTTTTGTTAAAGAAAATATTTTTTGTTGTTTTTTATTTTATGAAAGAAATTAATCCTAAATTAAATACTAAATTAAATTAAAAAAATTAATTAATAAAAATAAATTATTTTTGGGTTTTTTTGTTATTTTAAGAAAGAAAAATAAAATAATTGAATTAGTAAAACCTAATTAAGTCTAGTTGATTTTAATTATTTATAAAAGGAATTAAATTTATTCTAATTAAGAACCTAAATTAATTTAATTAGTATTTATTAATAAAATAAAAATTGAAATTCGATTAAATATAAAAATGTTTTTTTTTGTGATTTTATTTTATAAAGAAAAGAATTTTAATTGGTTAGTTAATTAAGCAAAAATAATAAAACAAATAAAATAAACAAAATAAATAAAATAGAGAGAGAGAGGGGGGTATGGGCCTGAAATTGGTGTTTGAGAAGCACACTGAAGGCCCATTAGAATTGGCCCTGGTTGACTTCGTCTGGATTTGGTGTGTGCTTGTTGACTGGATCTATGATGGACCATCATCTATTGGCCAACAGATCTGGCCAATGGCCATCTGGAAATTGATTGAATGATGGTGTATGGTATGCTGCGCGCCTGGATATGCATATGATAACCTGAAGGAAAAAATCAAAGAGAAATTTGGAAGACCTAGGATTCGAACCCAGGTCCTGATGGTGATTGGAACGCACGCTTGCCACTAGGCCATTTTGCTTATTTGTTAATATATTAGAAATAATGCATAATAAAAGAAAGAAAGTCAATGGTCAGAACAAAACAAAAATGCGTGCGTGATTTGAATGGGCCAACCATGGCGTCATACGCCTTCGTCTTCTACCTTCCATCCGTGGCTAAAACATTTCAGACTTATACCAACGGACCAAGACCGTCATTATAAGTCATGTACACTCCAAAATCTGTTGTAAGCCATGAAAATGAATTCTAAGGGCATGGTTGTGCTCGTCTCATCATCCCGGTCACAACCATACCCTTCTTGGTGGCCAATTTTTCCTGAAAGAGAAACACAAAAAAAAAACCACGAAAACCTAGCTATGGTATTTGGCTTTATAGGTCAGATAAACAAAATTAACTAATGCTAAAAGCTTGGAAATACTATGAAGATCACAAATATATCAATGATTTGTCCAAATGATGCAAGAATAGAGAGTTGTGATTTCGAATACAGGGCTAAGTTACGTGATGCTTACAGTGCTTTTGAAGGCCTGAGGACGTGTGCTTTTAATCCAGGAAGGTTGTATGATCACCCAAGAATCGATTGGGATCGGTCTCTGCTTCTGAAAACGCCTCTAAGTATGATTTTGATTTCACACTTTTTAGTGAATTTTTCAACTTTTGTATTTCCTGTTCTTGCAGCCTCCAACCTCTATTTTCTTCCCTTTGACTTCCTTATGTATCATACAATGTGCTAGGGTAACAAATTTGGAATGAATCTCTCTAAATCAATGCATTGGAATTTGATTTGATCCATTCTTTAAACCTTTCCAATTTTGCCAATTTTCAATCTTTTTGTACATGAATGGTGTGATCCGAGTTTGATGATGCTAATGATGATAGTTAAGACCCGAAACAACCAAAAAGATCTTAGGTAATCAAAGTTTGGATTTTATATGATTTAATTTGATTTTAAATGAATAAATTCAATAAAAAATCAAATTAAATAATAAAAATAGAATATGAGCTCATGGCTGAATCTAAGACACGTGGAAAATGATGCAAGCTCAAATCAAGTGGAAACGAATGGGCCCATTTGACAAAATTTGAAGCTTTGGGGGTAGTTGACTTTTAGCAATTTTGCAAAAATGCCCAACTTCAACAATGCATAACTTCTTCAATTTTGAACATTTGGAGGTTTTCTTGGACTTTTTGGAAAGCTTGATATGTCCTATAACCAACCCTTTTGGTCTAATCTCAATTTAATGTTACATGCTCAAGTTATTAGCTTTGGAAAAAAAGGTGTTTTTGTTGACTTTCAAAAATGACCTATAATGTCCAAATCTGTAACTTCTTGTGAGTGCGTTTTATGATCTTGGGGTATGAATATGGATTGTAGGAAATTTCATACTCTTCAAAATGAGCTTTGGATGGGTCATTTCTAATAAAGTATGAGAAAGTTATGCTTGGTCAAATTTGAGTTGACTTTTCCTACAAAACCCTAATTTAGCAACTTTTGAGTCTTGATGAATTTTGAGCAATTCTTGATGAATCGTGATCAACCCTTGATAAAATGATGAAATATCCTTCAAAATGAGAATTGAAAAAAAATCTTGAAGTTTGATTGTTTATAGGTCACAGTTGACTTTTGCCCTAGCACAGTCGATTTTTGGACCTTTTGAGCAATTGAATGAGCAAACTTCCTCTGCAAGGCTTGAAATTTGTCATGGATGATCTTGAGAGCATATTAGGACATTGGGGAGCACTTGAGTTCATTTGGACACAAGGATCTTGATGCAACACAAAACCCTAATTTGGGGTTGACTGCCTTAGGAGATAGCTTGACTGTCCAACTCTTGAGCAACCTTGAGCCACTTGGAGATTTTTCTTGCAGTGTTTTGGGGAATATGAGAGGGCAAATTTTGGGGTACAACAATACTCATCTAGTTTAGTTTATCCTAACTAGTTTTTGGGTCGAGTTTTGTCTCATTTTGTTCCTAACTCCTAAGATTCTTTCAGTTCCTTCAGACTGTCTATCTTAGGTTGAGATTTGCAGGTGCCCCTAGAATCACGCACTCTAGTCACTTTTCCCCGCGTACTTTTTCTTTTCCAGAGTATAGTATCGTCTATTCTCTATGGTTTGAAGCGCAGCTTTTCCCTGGAACATTTATTCTGAAGTTTAGTTTCGTCTACTTTTCTAAGTCTTGGCTCTGTTTCAACTTTATTAAAATCTACGTCACAACTTCATTCTGACGCATGTCTTGGGAGGTCCATTATTCATTAAACCCTCTGGTTGCTAAATCTAATTTTGTTTGGTATCTTCTTAATCATGCGTCTGTTGGTTTTCTTTGTCTTTGGTGGGTTCTACTGTTTCTTCAAGAGTGTAAATTTTTGGGTTCTTTCGTATTCAAACATCTTCAACTCTGAACGCTAAAAAACTTTCGCTTTTCTCACTTATCCAGTTAAAGATGATTCAATAGGGGAAGTTGTTGCACCCCAAAATTTACCCTCTTAATTCAGGCTTATGTTTCATCATAAACATCATATTGCATTGCATTCATACATGGTGTAGGGATCAAGGTATTTTGGTTTATCAAGTCTCCCTCAAGCTTTTGAAGATTGATTGTATTGACAAGTTTCCCAAGGAGAGCCTTATTATCTAAACCTCTGGATCTTTCAAGCCCAAAGGTTTCACATATCTCAAGGTATCTTATCCACCTCATTGGATCATCAGAAGATTGAGTATTGTGCTGTTATAAGGAGAATCACTTCTTTTTTATTCATCAGTCAAAACTAGGGCTTAAGTTTTAATCAGGGATTCTTTGGAATTTTTGAGTGGAAACTCCTTCCATAGCCTCTATGTGTTTGGAATATCATATGTTTAAAATTTTGATCATCAATTTTGAAGAGAAGTGGTTCAATTGAATCAAAGGGGTAAAATAGTCATTTTACTCAATGTCAACAAAGTCAAAGTTGACCAAGTGGACATTTGGTCAACATGAAGTGTTTGACATGTATTTGCATATGGGATAAACATTAATGATTGATCTTGATAAGAATTGCAAGTTTGAGAGGTTACTTGGATTTGAAGTTATCTTGGTGATTGAAAATTTCACTAAGTGTCCTTGATTCTTGGCCTGACTTTGCAAGGGCATAACTTTCTCATTTTTCAGGGGATTTTGGTTGTTCTTTTTGCCAATTGAAGAGGGGTAAAAGATCTACAAGGGCCCATAGAGGACAAAAAAAACACTTCATACTCAAAATCGAAAGTCATGAGCCTTTGAAGTTTAAGGCAAGTTAGGAATTTGTTGAGGCACCTTGGGCGTCTAGCCAGGCAAGGCAAGGCATTTGGCCTAGGCAATTCATCAAACAGTTGGTAACATGCCTATATCTTTTGGTTTGAGGCATAATTCAAAAAATTTCCTCATGCATTTTGAAGGGGACTATGAAAGCTTTTCATTAAACTTGGAATCAATCAATTTGATTTAAATTCGAAAGAGTTGTGGTTTGAGGAAGTTGGGTGCTGAAACTGGATTCGAGTGGCTCTCTCTGATTGCCTTTAGCTTGGACCATTCAAGTTGTCTTTGTGGGCTGGTCGAAGCCTCCTTATGATCCCTTTGATTTTCCTCAGTGTGGACAATTCAAAGTGTGACTTTGTGGGCTGGTCGAAGCCTCATTTTTCTCTCTTCGATTTAACTAATTGAGGTGTCATCCTGTGGGCTGGTCGAAGCCTCATTCATCTTGCTTCAGTTTGGACAATTCAAAGTGGTACCTTGGGATGGTCGAAGCCTCATTTCTTCTCTCTTCGTTTGGAAAGTTTGAAGTGTTATCTTGAGGGCTGGTCGAAGCCTCATTTCTTCTCTCTTCATTTGGACAGTTTGAAGTGTTATCTTGAGGGATGGTCGAAGCCTCATTTATTCTCTCTTCATTTGGACAGTTTGAAGTGTTATCTTGAGGGCTGGTTGAAGCCTCACTTTTCTCTCTTCTCTTGGACATTTGAAGCATTATCTTGAAGGCTAGTCGAAGCCTCACTTTTCTCTCTTCATTTGGACATTCAAAGTGTCACCTTATAGGTTGTTGAAACCTCATTCATGCTCTCAATTTGGACCAATTGAAGTGTTATCTTGGGCAGGCCAGCGTGCGCAGTTTTCTGCAAGTTGGTTGGATTTCCCCAGGAATCCTAAGCCTTATATCTTGCTCATCCCTCCATCATTTCTTTTGAACCCCAGCTTGTTTCGAAGCTTAGAATATGTTCTTTAATTGACTCAAGAAAAATTTGAGAATGCACGAGCCAATTTTCTATGGACTCATTTAGAAATCAACTGACTCTTGGTGCACACGTGTGTCATGCAAGTTGCAGGTTTTTTACATCCTTCAATTCTGACTTTTGGTGCACGTGTGGGTCATACAAGTTGTAGATTTTATACAGCCTTTGATTCTGCTTGGTTTCAGGGTGATATTGCACATGCTTGGCACGAACCACACACTTTGTTTCTTACTCCTCTTGGCCAAACAATCACACTTTCTTTGCCTCCCCACGCTTTCTGCATTTTTTCCAAAATTGGTAACTTTCATCACAAGCAAATCAGTCCCATGTGCAATCCTTGCCACCTCACCCCCTCACGCTTTGTTTGCCTCACTCATAGCTCATCAAAATGCAGCATAAAAAGACAAATAAACAAACAAAATGCAAGGACATGATCTCACATTTCCATTCACCTGTTTTGGCCAAATTTCCCCCCAACGGATTTATATGAGTTATGACCCTATTGCCCTCACTCTAAACACTCTATATAAACACTGCATTGTTCATTCAAAAAATAAGGAGGAGAAGAGAGGAACGAAAGGCTGGAGGAAGCTCAAGATCTGAAACCACTTTTTTCTCTCAAAATCCATTCTTTGATTATCCCAGCTTGCTTGTGCATTTTGAGTGATTCTTCTTGCATTCTCTTCACCAAGTGCAAAAGATTGCAGATCGAGGCTTGGTTTGCAGTTGGAGTGAAGGAGACAGTAGATACACTTTTGCATCAAAGGTTAGAATCTTCAACTTTGAATCCTGATTTCTGGCCATGAATTGTATGATTTGAGTTTGGAACCATGTTGTTTGATGTTCAATAAGTGTTTCTGCAGCTTTGGAGCTTTTGATTTGATGAGATATGTATGTATGATGAATCTGAAAATTTCTGCTCAGTGTGTTTTCACAATTTTCATGAGATTTGTTCTTGATCCGTGTTTAATCATTCAGTGTGATTCAAATAGCATAATGTAGATCTTATTTCTGGCTTTGATTTGCATAAAATTTCATGAAAATGGTGTGTAATTGAGTATGAACGATAGATCTGAACATGAGCCATAGCATCTATTTTTTTCGCGTTTATCTGGTTAAGGAAAGAGGTTGAAGACAAAGTGTGTCACCTCCTGATTGGTCTATTTTGAATTTCACATCCATTTGAATTTTATTTTATAACTTGATCTTCCCTGATTTTATTTCTTGATCAAAACTTGATGAAAAATTCTGAAAAATTTCATGAAACTTAAAAATAATATTTCTGACCTTCTGTATTTTTTTCAGAATTTTTTAAAATGTTTTGATTGGTTTTAAAATTCGTGTGTTTAATTAATTGCTTGTTTAATATTTGATTTTATTTTGATATGTCTCTTGATCCAAAAAATTCACAAAAAAAAACATAGAAGCTTATATTTAATTCTAATATTTGAACATAATTTTGTCTGAATATTTTTCTGACTTTTGATTAGAATTTTGTTTTAAAATGTGTATATTTGTTTAATTGTTTAACTGTTAAAATTTTGATTTTATTTCTAACTTTTCCTTAATGCAAAAAATATGGAAAAATAAGTTTTCTGATTCATGGAGTTTTCTTTATTTGTGTATGATTTTAGTTTGAATTATTTAGAATTGGAACTAGATTAATCAATAATTGAGTTTATTTTCTAAATAATTAGGGTTTTGGTAATTCACTTGTTTGATTTAATTCCAAAAACTAATTTTCCTTAAGTTCCAATTGAATTCAACTCTTGTTTAAAGTTCATAGATGGATTCAGGATCTCAAAAATATTTTTCTTGAATTAATTTATGAGGTTTGGCATTTTCCATTGATTTACTTTGAAAGTTTGCCTAGTTTGGTAGTTTTGCCAACTAGTTTTGGTCTTTGAGCCTCATTTGATCCTTTCCTCTATTATCCATAAACTTAAAATATGTTTGCTGACTTCTATACATCTCAAGGATGTTGAGAAAAAAAATTTGAATTATGGGTCCATTTTTATTTTTGATGAGTCTTCAAAGGGAAAGTGCCCAATTGATGTTGCATATTTTGTTGTAATTTATTTGATGGCCAATGAACTTGTGAGAGGCCTATAATTTGACACTTAATGATCATGATGCTCCTGTTTTCCTAACACCAATTAAAATCAATTCACTTTAGTTCCCATAAGTGATTAATGAGCCCTTTTGATTCATGCCTCCTAACTAATGATTCTTTTCTTGTTTTTTACTTTGAACTTTAAACTTTTGGTTTGAGTTTGAGGTCATCAAATGACCAATGATAACATGTTTAGGAATGCTACATCAAGGATAGTCTCATAAAGACTTGAGATCACTTGACCCCTAATGTTTGAACCATTTCATATTATTGTGAATTTGATGTCCAATCCTTTCTTTTCTTTTGAATCTTTGAGGTATATTGAATGCACTTGTGCAACATGTATTAGAATCAATATTTTAAAATTTTTATCATATCCTCATAGCATGTTAGAAGCTTGATTTCAAGTCTTTTAATGGTTTAAGTCTTCTAACTTTGTATTTGTTTGAATTCTTTGCCTTGCTAACTTTTGATCCAAGCTTTGTGATACATTTTGTGGAATCCCTCTTCTTTGTTATGCTTGTGAACCATAATGAAATGAATGAGTATGGGTGGGAAGTGTTTTCTACTTACTTCTAAACTCTTTGTTTGTATTTCTTCTCTAGCTCCTTTGATCCTTGATTGATATTTACTTGTCAATTCAACATGGTGACATGAAAGGAGAAACAGTTCTTTAGTTTTGACCTAGTTGTTGTTTGAGTTTGCTTGATGCTTCTTACATCTACTGATTGGATGTTTTATCATCATGTTCTTCCATTACTTTGGCATACCATCTTCCATCCCTTATTGGTTCATCATCCATCTTTGAAATCACTAATTTTTCTGTTGAGTATGCGAGGTACTCTGAGGAAAGTTTCTCCATTTAGACTTGGTACTGCAGTGTTCCACTTTATTTGTGGAACACAATTGGTTATGTTTGTGCCATTCCAGTGCTTTGTATATTTGTCATTTTTTTGCAGGATATATATGTGGTCATGAATGTTATACCTCACCTGTGGGATATGTTCATATTTGGAGCCTCAATGGATATATTTGATGGCGTGATTTATGACTTGATTTGTCTATTGATGCTAGCTTGCTTGAAGTTCTCTGGGTTTCTTTTTCTTTCTCATTTTCTACGGATAGTTATCCATTTGGTATTACGCTATTTCCCTTTTACTGTTTCTGCTCCTTATTGCTTTCTATTGCATGATGGGATCTCCGTTGTTGATATATGTCAGGAGTCCCTCTGGTTTATTTAAAGACCTATTTAAGGCGATTCTTCATATGTACCTTGCTTGCTACTCATGTTTAAGCACTTGTTTGCTTACTTGTTTGGTATTTACCATGCTCCCTTAGGATTGCTCGTGTAGGGTTAGTCCTCGATCTAGACCTTAGGATATGAATCCCTGTATGCTAACATAGGGTAGAATCTCCCCTCTTTTATCCTCAACCTTAGGGCCAATCATTGTATGATAACATTAGGGCTAGAGATTAGGATAGCCTCCCTTAGTTATTTTCTTTTCCTTTGCATTCTTGCACCTAAAACTAAAACTTCTTATTGGAAAATCATAAAATACCTCTAATGAACTGAAACCCTTCTTTAAGGTAAAAAATACAAACTAATCTTATTTGTTTGTGCGCCTCTTGGTTTTGTTTTATCATCTGGTTTATTGATGTTTTTCCATCTTTGATATGTTATCTTCCTATCTTTTAGCTGATGTTTCTCCATCGCATATTCTTTTAGCCGATGTTTTTCCATTGCACATTCTTTTAGCCGATGTTTCACCATCGCACATGTTTATTAACCTACTTTGATTCTCGATATCATTGTTAGGTGTAGTGTTTTATCATCTGATTTGTTTATGTCTTGCCTTCTTCACCATGATATCTTGCTATTCTTTTAGCCGATGTTTCGCCATCGCAAATTCTTTCACCCGATGTTTCGCCATCGCACATGTTTTTTATCCTACTTTGATTCTCGATATCATTGTTAGGTGTGATGTTTTATCATCTGGTTTATTGATACTTCTCCATCTTTATCATGTTATCTTCTTATCTTTTAGCCGATATTTTGCCATCGCATATTCTTTTAAGCTGATGTTTTGCCATCGCACATTATTTTAGTCTATGTTCCGCCATCGCACATGTTTGCTATCCTGCTTTGATTCTCCATATCATTGTTAGGTGTGATGTTTTGTCATCTAGTTTGCTGATGTTTCATTATCTTTGCCATGTTACTTTGTTATCATTTAGCTGATGTTTCGCCATCGCATTTGTTTGTTGTTTAATCTTATGTTTTGCCATCTTGACTATTTCCTTTGTCTTTCTTAACTAAAAAACACAAACCAACAAAAATATACGAGCCGAACTATGGCTGCTCTGATTCCTTAAAAGGGATACGTAGGCACTGGGATAGGGCCCAAGCGAGCACAACTTTTATTTTCCCTACATTATTTTCTCTTTTATTTTGCATACATTCCCTCTTTGCATTTTCTTTTAGCTATTAACCTTTAGATATAGATTTACACACCCTTAGATTAGAACAAAAAAGAGTGGATACCATAGAGTACTACGGGCGTGCGGGGTGCTAATACCTTCCCCTCGCGTAACAGACTCCCTTACTCGATCTCTCTGTCGCAAGACCGTGATTTCACCCTCTTCAGGTTTTCTCAATGTTTACCTTTCCCCTCTCGGCGGGATAAAAGACATTCGGTGGCGACTTCATTGATTTCTATTATCGGATGACGGTTCAGCCGGTTGTTTCAGCGTGCAATTACAAAGTATGACTATGGGCTCTCACAAAGGCTTTAAGGAATATGCCCAGAAGTGGAGAGATCTGGATGGAAGAGTGAAACCTCCTTTTTCTGATAGAGAATTTTTTGATATGTTCATGGGAACTCTGACAGGACCTTTCTTTAATCATCTGATCGGAAGCTCTTCATCTGGTTTTACCGAGCTGATCTTAACTTGGGAACAAGTTGAAAGTGGAATCTGAAGTGGAAAGATTCAAGTGGCCGTGACTTCGAGTACTGTGAAGAAGAAGTTCAACGATAAGAAGGAAACAAATTTAGTGTATGGATAGAAGGGTCATGCTAGAAGTGATCTCAAATGATCTGTACGAGTTGTGCTAATTTTTAATCTTATGCTTGTGCAACAACAACGACAGGGAAATCAGCGCAGGCCAGGCGCACCTAGGAGACAATTTACCAAGATCAAAATGTCGTTATCTCAAGCATTACAACATATTTTGAAATCAGATCTGATAACATTCAGGGATCCTCCACAAAATACCAACACCTCTTCTCCATGATATAATCCCTATGTGAAATGTGCTTACCATTCCAATAATCCTGGACACGACACCAATAGCAGCTGGGCTTTGAAGAACAAAATTCAGGATATGATTGACAATAAAGAGATTGAGTTTGAACCTCCTGAGACTCCCAATGTGATCACCACTCCCATGCCTAAACAAGAAAAAGGAGTCAATGGTATTGATGATGTCTCTGCTGTAGAAGATTCTGATGTTGACTATGACCTAGACAGTTGGATCTTTCCTACCATCGGCAACAGGCTCAGCAACTAGAAGACTGAAGACCTTATCTCAATCTCATTTAGTCAGGAGTAATTTCCATTTTCTGTTTATTTTTTTCAAAGTTCTGATTCTATAATCTTTAAATAATAACTTTAAGCCTGGTGCCTTACCCGGGGCACAATGAATCATTTATTAATGGTTGTCATTTCATAAGCATATTTTCATTCAATAAAGCATGGGACGTTTTGAATTCAAATTTTGCGCTCTTTTTCTTTATTTTATTTTTATCACTTTCAAATAGTTATATGTTCTTACATACACCCACACAATAAATTGCATATCCACATTCACTATGGATCCCATTTATAACAATTATGATATTTCCACTTATGACTTTGACAATCCGATCTACCAAGCTGAGGACGAAGGTGAGGAAGATTGTTAAATACCTAGAGAACTTTCCAGACTGTTAGTGCAAGAGGAAAAGACTATACAACTGCATGAAGAGCCAATTGAGCTTGTAAACTTGGGTACTGAAGCAGACAGGAAAGAAGTCAAGATAGGTGCCAACCTAGAGAACAATATCAAGAACGGGTTAATCCATATGTTATGTGACTATTTGAGATCTTTTCTTGGTCGTATGAAGACATTATAGGGCTCTATACTGATATTGTGGTTCATCGTCTGTCGATGAAAGATGGTTGTTCTTTGATAAAGCAAAAGTTCGTCATATGTGTCTCGAGATGTCAGAGAAGATCAAGGCTGAAGTTATGAAACAATTCAATATAGGTTTCTTGGCTGTTACATCATATCCTCAATGGGTTCCAAATGTGGTTCTAGTACCAATGAAAGACAGCAAGGTACATGTGTGTAGACTACAGGAATCTGAACAGGGCGAGCCCCAAAGATGACTTCCCACTTCCACATATTGATGTTCTGGTTGACAACACCGTTCAAAACAAGGTATTCTCCTTCATGGACAGTTTTTTGGGTTATAATCAGATCAAGATGGCACTTGAAGACATGGAGAAAACTACCTTTGTCACACAGTAGGGTACTTTTTTCTACAAGGTTATGCCTTTTGGGTTGAAGAATGTCGGTGCAACATACCAGCGTGCTATGGTAGCTCTGTTCCACGACATGATTCAATGAGATATAGGTCTACGTCAACAATATGATAGCTAGATCCCAAACTGAAGAGGAACATCTTGACCATTTACACAAGCTGTTTGAGAGATTGAAGAAGTACAAGCTGAGGTTGAATCTGAACAAGTGCACCTTCGGGGTGAGATCCGGTAAACTCCTAGGTTTCGTTGTCAGTTGTAAAGGTAATGAAGTTGATCCCACCAAAGTCAAAGCTATTCAAGAAATACCAGCTCCCCGTAATGAGAAGGAAGTCAAAGGTTTCTAGGGATGACTAAATTACATTTCCCAATTTATTTCTCATTTGACTGCTACTTGTGAGCCGATCTTCAAGTTGCTGAAGAGAGATCAAGTAGTAAAGTGGAACAGGGATTTCCAGACAACTTTTAACAAGATCAAGAAGTACCTCCAAGAACCTCCAATTTTGATTCCACAAGTTGAAGGAAGACCTCTTATCATGTACTTAACATTGTTAGAGAACTCAACGGGGTATGTAGTGGGCCAACATGATGAGTCTGGTCGAAAAGAGCATGCAATATACTACCTTAGCAAAAAGTTTACCGACTATGAAACAAGATACTCATTGCTCGAGAAAACTGGTTGTGCTTTGGCATGGGCTGCTCTTCGAGTAAGACAATATATGTTGACTCATACTACCTTGTTGATCTCTAAAATGGATCCCATAAAATACATATTCGATAAGCCCGCTCTCTTCGGAAGAATAGCCCGATGTCAAATGGTCTTAACAGAATACGACATTTAGTACACCACTCAGAAGGCGATTAAAGGAAGTTTACTGGAAGATCGTTTAGCTCATCAAGCCATAGACGACTATCAATCTATGAATTTCGAGTTCCCATATGAGAACATTATGCTAGTTACAGATGATGAAGAACCTGGACCGTATGAAGGACCTGAGCCAGGATCCTGATGGACTATAGTTTATGATGGAGATTCGAACGCACTTAGTAATGGAATCGGTGTTGTGATTATTTCCCCCAAGGGTTACCATACGCCCTTCGCCGCAAGATTTTGCTTTGACTGTACCAACAACATGGCCGAATATGAAGCATGCATAATGGGTATCAAAGCTACTATTGACACGAGGATCAGATTTTTATATGTATATGGTAACTCAGCCCTGGTGATCATCCAGATTAAGGGAGAATGGGATATGAAGCATTTTAATCTCATTCCTTATTGGGAACATGTGTTGACCTTAATCACATGCTTCGAGGAAATCACTTTTGAGCATATCCTACAAGAAGAGAATCAACTTCCAGATGCATTGGCTACCATGTCATCTATGTACAAAGTTAGATGGGACAATGAGGCTCCTCAAATTACTATTGAGAGATTGGATGAACCTGCACATTGCTACAAGGTTGATACTGACAGAGTAGAGGAAAAGCCTTGGTTTCATGAGGTAAAGAGATACCTCGAGGATCAAGAGTACCCATATGGGGCATCTATTAATGACATGAAATTTCTATGGAGGTTCTCTGCTAAGTTCTTCCTGAGAAATGGAATTTTATACAAGCGCAGTCATGAATCGACTCTGCTTCGGTGTGTAGACAAGAAGGAAGCTGAGAAAATTATGGAGGATATGCATAAAGGAATCTTTGGTACTCATTCCAGTGGGCATACGATGGCTAAGAAGATTTTGAGAGTAGGTTATTATTGGTCGACCATGGAAAATGATTGCCATCATCATTCCAGAACCTGTCACAAATGCTAGATCTATATTGACAAAGTACATGTGCCTCTGGTTCCTTTGAACGTCTTGAATGCTCATTGTCCATTTGTAATGTGGGGCATTGATATGATTGGAGAAATTAAGCCTACTATTTATAATGGGCACCGATTCATCCTTGTCACTATTGACTACTTCACGAAGTGGGTTGAAGCAGCCTCGTTTTCCTCCGTTACTAAGAATGTTGTAGCCCAGTTCATTAGCATAACCTTATCTATCAGTACGACATCCCCGAAAGTATTACCATGGAAAATGATACCAATCTTAACAATACTATGATCACAGAACTTTGCTGCACAATTCAAGATCAAACACCACAACTCTTCTCTGTATCGACCAAAGATGAATGGCACGGTGGAATCCGTCAATAAGAACATTAAGAAGATTATATAGAAGATGATAATGACATATTAAGATTGACATGAGATGTTACCATTTGCTCTACATGGCTATCAAACTTCAATACGAACATCAATTGGGGCAACCCCGTTTTCTCTAGTCTATAGTATGGAAGCAATTCTACCTATCGAAGTCCAGACTACTTCTCTAAGGATTATGAAGGATGCAAATTTAAACAAAGACGAATGGGTTCAGACTAGGCTAGAGCGGATAACTTTGATCGACGAGAAAAGCCTGGCAGCTGTTTGTCATGGGCAGATGTATCAGAAGCGTATGATCAAAGCCTTCAACAAGAAAGTCAAGCATCAGGTATATTAGGCTGGTGACTTGGTAATAAAGCGTATCATCCTACTGCAAGGTGATCCAGAGGGAAAATGGACTATCACCTACAAAGGGCCATTTATGATAAAGAAGATATTTTCTGGTGGTGCTATGATAATTACCACCATGGACGGTGAAGATTTTCTGCATCCTGTGAACACGGACATAGTCAAAAAATACTACACATGAAAGAGACCCACTAGGTTGACTGTCCTAGTAAAAAATAAGGGCATCCCGACGAACCAAAAGGGTTTGGACAAAAATCAGGGATATATATATAAAGATTATACACCCGGCAAGTCGAAAACCTAAAAAGGCGGCTTGGGAAAAAAAGGGTATCCGGGTGGACTAAAAACCCAAAAGGGTGGTCCAAGAAAAAATTAGGGATTAAAGAGTATGACTATGTCCTCTGGGATCACCTACTTACAACAAGCTCTATTACCAACGTTAAGTTTGAATGGCACTGATCGATCCAGTCAACTTCTTCCGACAATAAGGGATGAGATGTTCGAAGACATAGGGGTAATAGCAGAGTTGAAACTCGAAGGGATCGTTTACACATAGCTCTTTGTTTTTTTTTTGCTTTGTACTATTTTCATTCCATGACAATTTTCTCTTACTGGGATTTCTGTCTCTATGTACAAAACTGCCTGTTTATAGGCAAGTTATCAATACAAGTCAATTTCAAAATTTAAACTTGTTTTACTTTTTCTGTTTTGTTTGCAAAAACGTCGAATGACTAAATTGAATGAACATATGCATATGAATATGATTACTGTTAACAAATATATATACATAAGAACAGGAATAAGCATTTACTCAAGACTCTAGGAATTTGGATAACGTTCAAGTAGTCCATAAATCCCCACAGGAAAATCCCCACAGAGCAACCTCCATGGGATTATCCCCACAAAGGTACCTTCACAAGCTCGTCCCATACGAAGATGCATTCCCTCGCAAGTCTAATGTGCCTTCAGACAGGAATTAGGGCATCTTCCATCTATTAATATAACCATACTCCTTAGCAAATCCCCCTAGCGGATAAAGGAGTCTGAACACTTCTCCAGCATATAGTGGAAATTTCCTCCGCACAGCCTACGGAATTCCAATTCCCATAAAAAATGATTCCCTTAGTACAGTTCACAGGAATTTAATTCCCAGGCTGAGTTATTTCCCCAACATTGTAAAATATCCTACAGATTTCTCTTCTCCAGCAGGGTTTATTTCCCCAGTAGGGTTTATTTCCCTAACAGGGTTTATTTCCCCAACGGAATTTAATTTCCCAAAGTAGAGTGTTGTTGTACCCCAAAATTTTCCCTCTCATTTCATCAACATTTCTCATCACAAGACTCTTGGAACTCAAGATCAAGCTAGGGTTTGCTCTGCTCAAGACACCTCCTTGCACTATTGACCTAAATTAGGGTTTGAGTTTGCACATGGATATTTTGACCTACGGTGCCCAAAGTGACTTTCATACTTCATGTTGGAATCACAAGTTTTTCCATACCAAGTTTCAAGCCTTGAATCAAATTTTTGCCCAGTCAATTGGACAGTTGACCTAGAAATCAACTGTATTGGGGAAAAAGTCAACTGTGGCCAATTGACAATCAAACCTCATGAATTTTGACCCACATTAACATTATGAACTCATATGAACCATTTTATCAAGTTTGGATCACAATTCCACAAGAAATTTGATCAGATCACCAAAAGGGCAAAATGGTCATTTTTAGGGTTTTGACTGTACAAAGGCAATTTTTGATTGTTTGACCTAACCAATGGCAAATCAAGCTTAACCATGGACTCAAGGACTCAATGACATTGTCTTGACCCATTCAACAAGTTCAAAAGATCTCAAATGCACAGGATTGACAGATGAATTTTTCAGTCAACTAATCAAAATTTGACTGTACACTGAAAAGTCAAACTTTGACTTTTTGGTCAAAATCAAGTGCCAAGGGTCATTTTTCATCAATACATGTAAAATTATGAAACTTGTTCATCAAGAAACCCAAAAATGCAAATTAGGGTTTAAAATGGAAAATTTTCATAACTTAGAAATTTTCTAAGTTATAAAATTTTCTTATTTTTTCCTAACTTTGTCCCATTTGTTCACCAAGATGCAAATGGATTCAAAAAAAACTTAAAACAAGAAAGTTGTAGTCCATCACAAAGTCTACAACTTGTATTCACAAAGTTTTCTAAAAATAAGCTTGGATCTCAAGTTATGATATTTGGAACAAGGGTGCCTAAAACTTTTAACTTAGAGAAATTTTGCCCTAGTTTAGGCAGGATTTTGACCCATCTTCTTGGCCATTTTTCACATAGTTCCACTTGGAGTTTCAAGTTTCATTTCAAATATGGATTATAGTACATGTTGCAAGCTTTACAAATTGTCCAAGAACTCCTTAAACACCTTTGTGGTTAGGTAGAATCGAATGGTTGAAGTTGGCAAAAACTCACTTTCTAACCATGCCCAATACATGTTCATACCAAGTTGCAAATCTGACCAAACTAGCTTAGTACATGATTACAGGCCTCTAAACCAATTTACACTCCAAAATTGAATGCAAATACATTGGACTTTGGCTTTATTCTGATCAAGAGAGCTTTGTACATTGAACTTTTCCATTTTGAGCATAAAGGTCATACTTCCATTTTCATAAAGGCCACTTTATGTCAAATTGCATTTTCTTGAGCCTTGGACTTTCTTCCTTTGCAGCAAACAAGTTCCACAATCTGAGGCATAGTACAAGAAGTTGGTGCATGCTTGGAGATAGCCTGTACAGGCCTATCTCACTTCACTTCAAACTTTGCTTCAAAAACAAGTCAAATGGCAAAAAGCTCAGAACATACCTATCTGATATATCCAACTCAAGCAAAGTTTTGAAACAAGTTTCATACATTCTCACAAGCCAGAAGCACGAGCCTTTGACCTCTCAAACCTCCTTGTACACAAAATCTCCATTTTCTTGCAAAATAGGGCCAGTTCTGCAAATCACAAGCCACCATCAAATTCACTCGTGCGTTTTGTCCAAAATCACTTCAAACACATTCCAATCAACATACCTAAGCTGTCCAGACCATTCACAAGTTTCTGTAACTCCATTAACACACATTTCCATTTTTGTTTGGAAGCTTTGTAGGTTGAGTTCTGTAGCACGATTCATGCCACTTCAAAACAAACTAAGCATTAGGAAAGGTTAAGGGGACATCAAGCAAGCTCAAAAGAACCTCAGGCACCATTGGAAGTTGTTGCATTGTCCAGCTCGAACTCAACTGAAACAGGTATTTCATGAACTTCTATCTCTCTATTTAGGAATAGTTAGACTTAGGTTTGTGAATGAAAGATGTTGTATTCATTGCCCTGAAACCATACATGTGCTTAGTTTTCATATATTAATCGTGCTAGGAGAATTTCATCCATGAACTTTTTGAAAAAACTAGGTTAGAAATTAGGGCCAGAGAAATTCTCTCTGGTCTTTGATAGTTAGCTTAAGTTTTTTATATGGTTAGATTCGTAGTTTGATGCTCTACAAGTTTCATGTTTTGGGTTTTGTCAAAAAAGTACTGAATCAGGAGATACAGGTTTGAACTAAGCCATGCGCGCGTTTCTGTTAGACAGAGGAAGAAGATGAAGTAGTTGGGTTGGGCCTGGCTACTTCCTGCTTTTGACACCCCCATTTTCAGTTTCATACCCCCCTGGCCCATTTCTTGTATATTTATTATTTTTGCATTTTTATTTCTTTTCTGACTTTTATATTTTATTTCCAAATATAAAAAATATTCCAAAAATATTTTTACAATTTTTTTTATTTATTAGTTATTTTATTTTAATTTTTTCTAATATAAACAATGTTTTAATACTTTATATTATTTTGTTTAAACTTAAAAATAATGTAAAAAAGTACTTTTATTTTCATTTATTATTTTCATTCACATTTGAAAATATTTTCCTGAAATATATACATTTTTGTAAATAATTTATTTTATTTTTTTACATACTTAATACATTTAATACAAATATATATATATATATATATATATATATATATATATATATATATATATATATATATATATATATTATTTATACTAAAAAATACCTTTTTTGGATATATTTCATTTTTATACATGTTAATATATTTTTGTACATAAATAATACATCCTATTTATTTTCTTAAGAAATTAGGGTTTTTGCCCTAAAAACAAATAAAATTAATTTTTTATTTATTTCTTTATACCTTGTACATAAAAAATACTTTTGCATACATGAATAAATAAAAAAAAACCTTTTTCTGCCTAATACATTGTATTTAATATTTATTTATTGTATTTTATTTAAATATTGTACATTTAAATATTATGCCTTGCAAATTCAATTTGGTTGTAATAATTTAGGGTTTAAATTCTTGCAAAATAATCCCCTATTCAAATTTGTACCCCCCTCCCTATATCATGTTGTAATAGCTTAGAAATTAAATTCTCGCACTTAAAAGCTTTCAATTAGGCCATGATTAGAGAATTAAGGTTTGTATGCAAAATCAAAACTAACAAATAGTTTGACCTAATCAAAGACAAAAATGCATGAAAAAAAAACACAATACACACTTGCACCCCTAGGGTTACAATCCACTTGTTGCCTTCAAAAATGGGCCATGGTATGCATGTCAAGTACTTTGGCAAAACAAAAACAAAACAAAGATTATAGTCCCTCGATGACGCTATCTGAGCTTCCTAAACAAAATGATCAAGTCCCTCAAGAAAATTGCCAAAAATACTTGACACAATTGCTATCATGGTCTATACGATGA
Source organism: Vicia faba (assembly GCA_948472305.1). NCBI lineage: Eukaryota > Viridiplantae > Streptophyta > Magnoliopsida > Fabales > Fabaceae > Vicia > Vicia faba. The sequence goes on along the minus strand of OX451741.1, from coordinate 33,772,345 downwards.
CCCGCACCTGTCCCGTTTAACATCCTAACACAAGTTTGTTCACCAAATACAATGGTGAAGCAACACTGTTAAAAGGGTTAAAAACATAAGAAAGATCTTTGAGTAAAATAGGGTAGACAACTCTTAGTTACTTGATTAAAGCTTGCAAAAACATCCTTGCTATCTCCAAAACACACTTCACAACACAATTTCAAAACCCTACTTTCAAATATTGGAAACTTTTCAAAAGACAAAAACACCTTTGTATACATTCAAACAAGAATCATTACAAAGGTTGCCACAACGATGGCCTCTTTTCAAAACATCTTTCAAAACCACACACAAAGCACCATTTCAAACAATTGAAAAGAAAAGCAAGTGATCTAAGCAAGTAACTAAGAGCCCATGGATAACCATGGATAGAAAGGGTGCTAATACCTTCCCTTTCTATAATCTACTCCCCGAACCCAAGAAAACATCTCAAAGGTCTTTCCTGTGCTTTTTGACCTTTCCTTAGGATAAAATAAAAAGTCGGTGGTGACTCTTGCTAAACCGAAACATTTGCGAGCACAAACACAAAATCCCAAGTCAGTTCTCCCACCGTATCACAGAACTGGAAACTCTGCTGGGGAATCTTTTAAAAGTGGAGTAACCTTAGGGCTTAGATAACCCTTTGCATGATTATATTGTTTGCTTTGATTGCTTTACATTTGGTTCTCTTGTTTGGGCTTGAAATCCTCCACCCGAATTTGGGAAACATTCATAGGTAAATAGCAATACATTGTGGAAACTGTGTGGGGTATACCGACATAGTTGAAGCAATAGCTATATTAGTGCGACATATTTGTGAGTACCGGTAGCCTTTGAGTCAATCAAAGAGAATACGGGGCCACTGAGTGATGTCATAAAGCACTAATGAACTCTTAGAACCTTACTTGACCATCTTGGACTTTTATTAGGGGTAGTGAGATGACCGGCTTTGGTGTAGTCCGAAGTTGGTAGATACTCGATACTACACTCATTGAGGGTTGTTTTCTTGGAATATTTTGGTCGCTAGTTAAGTGGCTAAACCAAAACAATGAACATAGAAACCAATCTAGTGATATTGAGCTCCTTAGAACCCGGTTACTATTTATAGGACAGGTTTGAGCCAACTAAAATCAAGAGGGTACTTACCTATGAAACCTCATGCAAGCCTGAAACTAGGATCTTGCTTGAACATATGTTTGTGCATACATCATGAACATCATAAAGCATCATATGCATCCACTAACCATTTCAAGGGTTTGGATCTTCATCTTTGTTCTTGTTTTGTAGGTCATGGAATCTCTTCACAGGAAAACAATTCAAGTCAACCTTGTGAGAATCCCTCCTCAACTCAAGGAGCTTACTTCCAGAATTCCAGAGAACTCTCTATTCAGTGAAAGACATGGTAGACTTCTCAACTTGGTCAACTCCAACATTGAAGAAGACATGGTGAAAGTTCTCTTCCAGTTCTTTGACCCCCTACACCACTATTTCACATTCCCTGATTACCAATTGGTGCCTACTTTGGAGGAATTTTCTCAACTCCTGAGAATTCATATTCTTAATCAACTACCCTACAACGGTACGGAAAAATAACCAAAGCCTGAAGATGTTGCTCAAGCATTACACTTGCAACCATCTGACATCAAAGGACATTGGGAAACCAGAAGTGGTGTCAAGGGTTTCTTGGCAAAGTTTCTGATTGAGAAGGCACAAGACTGCTGGAATTCTATAGATCTACAAGCTTTTGAAGAGATTGTGGCACTCCTCATCTATGGGTTGGTCTTGTTCCCAAACCCTGATCAGCTTATAGATGTGAATGCTGTCAAAATTTTCATATCTCGGAATCCTGTGCCTACATTGCTTGGGGACATCCTACACTCATTTTACACACAAACAATAAGGAAAAGAGGTGTTCTCATGTGATGTACTCCTCTCCTAGCAAGGTGGTTTATTTCTCACCTTCCATAATCAGTTTTGAAGAATGAGCAGGGTTTAAGGTGGTCACAATGATTGATGACCCTCACACATTCTGATGTTCATTGGTGTTCTCGGTCCAGAGAAAATATCATCATCATTGATCATTGTGGGGAATTCCCTAATGTCCCACTACTTGGCATTAGTGGAGGCATTACCTACAACCCCTGTTTAGCTCTAAGACAGTTTGGATATGCTCGGAGGGATGGCCCTCATGACATGCTGATTCCTGACCTAGTTTTTAACTTCGACAACGATGCGTAAGGACTTCGACAAAGGTTCATCAGAGCTTGGAGGATGCCCAACAAAGTGGATAGTAAGACACTATGGCACAAGAATTCCATCCCCCTTGAGCCTTACCTCAAGTGGGTACGAACCCGCGCCCAGAATCTTATGATTCCATATCCTCACATTCTCCCCTTGATCAAAGAGCCTGTGATGGAAGGAGGGGATCCATACACCCTCCTACATCCCGACATGCCAATATCATGGGAAGAAATGCAAAAGAGTTGGATCCAACTCAAAGAAGAACGGATTACTTTTGAAGCCAGCTTCTATGCCAGTGAGAAGAAGGTTTTGGAGCTTACCCGCCGACTTCATGAGGAGGAAACTCTCAACACTTACATCTCACCAAAGAGGATGCGCAATGTCTTTTTACATTAAGAATTTTGTACTATTTTGCCCATGGGGCACTTATGTACTAACAAATTTCTTCTTAATATGACGTGTGTTCTTTTTGTTTGCAACAAATTTGAATTTTATGAATCCTTGAATGCATTACATGAATAACATATCATTCATCATATGCATAAACAGGTCTTCACACCAGGTTTCCTTATCTTTCTGCTGTTTATTTCAGCAAGATGGATTTGGAGCAGACGGTTAAGGATCTGCAAGCACAGAATTCTCAATTCCATCAACTCCTCATGACCTTAGCAAAGGGTTAAAAGGACCTTAAAGCACTGTTGGAGAAAAATAAAGAGAAAAAGAAGAAGAGGCCCGGAGTAGCCACTTTTGGAAGAAGGTTTGAAACCAATGCTAGAAAAGTTCTCGAGTTCCCCTCAACGTTTGATGAAGGGGCTGGTAAAGGAAAAGGAACTGTGAGACCTTCTGAATCTGAAGTTGAAAAGGAAGAAGAGGAAGAAGACGAAGACTACTCCGAACAGAAATATCCCCCGGCGGATGATAAATATAAGAATCTTGAGGATAGATTGGCAGCCATGGAGTTGCAAAGGGTACCTGGTTTAGATTTTGAAGAACTAGGGATGGTCGCTGGGATCGTCATTCCTCCCAAGTTCAAAGTTCCAACATTTGCTAAGTATGACGGCCTGTCCTGCCAAAAGATGTATCTGAGATCGTATGTCAGAAAGATCCAACCCCACTCATCTGATAAAGACCTCTGGGTACACTTTTTCCAAGACAGTTTGTCAGGCACACAATTGGACTGGTTCTATCAACTCGAGAGATCAGAGGTTCACAATTGGGAAGACTTAGCTATTGCTTTCTACCGTCAATACCAATACAATGCTGATTTTGCACCCACTCATACTCAACTACAGAGTGTGGGTATGGCTTCTAATGAAGGGTTTAAAGAGTATGTCCAGAAGTGGTGTGATCTGGCTGGAAGGGTGCAGCCACCATTGTCGGATAGAGAGCTAGTTGACATGTTTCTGGGGACCCTGTCTGGCCCTTTCTTCAATCAATTAATTGGGAGTTCCTCCGCGGGATTTACTGAACTAATTCTGACCGACGAAAGGGTCGAGGCCGGTATTAAAAGTGGTAAGATTCAGAAAGATACCTCCGCGTCCGCTGCTGTTAAGAAAACCTTCCCAGCTAAGAAGGAAGCCTCTACTGTTTATTCTCAGAAAAGTCAGGGAAGAACCGAGCGCCGGCCAACTGTAGGGGCTGTGATGATTCAAAATTCTTCAAATGATCAACCTCGCGGCAATTAGTCAAGACCTAATCAACAACGGGTAGAAAGGCCACAACGGCAGTTCACCCGAATCAACATGACGCCAGCTCAAGTACTCCCTCATTTGTTAAAACTGAATCTTACCAGTTTGAAGGAAGCGCCAAAGAACCCTAATACCTCCTCTCCATACTACCACTCCAATGCCAAGTGTGCTTACCACTCTGACAGTGCAGGGCACGATACGATAATTGTTGGGCGCTTAAGAACAAAATCTAAGACCTGATTGACGCCAAGGAAGTAGAATTCGATGCGCCCGAAAAGCCAAATGTGATTTCTTCCCCAATGCCCAAGCACGGTCATAATGTTCATGCCGTTATGGAAGACCTTCATGTTACTAATGTTGCTGACATTTTGACTCCCTTATCAGTGATTAAAGTGAATTTGATGAGAGCTGGGATATTCCTAGGATGCATAAAAGACTGCTACTTTTGTTTAAACATACGAGCTGACTGCCCAATGTTGAAATCAGGTGTCCAATGCTTGATGGATACCCAAGAGATACTCTTCCAAAAGACCCCTGTTGATACCTTCACTCCTGTTACTCCTGCTACTTTTGCTACTTCAACCAACGATATTGCAATAATAACCATTCTCGACAATCTTCCCAAGGCTTGCAAAAGGCCTGTCAAGATTACACCTGATCCTAAATTTCTACCATTAAAAATCACCATGTCGGGGCCTGTCCCGTATCAATCTGACAAGACGGTACCATGGAACTACGGAGGAGAAATCTTCTATCATGGCATCAAACAGATTGAATCAGTCCAAGAGAATTCTGAAGAGGAGACCTTTGATATAGGGAACATTGCGGGAGCAAGCAAGATAACCCGCAGCGGACGGATTTTTTCTCCGAAGATTGCTCCCTCTCGAGCAGTTTTCGGACCCTCGAAAGCTTCTATGCCTGTTAAAACATTTGTGCAAGGCCCGATGATTGAAGAATTGGATACTCCTGAAGTTAGACCATCTATTGATACCACCAATAAGGGTAAGGGGATACTAGAAGCGCCTGTCAGGACGAAGGCTCGTGTTGTGGTTATCCCCGAAACCACCCAGAAAGAAATGGAAGAAATCCTGAAAATAATCAGAAAGAGTGACTACGACTTCGTGGAATAGCTAGGGAAGACCCCTTCTAAAATTTCAATGTTGGCTCTTCTACTCTGCTCTGAGGCCCATGCTAAGGCCCTGATCAAATTTTTGAAGGCGGCACACGTGCCCCAAGAAACTTCGGCTGACCAGTTTCAAGAGTGTGTGGCCAGTCTTAATGCTGATAATGGTTTGGGCTTTTCCGATGTTGATCTGACTCCCAAGGGAAGGAAACACAACAACGCGCTACATGTCTCAGTTGAATGCAGGGGAACCACTCTCGCCCATGTCTTAGTTGATATTGGTTCTTCCTTGAATGTGCTGCCGAAGAAAGCTTTAGACCGTTTAGACTGCGAAGGATTGACCCTCAAACCTAGTAACATCGTTGTTAGGGCCTTTGATGGGTCCAAAAGAATGGTTCACAGAGAGGTTGACATTCCTATCAAAGTAGGTACAGAGGTTTTCAACTCCACCTTTTATGTGATGGACATTCGTCCGTCATATTCGTGTTTGCTGGGAAGACCGTGGATCCATTATGCTGAGGCAGTTACCTCCTCTTTGCACCAAATGCTGAAATATCCTGTTAAGGGTAAGATTATAATGGTGCACGGCGAGGAAGAGTACATGATAAGTCATCTCAATTCCTTCCGCTATGTGGAGTTGGATGGCGAGTTCATCGAAACGCCTTTCCAACATTTTGAGGAAGTTTATCCTGAGGTAGCAGTTGCGAAGACAATGGTTAAGGTGCATATCGTTCCTAAAATTGAATGCAAATACATTAGACTTTGGCTTTATTCTGATCAAGAGAGCTTTGTACATTGAACTTTTCCATTTTGAGCATAAAGGTCATACTTCCATTTTCATAAAGGCCACTTTATGTCAAAGTGCATTTTCTTGAGCCTTGGACTTTCTTCCTTTGCAGTAAACAAGTTCCACAATCTGAGGCATAGTACAAGAAGTTGGTGCATGCTTGGAGATAGCCTGTACAGGCCTATCTCACTTCACTTCAAACTTTGCTTCAAAAACAAGTCAAATGGCAAAAAGCTCAGAACTTACCTATCTGATATATCCAACTCAAGCAAAGTTTTGAAACAAGTTTCATACATCCTCACAAGACAGAAGCACGAGCCTTTGACCTCTCAAACCTCCTTGTGCATAAAATCTCCATTTTCTTGCAAAATAGGGCCAGTTCTGCAAATCACAAGCCACCATCAAATTCCCTCGTGCGTTTTGTCCAAAATCACTTCAAACACATTCCAATCAATATACTTAAGCTGTCTAGACCATTCACAAGTTATTGTAACTCCATTAACACACATTGCCATTTTTGTTTGGAAGCTTTGCAGGTTGAGTTCTGTAGCACGATTCAGGCCACTTCAAAACAAACTAAGCATTGGAAAGGTTCAGGAGACATCAAGCAAGCTCAAAAGAACCTCAGGCACCATTGGAAGTTGCTGCATTGTCCAGCTCGAACTCAACTAAAACAGGTATTTCATGAACTTCTATCTCTCTATTTAGGAATAATTAGACTTAGGTTTGTGAATGAAAGATGTTGTATTCATTGCCCTGAAACCATACATGTGCTTAGTTTTCATTTATATTAATCGTGCTAGGAGAATTTCATCCATGAACTTTCTGAAAAAACTAGGTTAGAAATTAGGGCCAGAGAAATTCTCTCTGGTCTTTGAGAGTTAGCTTAAGTTTTTTATATGGTTAGATTCGTTGTTTGATGCTCTACAAGTTTCATGTTTTGGGTTTTGTCAAAAAAGCACTGAATCAGGAGATACAGGTTTGAACTAAGCCATGCGCGCGTTTCTGTTGGACAGAGGAAGAAGATGAAGTAGTTGGGCTGGGCCTGACTACTTCCTGCTTTTGACACCCTCATTTTCAGTTTCATACCCCCCTGGCCCATTTCTTGTATATTAGTTATTTTACTTTAATTTTTTCTAATTTAAACAATGTTTTAATACTTTATATTATGTTGTTTAAACTTAAAAATAATGTAAAAAAGTACTTTTATTTTCATTTATTATTTTTATTCACATTTGAAAATATTTTCTTGAAATATATACATTTTTGTAAATAATTTATTTTATTTTTTTACATACTTAATACATTTAATACATATTGTTGTACCCCAAAATTTGCCCTCCCATATTCTTCAAAGTTTTGACAAGCATCATCTCAATTTGCTCAAAGTCTACTCAAGGGCTACACAGTCAACCATCCTCCTAAGCCAGTCCAAATTAGGGTTTTGGTTCTTGCAAGGAAGTTGAGGTTTTCAAGGGCTCAATCAAGTCCCATATACTCATACACATTGTCAAGCATCCACATGTCAAGTTTCAAGACTCACGGCATCAAGTTGCACAGTCAAAAACCCTAATTGCTTCACAATCAACTGTAGGAGCAAAATGGTCATTTGGCAGTCAAAAGTCAAAATTTTTGGTCAACATCTTATTTTGAAGCCACAATCATCATTTGGTAAAATCTTGACCATGATTTCACAAGAATGGCTCAAAAATCATCAAGGTGTCAAAAGTTTCTATTTTTGGACAGCTGAAAAGTCAAATGTAACTTGACCAAGGCATAACTTTTTCATGGATCATCAGAAAAATCCCATCCAATGCTCATTTTGAAGGGGGGGACATTTCCTACAATTCATCTTCACATTCCAAGTCCAAGAAATGCTCTCACAAAAAGTTATCAATTTCAACATTATAGGTCATTTTCAAAAGTCAACAAAAAGGCACTTTAAGTCAAAGACCATAACTTGAGATTGGTAAATCAAAATGACATGGGACCAAAGGCATTGGTTAGAGGACTTCAAGAACTTTCCAAAATGTCCAAGAACATGTTCATACGATCAAAATTGAGCAAGATATGCATTGGAGAAGTTGGGAAATTTTTGTGAAATGGCAAAAGTCAACTATCCTTGAAACTTCAATTTTTGACAAAAGGGCCCACTTTTTCCTCTTGATTCGGCTTTGCCATGCCACCCATGTGTCCCATGATTTATTTCAAGATTAAAAAATAATTTTTCTATTTTTATTTAATTTTATTTGATTTAATTCATTTTAAATCTTTAAAATTCAAATAAAAAATCAAAAAAATTAATTAAGGGATATCTTGTGGCTTGAATGGCTTTGATATATCATAATGCACCTACCAATTTCGTGTAAGGTCCATTTTAAGCATAAAATTCAAATTTGAACAAAAAAGGCAAGTTTCTTCAATGGCGGTTATGGCAAAATCCAAAACTTCATTGCAAGGGTTAATGGCTCACATTATTGCTTGATTCTCATTCCTAGACATATATGCAAATGCTCCAAACCATTTACACGACCTAGAAACCTCTGAAACAGCATAGCCAATTTCCAAAATTCCAAAGAAAAGTCACAAACTGAAATCAATCTTCCAATGCAATTCAAGCATTTCTTTTGATCCAAACACACTCCCAACACTCCCAGGAACGATTTGCAGTCATAAACCAACCCCAACACTCAAGGAAACGACCAAACAGAACCACGGTTTGAGCAAACTTTTCCATAATCGAAACTCCATTTTTACGCATCATTAATACATTTTGATCACTGTTTTGCATTGCTGACATTGTCACGAAGCTTTCTATATAATTTAATTTGATTATGATGCTCTAAAATGAAAGTTGCCATTGTTAAATCCTAGGGTTTCAGAGCTTGTGATTTGGGGCTTTTCCCATACTGTAAAATCAGAACTCCAAACACCCATGGTTGGAATCGGCTTAAGGAGACAAACACAAAACACACCTCGCGCCCTTTTTATGTTCACTATATAGCTAATCGCTATTTTCCACAGTTTTGCATTGTGGGGGTTAAAAACCCCCGCTATCTTGCTTTTGTTTTTGCAGTTAAATGAAGACGATGATGATGTGTCCATGCGTGGGTGGTCTATTCAAATCATGCGCGCTCTCTTTTTTATTTTCCAGCATGTGACTCGTTCATTCAATATAATGTTATTTGTTTATTATTATTACAATTGAGACAAAGTGGTGCAGTGGCTGGTAACACGCTTGGGATTCATTGGGACCTGGGTTCGATCCCCAGGTCCCCCAAAGGCTTATTAAATTTTTTCCAAATGTGATCTTATGCAGGCAACGTGAAGCAACTCACCATAAACCTCACATCCCAACTTGCCAAGTGTCCCTCAGAAGCAGATCCAACGGCCAAGAGAGGGAGCACACCATACTCCTGGTCAACAGCGCTCCACTCAATTCCCAGAGTCAACAGGCTTTGTGCAAATGGGCCTCACAATTCAATTCAGAACCCCCCAATCTGGCCCAAAACCCCCCTTGGGTTTGCAATTTTTATTTTATCATTTTTATATTTTGTTTGTCTTATTTTATTTTTTCCCTTTTATTAACTATTAACATAATTAATTTATTTTCTATAAAAATCAAAAAAGAACTAAAATTATTATTATTATTAATTTCATTTTATTTTTTTTTGTAAATAAAAAACTAACAAATAAAATAGTTTAATTAGGTCAATTTTAATTTCTTTTTCTTTACAATAAATAAAAATAATTTAGAATTAGGTTAACTTTTAATTTTAATTCTTTTATTTTATTTTCATTAAAAAACATAAAAATACAAAAATCTTTTCTTTTAATAAATTAATCAATTAGTAATTAGGCTTTATTTAATTAATTGCATTTAATTCAAAAAAGACAAAAAAAATTCATTTCTTTTCTTCAAAGGGTCAAAACCCTTAAGGCATTCCCGATTAATTTTTATTCGCGCGCATTTATTTTATTTTGATTATTATGTAACTGCTTCAAGAATGTAATAGTAATTAGGTTTACGGCTTTCTTTACTTTCCGCACTTTATCAAAACGGGTCTTTGTTTTTTGGCGATGTATAGACCCGCGCCTTGTAATAGCGTAGAATTTACATTTCTGCAATTTACTTTCCGTACCCCTAACTGTTAAATGCATGAAAGAATATATGTAAATAAAATTAATCTGTAGCTCACAAATAACATGCAAAGACAAATTAACTGAAAAACAACACACAATGCACATGCCACTTCTAGGGTACGCCTCACTCGTTGCCTCGAACGTGGTCATCAAGTATAGGATGTCTTAGAGGTCACCCTTTGTCTAAAGATCCAGTTGCCTCGAAACGGTTGCCTCGGATAAAAGGATCTAGGACATTAGGGTTACTTCTAAGGCGTCCTACCATTGCTTCGGTGACCACACATGTTCCTTAATCGAATTGACCCGAATACCTCCAACGATGGTGCTACCTACCTCTCAATGGTGGGATAGCACTGTCTAAAGGACTCTTACACAGCTTAATTCCTTAGGGTAGGTAGATGACTCATGGGTACTTGCTCTTTTCAAAACAAACAAAATACTTTTCACACCTTACACTTTCAAAAAAGTTTTCAAACAATACTTCATACACTCTTGAGGACAGATACAAGAGTTACTTAGAAATTTTTCAAACGAACTTTTTTCAAAACCCACACACACTTGAAAAGCAAACAAATTTTGAAAACATAAGAGCAAGTACCTAAGAGCCCGTGGATAACCACGGATAGAAAGGGTGCTAACACCTTCTCTTTCTATAAATCCACCTCCCGAACCGAGAGACATCTCGAATAAGGAATTTTGTTGTGCTTTTGTCCTTTCCATGTTGGAGAACATAAAAGATGGTGGCGACTCTTGCTTACCGCGACATTTCGCGAAACCAGTCAAAAAAAACAGTCAGTTCTATTTCCACCGATCACAGAACTGGCGACTCTGCTGAGGAATAATCATAAGTGGGGTGTACCTTAAGAATAGTTCATCATCATGTTTTCAATTGCTTGCTTTGCTTGCTTTAATATTGTGGGCCTGTTTTGGGAGTTTCATAGATCCTAACCCGGATCTGGGGGATACCTTCTTAGAAAGTAGCAACAAACTGTGAGGGAACTGTGCGAGGTATACCGACACGGTTGAAGCAGTTTGCTACGTTGATGTGGCACTTTGGTGAGTACCGGTAACCCTTGAGTCAAGTCAAGGAGAGTATGGGGTCGCCGCGTGGTGTCGTGAAGCATCAACTGACCTTAGGAACCTTAATTGAACCATCCTGGCCTCTTTAGGGGTAGTGAGATGACTGACTTTGGTGCAGTCTGAAGTTGGTTGATACTCGATACTACACTCATTGAGGGTTGTTTTCTTGGAATATTTTGATCGCCAATTCAGTGGCTAAATCAAAACAATGAACACAGAAAGCAACCCAGTGATATTGAGCTCCTTAGAACCCGATTATTTTTGATAGGACAGGTTTTTGAGCCCACCAACTTCAAGAGGGTAGTACCCCAAACTTCATACTGGCCTAAACTCTAAGGGCTGTGGTGTGACTTGTGTGCCTTATCATGTTTGCCTTTTGTGAATACTTGTGGTGTGCTCTTATCATAGCATCATAACATCATACAGCATCATATGCATCCACTAACCACTTCAGGGGTTCGAATCTTCATCTTTGTTCTTGTTTTGTAGGACATGGAAACTATCCGCAGAAAGACAATTCAGGTCAACCTTGTAAGGGTCCCTCCTCAGCTTAAGGAACTTACATCCAGGATTCCCGAGAACTCTTCATTCAGTGAAAGGCATGGTAGACTCATCAGCTTGGTCAATACCAACATTGAAGAGGATATGGTGAAAGTGTTGTTCCAGTTCTTTGACCCTCTGCACCACTGTTTTACCTTCTCGGATTATCAGTTGGTGCCTACTTTGGAAGAGTTTTCTCAGCTTCTGAAGATTCCTATCCTTAGTCAACTACCCTACAACGGTACAGAAAAGGAGCCAAAACTTGAAGAGGTTGCTAAAGCATTGTGCCTACAACCATCTGACATTAAGGGACATTGGGAAGTTAGAAGTGGTATCAAAGGGTTCTTGGCCAAGTTCCTGTTCGAGAAAGCACAAGAATGTTGGAACTCCCTTGACCTACAAGCTTTTGAAGAAGTTGTGGCACTCCTCGTCTATGGGTTGGTGTTGTTCCCTAATCCAAATCAGCTTATAGATATCAATGTTGTCAAGATCTTCATGTCCAGGAATCCTATACCTACGTTGCTTGGGGACATCCTTCACTCATGTTACACTCGAACCATGAGAAAAAGAGGTGTTCTCATGTGCTGCACTCCTCTCCTGGCAAGGTGGTTTATTTCGCACCTTCCACAATCAGTTTTGAAAAACGAGCGGGGTTTGAGATGGTCACAACGATTGATGACTCTTACACATGCTGATATGCATTGGTGTTCCCGGTCCAGAGAGAATGTCACTATCATTGATCGTTGCGGGGAGTTTCCTAATGTTCCTTTACTTGGAATCAGAGGAGGTATTACTTACAACCCCTGTCTGGCTTTGAGGCAGTTTGGATATGCTCTGAGGGATGGCCCTCATGATATGTTGATTCCTGACATAGTTTTTGACTTCGACAACGATGCACAAGGACTTCGCCAGAGATTTATCAGAGCTTGGAGGATGCCCAACAGGGTAGATAGCAAGACACTGGGGCACAAGAACTCCATCCCCCTGGAGCCTTATCTCAAGTGGGTACGAGCCCGCTCCCAGAAGCTGGTGATGCCATATCCTCATGTTCTCCCCGTGATCAAAGAGCCAGTTTTGGAAGGAGAGGTGCCCTACACCATTCAACATACTGACATGCCTACATCCTGGGAAGAAATGCAGAAAAGCTGGATCCAACTCAAGGAAGAACGGAATTCTCTTGAAGCCAGTCTACATGCCAGTGAGAAGAAGGTCTTGGAGCTCACCCGCCTACTGTACGAGGAAAAGACCCTCAACACTTACATTTTTCCAAAGAGGATACGCAGTGTCTTTTGGTATTAATTATTTTTGTAATGTTTTGCCCATGAGGCCCTGATGTACTGAACAAATTATTTCCTAATAAAAAGTGTGTTCTTTTTTGGCTACAACGAATTTGAACTTTCGAACCCTTGAATGCATTGCATAAATAGCATATCATGCATCATATGCATCACAGGTACCCTTTTTCTACAGGTTGCTTAATCTTCTTCGCTGTTTATTTCAGCACTCAATCATCATGAATCCTGAACCAACTACCGAACAAGCTATCAAGGCCCTCCAGGCCCAGAACGCTCAGTTTCAGGAGATGGTTATGAACTTGGCCCAAGGACAATAGGAGTTGAAGGCTTTGCTCCTGAAGAAGAAGAAGAAGAGGACTGTATTGTTCAACACTGGACGCAGACTCGGGAATACACTGCAGAATGAAGCTGAGAGGACTACTCCATTTGTTGGGGAAGGCAGTCACCAAGGGAGAGAGGTTCCTAGTCCTGTGGTCTCTAACACCGAGACAGATTTCAACTATGAACAGTACCCTCCTGCCGAGGACCGGTACAAACAGCTGGAGGACAGGTTAAATGCTATGGAGATTTAACGTGTGCCTGGGTTGGATTTTGGAGACTTGGGGTTATCTTCTGGGGTGGTGATCCCACACAAGTTCAAGGCGCCTGCCTTTGTGAAGTATGACGGGGCTTCCTGTCCTAAACTGCACCTCCTCTCTTATGTAAGGGAGATCCATCCTTACACTACAGACAAGAACTTATGGATCCATTTCTTCCAGGAGAGTCTTTCAGGGGCTCATCTCGAATGGTTCTATCATCTGGATGGAACCAACATTCGTAACTGGGAGGACTTGGCTACTGCTTTTTATAAGCAGTATCAATATAATTCCGACCTCGCTCCCACGCGTACCCAACTCCAGGGTATGTCACTGGGAACGGGTGAAGGTTTTAAGGAGTACGCACAGAAATGGAGAGACCTGGCTGGCAGGGTGCACCCACCGTTGACGGATCGTGAACTAGTGGACATGTTCTTGGGGACCCTATCTGGTCCATTTTTCAATCACCTGATTGGTAATTCCTCTGCTGGGTTTACAAACCTGATCCTGACTGGTGAGAGGATCGAAGCTGGTATCAAATCGGGGAAGATACAGAAGGGTGCCTCCTCAAATACTGAAAAGAAGCCCTTCAAGAAGGAAGCTAGTGTTGTGTATGGTCCCAGGAGACAGAACAAACCTGAGCGCCGCCAAGCTGTCAACGCGGTGGTAATTTCTAAGCCTGTTGCTGCTCCTCAGTAATACAACCAGCCAAGAGCTGAGAGGCCCAAAAGGCAGTACACTCGGCTCAGCATGACCCTCTCTTAAATATTACCGCAACTGCTGCCAACCAGCCTGGTAAGTGTCAAGGAAGCTCCGAAGGTGGTAAACACAGCATCTCCGAAGTACAACCCCAACGCCCGTTGCGCTTATCACTCTGATAGCCCGGGACATAACACAGATGATTGTTGGGCTCTGAGGAATAAGGTTCAAGACCTTATTGATGCTAAAGAGGTTCAGTTCGAGGCGCCCGAGAAGCCTAATGTGGTGACTGCTCCCATGCCTAACCATGGAGTAAATGCTATTGGGGATGAAGACAAAGTGGAAGAATCCGAGTTTGACAGCTGGATCTACTCAACGACCAACGGTGGACCAAGTAACTGGACTGCCAAAGACTCTATGCATGTTACTTTTATCACACAGTAATGAACTATTTTGTTTTGAATTTCTAACAAACAATAATTTGAAACTTTATGGCCCGATGTCTTACCCGGGGCACCGTGGTTTCATTTGTGAGGGCTTGTTATTCGTCACTTCCATATATCATGAATAAAAGCATTGGACGTTTTTCACATTTCAAATATTGCGCTCCCTTTCTTTCTTTATATATTGCAAAACAGCTATATTTACACACACTCACTTATACAGGTTCCAATCCACTCTGGATCTCACTGGTAATGACTCTGCTACTGCCAGTTATGACTTCGAAAATCCGATCAACTTAGTCGAAGACGAAAGTGAAGATGATTGCGAAGTGCCTGGTGAGCTTGCAAGACTGCTACTCCAGGAAGAGAGGGCCATTCAGCCACATGAAGAGCCAGTGGAAACGGTAAATCTGGGTACTGAGACAGACAGGAAGGAAGTTAAGATTGGTGCCAATCTGGAGGCTAGCGTGAAACAACGGTTGATTCAGATGTTGCATGCTTGTGTGGAAATCTTCGCTTGGTCTTACGAAGACATGCCTGGGTTGGATACCGACATTGTGGTTCATCACCTGCCTACCAAGGAAGACTGTCCGCCGGTAAAACAGAAGGTCCGCCGTATGCGTCCAGAGATGTCCGAGAAAATCAAAGCTGAGGTTATGAAACAATTTGATGTCGGGTTTCTAGCAGTGACTTCTTACCCTCAGTGGGTTGCCAACGTGGTTCCAGTGCCAAACAAAGATGGTAAGGTCCGAATGTGTGTTGATTACAGGGATTTGAACAGGGCCAGCCCTAAGGATGATTTCCCTCTGCCTCATATCGATGTTCTGGTTGACAATATTGCTCAGCATAAAGTGTTCTCCTTCATGGACGGTTTCTCCGGATATAATCAAATCAAGATGGCTCCTGAAGACATGGAGAAGACCACTTTTGTTACTCAGTGGGGCACCTTTTGCTATAAGGTCATGCCTTTTGGGTTGAAAAATGCTGGGGCAACCTACCAACGTGCCATGGTTGCTTTGTTTCATGACATGATCCATCATGAGATAGAAGTGTATGTCGACGATATGATTGCAAGGTCCCAAACTGAGGAGGAACACCTTGACCATCTGCAGAAACTGTTTGACCGTCTGAAGTTGTACAAGCTGAAGTTGAACCCGAACAAGTGCACCTTCGGGGTAAGATCTGGAAAATTGCTAGGTTTCGTCGTAAGAGACAAAGGTATTCAAGTGGACCCTGCCAAAGTGAAAGCCATACAAGAGATGCCAACTCCCAAGACAGAGAAAGAAGTCAGAGGCTTTCTAGGACGGCTGAACTACATTGCCCGATTCATCTCACATCTAACTGCTACCTGTGAACCAATCTTCAAGCTGCTGAAGAAAGATCAAGTAGTACGTTGGAACGATGAATGTCAGGCCGCTTTCGACAGAATCAAAGAGTATCTCCAAGAGCCACCCATTCTTATGCCACCGGTTGAAGGGAGACCTCTAATCCTATACTTGACAGTACTTGACAGCTCAATGGGGTGTGTGCTGGGGCAGCATGACGAGTCTGGCCGAAAAGAGCATGCCATTTATTACCTTAGCAAAAAGTTTACCGACTGTGAGACCCGATACTCACTGCTCGAGAAAACTTGCTGCGCTTTGGTATGGGCTGCTCGTCGGCTGAGACAGTATATGTTGACTCACACTACTCTGTTGATTTCAAAAATGGATCCAATAAAGTATATCTTCGAAAAGCCTGCTCTGTCTGGAAGAATAGCAAGATGGCAGATGATATTGACAGAATATGACATCCAATACACGACTCAGAAAGCAATCAAGGGAAGTGTATTGGCAGACCATTTGGCACACCAGGCAGTGGATGACTACCAATCTATGAACTTCGAATTTCCAGACGAGGATATCATGGTAGTAACTGATTGTGAAGTACCTGGACCGGATGAAGGACCTGAGGAAGGATCCCGGTGGTCTATGCACTTTGACGGAGCCTCAAACGCTTTGGGTAACGGTGTCGGCGCTGTGATCATATCCCCCAAAGGCACTCATACTCCACTCACTGCCCGGCTATGTTTCAACTGCACCAACAACATGGTGGAGTATGAGGCATGCATCATGGGTCTTCAAGCTGCAATTGACTTAAGGATCAAGTTTCTAAGTGTCTTCGGACGTGATCAATCAGATCAAAGGCGAGTGGGATACGAAACACCCAAATCTTATTCCTTACAAGGAGTATGTATTGACGTTGCTTCCCAATTTCGAGGAGATAACTTTTGAACACTTCCCAAGAGAGGATAATCAGTTGGCGGACGTGTTAGCTACGATGTCTTCTATGTTCAAAGTCAAATGGGACAACGAGGCTCCCCGGATCATTATCTGGAAATTGGACGAACCTGCACATTGCTGTGATCTTGAGGCTGAAGAGGTAACTGAAAAACCTTGGTATCATGAAGTGAAGAGGTACTTGGAAGCTCAAGAATACCTCGAGGGTGCATCTGTCAACGACAAGAAGTTCCTAAGAAGATTCGCTGCAAAGTTCTTCCTCAGCAGTGGCATTCTATACAAGCAAAACCATGATTCAACCTTACTGCGTTGTGTGGATAAGACTGAAGCAGAAAAGATCATGGCAGAACTACATGAAGGTACCTTCGGAACGCATTCCAGTGGACATACCATGGCAAAGAAAATCCTTCGGGCAGGATATTTCTGGTCCACAATGGAAGCCGACTGTTATCAACACTCTCGGACATGTCACAAATGCCAGATATATGCTGATAAGGTGCACGTTCCTCCAGTACCTCTGAACGTATTGACAGCACCTTGGCCTTTTGCAATGTGGGGCATTGACATGATCGGCGAGATCAGACCTACGGCATCCAACGGTCACCGCTTCATCCTGGTTGCAATTGATTACTTCACGAAGTGGGTTGAAGCAGCTTCCTATGCTACGGTAACCAAGAATGTCGTAGCACGGTTCATTCGGCATAACTTGATCTGTCGATACGGCGTACCTGAGAGGATCATTACGGACAATGGTACCAATCTTAACAACAAGATGATCACTGAGCTCTGCGAGCAATTCAAGATACAGCACCACAACTCTTCTCCCTACCAGCCGAAGATGAATGGGGTTGTCGAAGCGGCTAATAAGAATATCAAGAAGATTGTGCAGAAGATGACAGTGACCTACAAAGATTGGCACGAGATGTTACCGTTTGCTCTTTATGGGTACCGTACCTCAGCAAGGACGTCAACCGGGGCAACACACTTCTCCTTGGTCTATGGCATGGAGGCAGTCTTGCCTATTGAAGTCCAGATACCCTCTCTCCGGATAATGAAGGATGCAGGTTTGAGCGAAGATGACTGGATCCAGACTCGACTTGATCAATTAAACCTAATTGACGAAAAGAGACTCACTGCTATTTGTCATGGTCAGACGTACCAAAAACGGATGATCAGGGCATTTAACAAGAAAGTCAGATGACAAGAGTATCAAGTCGGAGACCTGGTAATCAAGCGCATCATCCTTCCTCAAAGTGATCCCAGGGGCAAATGGACCCCTACGTACGAAGGGCCATTTATGGTTTAAACATGTCTTCTCAGGAGGAGCTATGATTCTAACCACCATGGATGGTGACGACCTTCCTCACCCCGCCAATGCAGACATAGTAAAAAGATACTACGCATGATAAAAGACCCGCTAGGTTGACACACCTAGGCAAAAATAAGGGCTTCCCGGCGAACCCAAAAGGGTTCGGGCAAAAATAAGGGATGAAATGAAAAAAAATCTGTACACCCGGCAAGTCGAAAACCTGAAAAGGCGGCTTGGGCAAAAATGGGTATCCTGGTGGACTGAAAACCCGAAAGGGCGGTCCAGGCAAAAGTTAGGGATTAAAGCGTAATACTATGTCTCATTGGATCACCTTGCATCCAGAATCCGGTATCAACTATCAGGTTCAGACGGCATCAATCAATCAGCTTCACCTTCAACCGAGTAGCAAAGTGATGAGACGCTTGAAGACATAAAGGCGATAGCAGAGTTGAAACCCAGTGGGACTTTTCACATAGCTGTTTTGTTTTCCTTTGTACAAATTGTATAAACTCTATGTTGTTCGGCGGCGTTCTCTTACTAGGACGTTAGCCTCTTGTACATGAACGCCTATTTACAGGCCAATTCAAAAATCAATACAAATTCACTTTTCCAGACAAATTGCCAATTATTTTTCCTTTTTCTGTTTTGTCTTGCGAAGAACATCCAATGTTCATTTTTGATATATGCATTTGACACTAATTGCTAACTCATAAATACTTGCATGCGAAACAAAGGATTAATTACAGGTGACATTAGAAACAGGGACAATCAGAATTGTCTAAACGATCTAGTTGCTTTGTCCACCAAGGTACCAAGGTAGGTTCGGCTGAAGGACGTAACCAAGATACCTCCACTCCCCGCAGAGTAAGACAAGACTCAACAATACTCTCCTCAAGCAGAGTTGGTCTCCAATCAGCCCTGAAAAGGCACAGTATCTCCAGCAAGTCAGCAACACTCTCCCCAAGCAGAGTTAGCCTACTGTCAGCCTTAAGGAAGTTGGGTACCCCCAAAAGATCTCAATATTCCCCAGCAGAGTATGCAGATATTCCTTAACAAGCATCCCCGGCAATCTTAATCTAAGATTGTTCCCCGGCTGAATACCAGACATCCCAGTGGAGCCATTCCCCAGTACAGTTCAAAAAGTCTCCCCAGGAGAGTTGAATCAATCTCCCCAGTAGGAAGCTTATCCCCAGTAGATTCTGGAAGCTTATCCCCTGCAGAGCACGAACGTCTCCCCGGCTTTATTCAAAGGTTATTCCTCACCAGAGCTTATAACTGGGTTATCCACAGCTAATAAACACGGAAAGATCGTCCTCGGCGAAGCTCTTCCTATCCCCCAGCGGAGTTCATCAAATCTTCCAACATAACATATCAACGGCATCCTCAGCGGAGTTATCATCAATTTCAAAACCTCGGCGAAGTATCTCTTCCCACAGAGTATATTCCCCGCAGAGTAATCTCTCCAACAAGTTCATTCCCCAACGGAGTCATCTTCTCCTACCAGATTATTCTTGCAACCATCATCCCCAGCGGAAATGAAAAACTTCACTCTTCAACATCAGCCCAGGATTCAGCTTCCCGGCATTCGTCCAGGATTTATTTTCCTAGACGAAAATATATTCATAAACATCACATTACCATACACAATGACACATGCATATACGCATCATAAACACACTATCTCATTTATTTTTTAGAACATCATGACATCATGCATTTCATACATCATGACATTACATACAACTGATGTTTTGCCTTTTCAGGAAAGAGGTCAGTCCAAAGACGACTACTATCAACAGTCGCAATGCCAGATTCGATTCCTGTATCCAGCCAGGGCACGTCTAAAGAGTTTGAAGATTCGATTCCTGCATCCAGCCAGGGCATATCTATTGACGACTAATTCCAGATTCGATTCCTGTATCCAGCCAGGGCACGTCTGAAGATTTTGAAGATTCGATTCCTGTATCCAGCCAGGGCATATCTGTTGACGACTAATTCTGGATTCGATTCTTGTATCCATCCAGGGCACGTTTGAAGAGTTTGAAGATTCGATTCCTGCATCCAGCCAGGGCATATCTGTTGACGACTAATTCCAGATTCGATTCCTGTATCCAGCCAGGGCACGTCTGAAGAGTTTGAAGATTCGATTCCTGTATCCAGCCAGGGCATATCTGTTGACGACTAATTCCAGATTCGAATCATGTATCCAGTCAGGGCACGTCTGAAAAGTTTGAAGATTCGATTCCTATATCCAGCCAGGGCATATCTGTTGACGACTAATTCCAGATTCTATTCCTGTATCTAGCCAGGGCACGTCTGAAGATTTGAAGATTCAATTCTTGTATCCAGCCAGGGCATATCTGTTGACGACTAATTCTAGATTCGATTCCTGTATCCAGCCAGGGCACGTCTGAAGAATTTGAAGATTCGATTCCTGTATCCAGCCAGGGCATATCTTTTGACGACTATTTCCAGATTCGATTCCTGTATTCGGCCAGGGCACGTCTGAAGAGTTTGAAGATTCGATTCCTGTATCCAGCCAGGGAATATCTGTTGACGAATAATGCCAGATTCGATTCCTGTATCCAGCCAGGGCACGTCTGAAGAGTTTGAAGATTCGATTCATGTATCCAGCCAGGGCATATCTGTTGACGACTAATGCCAGATTCGATTCTTGTATCCAGCCAGGGCACGTCTGAAGAGTTTGAAGATTCGATTCCTGTATCCAGCCAGGGCATATCTGTTGACGACTAATTCCAGATTCGATTCCTATATCCAGCCAGGGAACGTCTGAAGAGTTTGAAGATTCGATTCCTGTAACCAGCCAGGGCATATTAGTTGATGACTAATTCCAGATTCGATTCCTGTATCCAGCCAAGGCACGTCTGAAGAGTTTGAAGATTCGATTCATGTATCCAGCCAGGGCATATCTGTTGACGACTATTTCCAAATTTGATTCCTGTATCCGGCCAGGGCATGTCTGAAGAGTTTGAAGATTCGATTCCTGTATCCAGCCAGGGCATATCTGTTGACGACTAATGCCAAATTCGATTCCTGTATCCAGCCAGGGCACGTCTGAAGAGTTTGAAGATTCGATTCCTGTATCCAGCCAGGGCATATCTGTTGACGACTAATGCCAGATTCGATTCCTGTATCCAGCCAGGGCACGTCTGAAGAGTTTGAAGATTCGATTCCTGTATCCAGCCAGGGCTATCTGTTGACGATTATTTCCAGATTCGATTCCTGTATCCAGCCAGGGCACGTCTGAAAAGTTTGAAGATTCGATTCCTGTATCCAGCCAGGGCATATCTGTTGACGACTAATTCCATATTCGATTCCTGTATCCAGCCAGAGCACGTCTAAAGAGTTTGAAGATTCGATTCCTGTATCCAGCCAGGGCATATCTGTTGACGACTAATTCCAAATTTGACTCCTGTATCCAGCCAGGGCATATCTGTTGACGACTAATGCCAAATTCGATTCATGTATCCAGCCAGGGCACGTTTGAAGAGTTTGAAGATTCGATTCCTGTATCCAGCCAGGGCATATCTGTTGACGACTAATGCCAGATTCGATTCCTGTATCCAGCCAGGGCACGTCTGAAGAGTTTGAAGATTCGATTCCTGTATCCAGCCAAGGAATATCTGTTGACGACTATTTCCAGATTCGATTCCTCTATCCAGCCAGGGCACGTCTGAAGAGTTTGAAGATTCGATTCCTGTATCCAGCCAGGGCATATCTGTTGACGATTATTTCCAGATTCGATTCCTGTATCCAGCCAGGGCACGTCTGAAAAGTTTGAAGATTCGATTCCTGTATCCAGCCAGGGCATATCTGTTGACGACTAATTCCAGATTCGATTCCTGTATCCAGCCAGAGCACGTCTGAAGAGTTTGAAGATTCGATTCCTGTATCCAGCCAGGGCATATCTGTTGACGACTAATTCCAAATTTGACTCCTGTATCCAGCCAGGGCACGTCTGAAGAGTTTGAAGATTCGATTCCTGTATCCAGCCAGGGCATATCTGTTGACGATTATTTCCAGATTCGATTCATGTATCCGGCCAGGGCACGTCTGAAGAGTTTGAAGATTCGATTCCTATATCCAGCCAGGGCATATCTGTTGACGACTTATGCCAGATTCGATTCCTGTATCCAGCCAGGGCACGTCTGAAGAGTTTGAAGATTCGATTCCTGTATCCAGCCAGGGCATATCTGTTGACGACTAATGCCAGATTCGATTCCTGTATCCAGCCAGGGCACGTCTGAAGAGTTTGAAGATTCGATTCCTGTATCCAGCCAGGGCATATCTGTTGACGACTAATTCCAGATTCGATTCCTATATCCAGCCAGGGCACGTCTGAATAGTTTGAAGATTCGATTCCTGTATCCAGCCAGGGCATATCTGTTGACGACTAATTCCAGATTCGATTCCTGTATCCAGCCAGGGCACGTCTGAAGAGTTTGAAGATTCGATTCCTGTATCCAGCCAGGGCATATCTATTGACGACTATTTCCAGATTCGATTCCTGTATCCGGCCAGGGCACGTCTGAAGAGTTTGAAGATTCGATTCCTGTATCCAGCCAGGGCATATCTGTTGACGACTAATGCCTGATTCGATTCCTGTATCCAGTCAGGGCACGTCTGAAGAGTTTTAAGATTCGATTCCTGTATCTAGCCAGGGCATATCTGTTGACGACTAATGCCAGATTCGATTCCTGTATCCAGCCAGGGCACGTCTGAAGAGTTTGAAGATTCGATTCCTGTATCCAGCCAGGGCATATCTGTTGATGACTAATGCCAGATTCGATTCCTGTATCCAGCCAGGGCACATCTGAAGAGTTTGAAGATTCGATTCCTGTATCCAGCCAGGGCATATCTGTTGACGAATAATGCCAGATTCAATTCCTGTATCCAGCCAGGGCACGTCTGAAGAGTTTGAAGATTCGATTCCTGTATCCAGCCAGGGCATATCTGTTGACGACTAATGCCAGATTCGATTCCTGTATCCAGCCAGGGCACGTCTTAAGAGTTTGAAGATTCGATTCCTGTATCCAGCCAGGGCATATCTGTTGACGACTAATGCCTGATTCGATTCCTGTATCCAGTCAGGGCACGTCTGAAGAGTTTTAAGATTCGATTCCTGTATCTAGCCAGGGCATATCTGTTGACGACTAATGCCAGATTCAATTCCTGTATCCAGCTAGGGCACGTCTGAAGAGTTTGAAGATTCGATTCCTGTATCCAGCCAGGGCATATCTGTTGATGACTAATGCCAGATTCGATTCCTGTATCCAGCCAGGGCACATCTGAAGAGTTTGAAGATTCGATTCCTGTATCCAGCCAGGGCATATCTGTTGACGACTAATGCCAGATTCGATTCCTGTATCCAGCCAGGGCACGTCTGAAGAGTTTGAAGATTCGATTCCTGTATCCAGCCAGGGCATATCTGTTGACGACTAATGCCAGATTCGATTCCTGTATCCAGCCAGGGCACGTCTGAAGAGTTTGAAGATTCGATTCCTGTATCCAGCCAGGGCATATCTATTGACGACTAATTCCAGATTCGATTCCTGTATCCATCCAGGGCACATCTGTGAGAAACCAATTGTAGATTTGACACCTGTATCCAGCCAGGGCATATCTGCATGAAGAGTTTTAAGGTCAACCCCTGTAACAGGTCAGGTAATTATCTTTCTTTCTCAGGTACGCAAGTTCTCGCTAAGGAATCTCTTACGTGATCGACACCTAGATGGCATCTATAAGCCCATCCACTTACCAACAGTTCCAAATGGCATCTATAAGCCCATTCCCGACAAGGTTCTGTCACATCTACAGATGGCATCTATAAGCCCATCCTCTTATCCACCATCTCTCCAAATGGCATCTGTAAGCCCATTCCCGCTGTCACACTGCTGATACTCTACTATGTGAGTGCAAATTTCTGGGCACTCTAGTGTTCAATCATCTTCCACCTTCGGATCACGAAAGGCACACAAGCCAATCTACATCCTCAGGTCTAAGAAGATTGAACAGGGGCAACTGTTGTACCCCAAAATTTTCCCTCCCATTTTCTTCAAAGTTTTGACAAGCATCATCTCAATTTGCTCAAAGTCTACTCAAGGGCTACACAATCAACCATCCTCCTAAGTCAGTCCAAATTAGGGTTTTGGTTCTTGCAAGGAAGTTGAGGTTTTCAAGGGCTCAATCAAGTCCCATATGCTCATACACATTGTCAAGCATCCACATGTCAAGTTTCAAGACTCACAGCATCAAGTTGCACAGTCAAAAACCCTAATTGCTTCACAATCAACTGTAGGGGCAAAATGGTCATTTGGCAGTCAAAAGTCAAAAATTTTGGTCAACATCTTATTTTGAAGCCACAATCATCATTTGGTCAAATCTTGACCATGATTTCACAAGAATGGCTCAAAAATCATCAAGGTGTCAAAAGTTTCTATTTTTGGACAGTTGAAAAGTCAATTGTAACTTGACCAAGGCATAACTTTTTCATGGTTCATCAGAAAAATCCCATCCAATGCTCATTTTGAAGGGGAGGATATTTCCTACAATTCATCATCACATTCCAAGTCCAAGAAATGCTCTCACAAAAAGTTATCAATTTCAACATTATAGGTCATTTTCAAAAGTCAACAAAAAGGCACTTTAAGTCAAAGACCATAACTTGTGATTGGTAAATCAAAATGACATGGGACCAAAGGCATTGGTTAGAGGACTTCAAGACCTTTCCAAAATGTCCAAGAACATGTTCATATGATCAAAATTGAGCAAGATATGCATTGGAGAAGTTGGGAAATATTTGTGAAATGGCAAAAGTCAACTATCCTTGAAACTTCAATTTTTGACAAAAGGGCCCACTTTTTCCACTTGATTCAGCTTTGCCATGCCACCCACGTGTCCCATGATTTATTTCAAGATTAAAAAATAATTTTTATATTTTTATTTAATTTTATTTGATTTAATTCATTTTAAATCTTTAAAATTCAAATCAAAAATCAAAAAAATTAATTAAGGGATATCTTGTGGCTTGAATGGCTTTGATACATCATAATCCACCTACCAATTTCGTGTAAGGTCCATTTTAAGCATAAAATTCAAATTTGAACAAAAAAGGCAAGTTTCTTCAATGGTGGTTATGGCAAAATCCAAAACTTCATTGCAAGGGTTAATGGCTCACATTATTGCTTGATTCTCATTCCTAGACATATATGCAAATGCTCCAAACCATTTACACGACCTAGAAACCTCTGAAACAGCATAGCCAATTTCCAAAATTCCAAAGAAAAGTCACAAACTGAAATCAATCTTCCAATGCAATTCAAGCATTTCTTTTGATCCAAACACACTCCCAACACTCCCAGGAACGATTTGCAGTCATAAACCAACCCCAACACTCAAGGAAACGGCCAAACAGAACCACGGTTTGAGCAAACTTTTCCATAATCGAAACTCCATTTTTACGCATCATTAATACATTTTGATCACTGTTTTGCATTGCTGACATTGTCACGAAGCTTTCTATATAATTTAATTTGATTATGATGCTCTAAAATGAAAGTTGCCATTGTTAAATCCTAGGGTTTCAGAGCTTGTGATTTGGGGCTTTTCCCATACTGTAAAATCAGAACTCCAAACACCCATGGTTGGAATCGGCTTAAGGAGACAAACACAAAACACACCTCGCGCCCTTTTTATGTTCACTATATAGCTAATCGCTATTTTCCACAGTTTTGCATTGTGGGGATTAAAAACCCCCGCTATCTTGCTTTTGTTTTTGCAGATAAATGAAGACGATGATGATGTGTCCATGCGTGGGTGGTCTATTCAAATCATGCGCGCTCTCCTTTTTATTTTCCAGCATGTGACTCGTTCATTCAATATAATGTTATTTGTTTATTATTATTACAATTGAGACAAAGTGGTGCAGTGGCTGGTAACACGCTTGGGATTCGTTGGGACCTGGGTTCGATCCCCAGGTCCCCCAAAGGCTTATTAAATTTTTTCCAAATGTGATCTTATGCAGGCAACGTGAAGCAACTCACCATAAACCTCACATCCCATCTTGCCAAGTGTCCCTCAGAAGCAGATCCAACGGCCAAGAGAGGGAGCACACCATACTCCTGGTCAACAGCGCTCCACTCAATTCCCAGAGTCAACAGGCTTTGTGCAAATGGGCCTCACAATTCAATTCGGAACCCCCCAATCTGGCCCAAAACCCCCCTTGGGTTTGCAATTTTTATTTTATCATTTTTATATTTTGTTTGTCTTATTTTATTTTTTCCTTTTTATTAACTATTTACATAATTAATTTATTTTCTATAAAAATAAAAATAAAAACTAACATTATTATTATTATTAATTTCATTTTATTTTTTTTTGTAAATAAAAAACTAACAAATAAAATAGTTTAATTAGGTCAATTTTAATTTCTTTTTCTTTACAATAAATAAAAATAATTTAGAATTAGGTTAACTTTTAATTTTAATTCTTTTATTTTATTTTCATTAAAAAACATAAAAATACAAAAATCTTTTCTTTTAATAAATTAATCAATTAGTAATTAGGCTTTATTTAATTAATTGCATTTAATTCAAAAAAGACAAAAAAAATTCATTTCTTTTCTTCAAAGGGTCAAAACCCTTAAGGCATTCCCGATTAATTTTTATTCGCGCGCATTTATTTTATTTTGATTATTATGTAACTGCTTCAAGAATGTAATAGTAATTAGGTTTACCGCTTTCTTTACTTTCCGAACTTTATCAAAACGGGTCTTTGTTTTTTGGCGATGTATAGACCCGCGCCTTGTAATAGCGTAGAATTTACATTTCTGCAATTTACTTTCCGCACCCCTAACTGTTAAATGCATGAAAGAATGTATGTAAATAAAATTAATCTGTAGCTCACAAATAACATGCAAAGACAAATTAACTGAAAAACAACACACAATGCACATGCCACTTCTAGGGTACGCCTCACTCGTTGCCTCGAACGTGGTCATCAAGTATAGGACGTCTTAGAGGTCGCCCTTTGTCTAAAGATCCAGTTGCCTCGAAACGGTTGCCTCGGATAAAAGGATCTAGGACATTAGGGTTACTTCTAAGGCGTCCTACCATTACTTCGGTGACCACACATGTCCCTTAATCGAATTGACCCGAATACCTCCAACGATGGTGCTACCTACCTCTCAATGGTGGGATAGCACTATCTAAAGGACTCTTACACAGCTTAATTCCTTAGGGTAGGTATATGACTCATGGGTACTTGCTCTTTTCAAAACAAACAAAATACTTTTCACACCTTACACTTTCAAAAAAGTTTTCAAACAATACTTCATACACTCTTGAAGACAGATACAAGAGTTACTTAGAAATTTTTCAAACGAACTTTTTTCAAAACCCACACACACTTGAAAAGCAAACAAATTTTGAAAACATAAGAGCAAGTACCTAAGAGCCCGTGGATAACCACGGATAGAAAGGGTGCTAACACCTTCCCTTTCTATAAATCTACCTCCCGAACCGAGAGACATCTCGAATAAGGAATTTTGCTGTGCTTTTGTCCTTTCCATGTTGGAGAACATAAAAGACGGTGGCAACTCTTACTTACCGCGACATTTCGCGAAACCAGCTAAAAAACAGTCAGTTCTATTTCCACCGATCAGACATATATATATATATATATATATATATATATATATATATATATATATATATATATATATATATATATATATATATATATATATATATATATATATATATATATATATATATATATATATATATATATATATATATATATATATATATATATATATATATATATATATATATATATATATATATATATATATATATATATATATATATATATATATATATATATATATATATATATATATATATATATATATATATATATATATATATATATATATATATATATATATATATATATATATATATATATATATACATATATATACTTTTGTTTTATTAAAAATTTAGAAATAAAACACAAAAATATTTTATTTTATTTTTATTATTATTTATTCTAAAAAATACCGTTTTTGGATATATTTCATTTTTATACATGTTAATATATTTTTGTACATAAATAATACATCATATTTATTTTCTTAAGAATTTAGGGTTTTTGCCCTAAAAACAAATAAAATTAATCTTTTATTTATTTCTTTATACCTTGTACATAAAAAAATGCTTTTGCATACATGAATAAATAAAAAACCTTTTTTTGCATAATACATTGTATTTAATATTTATTTATTGTATTTTATTTAAATATTGTACATTTAAATATTATGCCTTGCAAATTCAATTTGGTTGTAATAATTTAGGGTTTAAATTCTTGCAAAATAATCCCCTATTCAAATTTGTACCCCCTCCCTATATCATGTTATAATAGCTTAGAATTTAAATTCTCGCACTTAAAAGCTTTCAATTATGCCATGATTAGAGAATTAGGGTTTGTATGCAAAATCAAAACCAACAAATAGTTTGGCCTAATCAAAGACAAAAATGCATGAAAAAACAAACACAATACACAATTGCACCCCTAGGGTTACAATCCACTTGTTGCCTTCAAAAATGGGCCATGGTATGCATGTCAAGTACTTTGGCAAAACAAAAACAAAACAAAGATCATAGTCCCTCGATGATGCTATCTGAGCTGCCTAAACAAAATGATCAAGTCCCTCAAGAAAATTGCCAAAAATACTTGACATAATTGCTATCATGGTCTATACGATGACCTGCGCCTGTCCCATTTAATATCCTAACACAAGGTTGTTCACCAAATACAATGGTGAAGCAACACTGTTAAAAGGGTTAAAAACATAAGAAAGATCTTTGAGTAAAATAGGGTAGACAACTCTTAGTTACTTGATCAAAGCTTGCAAAAACATCCTTGCTATCTCCAAAACTTCACAACACAATTTTAAAACCCTACTTTCAAACATTGGAAACTTTTCAAAAGACGAAAACACCTTTGTATACATTCAAACAAGAATCATTACAAAGGTTGCCACAACGATGGCCTCTTTTCAAAACATCTTTCAAAACCACACACAAAGCACAATTTCAAACAATTGAAAAGCAAAGCAAGTGATCAAAGCAAGTAACTAAGAGCCCATGGATAACCATGGATAGAAAGGGTGCTAATACCTTCCCTTTCTATAATCTACTCCCCGAACCCAAGAAAACATCTCAAAGGTCTTTCCTGTGCTTTTTGACCTTTCCTTAGGATAAAATAAAAAGTCGGTGGCGACTCTTGCTAAACCGAAACATTTGCGAACACAAACGCAAAATCCCAAGTCACTTCTCCCACCGTATCACAAGTGCAGTCCTCCGATCACTGCAAATCCCCAGTAAATTCTCTTCTTCATCAAAGTGTAGTCCATATTGATATCCCCAGAGAGTTGCTACGGAATCTGAAACCGGGATAAACATCATTTAACTCCCCCCCCCCCCCAGAAGAGTTGGCATCCATATCTAAAATTGATTCATCCAACACCTCGAAAGGTTATCCATCTCTTTTATCCCCAATCAGGGTATATAAGAATTAAGTTCCCCAGTAGAGTGGTGAACGACAAAGGTTACTGAACTCTTCTTTCCCCAAACAGAAGTCAAACATTCCCAGCGGAGTATTCTCAAACAGAAAGCAGGAATCCCCAACGGTGACATTCTAAATAAGTTTGAAGATTCATATCCTTCATCTACAGCGGTAGTCAGGGATTTATTTTCCCCAACAAAGATGTTATACGAAGCTACTGATACACTTCGACGACACCTTTCATCCATACATCATTCACAAGATATCATAACATATACATACAAAACGCATATAACACTCTCATTTACTTTGAGAACATCATTACACAATTCATTACATACATCATGACATTGCATAAAGACTAACTTTATCTTTTCAGGTAAAGTTCATAAACAGACGAATATCATCAGCGATTTTCAAAACAGGTCCGAGATTAATTCCTGATATAGGACGGGGCAACTATCTGTATGACCAGGTCCAAGATTAATTCCCGAAACAAGACGGGACAACTATCTGTATGACCGGGCGGTATGAATTCCCGAAACAAGACGAATTCGCCAATAAAAAACAGGTCCTAGATTAACTCCCGAAACAGGACAAAGAAACTATCTATATGAAAAGGCATAGATTAACTCCCAAAGCAGGATGGGGAAACTATATATATAACCAGGAAAATATTAACTCCAGAAACAGGACAAGGAAACTATCAACATGGCCAGGTGGTTTGATTTCCCGAAACAGGATGAGTTTACCAACAAAAACAGACTGTAGATCAATTCCCGAAATAGGACGGGGAGACTATCTACATGACGAGCATTTACCTCAGAGACTAAATCTGACGAACACTTCCCTCAGAGATTTAATTATGACAAGCATTTCCCTCAAAAACTAAATCTGACAAGTAGCTACTTAAGCACCTTCTCTAGAGGTTCATCCTGGAAAGCATTCTTCAGATACAATCGAAGTGTAGACTCTTTTGATACTTCAATCAACAGTTACCTTGGATGGAATCTATAAGACCGTCTCCGAAGAAACTCTATCACCTCTCTGAATGGCATCTTTAAGCTTATTTAAGCAATACAATCAACCAACGTTGTTACTTCACTCACCGATTAGTGCAAATTTCTGGGCACTTAAATGTTCAATCCTCATCCACCTTCAGATCATGAATGGCAGATATGCCAATCTAAATCCTCAGGTTTAAGAAGATTGAACAGGGGCAGCTGTTGTACCCTAAAAGTTTCCCTCTCACTATTCAAGAATATTCTCCTAGGGTTTTCATTTGCTCAAGGTTGCCCTAGAATTGATCAGATAAATTCTCCTCCTAAGCAATTGACCTACAACTAGGGTTTTGTATTTATCAAGGAAGATTGGGTTTCCAAGGCCTCAAATTGATTTCATGGTTTCTTATATGTCTTCAAGAACTCTCATACCAAGTTTCATTCCTTGCATCACAAGTTTTCTCAGTCAATTGCTAAGATGTTTGAAAATTACTTGTATTGGATAAAAAGTCAATTGTGGTCAACATACAGTCAAACTTCAAGATTTTTGGTCAACATCAAGGTTTTGAAGTTATATTCATCATTTGATCAAGGTTTGATCATGATTCATCAAGAAAACTCCCAAATCATCAAAAGTCAAAATTTTCCAAATTAGGGTTTTTTTAAGGAGAAGTCAACTGAACTTTGACCAAACATAACTTCCACATGCTTCATCAAATTTTCCTCAACCAAAGATCATTTTGAAGGAAATTCAATTCTGTACAACTTTGTCTCTCTAAGATCAAGTCCAAAAAATTATTCATTTGAGAGATATGGACCAATACATTATACGTCATTTCAAAAGTCAACAAAAAGACACTTTTTGTCAAGGCAACTTACATCAAGATAAATTCTTGAAATGAAAAAAATGATCAACATAAATATTGTAGAGGACATCTCGAGCTTTCAAATAAGTCAAAGATCACCTTCAAATAATGAAAATTTAGAGAGTTATTATTGGTGCAAGTTGGGAAATTTTGAGCAAATGCATGAAACTAAAATTGACTAAATTTGAAGTTTTAGGCTAATGGGCCTAACTTTTGAGGTTCAAGCGTGCTTGTGACATGTTTAAGGACCTCTAAACCCACTCATGCATTATTGTGATTTTTATTTCTTTCTATTTTGATTTTATTCATTTAAACTCAAAATAAATTAAACAAAATATCAACTAAATGGATTTAGGCGCATGACTTTGGTTTTGGACCAAATGTGAAGTCCAAATAACTCATGTACAACTAGCAAAGTTGTATGGAAGCATAAGGATATGATTGGATTAAAATATAAACTTTATATGCAAGATTGAAATCAAATCTTTTCACCATAATGCACAAAGATTTATCTTATAAATGTTGACCTAATATATCCCTCTATATGTATTCAACATATTCAGATCAAAAGGACGCATGCTAGCCAGCCTCCTTGAGGAACCCTAAAAATTTAAAAATTCTCTAAAACTAGTGCATGATCAAAACCTCATCTCCAACAAGCCTCAATCGATTTATAGAACTCCATTAGCTTCCCGAGACCTCTAAGAATCGTTCCCAATCATCCTTGTAGATCGTAGCATCCCTGATCATCACAGCCAATCTTCATCAGTTCATTGAATTTCCTTGAATCCAAACTCATATTGCATGCATTATTAATTTATTTTATACATGTATTCTTATTTATATTTATGTGTGGATTTGTTTAAACTCATCGTTTTCAAGTTTTAACGCAGGAACAGAAGTCTGCCATTGTTAAAGCACCGAGTTCGTTAATTTTTGAAACCCTAGATATAGGTCGTTTCAATCGAAACTAACACCTCCATCAGACTCGTAAGACCTCAATTAGTGGATAGAGATAATATTCTCTCTTACTTGGCCTTGATTTTACAGTTTTATAAAACATCTTCATCGGAGAAGACGAAGTTAACCACTAGAGGTGCTGATTTGACTCTGGCGCGTTTTATTATGTGTTATTTTAATGTTGTATAACTAACGTGAAATGAATAATGTCCCAGCGGAAAGGAAGTACGCGATAGAGCATTCGTATGCAAGGGAATGGGTTTGATCCCTTCCCCTTTCATTTCTCATGTTATTTTCTGTTTTTTGCAAATCTAGTGTAGCGTATCACATGAGCCTACCATGCGCCCAGCCATGTAACACCATCGGATCTTCGTAAGATCTGATCCAACGCCCCCATATCTGCAAGCATATGGTGAACCTCCTAGGGTTGAACGCACTAGATCCAACACCAAGTCAGTGGGCCTAGACCTCTTTTGTAGTTTGCACCCCCTTTTTTGCTACAACCAGGCCAAAAGTTAATTTTTTTTTATTTCTTCCTTTTAGTCTTATTTAATTATTTTTATTATTTAATTTTAAATATTAAAATATTAATTTTGGGTTAATTAGTTAGGTTTAGTTTTAATCACCTTTTTTTAATTAAAATAATTTAACTAATTATTTTCTTAATTAAAATTAAGTAGATTCTTAGGTTTTTAATTGACTTTTTATTGCTAGAATTAGTTAGGGTTTTTAAAGTTAATTAATCATAAACATTTTTCATAAAAAAATATTCTCAAAAAAATATTTTCTTTTCTATTGGTCACATTTTTAGATCGACGATGCGAATATATTTTTCATTTCTCACATTTTCTTTTCTTTTATTGTAAATGTTTCCCGGGGTGTAATTGTAATTAGGGTTTACTTTCTGCATTTATTTTCCGCATTTATTTTCCCGCACTTTACTGCTTTTCATTATTGTTACGTTTACTGCTTAGTAACTAGGATACATGAAAAGACTAAAAACAAACGATAGCTAACCCTAATCTCAAAACTTAAATAATTGAATCACAACACACCTCGCACACTCGCACCTCTAGGGTAACCTCCATGTTGCCTTTTGATAAAAATAGTCATGTCCCTCGAACGTGGGGATGCTGTAGCAAAGTCTCTTGATATAAATATCATAGTCCCTTGATGACCCTCTCGATGTTGCCTTCAGTAAATGATCTAGTCCCTTAACGATAATCGCTAAAGCATCCTTACCGGTTGCCTTTGATGATTGTAGAATGACCCACGTGTGTCCCTTCATATCTAACGATAGGGCTTCCTACTAACTAATGGTAGGATAGCACTATCTAAAGGAGAAGGAAAGTACAATAAAGACATTGAGTAGGTTAACTGATGTTAATCGCTTACTCACAAACATTTCAAAACAAAAACATTTCACATAGACACTTTCAAAATATTTTCAAACAAAACACTTTGTACGCATTCTCGAGGACAAATACAAGAATCATTACAAAGTTTCTCCTTACATTGGAATTCAAAATATTTTTCAAACACACAACACAAAGCAATTTTCAAAGTGAGCTAGAGATTAAGAGCCCATAGATAACTATGGATGAAATGGATGCTAACAAATTCCCTTTTCATAACCTACTATCCAAACTCAAAATAAATAAATAAAGGTCTTTCCTATTCTTTTCACCCTTTCCTTATCGGATAAAAGAAAATTCGGTGGCGACTCTTACTATCCGCACATTTGTGATAAAATGCAAAACCAAGTCAGTTCTCCCATTGTATTACACCTGACATGTCTTCGTACAACCAAGAAAATATCTCAACATAGTCATACAACATCTGGACTAATATTTTTTTGACACTACCTTCTAGATTAGCACCTATGTTGACTTCTTTCTTGTCTTCTTTAGTACCCAAGTTCACAACCTTGATTGTCTCTTCATGCGGTTGTATGGCTCTTTCTTCCTGCATTAACAACCTAGCAAGCTCTCTAGGTACTTCACAATCTTCCTCACCTTTGTCCTCGTTTTGGTAGATCGGATTTTCAAAGTCTTACATGGAAATAACAAAATTGTTATCAACGGGATCCACAGTGGATGTGGATCTGCAATTTATTCTGTGGGTGTATGTAAGAACACATAGCTATTTTGAAAGTAATAAAGTAAAAGAAAGACAAAGAGCGTAAAATTTGAACGCAAACGTCCAATGTTTTATTGAATGAAAATATGCGAATGAAATGACAACCCTAACAAATGGACTGTTATGCCCCGTGTAAGGCACAAGGTTTAAAGTTATCGTTTTAAAAAAATTACATAGCCAAAATTTGAAAGCAAAAAGAAACAGAAAGTAGCATTTACTCCTGACTAAAGGAGATTGGTATAACTTCTTCAGTCTTCCAATTGTTGAGCCTGTTGCCGATGGTGGGAAAAATCCAATTGTCTAGGTCGTAGTCACTATCAGCATCTTTTATTGCATTGACTCCATTGTTGCTGACGCGAAATGATGGTCTTCCAACACGAGCACGGCGAATAGCCCTCTGAGCCTCTGCAGTGAAACTCAAACCAAATTTGTCTGACTTGTATAGAATTCCAGGAAGCTGACCCCAAGTAGTACAACCACCTTCTTCTACCACAACTTCGACGTCTTTTAGAGGATCCATTCTGGGCAGAGCCTTGGTAATCTTAGGAATAGAAGAAACATCTCTGGTAACAGTTCAAGGAATAACTTCAAAAGTCTGGCAGGGAGTTTCGATGAATTTGGCATCCATCTTAACATACTTGAATGAGTTCAAGTGACTCGCCATATAATCCTCTTCACCACAAACAATAACAACCTTTCCTTTCACGAAATATTTCAACTTTTGGTGAAAGGTTGAAGTAACAGCGCCTACCCCATGAATCCAAGGGCGTTCAAGTAAACAAGAATAGGCCGGACGAATGTACATCACATAGAAGGTAGAGTTGATGACCTGTAAACCTACTTTGATTGGAAGATCCACCTCTCCTTGCACCATCCTCTTTTAACTGTCAAAGGATCTTACCACAATATCACTAGTTTTCAGCACAACCCCTTCACAACAAGCCTGTCTAAAGCACCATTCAGAAAAACATTTAATGAGGAACCCGTATCAACCAATACATGAGCTAAGGTAGTGTTCCTGCATTCAATAGAGACATATAGGGCCCTGTTATGGTTCCTTCCTCCGGGAGTCAAGTCAACATCAGAAAAGCCTAGCCAATTATCAGTGGTCAGACTAGCAACATAATTTTCAAATTGATGAGCAGATATATCTTGTGGCACATGAGAGAATTTTAAGAACTTCACTGAAGCCTGGGCATGGGCTTCCGAAAACAATAATAGGTAAAACATGGAGATATTAGAGGGAGTCTTCCCCAGTTGTTCAACAATCTTGTAATCACTTTTTTGGATAATTTCTAATACCTCATCCAACTCTTGCCTTGAGGTATCTTCAGCAGTAACTTCTTTAGGTGCCTCCATCTGGGCAGGCTCTGTCATTTGTTCTTTGCCCCAAGTCTCAGTGATTGACTCAATAGCAGTAATACGAACTGGTGTGGCAACATTCTTCGGAGATATTTTGGGAGAGAAAACCCTTCTACTTCTAGTAACTTTACTGGTCCCAACAATATTGTCGATGTTGGAATTAGTAACTTTAATACCTTTACTATCAGTAGTCAATGGTTCTTGCTTGACGCCGTGGTAGTAGACGTTAGCCCCATAATTCCAAGGGATATATTTATTCGAGGAATATGGGATAGGCCCGAGTGCAGTGATTATCAGAGGAGTGACTCTAGGTTCAACCTTAATCTTCACAGGGCCTTTGGCAGTGATCCTGATAGGAGTGCCAGAAATTACAGATACCTCTTCAAGCTCCAAGTCCCGAAACAAAATCTCAATAGAAGGAGTCTTCTCAACTAGAATTATGTGGTTATCCATCAGACGCTGAATATCTTTTTTCAGCAGTTTGTAGCCATTGGGTTGGGCTACGCAGCAGTAGCATCTTTCAATGCAACCCTGAAATAAACCGACTTGCAACAGATTCTTTTTAATAATCAAGAGTGGAGTATTCAATTCACTTATAGCAGAAACATATGAAACATCATCAATAGCACTTATGCCTTTGTCATGCTTAGGCATAGGTGCAGTAATCACATTGGGGGTCTCGGGAGGATCAAACTGAATCTCTTTGTTGTCAATCATATCTTGAATTTTATTTTTCAAAGCCCAATAACAATTTGTGTCGTATCTGGGACTATTGGAATGATAGGTGCATCTTATATTAGGATTGTACTTGGGGGAGGAAGTGTTGGGATTCTGAGGTAGATTTCTTAATGTTATCAACTCTGCCTTTAATAGATGCTGTAATGCCTGAGATAATGGCATGTCGATCTTAGTAAATTGTCTCATGGGTACGTCTGACCTACGCTGATTGCCTTGTTGATGTTGTTGCACTGGCGCAGGATTAGAAATTAGCACAACTCCCACAGACTGGTTACGGTCATTTCTAGCATGACCCTTCTGGCCATACACAACATTAGTTTCCTTCTTTCCATTAAATGTCTACTTCACAGTACTTGAAGATGCATCCACTTGAATTTTCCCACTCTTAATTCCACCTTCAACTCGTTCCCTTGTTAATATCAGCTCGGTGAATCCGACTGAAGAGCTTCTGATCCCATGATTGAAGAAAGGACATGTCAAAGTTCCCATAAACATATCAATTAGCTACCTATCAGATAAAGGAGGTTGAACTCTCCCAGCTAGATATCTCCATTCCTATGCATACTCTTTGAAGCCTTCGCTCGAGCCAATGGTCATTCTTTGCAATTACACGTGAGTTGGTGCAAGATCAGTATTGTACTGGTATTGTTTGTAAAAAGCAGTAACCAAGTCTTACCAAGTATGGATATTGGTTCCTTCCAGCTGATAGAACCACTCCAACTGTGTTCCCAACAAGATTTCTTGAAAGAAGTGCACCTATAACTTTCTGTCAGCATTATGGGGTTGAATCTTCCGAACATACGACCTTAAATGAAGCTTTGGACAGGAAATACCATCATACTTTGCAAAGGTAGGGACCTTAAATTTGTGAGAAATTACAACTCCCGAGATTAAACCCAGATCTTCAAAATCTAACCCATGAACTCTCAGAATCTCCATAGCATTAAGACAATCTTCCAGCTATTGGTATTTGTCATCAATAGGAGGATATTGTTCATCTGAATAGTCTGCTTCTTCTTCATTAGAACCCTGGTTATTATTCTCCTAAGCTTTAACACTCGTATCATCTTCCTCTTAGTTATCATCTTTATTTGATGGGACCTCAAAATCTAGAGCCCTTTTGACCGGACCTTTGAACCATCTACCTATATTAAGAATGAAAGCTGGTTTTTTAGTCTTTTTCCTCCTCTCTTTGGTGATGAGGGTCTTCATCTCATCCTGCCTCTTGGCTAAATCCAAGAACATTTGTTGGAATTGAGGGTTTTGAGCTTGAAGTTCTTTGACGGTTTGTTCCAGAGCCATTTTTTACTTAAATAAACAGCAAGAAGATGAGAAAACTTGTCTTGGGAAATACTTGTTATGATGATATGTATGGTATGTGTTGTACCCCAAAATTTACCCTCTCATATTTCTTAAAACATTTCAAGAAAAATTCACAAGTCCAACCCGGCGCGTCATATTCAGGTGTTCTTTCACCAAGATATCTCTGATAACATATTCTCAAATTCAGGTTCGGCTCAAGAGTCAATTCTTTAAAGAAGGTATCCGAATGTGTGAGTTTTCTTGAAGAAATATGGTGAAAAAGTGTGCTAAAAGTGCAGTTTTTACGCGCTAAAAAATTCATAACTTGAAGATCGTGACTCGTTTTGAACCCGTTCTGGTGGCCAAAATTCCGTCTTGACGTCATCTATGTTTTCATCTCTCACGGCTAGAAGCCAATTTCAATCAGAAAGTCTTCAAAAATGTGGATTTATCAAGTATTTCCGTACAGAAAATTTGTGACAGAAGTTTATTTGCGTCATGTTCAGAAAATCATAACTTGGACGATTTTCATCGTATCGAGCTGGTTCAGGCGCCAAAATTTCACAAATTGAGTTGGATACATTTTCACATAAGGTATTGAGTTCAAACGGTATTCAAAAGGCCTACGTGTTTTGCTCAGAGTGTGTGATGCGCCGAAAATCCTGAATGCTGAATATTATTTCATCTGGGCCGAAACTTCGAAAATTCATAACTCGGTCAATTTTTATATTGGGCTTATATTTTTACACAAGGTCACTGACTCATAGATCTACAACTTTTCTTCAAAAGTCGAGACCGGATTATGCTCCGATCAATACCAGTTTTTTATTGAAGAACGTGTCAGAGTCGACACTAGAGCCCAAAATAAGTTTGTCTGAGCTGAAACTTCAAAAATTCATAACTAATTCACCGTTTATCCGATTGAGCCGATTTTCGGACAGGAGTTAGTTCTCGATATCGGCTACATTTTGTTTTCACATTTCAACTTCAAAAATTGCACTTAAGTCCCTGCGATTTAGCCTGGAAAGTGACGAACTCAAGTGAACATTGGAGGCCCAATTGCACATTCAAAACCCATTTTCTTTACCCTAATTTCCATTATATAATCACATTCTTTTCACACAAACAAGAAGAAAAAAAACCTTGCCACAACACTGTCAGAATATCAAATTCTTTCAAGAACCCTAAAACCTTGAAATCCTTATTACAAATTCTTCTCTCACTACAAACAAGCCATCTCAGTTACAAACCAACATCTCACTACTTCTTCAGTAAGGGTAAGGCTGACTTGATCTCCATGATCAAAAGGGCATAAAAGCATTCATGTCACTACTTTTTCAGTAAGGGTAAGGTTGATTTGATCTCCATGATCAAAAGGGTATAATCATTCATACATGCCATATTGGTCTAAACATTAAATTTCTTCATATATTGGCTTTATTTGTATTTTATGATATATAGTAATTTATTTAATGTGTTCATGAGATTCAACACTGCAGATTTAGACAGGATCCCATGCAGGTTCATTAAGGAACGTTGAGGCCAAAATACAAATGGCCAAAAGTCAAAAGCCAAATGGGCAAAACAGAACAGCTTACGCATGACACCAATACATGGCGAGACAGACATCCTGAGAAGGTTAAGGAACGTTGAAGCCAAAACACAAATGGCCAAAAGCTAAAATACAAATGGCCAAAACAAAACAGTTTACACATGACGCCAATAGCTGTTTCACCCCTCCAATCAGGCTCGTATACTCCTAAACTTTCTCTCTATTTGTATTATTTTCCTTTAATTAATTAATCGTTATTCTTTTTATTAATCACTAACCAATTAACATTTTTTCCTAATAAAATCAAAAACACAAAAAATATTTTATTTATTAAATTAACTTCATCACTTTTATTTTTGTAAATAAATTAATTTAATCAATTTAGCTTTAATTAGATTTAACTTTTAATATTTTTTGCAATATTTAAAATCAATTTAGAATATTAGGTTTTTATTAGCATTAATTCAATTTATTTTATTTCTTTAAAAACTCAAAAATCCAAAAATATTTTCATTATTTAATTTAATTTAATTGTTCATTTAATTTAATTCCATTTAATTCAAAAATAACCAAAAAAATCACTTTCTTTCAAAAAAGGGTCAAAACCCCAAAAAACTCGCATCTGATTTAATTTCCCGCACGCGATCCATTTTTCCATATTATTGTACTTGCTTCCGGAATGTAATAACTTTAATTAGGACTTTATTTATTTATTTCTTTATTTTACTTTCCGCAATTTAAATTAAAGGGTTTGTTTTTGGCGATGTAAATACCCGACGCCTTGTAATAGCGTAGTTTTATTTTCCGCAACTATTAATTGTTAGATGTATGTTAATTAGTCTATGCATGACAAGACTTATCCTTAAAATAAAACCAATCGTAGCTCACCATAACATGTGCAAAGATAACTTAACTGAATCCTGACACACTCGCACATGCCACTCTTAGGGTACGCCTCACTTGGTTGCCTCGACGTGGTCATTGAGTATAGGGTGTTTTAGAGGTCGTCCTCCTGTCTAAAGATCAAAGTTGCCTCGGAACGGTTGCCTCGGATAAAAATGATCTAGGACATTAGGGTTACCGCTAAGGCGTCCTACTATTGCTTTGGTGACCACATGTCCCTATAATCGAATTGACCCGAATAACTCCAACGACGGTGCTACCTATTTCTCAATAGTGGGATGGTACTGTCTAAAGGACATTTTCACAGCTTAATTTCTTTTGAGTAGGTAGAGGTTCTCAGGTACTTGCTCTTTCAAAACAAAAACAACTTTTCGCACTTACACTTTTCTGACAAAAGTTTTCAAACAAACACTTCATGACACTCTTGAGGACTGATACAAGAGTTAAAATGAAGTTTTCAAACAAACTTTTTCAAAACCCACAAACACAAGAAAAGCAAAACATTTTTGAAAACATAGTGAGCAAGTACCTAAGAGCCCGTGGATAACCACGGATAGAAAGGGTGCTAACACCTTCCCTTTCTATAATCTACCTCCCGAACCAAGAAACATCTCGAAAAGGAATTTTGCTGTGCTTTTGTCCTTTCCTTGTTGGAGAAAATAAAAGACGGTGGCGACTCTTGCTTACCGCGACATTTCGCGAACCAGCATTCTAAAACAGTCAGTTCTATTTCCACTGATCACAGAACTGGCGACTCTGCTGGGGATTTTATAATAAGTGAGGTATACCTTAGTATTAGACCACTCTTATGTTTTCAATTGTATGCCTTGATTGCTTTTATATTTGTGGGCTTGCATCGGAGTTTCATAGATCCTAACCCGGATCTGGGGAATACCCTTTAGGTAGCATAAGCTGTGAGGGACCTATCCGGCGTAGACCGACACGGGTGAAGCAGCGGCTACGTTGGTGTGACACCTTGGTCTGTACCGATATCCCTTGTGTTGCAACAAGGAGAATATGGGTCTTCTGAGGAGTCATTAAGCACCAACCGACCTTAGCACCTTAAATGACCCAACTTGGCCAATAGAATAGTAGCAGTATGCTACACTCATTGAGGCTAAACTCTCGTGATGGTTCTGGCCGCAAGAAAAGATTGCGACGCTGGAGTTATGACCGATTGAGGGTAGTCGATGATATGGAGATCCTCTAGAACCCGGTTACTTTCGATAGGACAGGTTTTGAGCCCACCAACTTCAAGAGGGTAGTACCTAAACTTCATGCTGGCCTAAACTTTAAGGGTTGTCTGGTGTGACTTGTGTGCCTTCATACTTGAACTACTTGCATACTTGTTATCTAACAACACGAGTTCCTTGCAGGTTTTGTTTACAATCCTTAATCTGGGCTCATAACAGGGTTTACTTACATCACTCCATGCATAGTATAACATCATACCATTGCATACATCCTGCATAAGGACTAATCCATTTCAAGGATCTCAAGGGTTTGTGATGCAGGTCATGATGAACCAAAAAATGTCTAGCAAGGGGCAAAGAGGATTTATTTTCCTCTAGCCAAGGTTTTCAGGGGCTATGACCCACTCGATATGGTGAGCCTTGACTCTTGAAGAAGGACTCTCAACAACATAAAGTTCCTTCAATCAAGCTACCAGATTCAAATTCTAACAATTTTTTTTGTCTACCCCGCGAGATCCTTGAAAACATTGCATGCATACATACACATCATTGCATAACAGGTACCCTTATTACAGGTCACTTACCATCTTCGTTGTTTATTTCAGCAATGGCTTCCCAACAAAACAACCGGGATCTTCATGCTCAAGAGACCCAGTTCGGGGAAATCCTCCTAAATCTATCCAAGGGGCAGGAAGAGCTGAGAACACTCCTCATGAGGACTGTGGTCAGGAACAGTCCAGAAGACAGTAAGGATGAACGGCTGAAACATCTGCAAGCTGAGGTGGATACAATGCAAACCCAGATGCTGGGGCAGCTGACTCTCATTCAAAACTTAGCTCAAAGACAAGAAGAGCTCAGGGTTCTCGTCAACCAACTGCTTCGGGATAACCAATTGGGGCAAACATCTAAGGTTGAAGAGCCAGTTATCATTAAATTCCCTTTTAGACAAGAAGACAAGGGAAAAGCTCCTCAACTTGCTTCAGGGTCACAAAATCAGCATCAATCTCACCAGCTTCAACAAGACAGTATGAAGCAAGTAGTCAGGGTTGGGGACCAGACCGGTAATCAGCCCCCAAGAAGTCAAAGGTTTGGTTTGATGAATAGACCTCTCCAAGCTGCTACCACTTCACAGGTCCAACCACAACCTCGCCCAGAGCAACGGGTTGATCAGAGTAAGCCCCAAAGGCAATTTACCAAGCTCAACATGTCGCTGTCCCAAGCTTTACAACACATGTTGAGGTTGAATTTGGTAACTCTAAGGGCTCCTCCCCGGAATCCCAACATCTCTGCTCCTACTTATCATCCCAATAGAAGATGTGCATACCACTCTGATGGTCCGGGACATGACACAAACGACTGCTGGTCTCTGAAGAACAA
Source organism: Vicia faba (assembly GCA_948472305.1). NCBI lineage: Eukaryota > Viridiplantae > Streptophyta > Magnoliopsida > Fabales > Fabaceae > Vicia > Vicia faba. The sequence goes on along the minus strand of OX451741.1, from coordinate 33,729,149 downwards.
GATCCAGGACCTGATTGATGAAGGAGCAGTGGAATTCACCCAAGATGGCCAGGCTGAGTTCTTCTACCATCCCTCCAAGGTTCACCATTTGAAGTGACAAGTCCTGAGACAAGAAGACTTTTGCTCATTAGAATTTTTTTCAATTTGTAATTTTCTTTTGATTGTTCAAACATTTATTCATGTCAAACGTTGTTATTTCATTAATGCATCGCATATGTCTGTTTTGAATCAATATATTCGCATTCGCTATATTCAAACTGCTTTCATTTTTTGTGATGTTCAAACTCTTGATTAATAACTCTAAGCCTTTTGAGGGAGGATGACAAAAACGATACCACGATCCTTACAGTATGCTTTTGAACAAGACCCCGCTGACGATGTACAGGCATTTTTTCAAATCCTAAAACAGTGGAGTAATAAGGAAGATAATCCCTCGTCAACCCCTCTGAGCCAAAGAAGTTGGAGTTTTTCTTTTCGAAAATTAAAACCCTTAATCATAACCTGGGGCAGGGTAGTTCTCTCAGTTGATCCAGGTGCACAATGAAGGGCATCACTCAGTGATCCAGGTGCCCAATGAATGGCATCAAAAGAGTCCTTCCAAAGCAAAAGACAATGATGGTTCGGAATAATCATAAAGGCAGGCAGTCATTACCAAAAAAAAAACTAAAGCCCAATAAGTCAAAACCTATGAAGGAGACTTACAAAACTGGGGCATCCCGCTGACTGTAATCACAAAAGAAATAGTTCAGGCAAAAAACAGGGATAACAAAATCAAAAAGAAAGAGGTCCTACAAACCCTCAACAAAAAAGAAATGACTGCCTATTCAAAATAAAACTTTCAATATTCGAACCATCACTGGAATATCAGAGCAAAGATTCAAACAAGATCTAACGCACGATCAACTGAGTTTAGGTTTGAAGAACATCACAAAGAGCGGGTGGGTACAAATAAATTTTGAGCATTTATCCTTTGTTTCTTAAACCGTGAACCAGACCACGTTATAACCCTTAAAAGTCCTAGCTGAAGCATGGGTTAGTTCGAAAGCATACTGTTACGAAAGGTATCCTGACTCCTTAAGGCTTGCGTTAAAATAACGAGTTGACATCACAGTTTACAAAATTCACTTGTTTTTATGAAAAAATGCATTTTCAAAAACTTCAAGACAGACATAAGCTTTGCATTTTTAATATAACATTGCTTGCGTATGACTATTTGTTTGAACAGCATAGAAGTTCGCACGACGAATGTCTAATGAAAAAAAGCACCTCCAAGCAAGGGGCACGGCATGATCAGTGTCCATCATCTGGGGCAGTTAAGTCAAGATTCATAGAATCTCTCAAAAGGCCAACCAGCTTGGGGCAAGTCTCCATCTGGATCACTTGGGGCATTGGACGATCAAACGAAGATCTTCTGGTAATATGACAACACAATACTACTGACAGTGACACCTCTCTACATCCTGAGAGCACGGACATAGTCGAAAAAATACTATGCATAATCCAAGACCCGCTAGGTCGACTGGCCTAGGCAAAAATAAGGGCTTCCCGGCGAACCAAAAGGGTTCGGGCAAAAATAAGGGATGAAAATGAAAAAATTTGTACACCCGACAAGTCGAAAACCTGCAAAGGCGGCTTGGGCAAAAATGGGTATCCCGGTGGACTGAAAACCCGAAAGGGCGGTCCAGGCAAAAATTAGGGATCAAAGCGTACGACTATGTCCCGTCATCTCGTCACTTACCTACCATAAGAGGATTTGTCAATCGGCAGTTATCAAGGCCTCCACAGGTACCTTCTCCCGCAGAAACGGGGGCAATAAGAATTGTCCAAACTGTACAAAATGCTCTGTCCTCCAGGTACAAGGTAGGTTCGGCTGAAGAATGTAACTGAGATACCTCCACTCCCCACAGGGCAAGACCAGAATCAACAAAACTCTCCACAAGTAGAGTTGGTCTCCCATCAGCCCCGAAAGGGCACAGTATCCCTAGCAAGTCAGCGATACTCTCCCCAAGCAGAGTTAGTCTACTGTCAGCCTTAAGGAATTTGGGTACCCCCAGAAGATCTCAGTATTCTCCAGCGGAGTATACAGATATTCCTCAGCAAGGATCCCCGACAGTCTTAATATAAGATTGTTCCCCGGCGGAATACCAGACACCCCAGTGGAGCCATTCCCCAGTACAGTTCAAAAGTCTCCCCAGGAGAGTTGAATCAATCTCCCCAGTAGATTCTGGAAGCTTATTCCCAGTAGATTCTGGAAGCTTATCCCCAGTAGATTCTGGAAGCTTATTCCCCACAGAGTAATTCCACACCAGAGCTTATAATTGGGTTATCCTCAGCTAATTACCATGGAAAGATCGTCCTCGGCGAAGTTCTTCCTATTCCCCAGCGGAGTTCATCAAATTCCCCAACATAACTTATCAATGGAATCCCCAGCGGAATTATCATTAAAATCTCAGCGAAGTATCTCTTCCCACAGAGTAATTCCCCGCAGAGTAATCTCTTCGACATGTTTATTTCCCAACGGAGTCATCTTCTCCTACCGGTTTATTCTTGCAATCATCATCCCCAGCGGAAATGAAGAATTCTACTCTTCAAACATCAGCCCAGGATTCAACAAGTTCCCGGCATTCGTCAAGGATTTATTTTCCCAGACGAAATACATTCATAAACATTTCACATTTTATACATCCTGCTTACATACATGATAAAGTGCATACGACACTATCTCATTTATTTTTGAGAACATCATGACATCATGCATTTCATACATCATGACATTGCATACAACTAATGTTTTGCCTTTTCAGGAAAAGGTCAATCCAAAGATGACTACTATCAACTATCACAGTTCCAGATTCGTTACCTGTATCTAGCCAGGGCATATCTGTGAGCGATTGATTCTAGATTTGATACCTGTATCCAGCCAGGGCATATCTGTAGACAACCAGTTCCAGATTCGATACCTGTATCTAGCCAGGGCATATATGTGAGCGATTGATTATGGATTCGATACCTGTATCTAGCCAGGGCATATCTGCATGAAGAGTTTGAAGTTCCAGATTCGATACCTGTATCTAGCCAGGGCATATCTGTGAGCGATTGATTGTGGATTCGATACCTGTATCTAGCTAGGGCATATCTGCATGAAGAGTTTGAAGTTCCAGATTCGATACCTGTATCTAGCCAGGGCATATCTGTGAGCGATTGATTGTGGATTCGATACCTGTATCTAGCCAGGGCATATCTGCATGAAGAATTTGAAGTTCCAGATTTGATACCTGTATCTAGCCAGGGCATATCTGTGAGCGATTGATTGTGGATTCGATACCTGTATCTAGCCAGGGCATATCTGCATGAAGAGTTTGAAGTTCCAGATTCGATACCTGTATCTAGCCAGGGCATATTTGTGAGCGATTGATTATGGATTCGATACCTGTATCTAGCCGGGGCATATCTGCGTGAAGAGTTTGAAGTTCCAGATTCGATACATGTATCTAGCCAGGGCATATCTGTGAGCGACTGATTAGAGGTCTACGCCTGTATCCAGCCAGGCAAGCTATCTCGATCAACCTTTTGAAGTTCCAGATTCGATACCTGTATCTAGCTAGGGCATATTTGTGAGCGATTGATTGTAGATTCGATACATGTATCTAGCCAAGGCATATTTGCATGAAGAGATTGAAGATCAACACCTGTAACAGGCCAGGAAATCATCTTTCTTTCTCAGGTACGCAAGTTCTCGCTAAGGAATCTGTTACAAACTATCACATCTCTAGATGGCATCTATAAGCCCATCCTCCTACCAACAATCTCCAGATGGCATCTATAAGCCCATCCTCCTACCAACAATCTCCAAATGGCATCTGTAAGCTCATTCCTGACATCGCAATGCTGATACTACACCATGCGAGTGCAAATTTTTGGGCACTCTAGTGTTCAATTATCTTCCACCTTTAGATCACGAAAGGCTCGAAAGCCAATCTATATCCTCAAGTTTAAGAGAATTGAACAGGGGCAACTGTTGTACCCCAAAATTTGCCCTCCCATATTTCTCAAAACATTTCAAGAAAAATTCACAAGTCCAACCCGACGCGTCATATTCAGGTGTTCTTTCACCAAGATATCTCTGATAACATATTCTCAAATTCAGGTTCGGCTCAAGAGTCAATTCTTTAAAGAAGGTATCCGAATGTGTGAGTTTTCTTGAAGAAATATGGTGAAAAAGTGTGCTGAAAGTGCAGTTTTTACGCGCTAAAAAATTCATAACTTGAAGATCGTGACTCATTTTGAACCCGTTCTGGTGGCTAAAATTCCGTCTTGACGTCATCTATGTTTTCATCTCTCACGGCTGGAAGCCAATTTCAATCAGAAAGTCTTCAAAAATGTGGATTTATCAAGTATTTCCGTACAGAAAATTTGTGACAGAAGTTTATTTGCGTCATGTTCAGAAAATCATAACTTGGTCGATTTTCATCGTATCGAGCTGGTTCTGGCGCCAAAATTTCACAAATTGAGTTGGCTACATTTTCACATAAGGTATTGAGTTTAAACGGTATTCAAAAGGCCTTCGTTTTTTGCTCAGAGTGCGCGACACGCCGAAAATCCTGAATGCTGAATATTATTTCATCTGGGCCGAAACTTCGAAAATTCATAACTCGGTCAATTTTTATCGTATTGGGCTCATATTTTTACACAAGGTCACTGACTCATAGATCTACAAATTTGATTCAAAAGTCGAGACCGGATTATGCTCCGATCAATACCAGTTTTTTATTGAAGAACGTGTCAGAGTCGACACTAGAGCCCAAAATAAGTTTGTCTGAGCTGAAACTTCAAAAATTCATAACTAATTCACCGTTTATCCGATTGAGCCGATTTTCGGACAGGATTTAGTTCTCGATATCGGCTACATTTTGTTTACACATTTCAACTTCAAAAATTTCACTTAAGTCCCTGCGATTTAGCCTGGAAAGTGACGAACTCAAATGAACATTGGAGGCCCAATTGCACATTCAAAGCCCATTTTCTTTACCCTAATTTCCATTATATAATCACATTCTTTTCACACAAACAAGAAGGAAAAAAAACCATGCCATAACACTGTCAGAATATCAAATTCTTTCAAGAACCCTAAAACCTTGAAATCCTTATTACAAATTCCACTCTCACTACAAACAAGCCATCTCAGTTACAAACCAACATCTCACTACTTCTTCAGTAAGGGTAAGGCTGACTTGATCTCCATGATCAAAAGGGCATAAAAGCATTCATGTCACTACTTTTTCAGTAAGGGTAAGGTTGATTTGATCTCCATTATCAAAAGGGTATAATCATTCATACATGCCATATTGGCCTAAACATTAAATTTCTTCATATATTGGCTTTATTTGTATTTTATGATATATAGTAATTTATTTAATGTGTTCATGAGATTCAACACTGCAGATTTAGACAGGATCCCATGCAGGTTCATTAAGGAACGTTGAGGCCAAAATACAAATGGCCAAAAGCCAAAAGCCAAATGGCCAAAACAGAACAGCTTACGCATGACACCAATACATGGCGAGACAGACATCCTGAGAAGGTTAAGGAACGTTGAAGCCAAAACACAAATGGCCAAAAGCCAAAACACAAATGGCCAAAACAAAGAAGTTTACACATGACGTCAATAGCTGTTTCACCCCTCCAATCAGACTTGTATACTCCTAAACTTTCTCTCTATTTGTATTATTTTCCTTTAATTAATTAAACATTATTCTTTTTATTAATCACTAACCAATTAACATTTTTCCTAATAAAATCAAAAACAAAAAAAATATTTTATTTATTAAAATTAACTTCATCACTTTTATTTTTGTAAATAAATTAATTTAATCAATTTAGCTTTAATTAGATTTAACTTTTAATATTTTTTGCAATATTTAAAATCAATTTAGAATATTAGGTTTTTATTAGCATTAATTCAATTTATTTTATTTCTTTAAAAACTCAAAAATCCAAAAATATTTTCATTATTTAATTTAATTTAATTCCATTTAATTCAAAAATAACCAAAAAAATCACTTTCTTTCAAAAAAGGGTCAAAACCCCAAAAAACTCGCATCCGATTTAATTTCCCGCACGCGATCCATTTTTCCATATTATTGTACTTGCTTCCGGAATGTAATAACTTTAATTAGGACTTTATTTATTTATTTCTTTATTTTACTTTCCGCAATTTAAATTAAAGGGTTTGTTTTTGGCGATGTAAATACCCGACGCCTTGTAATAGCGTAGTTTTATTTTCCGCAACTATTAATTGCTAGATGTATGTTAATTAGTCTATGCATGACAAGACTTATCCTTAAAATAAAATCAATCGTAGCTCACCATAACATGTGCAAAGATAACTTAACTGAATCCTGACACACTCGCACATGCCACTCTTAGGGTACGCCTCACTTGGTTGCCTCGATGTGGTCATTGAGTATAGGGTGTTTTAGAGGTCGCCCTCCTGTCTAAAGATCAAAGTTGCCTCGGAACAGTTACCTCGGATAAAAATGATCTAGGACATTAGGGTTACCGCTAAGGCGTCCTACTATTGCTTTGGTGACCACATGTCCCTATAATCGAATTGACCCGAATAACTCCAACGACGGTGCTACCTATTTCTCAATAGTGGGATGGTACTGTCTAAAGGACATTTACACAACTTAATTTCTTTTGAGTAGGTAGAGGTTCTCAGGTACTTGCTCTTTCAAAACAAAAACAACTTTTCGCACTTACACTTTTCTGACAAAAGTTTTCAAACAAACACTTCATGACACTCTTGAGGACTGATACAAGAGTTAAAACGAAGTTTTCAAACAAACTTTTTCAAAACCCACAAACACAAGAAAAGCAAAACATTTTTGAAAACATAGTGAGCAAGTACCTAAGAGCCCGTGGATAACCACGGATAGAAAGGGTGCTAACACCTTCCCTTTCTATAATCTACCTCCCGAACCGAGAAACATCTCGAAAAGGAATTTTGTTGTGCTTTTGTCCTTTCCTTGTTGGAGAAAATAAAAGACGGTGGTGACTCTTGCTTACCGCGACATTTCGCGAACCAGCATTCCAAAACAGTCAATTCTATTTCCACCGATCACAGTATGCATATGCAATATTTTCAAGGATCTTGCGGGATAAACAAAAATGAAATGTTAGAAGTTAAGTTTGGCTGCAGCTTTGACTGAAGAAATTTACGTCTTTGTTTTAGAACGTTCTTCTATAAGAATCAAGCTCACCTTGTCAAGTGGGTCCTAGCCTCTGACTTAAAAAAATGTACTTCAGTCTTTGACAGCATCTGGTTAGAGGAAAATAAATCCTCTTGCCCCTTGCGAGAAGTATGGTTCATGATAAACCTGCATCACAGGTGCCTAAGATTCTTGAAAACGGTTAGTGAAAATCCCATGGTATGATGTTATGATGTCATGTTTAAACAAGATAACAAACACAAACAAATCGCACAAAGGACTTAGGTTTAAGGCTTGCATGAGTCTGTAGGTAAGTACCTTTTTCTACTGAAGTTCAGATGGCTCAACCTGTCCTAAAAATAGTAACCAGGTTCTAGGAGTCTGAATATCACCAATCTTTCTCACAAGGTTTATTTTAGCACAGCAATTGACTTGCCGCCAAAACATCCCGAGAGTCGAATCTCAATGAGTGTAGCATCGAGTATCAACCAACTTTAGACTGCACCAAAGTCGGTCGTCTCACTACCTTCTAATAGCCAAGATAGTTCAATTAAGGTTCTAAAAGTTAGTTATTGCTTATGACACCTCACGGTAGCCCAATGTTATCTTCGACTGACTCAAGGAACATCGGTATAAACCAAAGTGTCACATTAACGTAGCCATCACTTCAACCATACCGGTCTACGCCGTAAAGTTTCCATGATTTATTGCTACTTACCTAAGGCATCTTAGATCCGGGTGTAGGATCTTTGCATGAATTTAAACCCAGGCAACCCTCGAATTTTAAAGAAAACAAATCAGACAAGTAAAATCAAGTAAAAACAAGTAAAAGTGGTCTAAGACTCTAAGGTAACCCCTCTTTTAAGATCTTTCCCCAGCAGAGTCGCCAATTCTTTAATACGGTGGGAGAACTGACTTGTTATGTATTTTATCACAAATGTGAGAATAGCAAGAGACGCCATCAAATTTTATTTTATCCAATAAGGAAAGGGTGAAAATAACAGGAAAGACCTTTAAAGATTTTGAGTTCGGGGGTAGGTTATGAAAAGGGAAGGTGTTAGCACCCTTTTTATCCGTAGTTATCTACTGGCCATTAATCGCGTATCTTACTTTGAAAATTTTCTTTATGTGTGTGTGTTTGAAAAATATTTTTAAATTTGCCAATGTAAGGCGAAACTTTGTAATGATTCTTGTATCAATCCTCAAGAATGCGTACAATGTGTTTTGAAAATATCTTTGAAAGTGTTTGTGTGAAATGTATTTGTTTTGAAAAATTTGAGCAATCGATTAACAGTTCTACCCACCCAAGGTCGTTATTTTACTTTTTATTTTCCTTTAGATAATGATATTCATACCATTAGTTAGTAGGTAGCTTTATCGTTGGATGTGAAGGGACATGCGTAGGGTCGTCGTACGTTCATTGAAGGCAACTAGTAAAGACGCTTTAGCAATTTGGTAAGGGACTAAATTATTTATCGAAAGGCAACGTTGAAAGGGTCATCGAGAGATTATGATTTTTTATTCGAGGGACTTTCTAGGGACATGACCATTTTATTCTGAAGGCAGCAAGAGAAGTTACCCTAGAGGTGTGAGTGTGTAAGTGTGTTATTTTCAGTTATTTATCTTTGAAGTTAAAGTTTTCTATTGATTGATTTTAGTCTTGTCATACAAACCCTAATTACTAAGCAGAAACATAGGAGTATAGTAGCACAAAGAATAAAGTGTGGAAACATAAACCTAAAACTATTACATGACTTCGAGGCAGTTACATAAGAATGAAATGCGAAAAGCAAACCTTAAAACTATTACATACTCGGAGCAATTACATAATAGGAAAAAACAAAAAATATAAATCTAAGCTATTACCTAGGGAATGCGCGACCTATACAATTGATCTAGAAAAATAGAAATAGGAAAATAGAAAAGAAAAAAAAAATTGATGATTTTTTATGAAGAAAATAGTTTATGATAATTAATTAAAACCTATTAATTCTAATTAATTTTAATTAAAAAAGTTAATTAATTAATTAAATTATTAAAAGGTTAATTAAAAACTAAAACCTAATTCATTTTAATTAAGAAAACCTAAAACTATTTTTTTTGTATTTTAATTAAATGAAACAAATAATAAAAATATAAGTAAAAGTAAAAAAGTAAAACATAAAAAAGGAATTGAGCCAGCATTAGAATAAAAAAAGGGGGTGCTGAATAGCAAAGAGGCCCAGGTCCACAGAGGCTCCAACGCTGAATCCAGTGTGGCGACTGAAAAGGAGCATGCCATGGGCTTGCGTATTCTTGGGCGTTGGATCAGATCTGTGAAGATTTGATGGTGAGAAGTGGCAAGGCGCATGGTAGGGTTGTCATGAGGACGCGCACTGGAAAACCTGAAAAAATTAGAAAAAACATGAAAAGTGACAAAAATCAGGGATCAAACCCACGCCCTTGTACACAAATGGCTTAACGCACGCGCTTCTACCACTGGGGTGGCTATATATCTGGTAACATAAGTGAAAACAAATAACAATATAATAAAATCAAATAACTGGATCAAAGAAGCGCCAGAGCCCTAGCTCTTGTCATCTTCTCCAGCGAGCTAGTCCTTCCTTCCTTCAAATTAAGAAGTATTAATGATTCCAGGGTACCCTACCCCCTTAATTCAGGCCTTGCAATTTCAATGGAGGTGTTAGTTTTGGCCAAATTGTGCTAGATTGTAAGATGCGAAGAAAATGAAGCAAATTGGTTCAGATATGGCAACCCTTTATCCGGGCATTATGGGAGTCATGATGGTCATATCCTATACTAATACATCTCGAAAACAAGTTAATATCATCAGTGTGCATTAAAACACAAAGAAAATGAAAGTATGAAATTCATGTAATAAACAAAATCGGTAAGGCATATACGCGATTCTCAGGCCTCTTGGATCATCAGGGATGATCAAATCTCACCCTACAATGCTTCTGGAAGTGATTTGAAGGATTGGCTTGCTTGAAAAGAGATTATAACTAGGGTTTTTTATTTTCCCTAGTTTTGAGAATTTTTGAGCTTTTTGGAATGGTTGCTTGTGCAAGGGTTTTGTGTCCTATTGTTGTCTGAATAAAGAGTATATATAGGCTGAATTAGGTCAAAATGATTTGGGCATGGACCTTTGTAAGAAAGCCTTGATTTTTTATTATTTAATTTTGAATTTAAATAAATAAAATAAAAATTAAATAGAATAAAACTCCAAGGGATATATGAATGAGTTTAGAGGTTCACATTGAGTTACAAAACATATTTGGACCTTGAAAGATCAGCCCACTAGCCCAAAAATTCAAGTTTGATCATTTTTGGTTTCATGCATTTTCTCAAAATTTCCTAACTTGTACCAATCACAACTCTCTCAATTTTTATCATTTGAAAGTGATCTTTGACTTTTTGGAAATCTCAAGATGTCCACTACAATATCCAAGTTAATAATTTTTTAATTTGAAGGATTTATCCTGATGTAAATTTCTTTGACCATAAATGTCTTTTTGTTGTTTTTTTTAAATGACCTGTAATGTTTTGGCCCATGTCTCTCAAATGAAGCATTTTTTGGACTTGAGCTTAGAGAAACAAAGATGTACAGAATTGGATTTCCTTAAAAATGAGCTTTGGTTGAGAAATTATGATGAAGCATGTGAAAATTTTGCTTGGTCAAAGTTCAGTTGACTTCTACTTAAGAAAACCCTAATTTGGCAACTTTTGACTTTTGATGAATTGGGAATGTTCTTGATGAATCATGATCAACCCTTGATCAAATGATGAATGTTACATCAAAACCTTGATGTTAACCAAAAGTCTTGAAGTTTAACTGTATGTTGACCACAGTTGACTTTTTGTCCAATGTAGTTGACTTTCATACATATGAGCAATTGACTGAGCAATCTTGTGATGCAAGGTTTGAAACTTGGAATGAGCATTATTAGAGACATAAGAGAAACCATGAACTCTACTTGAGGGATTAGAATTCTAATCTTCCTTGAGAAAAGTGAAACCCTAGTTGCATGAGGAGGTATCTTTGAAGAAAATGGGAGGGAAAATATTGGGGTACAACAACTTTTCTTGAATCAATCTGGATCTTAGTCAAAATTGGCCATAAATTTGGTCACTTTTCAAGGTCAACATTGTTTGACAAGTTTCTCTAAGTGTTGGAAACCCTCATTGAAAAAGTTGTAAAACATTTCAATCCCTACAACTTTCATGTTGAAAGTTTTCCATGAATCAACTTGGATCTTGGTGAAACTTGTCCATGAAGTTAGGGCTTTTTAGGTGTAAAACACTTTAATTTCTTCTAAGTGTTCAAAATCTTCAACCTTTGATTGTTGTTGACTTTTCTTGATTCTTCTGATTCTTGATGCACAAGTTTGATAAATTTGAATTCTTTGATGACCTTTGATCTTTGAAGTTCAATGTTGACCAAAAAGTCCAAGTTTTACTTTTGTGTGATAGTTGACTTTTCATCAGATGATTCCTAACTCCTCCACTATCAATCAATTGTATTTTTTTGAAAATGTATTGAGCCAGATAATTAGGTCATGCACTGAGCCAAAAATCAATGATCCACTTTAATCAACCAAAACCCTAATTGATAAATACTTGCACTAATTAAATTTCTTGATTCAAAACCCTGCTCAACACATAGAGCAAACACACAGGCTATTTTTGCATTTTTAGAGATGCAATGATGCATATGTGGTGGGATCTTAGGTTAAAAATAGGGTACAACAATTATGGGTAGATATAGGTATATTGACCTCATCGGGGATGTAAAAGTCCTCAGGTTGAGAGACACACATGGCGACCTGCAGGTTGATATTATCGTCAGAGGGCGGTGTTTCTTCCTCGACCCTCTTCGCCTCATAGAGGTTCTGTCAAGGAGCCTCACTTCTCTTGGTGTACTGCCTCAGGCGACCTTCCCTGATGAGGGTCTCGATTGTATCCTTGAGATGGATACAGTCTTTTGTGACATGGTCGTGGCTTCTATGGAAACGACAATACTTGGTTTTATCGATGTTTGAATTAGGGGGTGTAGTCCTCGAAAATCGAACGCTACCCTACTTAAAGACAGTGTTGATACACTCAACGAGAATACGCTCGTGGGGAGCGGTAAGCAGATTATACTCACTGGAATGGCCAATTGGGCCTCTGTGATCACGGGAGTCACGGGGCTTGTCATCTCTTCTTTTCTCCACACCTCACTGAGGTGCCACAAAGTCATCGTACTTTGAGGTCCATGTGCTTTCTCAATTCCTAGAATCTCGAGCATTGTTGTCGACCTCTTTCTCCTCATATTCGATGTAGGACTGGGCCTTTCAGAGAGGATCATCTAGTGAATGGGGCGTCTCAATGGCAATCGCCTTTCTGAAGTCGATGCCAGGATGCAGCCCCTTCTCGAGCAAGTATCTCTTCATCCAGATAGTCGTGGGGACTTGGGATGTATCATTGATTTAACCTCTCGATGTAAGCTCTGGGGGGTTCATTGTTCCCTTGAATGATCGCCTCGAGCAACGCTTCTATCTTTGGGTGACGTCTAGAGGCGGTGAAATTCCTAGTAAACTAGGTCTTCAGATCCCTATAGGAGGTGATAGATTCTGGGGCAAGGCTCTTGTACCATGCCATGAACTTTTCCTCTGGGTTATGGGGAACAACCTTCACTTAATTGCGCCCCTGACATTGCGGTACTTGAGCATTGCATCGAAGCTTTCGATGTGATCATCAGGGTCTGTCATGCCGTCATATGAAGTCAAAGGCGGTGACTTTTCCATTCCGACTGGGAGTGAGGTCTCCATTATTGTTAGAGATAGTGGACCGTGGGGATCGTCTTTGTCACTTTGAATTGGTGATCGTGACGGGGAGGAATCGAGCCAGGGGTTTCTGCGGTGGTACGATGGATTTCTTGACCATCTCTTTGGCTTGTATGGTCATCCAACAACCTTGTTTCTCTTGGGAATGAGGGATCATCGTTCCTTGAATGGTGGAGTGAGATCGCGCTTCTTAACGACCATAAGCTGTATCCTTTCCAGCCGAGGGTGGCGCCCGATTAGTCTCAGAAAAGGGCTCTTAGACTCATTTGGATGATGTCTCCGCGAGGGAGTGTCTTGTTGTCGTAGGGACATGCTACAAGATTTGGATCGTTGACATCTTCTCGAGGTAGAGCGTGGTCAACGTCCCTTCTCCAATATTCCAATGCGTTCGCTCTACTGGAAGTTCACGAGGTTGGTCTGGTTTATAGCCGCGAACAGGGCCACCATGGTAGGATCAATGTTAGTTGGAACATGAATTTATTGATATATGTCAGGACTCTTGAATTGTTGTTCGGCATTGACCGGCACATCCTGAGAGGAGGAGGAGGCAGTAAGCCCGTCTCTGGGGTCACCCTGCTCGTGACCAATTGTTACATTGTTGTTGAGGTTTTGTCATCGACGAAAACAATCTCGTTGATGTTATTGTCGTTGTGTTGGATGGCCATGATGATCGGTAGGTATTGATATGTTTCCTTTGGTGTTTAGGGTTAGAAAAAGATGGGGAAGCAAAGGATTCCCACAGACGGCGCCAATGATCTTATCGGGATCAAAAGGATCTTTAGTGGCCTGTAACACTTGAACTTCTACGGTTGTTGAAGTGAATGAGGAGGTGTACTTGTAAGGTACTCTGATGCCAGAGTGAGGTTCATAGTAATAGAGAGCGAGTACATAAAGTGAGAATGAATGAAATAGAATACCGGACTTCTAGTGAGTAGGGTAATTGTAGAGCCCCCAACACTGGGCCAAGATCCCCATTATGGACTAAATTTCCAGGCCTGAAATGGGTGACTTTCAGGATCCTACTTGGGTAGGGAAGACCAGCATGTGACCTTCGTCCTGGGTCAACTTGCGTCGTGATCTTTGGATGGTGGTTTGACCACGTCAGCTACGAATGGTGACAGTTCTAAATGGTGCGGAGCAAGCTAGTGAGGTGTCTTTGGAAAAGCTGGTGAGGTATCCTCGGAAGACGGGTATGTGGTCAGTGTATGCCCAGATTGGTTTCCTAGAGATTGGGTCACCACTTAGTCCGTTGTGGGCGTGAATGTGGCTTGGGCAGTGCCCGACGTTGGGCCATGCGCGTATCTGATCAGTACCCGTATGGGTGCACGATATATATATATATATATATATATATATATATATATATATATATATATATATATATATATATATATATATATATATATATATATATATATATATATATATATATATATATATATATATATATATATATATATATATATATATATATATATATATATATATATATATATATATATATATATATATATATATATATACAAAATTAATAAGCAACCCACAATTCAATATATATGTATTTTTGAAAATAAAAAATAAAAAATACCTTAATTGAAAAAATTTCTTAGATCAATTTCTAGAAAACCTACTTGAGCCTTAGTTTTGATCTATTTCTTAAATACTTCATCAACAAAAAAAAATGAAATAAGAGAAAAAAAACAAAAATGTATAAAAATTAAACAATAAAATAATCATGTATACCTTTTAGTTTTGAAGTTTGGAGTTTAGTAAAATTGACGAGGGAGGGTTGGAAAAATGAGAAGAGAAAGAGTTTGGATGATTTGACATGTTGAGAGGAGGAAGATAAATGGCGAGCAGAGGAGAAAATAGGAGAAGAGGATAACATAGTTCTGGAATAATGAAGGGCAAAGCAAATTTGAAAAATATATAGTTATTTTATCGTTGGGGATTCACGATGCAAAATTTAGGCTATGTTTAGTTTTGCTTTTAGAAACCCCAAACATTCGTTACATCTACTTGACCTGAAAATTGAATTTTTTTTCTTATTTGAGTTTTTCTTCAAAATCAATTCTACTCTACTAGAAGCAATTATGATAGAAGCTATAATTTCTAGCTTTTGAGGTTAGCAAAAATCAATTATGAATTTATGATACTTTGGTTGTTACAACTTTCTTTCTTTATCCTCTTTAATGTCATCAATTGTTTCTTCTCTTTTGCTTCTTTCAATGGATATTTTCACCAACATCATCTACTTTAATTCCTCCTTTTTGCTTTGTATTAATAAATTTGGTGAACCAATTTTGATTAGAATTTATTACTCTCAGGTTTATTTATACACCATCATTCCTTAAAACAAAAAAGTACAAGGCAAAATTCTACTCCAAGAACAAAAGGTAATCTCATAAATTTTGTTCATTAATGGTTGTATTTTATAATTCCTCTACAACTTATATGAATTGAGAAGAAAAAAATTGTTATTTTTTCTCTTACCTAAATGCATTTTAAGTGTTTGATAAAATGTCTCTTAGAATTTAAAAAAAAAAATTGTTCAATATTATGCTAAAGTGTTCAATATGTTATTAATCACTTCTGAAATCTCATTCATTCATATATTTGGATATATTATGCTAAAGTGTTCAATATTATTCTAAAGCCACTGTATTAGTTTAGTTCTATTATAATTTTCCAAAATACAACTAAACATTCTATTAGTGTGAGAGTAAATTTGGAAGATTTATAGCATACACGTTAAAGTCTAACTGCAATGTGAGCATCCTAAATTTGATTGTAGTGCTAGTGTATGTGCTATACTTTGGCTTATAAGAGATCGTTTATCACTATGATAGTGAGAATTGGTGTTGTTTTGGAATGTTTTTAATTATTGGTGTTGATGTGTATTTGTAACTTTGTGTACATAGTATTATGGCTACAAAGAGAAAAATTCATGTTGGTTCTCCTTCAAGTAATGATGAAATTCAAAGATCTAAAGCTAGTTGGACAGATCTTAAAGTCAACGAAATTTTCATTAAGCATGTATGGAACAAGTTCAAAAGGGTGAGCACATTGACATTTGCTTTACCAAGACAGAATGGAAAAACATTGTTTCTCAATTTAATGGATCAACCAGGAGAAATTATGACAAGACAAAACTGAAGAATATGTATGATATCATGAGAAAGGATTCAATGAAGTATTTAATTATTACCACTCAAGATTTAAGGTGGACGATAGAAAGAATTTTTGGAGTATGGAAGAACATATTTGCAATTCTATGATAAATGCCTAAGTTTAAATTTCAAGCACATGTTCAAATAGTCGTCACAACAATGACTATACACAACTTTGTTAGAAGGAATGCAAATATTGATATTGATTTTTGATCTAACCTGATCAGACTTGGACCGTCACGGCTGGTTCCAAGCTGAAGTTTTGAACGAGGTGGGGGTACCTGCAAGGCACTCCGATGCTGAAGTAAGTAAGAGCACGAGCAGGTAATAGTATGAGTGTGGGTAAAAGAATGAATACCTGACCCTCTAGAAGCAGAGGGTATTTATAGTCCCCAGCGCTGGGTCAAGGTTCCTTCATTGGGCCGGGCAGGTTTGGCCCAATGGAGGAACTGCCAGGTTCTACGTGCGTAGTGGGGACCCGCACGTGGTCCCCTTCCTGGATGTTCTGCGTGAATTACGGATGCACGAGGACGCGGTCTTTTCGGGATCCAGGGGACGGCGTAGTGGATAGAGTCTGCCCTAGGAGGAGTGCTCGAGCTGAGGTCGAGCAGGATAGCATGGAGTCGAGGATGTCGCACTAGCAGAGAATGCCGGGCACGGATATGGCCTTTTGGTCGGCGTGACCCCTTGCAAGACTGTTTGGATTGGGCCTTCACAATTGCTTTTGGGCCAGCCCGGCCCAGTCCAGAACAGGAGCCCCCCAAGTCGTGGTTCCTGTAGTAGGAGCCATGGCTTGATCTTAGGTCGCCTGCGTCACGGGGTCCCGTTCCCGGCTAAAATAGGTAGTTCCCGCGGTTTGCTCGAGGAGTTTTCTCCGTGGCGGGCTCACTAGATGATTCCGCGCGAGGAGCGCTCGAGGAGTCTCGACGGGCTGCGTTTGTTGGGCACGTGAGGCATCTCTCGAGAACTGTGCCGCCACCCTACTGACGATAGGGTCATCATTTCCTAGGGGAGCTACAAGTCGAGGAGGGAAGTTCTGTGGTTCTCCGGGGTGACGTTTGGTATTCCACGTCATCACTGTAAATAGGGTCTTTGGGCCCCAGAACGTGTTTTCCCTCTTCGCGCTTCTCCTCTTCACTCTGTTTCTGCTGTTGCTGTTCTTCCCAGATACTCATAGGACCGTCGTGATCTCCGTCGCTGATTACCCTTCTCCGTCGTCACATTTCCTTCCTGATTCCAAGTAAGTGTCTTGTCTCCTTTGTTTTTCCTATGTGATGCATGATTTTCATTGTTTTTAGACGTTTTAGAGACTGTACGCCTGGGATTAGCCCGGTAGATTTATATTTAGCTCGACAAATCCATGTTTATGCCCGGCGAACGCGTGTATGCGCCCGGTAAACGCATAGTTTAGGTATTTGACTCGCAGTGCTGCCTGGGGTCTTCATGACTCAGGGCGCCTAATTCTTGGTAGTGCCCGGTAAACTCATGGTTCTAGTTTTGAGACCCATGACGTCGCTCGCCACGTTCGTAGCCTGGGTCGACACATTCGTGAGTGGTTGAGATGTTGGCCTATTCAGGAGATCTGTAGGGAGACTTGTCGTGGTATCTGGGAGTCGGGGAGGTGACTGTGATCTTTTTGTTCGAAACACCAACTTTGTGGTCGCGCGAGGAGCGACGTGGTTTGTCGTGCCCTTCATCTCGTCCGTTATGGCGAGCATGTGGTTTCGCTCCCGATTGATTGGTTTCCTGTGCTTTGTAGGTAACCATGGCGGATGAACCGTGTTCTTCAGGGCGCACCGAGGTGGAAGAACAAAGTGTTGATGAAAATGTGAATTTGGTTGACACCATATAGGATCCTCTGCTGGAATGGGTGGGTGCCGAGCCCAGAGGGATAGCTTCGGCCTATAGTCGACGTAGTCGAAGGGCATACACCATCCTCGAGAAGGGCAGTAGCCAGCCCGGTTTCCAGAAGAACTTCGTCGTCACTCGACCAACTTTCACCGCCTGAATCTGCTCGGAGTTCCCCGAGTATGGATTCCCCATGTATGAAATTTCTTTCAAGGACCTTGGGTTAGAGCTGCCCTTCAGTGATTTTCAGGTCGGGGTCTTCAGCCATCTGGGGCTGGCCCCGTCGCAGCTTCACCCAAATTCGCTCGCTTTCATGCGGGCGTTCGAGCTAACTTGACGGTTTCTAAGGATTGGGGCAACCATACCCCTCTTCTTCAGAGTCTTCCACCTACAGCGCCAATCCTGGGGAAGTAGGCATAGTTGGGTTTCCCTGAAGCAGTCGAAGAGACTTTTCAGGATGTACATGGATTCTGTGCGGGGTTTCAAGGAGAAGTGGTATATTGTGAGGCCGGTTACCACATCAGGTTTAGAGTCTGTGTATGAGGAGGAAACAGTCGTAACCGACAACCACGGGGAAGACCTTTTAGACGACGAGGGACGCCCGGTGTTAGGGCGCGTGGCCAAATTTCCCTTGCATTGCTCGTCGAGGCACTATGAGCATGGCACCGGGTACTACCACACGTCCGCGGGCGAGATGAGCCCCGAAGACGAAAAAGCTTATGGTACTCTCTGTCGGTACGTCGACAGTTTCTTCCCCGCCAGGTGGGCCACGAGGGAGGGGAAGGATATTCTTGACGAAGAAGGTTATCCTACCTTCGAGGCCCGACCGATCGACACGAAGGCACTTGTGGAGTGCCAGTCCTTCGGGCAGGCGGCGAACCTGCTAGGTCGATATTGTTTTTTCTTGTTTGAATTTCTTAACTTGTTACTTGTTCGCTTATTTTCCCGTCACTAACCCGGGGTTCTTTCATGCAGGTCTGATTGCCAGGCGAAGGGAGAGGCTCTTGAAGTTGTCCTGTGACAGGAAGGTTAACAAGAGGGTGGTGAGGGTTCCTCAGGCGACGAGGATGGGCCCTCCATCTAGCCCGGGCACTTCTCAGGCGACGAGGGTGGACTCGCCACCTAGCTCGGGAGCTGCTTCGGGAGGGATCCCGGACGTCCAGGAGGTCGAGCCACATTCTGACCTGATACAGAGGAAGAGGAATCGGGTGGAAAGCGAACCGGAGGTCGGTGAGGACTCCAGCGCCGTGAGGTCCTTCGGGTTGCCCCCTTGCTTTAAAGAGGAGGGTTTCTTCGAGGGATTTCCCTTGTCTATGAGTGCTGATGAAGCCAAAACTATTAGGCCGATGAGCAAGGAGAGTCGGAGAAAGCACCTGGCCGCCAATATGGCCGGATTGGTCAAGATGGTCGAAATGGCCGTTGTGCTGGCCGAGGGGGGGGGAAGACTCTGACCGTATCAAAGAGCTGGAACAAGAGAAAGCTTCCCTCACCTCGAGTTCGCGAAAGTTAAAGGCTGCTCTGGAGCGCTCCGAGGAGATGTTCCGCGAGCAAGCCGAGCTGCTGGCGGCGGAGACAAAGTTGCTGGCTCTGGAAAGAGAGAACTCGGGGAAGCTGGCCGAGGAGAGGGACCATTTCCGTGAGGACCGGTGTTGTACCCCAAAATTTGCCCTCCCATATTCTTCAAGAAATTGCCAAGTCATGCTTCAAAATTCCCCAAGGGTTGCACAGTGCAAGGGTATCCTAAACAGTCAAAATTAGGGTTTTGGTTCTGATCAAGAAAATGAAGTTTCCAAGGGTCCAATCAAGTCCCACATGCTTATAAACATGGTCAAGCATCCTCATACCAAGTTTCAAGACTTTCAGCACAAAATTGCACAGTCAAAAACCCTAATTGCACTACAGTCAACTGTAGGGGCAAAATGGTCATTTGGCAGTCAAAAGTCCAAATTTTTGGTCAACATCTCATTTTGAAGCCACAAACATCATTTGATCAATGCTTGATCATGATTCTCAAAGCTTGGCTCAAAAATCATCAAGATGCAAAAGTTTCCTTATTTGGACAGTTGAAAAAGTCAACTGTAAATTGACCAGGGCATAACTTTCACATGGATTATCAGAAAAATTCCATCCAAAGCTCATTTTGAAGAGAAAGACATTTCCTACAATTCCTCTTCATACTTCAAGTCCAAGAAATGCTCTCACAAAAAGTTATCAATTTCAACATTATAGGTCATTTTCAAAAGTCAACAAAAAGGGACTTTAAGTCAAAGGCCATAAATTGAGATTGGTAAATCAAAATGACATGGGACCAAAGGCATTGGTTAGAGGACTCAAAGACCTTTCCAAAATGTCCAAGAACATGAGCAAAGCTTAAAAATTGAGCAAGTTATTCCTTGTGGAAGTTGGGAAATATTTGGATATTTTGAAAAGTCAACATTGCTTCAAATGACCTAAAATTGCTAATGGGCCTATTTTTCTTCCACAATTCATCATCCAAGACATGCACACGACCATTTGGCCCAAAGGGAAGTTTTTTATTATTTTTATTTATTTATTTGAATTTTTTATTACAATTAATTCATTTAAACTAAATAAAATATGAAAAAATACTAAACTAATGAAATCAAATCTTTTTGTGCAGAAAATACTCTCATTGGACACTGAAGATTCGTGCATAATCATTTTTGGAAGGTTTTGTCATGATTTGATATCAAATAGCATGAAAAAATATTGAAAAAGATCTTGAAAAATCAAATCTTAAAAACCATGAATGCAAAGGTTTTGGATCAATTTCTTTAACCCTAATCACTCTCCTATACATACACAAGCAAGACCTAATCCTCCTAACCAAAAAGCTGCGCCAGAAATCCTTACACAAACTTGGAATTTTTCAAAGAAAACTCAAATCTGAAAACACTTTTGCAGGTCAATTGAAGCCAAGAAATTCATTCCATTGCATCCCTGGGACATCAAGCAACGTACCTGGATCAAGAACACCAACCCTACAGCCTTAAATCATTGTACAGAATCAAAATTTTTCTCATAAAAATGCATATTCGTATTTTAATTTTGAGGCATTTTCATGGCATTTTGTTTATGTATTCTTACTAAATGATGCATGCTGAAGCTAACCACATGGATTAATTGCGTTTTTATACACTGTATGCGCATCTACCATTGTTGCTTTTTAGGGTTCTTAAGTTTTTAAATTAGGGGTTTTTGAATATGGAAAAATTGGAGCTTGAAACCTAGGCCATTCAACTCAGTGCGCTTGGATGAAGAGAATGAGACCATCGCGCCTAATTTATGAAGCCCTAGGGGCTATTCGTTATTTTTCAGAAAGGTGCCTATGAGAACGGTGTAAAACCGTTGCTAATAGTTTTCATGTTTCAGGGAAAAATAAAGCCAAGGAAGAAGAAGGATGCGTGGCCATCAGTAATTGGCTCGTTCAAAAATTCGCGCTAAAAGAATCACTAACGCGTGGATTTATTTTATAATATTTGTTTGATATTTAACATACAGAAAGTGCGTTTGGATCAACTGGCAGGCTTAAGCATTGGTAACGTTCAGGACCTGGGTTCGAGCCCCAGGTCCTCACTCTTTCCCTATTATTTTTCAACTAATGTTCCTATGCAGCGTCAATACTAAAGCATGCCATGCGCTCACGCTACCAAACGTCCACGCGTCCCACTGGATTCAACCAAGGGCCAGGATCTGAAGGATATGGTGAACTCTAGTCAATGCTCCCACAGGTTACCTGAAAAAGTCAACAAGGCCTCTAGTAATGGGCCAGAATTACTGGGCTGTACCTCCAACTAGGGATAACACCCCCCTAGGTTTGCAAATTTTTTTTACTTTCTTTATTTTTCATTATTTTTACTTTCTTTTAATTATTGTTTTATTAATTAATTTAATATTTTCATAATATATAAAAAACACATAAAAAAATCAGAAAAAAAAAAAAGAAAAATAATAAATATTTTTATTTTAGTATTTTTGTAAATAAATTGCATTAATTAATTTTAGTTATTAAATTAGGTTTAATTGTAATATTTTCTTAATTAATTTAAAATTGATAGAACTAGGGTTTAATTAATTTTTTATCCCTTTTTCTTTTCTTTCATAATAATTAAATATATCCTATTATTTATTTTTATAATTAAATGGCATGTAAATAATTAGGTTAAATATTAGGTTAAAATTTAATCTTTTCTTAATAAACTAAAAACAACTAGAATTAGGGTTAGCATTTTATTTTAGTTAACTCTTTTTCATTAAAATCATAAAATACAAAAATACCAAAAAGACAATTTCTTTTCATTTTAATTTTATTAATTTAATCCTAATAATTTAATTTTGCAAAAGGGGTCCAACGCCCTCGTTTTTAATTCTTATTCAATTCGCATATTTATTTCTTTTTCTCTTAATATTTATGTATCTCTCCCAAAGCCGTGTAATTAATTTCTCGCACTTTTTTTTCTTTACTTTCTTTATTTTCTGTCAAATCGGGTTCTGGAAATTTTGGCGATGTGGACCCGCGCCTTTTGTAATAGCTTTAGAATTTTTACTTCTCGCAAATTTTAACTGTTAATCAAGACATGCAAGAATGAATGACAAAAAAATAAAAACAAACGCATAGATCACCCATAACCTGACAAGACAAAAATAAATGAATCTGACACACAAATCACACACCACCCCTAGGGTACGCCTCACTGTTGCCTTGCCTCGAAAGGTGATCGTCGAGTAGAGGATGTCTTAGTAAGTCCTCATGATCCGGGAACCTGGCATGAGGGTAGCTTCTAAGGTGTCTTCCTATTGCTCCGGTGATCACCATGTCCCGAACCTCGAATTGACCCGAACACCTCCAACGGTGGTGCTACCTACCTCTCAATGGTGGGATGGCACTACTTTAAAGGACATTTACACAGACGAATTCCTTAGGGTAGGTAGAGAACTCGTAGATACTTGCTCTAATTTCAAAACAAATTCAAAAATACTTTTCACACCAACACATTTTCAAAAAGCTTTCGAAAGCATTTTTCAAACACTCTTGAGGACCGATACAAGAGTCGAACTGAAATTTTCAAAGAAACTTTTTAAAACCCACAGTTGAAAAGCAAACAAACCATTTTTGAAAACACAATGAGCAAGTATCTAAGAGCCCATGGATAACCATGGATA
Source organism: Vicia faba (assembly GCA_948472305.1). NCBI lineage: Eukaryota > Viridiplantae > Streptophyta > Magnoliopsida > Fabales > Fabaceae > Vicia > Vicia faba. Next base: position 33,705,908 of record OX451741.1, on the reverse strand, counting down.
GAAAGGGTGCTAACACCTTCCCTTTCTATAACCTACCTCCCGAACCGAGAGCAATCTCTTTAAGGAATTTTTCTGTGCTTTTGTCCTTTCCGTTTGGAGAAAATAAAAGACGGTGGCGACTCTTGCTTCCGCGACATTTCGCGAACCAGCGTTAAACAGTCAGTTCCAGATCCACCGATCACAGAACTGGCGACTCTGCTGGGGACTTAACTTAAAGTGAGGTGTACCTTAGGGTTAGTTCATAACTGTGTTTTCAATTGCTTTCCTTGTTTGCTTTAAATTGTGGGACTGTCTTGGGAGTTCTATAGATCCTAACCCGGATCTGGGGATACCTTCTTAGAAAGTAGCAACAAGGCTGTGAGGGAACTGTGCGGGGTATACCGACATGGTTGAAACAGTCTGCTACGTTGATGTGGCACTTTGGTGTGTACCGGTAACCCTTGAGTTCAGTCAAGGAGAGTACGGGGACTCCGCGTGGTGTCGTGAAGCATCAACAAACCTTAGGAACCTTAATTGAACTATCTTGGCCTCTTTAGGGTAGTGAGATAACTGACTTTGGTGCAGTCCGAGGTTGGTTGATACTCGATACTACACTCAATTGAGAGTTGCTTTCCTGGAATATTTCGGTCGCCAGTTCAGTGGCTAAATCGAAACGATGAACAATGAAAGCAATCCAGTGATATTGGGACCCTTAGAACCCGGTTACTTCTAATAGGACAGGTTGAGCCCACTGTGATCGGTGGATCTGGAACTGACTGTTTAACGCTGGTTCGCGAAATGTCGCGGAAGCAAGAGTCGCCACCGTCTTTTATTTTCTCCAAATGGAAAGGACAAAAGCACAGAAAAATTCCTTAAAGAGATTGCTCTCGGTTCGGGAGGTAGATTATAGAAAGGGAAGGTGTTAGCACCCTTTCTATCCATGGTTATCCATGGGCTCTTAGATACTTGCTCAATGTGTTTTCAAAAATGTTTGCTTGCTTTTCAATTGTGGGTTTAAAAAGTTTCTTTGAAAAATTTCAGTTCGACTCGTGCGTCAGAGTGTTTGAAAAATTTGCTTTGAAAGCTTTTGAAAATGTGTTGGTGAAAAGTATTATTTGTTTGAAGTTAGAGCAAGTATCCTTGAGAACCTACCTACCCTAAGGAATTCGTCTGTGTAAATGTCCTTTGAAGTAGTGCCATCCCACCATTGAGAGGTAGGTAGCACCACCGTTGGAGGTGTTCGGGTCAATTCGAGGTTCGGGACATGGTGATCACCAGAGCAATGGGAAGACACCTTAGAAGCTACCCTCATGCCAGGTTCCCGGATCATGAGGACTTACTAAGACATCCTCTACTCGACGATCACCTTTCGAGGCAAGGCAACAGTGAGGCGTACCCTAGGGGTGGTGTGTGCGATTCGTGTGTCAGATTCATTTGTATTTGTCTTGTCATGTTAAAGTGTTCTACGCTTGATTTTATTATGTCCATTCATTCTTGCATGCTTTTTGTTAACAGTTAAAAGTTTTGCGGGAAAAGTAAATCTAAAGCTATTACAAATGGCGCGGGTCCACATCGTCAAAATTAAACCGGACCCGATTTGGCGGAAAATAAATAAAGCAAAGTAAAAGAATTAAAAGTGCGAGATGTAATCGTTACAGAGCTTTGGGAGAGATACATAATTATTTAAACGATATAAAATAAATATGCGAAATAAAAGAATTATCGAAGCGAGGGCGTTGGACCCTTTTGCAAAATATTAAAGTTAATGAGGAATTAAAATTAAAATTAAAAGGAATGTTTTTTTGGTATTTTTGTATTTTTTAAGATTTAATAGAAAAAATAATTAATTAAAACTAAGTACTAAACCTAATTCTAATTATTTTAAGTGTATTAAGAAAATATTGACCTTTTTTAACCTAAATGAAACCCTAATTAATTTACAAGTTTAATTATGAAAATAAATAAGGTAAATAATATTATGGTGAAAAAAGAAAATTAAAAAGGGATAAAACACTTATTAAACCTAATTTTTACATACAATTTAATTATGAGCATAAATAAATAATTTAATTTTTTATGAAAAGAAAATAATAGAAAGGATGAAAAAATTGAATAAACCCTAATTCTACATTTTTTAGATTTTTATTATAAAAGAATTAAAACTAACCCTAATTTATACTAATTAGTTTTTAGGCATTTATTTACAAGAAAATATTAAACTAAAATATTTGTTGCATTTTTGTCTTTTCTGAGTTTTTTATGCATTTTTTGTATTTTGTAAAATAATTGATCAAATTGAAAATAATAAAGAAAATAAGATAACAATTAAAAAATAAAATATAAGAAAGACAAAAAAATAGGAAATTGCAAACCAGTGGGGGGTTCAGGCCCTAAAGTGGAGGTTTTATTGTGAAATTCTGGCCCAGCAAGCTTTGATCCATTGACTTTTTCCATATGCAATATGGCACGTTGACTGGGATTTAGGATGTCCCTTCAATCTCAGCCTTTAGATTGATCTCTAAGTGGACGTGTCATGCTTGATTTGGAAGCACATGGTACATCCAGACATTAAGCGCTGCACGGAATTGGTTAGTGAAAAATAGCATGAGAAATTATACAGACCTGGGGTTCGAACCCAGGTCTTGGATGTTGAAGCCTTAAGAATTTGCCAGCTGAGCCACTGAACCAATTTGTCAATTAAATAAAACACAAACATTATAGCGTAAAACAAAAACCAATGCATATTTCCGCGCGAATTTTCAAATTCACCAATCTGCTTGTGCCACGATATCATCGTCCTCCCTATTCCTGAAACATCAAACATATAGGCCACGGTTTTTTAGCGTTTCATTAGGTGACCTTTGGAAAAATAGCGAACAGCGCTGTAGGGATCATAAATTGATCGCGACAAGTGTGTCTTCTTTGTCTAGGTCTGCTGATTGCAATGGTGGTGGTCTGGGGTCCTGATTTTACTTCGTTTTGAAAGCCCCAAATCCAACCTCTAAAAACCCTAGATTTCAAGCATGGTACAATCGCGTATACGGCATAAAAATCAAATTGAATGCAATGGTTAGCTTCACAATCAAATGAGGAATAAGAATCAACAATTAAATTTCATAAAAAATGCCTAGAACATGATATGCGTTTATGAGTTTTTTGCTGTACAGTCAAAGGTCTCGTTACCAATTCCTTGCGTTTGAGTTGATGTTAGAGATTGGAATCGCTTCTGGGAACCTTGAGGAAGCTATTGGAAAAGGAATTAAGCTTTGAATCGCCCTCTATCAATGATTTCAGTTTTGAGTTTTATGGAAAAATTTTCAAGTTTGCAAAGTGTTCTTTAGCGCAGCTTAGAGTGTAGCACGATTAGGTTTAGGTTTCTGATTATGTAGTGAAGGCATTAGGTTAAGAAAATTGAATAAAATCCATGGCATTGATGATTTTGCATATTTGATTTTCCAAGATCTTTTCATATCTTTTCCACATGGTTTTTGTATCAATTATGATCAATTAGCACCAAATCTTTCCTAGCTTGCATTTACACGAAATATTGACCTTAAAACATGTATAAAAACATTGGTTTAGTTAATTTAAACATTTTTCATATATTTAATTGATTTAATTGAATTAATATAAATAAAAATCCAAATAAATAAATAAAAAATGAGAAAATACTTCCCTTTGGGCCAAATGATCGTGCATATGCTTGGAATGATGAATCATGGAAGAAAAATGGGCCCATTAGCATTTTTAGGTCATTTGGATCAAAGTTGACTTTTCAAAATATCCAAAAATTTCCCAACTTCTACAAGGCATAACTTGCTCAATTTTTAAGCTTTTCTCATGTTCTTGGACATTTTGGAAAGGTCTTTGAGTCCTTTAACCAATGCCTTTGGTCCCATGTCATTTTTATTTACCAATCTCAAGTTATGGCCTTTGACTTAAAGTCCCTTTTTGTTGACTTTTGAAAATGACCTATAATGTTGAAATTGATAACTTTTTGTGAGAACATTTCTTGGACTTGAAGTATGAAGATGAGTTGTAAGAAATGTCTTTTTCTTCAAAATGAGCTTTGGATGGAATTTTTCTGATAATCCATGTGAAAGTTATGCCCTGGTCAATTTCAGTTGACTTTTTCAACTGTCCAAATATAGTAACTTTTGCATCTTGATGATTTTCTGAGCCAAATTTTGAGAATCATGATCAAGCTTTGATCAAATGATGTTTGTGGCTTTAAAATGATATGTTGACCAAAAATTTGAACTTTTGACTGTCAAATGACCATTTTGCCCCTACAGTTGACTGTAGTGCAATTTAGGGTTTTGACTATGCAACTTTGAGCTGAATGTCTTGAAACTTGATATGAGGATACTTGACCATATTTGTAGGCATGTGAGACTTGATTGGGTCTTTGAAAACTTCCTTTTCTTTGATCAGAACCCAAACCCTAGTTTTGACTATATAGGAGACAGTTGGACTGTGCAATCCTTGGGGAATTTTGTAGCTTGACTTGGCAATTTCTTTGAAAATATGGGAGGGCAAATTTTGGGGTACAACACCCACCAACTTCAAGAGGGTAATACCCAGACCCCATGCTGGCCTAAACTCTAAGGGCTCTCTTGTGTGACTTGTGTGCCTTCGTATTTGACTACTTGCATGTTTGTTATCTGACACTTGAGTTCCTTGCAGGTTTTGTTTATAGTCCTTAATTGGGACTCATAACAGGGTTACTAAATTCTTGCAGGTTTTGTTTGTAGTCCTTAATTGGGACTTATAACAGGGTGTACTGAGTTTCTTGCAGGTTTTGCCTATAGTCCTTAATAGGGACTCGAAATAGGGTTACTTACATCACCCCATGCATAGCATAACATCATACCATTGCATACATCCTAACCCATTTCAAGGATCTCAAGGGCTTGTGATGCAGGTCATGATGAATCAAACATCTAGCAAGGGGCAAAGAGGATTTATTTTCCTCTAGCCAAAGTTGTCAGAGGCTATGACCCACTGGATATGGTGAGCCTTTGACCCTTGAAGAAGGACTCTCAACAACATGAAGTTCCTTCAATCAAGCTACCGGACCCAAATTCTAACCAATTTTCTTGTTTACCCTGCGAGGTCCTTGAAAACATTGCATGCATATCATACATATCATTGCATGACAGGTACCCTTGTTACAGGTCACTTACCATCTCTGCTGTTTATTTCAGCAATGGCTTCCCGGCAAGATAACCAGGACCTTCTTGCTCAAGAGACTCGGTTCGGGGAAATCCTCCTGAATCTATCCAAGGGGCAGGAAGAGCTAAGGACACTTCTCATGGTGACCTTTGTCAGGAACAGTGTTGAGGATGAAAAGCTGGAACACCTACAAGCTGAGGTGGATGCATTGAGGGTCCAGATGCTGGGGCAGGTGACTGCCATTCAAGGGTTAGCTCAAAGACAAGATGAGCTCTGGTTTCTCGTCAACCAATTGCTTCAGGGTAATCAACTGCTTCAGGGTAACCAACTAGGGCAAAAGCCTAAGGGTAAAAAGCCAGTCATCGTTCAACCACTTTTGAGACAAGGAGGTAAGGGGAGAGCTCCTCAAATGGCTCCAGTGTCACAAATTCAACATCGCAACCAACAAAAGAGCGAGAGAAGGCAGTTCACTCGGCTCAGCATGACCTTATCCAAGATATTGCCACAGTTGCTGGAGACCAAGCTGGTAACTCTAAAAGAAGCTCCGAAGAACCAAAATACAACGTCACCGAAGTATAACCCCAACGCCCGCTGCGCTTATCACTCTGACAGCCCGGGGCATACTACAGATGATTGTTGGAGCTTGAAAAATAAGATCCAAGACATGATCGACGCTGGAGAGATTCAGTTTAAAGTACCCAAGACTCCCCACATAATCACTGCTCCCTTGCCAAATCATGGCTAGGATTGAGAAATTTTTGTTCATTCGAATGTTAAAGTTGCAATTTTCTTTTGTTCAAACATTTACTCATGTTAAACATTGTTATTTCATTAATGCATCGCATATGTCTGTTCTGAAACAATATATTCTTATTCACTAAATGCAAACTGTTTTCATATTTTTTCTGATGTCAGCTCTTGATCTAAAATTCTAAGCCTCTTGAGGGAGGATGACGAAAACGATACCACAATCTACAGTATGCTTTTGAACAGACCCCGCTGATGAGGTACATGCATTGTTTTAATCCCTAAACACTGGAGTTATAAGGAAGATAATCCCTCGTCAACCCCTCTGAGCCAAAGAAGTAGGAGTTTTTCTTTTCGAAATTCAAAACCCTTCATCATAACCTGGGACAGGGTAGTTCTCTCAGTTGATCCAAGTGCATAACGAATGGCACCTAAAAGATCCTTACAAAACAAAGAAAGACAGTGATGGTTCCGAATGATCAATAAAGAAAGGCAGTCATTATATCTCAAAAATAAAAGCCCAATAAGTCAAAATACCTATGAAGGAGACTTACAAAACTGGGGCATCCCGCTGACTGTAATTCCAAAAAAGGAAACAGTTCAGGCAAAAAAAAGAAAGGGATAACAAAAATCAAAAAAAGAAAGAGGTCTTACAAACCCTCAACAAAAAATGACTGCCTGTTTCAAAATAAACTATCAACATCCGAACCATCACCGGAATATCAGGACAAAAACTCAAACAAGGTCTAACGTATGATCAACCGAGCTTAGGTTTGGAGAACATCACGAAGAGCGGGTGGGTACAAATAAAATTTGAGCCTTTATCCTTTGTTTCTTAAACCGTGAACCAGGCCACGTTATAACCCTTAAAAGTCCTAGCTGAAGCATGGGTTAGTTCGAAAGCATACTGTGACAAAAGGTATCCTGACTCCTTAAGGCTTACTATAAAGAAGGAGTTGACATCACGTTTTACAAACATTCATTTGTTTTATGAAAAAAGAATGCATTTTCAAAATCTTCAAGACAGACATAAGCTTTGCATTTTTAACATAACTTTGTTTGCATATGACTTTTGTTTGAACAGCAGGGAAATTCGCACGATGAATACCTAGTGAATAAAAGCACTTCCAATCAAGGGGCAGACATGATCATGGTCCATCATCTGGGGCAATCCAATCAAGATTCGGAGAATCTCTCAAAGGCCAAATAGCCTGGGGACAAATCTCCGCCTGAGTCACTTGGGGCATTCCAACGACGAATCTGACCTGATCAAATACCTTCTGGTGGCATGACAAAACACTTCTAACAAGGGCAACTCCCTACTTTCTGAGAACGGACATAGTCGAAAAATACTACGCATAATTAAAGACCCGCTAGGTTGACACACCTAGGCAAAAATAAGGGCTTCCCGGCGAACCAAAAGGGTTCGGGCAAAATGAAGGGATAAAATGAAAAATCTGTACACCCGGCAAGTCGAAAACCTGAAAAGGCGGCTTGGGCAAAAATGGGTATCCCGGTGGACTGAAAACCCGAAAGGGCGGTCCAGGCAAAAGTTAGGGATCAAAGCGTACGACTATGTCCTGTCATCTTGTCACCTGCCTACCAGAAGAAGCTTGGTCTATCAACAACTATCAGCCCCACAGGTGCCTTCTCCCATAGAAACAGGGGCAATAAAGAGTTGCCTAGGCAATCTAGTTGTTCTGTCCTCCAAGGTACCAAGGTAGGTTCAGCTAAAGAACATAACCAGATATCTCAATTCCCCAGAGAGTGAGCCAGCAAGTCAGTGCACTCTCCCCAAGCTATACTATCAAACTTAAAGGAAGTTGGGTATCCTCCCGCAGAGCTCAACATTCCCCAGCAACATATATATTCCTAACAAGCATCCCCGGCAGTCTTGGTCTAAAGATTGTTCCCCGACAGTATACCAGCATTCAGTGGAGTCATCTTCCCGACACAGTTCAAAACTTCCCCAGGAGAGTCTAATCCAGTTCCCCCAGGAAAGTTGGAATCCATTTCTCCCAAGCAGTAAGCTTATCCCCAGTAGATTCTGGAAGCTTATCCTCGCAAAGCACGAACGCGTCTCCCGGCTTTATTTAAAGAGTTATTTCCTTACCAGGATATAACTGGGTTATCCTCAGCCGAAAGCCACGGAAAGGTCGTCCTCGACGGAGTCTTCTTATCCCCAGCGAAGTCCATTAACACTTCCAATATAACGATGGTATCCCCAGCAAGTTATCAACAACTCAGCAAAGTATGTCTCTCCCCACAGAGTATTGCTCCCCAGCAAGATTGCTAGAGTACTTTCCTCCCCGCAGAGTTATTCCGTTCGCCAAGTTTATTCCCCAACGGAGTTATCTTCTCCCAACCGGTATCCTTGCAATTATCATCCCCAGCGGAAGCAAAATCCATTCTTCAACATCAGCCCAGGAGTGACTTCCCGGCACCCGTCAAGGATCTACTTTCCTAGACGAAAAAAATACATTCATAAACATCTTCATACATTATAGCATGCATACACGCATCATGAACATACAATCTCACGTATTCAGAGAGCATCTCGCATGTCATACCACATGACACCGCATACAACTAACGCTTGTCTTTTCAGGACAAAAGTACAAAAATGATTACCATCAATGGTCGCAACTAAAGATCCGATTCCTGTATCTTGCCAGGGTGTATCTGTTGATGACCAATTACCAGATCTGATTCCTGTATCTTGCCAGGGTGTATCTGTTGATGACCAATTACCAGATCTGATCCCTGTATCTTGCCAGGGTGGGTCTGAAGAGTTCGAGGATCCGATACCTGAATCTTGCTAGGGTGTATCCGTTGAAGACTAACATTACCAGATCCGATTCCTGTATCTTGCCAGGGTGTGTCTGAAGAGTTCGAGGATCCGATACCTGAATCTTGCCAGGGTGTATCCGTTGAAGACTAACATTACCAGATCCGATTCCTGTATCTTGCCAGGGTGTATCTGTTGATGACCAATTACCAGATCCGATCCCTGTATCTTGCCAGGGTGTGTCTGAAGAGTTCGAGGATCCGATACCTGAATCTTGCCAGGGTGTATCCGTTGAAGACTAACATTACCAGATCTGATTCCTGTATCTTGCCAGGGTGTGTCTGAAGAGTTCGAGGATCCGATACCTGAATCTTGCCAGGGTGTATCCGTTGAAGACTAACATTACCAGATCCGATTCCTGTATCTTGCCAGGGTGTGTCTGAAGAGTTCGAGGATCCGATGCCTGAATCTTGCCAGGGTGTATCCGTTGAAGACTAACATTACCAGATCCGATTCCTGTATCTTGCCAGGGTGTGTCTGAAGAGTTCGAGGATCCGATACCTGAATCTTGCCAGGGTGTATCCGTTGAAGACTAACATTACCAGATCTGATTCCTGTATCTTGCCAGGGTGTGTCTGAAGAGTTTGAGGATCCGATGCCTAAATCTTGCCAGGGTGTATCCGTTGAAGACTAACATTACCAGATCCGATTCCTGTATCTTGCCAGGGTATGTCTGAAGAGTTCGAGGATCCGATACCTGAATCTTGCCAGGGTGTATCCGTTGAAGACTAGCGCTACCAGATCCGATTCCTGTATCTTGCCAGGGTGTGTCTGAAGAGTTCGAGGATCCGATGCCTGAATCTTGCCAGGGTGTATCCGTTGAAGACTAGCATTACCAGATCCGATTCCTGTATCTTGCCAGGGTGTGTCTGAAGAGTTCGAGGATCCGATACCTGAATCTTGCCAGGGTGTATCCGTTGAAGACTAGCATTACCAGATCCGATTCCTGTATCTTTCCAGGGTGTGTCTGAAGAGTTCGAGGATCCGATACCTGAATCTTGCCAGGGTGTATCCGTTGAAGACTAGCATTACCAGATCCGATTCCTGTATCTTGCCAGGGTGTGTCTGAAGAGTTCGAGGATCCAATACCTGAATCTTGCCAGGGTGTATCCGTTAAAGACTAACATTACCAGATCCTATTCCTGTATCTTGCCAGGGCGTGTCTGAAGAGTTCGAGGATCCGATACCTGAATCTTGCCAAGGTGTATCCGTTGAAGACTAACATTACCAGATCCGATTCCTGTATCTTGCCAGGGTGTGTCTGAAGAGTTCGAGGATCCGATGCCTGAATCTTGCCAGGGTGTATCCGTTGAAGACTAACATTACCAGACTCGATTCCTGTATCTCGCCAGGGTACGTCTGAAGAGTTTAAAGATTCACCTCTTGTAACCAGTCAGGACACATCTATACAAAGCATCCGAAAACCAGATCCTGCAACATGTCAGGTACTCATTTTTCTTTTGCAGGTACGCAAGTTCTCGCTAAGGAATCTCTTACGCGATCAACATCCAGATGGCATCTATAAGCCCATCATCCTATTCATCAACCTCTAAAATGGCATCTATAAGCCCATTCCACCATCACACTGCTACTATGTGAGCGCAAATTTCTGGGCACTCTAGTGTTCAATCATCTTCCACCTTCGGATTACGAAAGGCACGTCGGCCAATCTGCATCCTCAGGTTTAAGAAGATTGAACAGGGGCAACTGTTGTACCCCAAAATTTTCCCTCCCATATTCTTCAAGAAATTGCCAAGTCATGCTTCAAAATTCCCCAAGGGTTGTACAGTGCAAGGGTATCCTAAACAGTCAAAATTAGGGTTTTGGTTCTGATCAAGAAAATGAAGTTTCCAAGGGTCCAATCAAGTCCCACATGCTTATAAACATGGTCAAGCATCCTCGTACCAAGTTTCAAGACTTTCAGCACAAAATTGCACAGTCAAAAACCCTAATTGCAATACAGTCAACTGTAGGGGCAAAATGGTCATTTGGCAGTCAAAAGTCCAAATTTTTGGTCAACATCTCATTTTGAAGCCACAAACATCATTTGATCAATGCTTGATCATGATTCTCAAAGCTTGGCTCAAAAATCATCAAGATGCAAAAGTTTCCTTATTTGGACAGTTGAAAAAGTCAACTGTAAATTGACCAGGGCATAACTTTCACATGGATTATCAGAAAAATTCCATCCAAAGCTCATTTTGAAGAGAAAGACATTTCCTACAATTCCTCTTCATACTTCAAGTCCAAGAAATGCTCTCACAAAAAGTTATCAATTTCAACATTATAGGTCATTTTCAAAAGTCAACAAAAAGGGACTTTAAGTCAAAGGCCATAAATTGAGATTGGTAAATCAAAATGACATGGGACCAAAGGCATTGGTTAGAGGACTCAAAGACCTTTCCAAAATGTCCAAGAACACGAGCAAAGCTTAAAAATTGAGCAAGTTATTCCTTGTGGAAGTTGGGAAATATTTGGATATTTTGAAAAGTCAACATTGCTTCAAATGACCTAAAATTGCTAATGGGCCTATTTTTCTTCCACAATTCATCATCCAAGACATGCACACGACCATTTGGCCCAAAGGGAAGTTTTTTATTATTTTTATTTATTTATTTGAATTTTTTATTACAATTAATTCATTTAAACTAAATAAAATATGAAAAAATACTAAACTAATGAAATCAAATCTTTTTGTGCAGAAAATACTCTCATTGGACACTCAAGATTCGTGCATAATCATTTTTGGAAGGTTTTGTCATGATTTGATATCAAATAGCATGAAAAAATATTGAAAAAGATCTTGAAAAATCAAATCTTAAAAACCATGAATGCAAAGGTTTTGGATCAATTTCTTTAACCCTAATCACTCTCCTATACATACACAAGCAAGACCTAATCCTCCTAACCAAAAAGCTGCGCCAGAAATCCTTACACAAACTTGGAATTTTTCAAAGAAAACTCAAATCTGAAAACACTTTTGCAGGTCGATTGAAGCCAAGAAATTCATTCCATTGCATCCCTGGGACATCAAGCAACGTACCTGGATCAAGAACACCAACCCTACAGCCTTAAATCATTGTACAGAATCAAAATTTTTCTCATAAAAATGCATATTCGTATTTTAATTTTGAGGCATTTTCATGGCATTTTGTTTATGTATTCTTACTAAATGATGCATGCTGAAGCTAACCACATGGATTAATTGCGTTTTTATACACTGTATGCGCATCTACCATTGTTGCTTTTTAGGGTTCTTAAGTTTTTAAATTAGGGGTTTTTGAATATGGAAAAATTGGAGCTTGAAACCTAGGCCATTCAACTTAGTGCGCTTGGACGAAGAGAATGAGACCATCGCGCCTAATTTATGAAGCCCCAGGGGCTATTCGTTATTTTTCAGAAAGGTGCCTATGAGAACGGTGTAAAACCGTTGCTAATAGTTTTCATGTTTCAGGGAAAAATAAAGCCAAGGAAGAAGAAGGATGCGTGGCCATCAGTAATTGGCTGGTTCAAAAATTCGCGCTAAAAGAATCACTAACGCGTGGATTTATTTTATAATATTTGTTTGATATTTAACATACAGAAAGTGCGTTTGGATCAACTGGCAGGCTTAAGCATTGGTAACGTTCAGGACCTGGGTTCGAGCCCCAGGTCCTCACTCTTTCCCTATTATTTTTCAACTAATGTTCCTATGCAGCGTCAATACTAAAGCATGTCATGCGCTCACGCTACCAAACGTCCACGCGTCCCACTGGATTCAACCAAGGGCCAGGATCTGAAGGATATGGTGAACTCTAGTCAACGCTCTCACACGTTGCCTGAAAAAGTCAACAAGGCCTCTAGTAATGGGCCAGAATTACTGGGCTGTACCTCCAACTGGGGACAACACCCCCCTAGGTTTGCAAATTTTTTTTACTTTCTTTATTTTTCATTATTTTTACTTTCTTTTAATTATTGTTTTATTAATTAATTTAATATTTTCATAATATATAAAAAACACATAAAAAAATCAGAAAAAAAAGAAAAAATAACAAATATTTTTATTTTAGTATTTTTGTAAATAAATTGCATTAATTATTTTTAGTTATTAAATTAGGTTTAATTGTAATATTTTCTTAATTAATTTAAAATTGATAGAACTAGGGTTTAATTAATTTTTTATCCCTTTTTCTTTTCTTTCATAATAATTAAATATATCCTATTATTTATTTTTATAATTAAATGGCATGTAAATAATTAGGTTAAATATTAGGTTAAAATTTAATCTTTTCTTAATAAACTAAAAACAACTATAATTAGGGTTAGCATTTTATTTTAGTTAATTCTTTTTCATTAAAATCATAAAATACAAAAATACCAAAAAGACAATTTCTTTTCATTTTAATTTTATTAATTTAATCCTAATAATTTAATTTTGCAAAAGGGGTCCAACGCCCTCGTTTTTAATTCTTATTCAATTCGCATATTTATTTCTTTTTCTCTTAATATTTATGTATCTCTCCCAAAGCCGTGTAATTAATTTCTCGCACTTTTTTTTCTTTACTTTGTTTATTTTCTGTCAAATCGGGTTCTGGAAATTTTGGCGATGTGGACCCGCGCCTTTTGTAATAGCTTTAGAATTTTTACTTCTCGCAATTTTTAACTGTTAATCAAGACATGCAAGAATGAATGACAAAAAAATAAAAACAAACGCATAGATCACCCATAACCTGACAAGACAAAAATAAATGAATCTGACACACAAATCACACACCACCCCTAGGGTATGCCTCACTGTTGCCTTGCCTCGAAAGGTGATCGTCGAGTAGAGGATGTCTTAGTAAGTCCTCATGATCCGGGAACCTGGCATGAGGGTAGCTTCTAAGGTGTCTTCCTATTGCTCCGGTGATCACCATGTCCCGAACCTCGAATTGACCCGAACACCTCCAACGGTGGTGCTACCTACCTCTCAATGGTGGGATGGCACTACTTTAAAGGACATTTACACAAACGAATTCCTTAGGGTAGGTAGAGAACTCGTAGATACTTGCTCTAATTTCAAAACAAATTCAAAAATACTTTTCACACCAACACATTTTCAAAAAGCTTTCGAAAGCATTTTTCAAACACTCTTGAGGACCGATACAAGAGTCGAACTGAAATTTTCAAAGAAACTTTTTAAAACCCACAGTTGAAAAGCAAACAAACCATTTTTGAAAACACAATGAGCAAGTATCTAAGAGCCCATGGATAACCATGGATAGAAAGGGTGTTAACACCTTCCCTTTCTATAACCTACCTCCCGAACCGAGAGCAATCTCTTTAAGGAATTTTTCTGTGCTTTTGTCCTTTCCGTTTGGAGAAAATAAAAGATGGTGGCGACTCTTGCTTCCGCGACATTTCGCGAACCAGCGTTAAACAGTCAGTTCCAGATCCACCGATCACAACCGGGAACGCCTGGAAATTGACAACGGGCGCCTCGCCAGAGAGATCGAGGACCTAAAGGCCGCTATGCTTCCTGCCGAGGACGAGTCGGAGGATACAACTCCTTTGAGGAGTCGATCGGAACTGGTCGCTCGTATCCAACTTCTCGAGGCGGACTGTGTCGGAGCTATGGCGGACGACTTTGAAGCCGCGGTCAACCATCTTTCCCTATTGAATCCCGGCCTGAACACTGAAGGGGTGAGCCATATGTCTCAGATTATTGATGGTCAGGTCGTGCCTCCGCCCGACTCTCCTGTTGTTGGTGGTGATAGCTCAGGGGAAGCTGAGTTGTGAGATAATGATGGGGCCTGTGCGCCTTGTTGATGTTTGTTTTGGGCCTGCGTGCCCGTTCTTTGTATTTCCTGAACATTGCCGGCCTTCTTAGTCGGTTTATATCTATTTGCTTTGTTGCCTACGGGCGTTTTGAATGAATGTTTGTTTTACACCTTTGATTGTTTGCCCGTGTTCGTGTTTAACATTTGTGTGCTAAATTTGGCCCAAGTTATGGGCCCGAGTCGTGCTCGTACGGGGTTGTGACTTTGGCAAATTTTCCTAAGTCCTTTGTTCGTGCCTATGCTCGGCTTCTTCTCGGTGGCCAGATTTGCCTAAGCGGTGACCTCGAGGGGAGAGACTTCCTTTTGACCCTTTTAGATGTCCTGACGTTCTTCGAGATTCGTCGGGCGTGCAGAGCGAAACTGCTTGGTCGGGTATATAACCCGAGTCAGGGTTATTCACCCGCGGTGTGAACTGCCCATCGCGAGCTGGGTGTTCTTCCCTACAGGTACTTCGACGGTGGAGCTCGATAGAAGTGTCCACGTCGGGCACTATCGTTTGTTCTTGTTTTGTTGAACGATGTTATGCGGTTTGGACGTAGGTCGGGCCTGTACCTCGGCCTCTCTACGGGGTCAGACGTTTCTCCTCGTTGACTGGGTGCAGGAGTCGACAGTCGAGGGTCCTCGGTGTTGGTGGTTTTCAACTATAGTACTACTTTAGTTTAGCAGCGTTCTAGGGTCGTGGTAGTGGCTCTCCGTCTAGTTGCTCGAGGTAGTACGCCCCGGTACCAGTGGTGCCGTGGACGCGATAAGGCCCTTCCTAGTTCGCGGCCAGCTTCCCTTCGCGGGAGTCTTTCTTGTTCCTTCGTAATACCAGGCTGCCGATTTCGAACTCGCGCTTAATGACCTTGTCGTTGTGGCGCAGAGCCACTCGTTGTTTTAGGGTGGCTTCACGTAGGGCCGCACCAGATCGGATTTCCACGACTAAGTCGAGCTCGTCCCTGAGTGCCTCGTCATTCATTTCTTCGTCGAGGGGGCTCTCTGTCCGTCTGGATGGTTCCATAATTTCTACTGGGATGACGGCCTCGGTCCCGTATGTTAGTCGGAATGGGGTCTCGCCCGTCGTTGAGTGGGGCGTGGTGCGGTATGCCCACAAGACGCTGTGCAGCTCCTCGACCCATCCCCTCTTCGCTTCGCCGAGTCAGCGTTTGAGTCCCCGGAGGATGACTCTGTTCGTAGCTTTGGCTTGCCCGTTGGTTTGAGGGTGCTCGACCGAAGTGAAGTGTTGTTTTGTTCCTAGTCTGGGGACGAAGTCTTGGAACCCGTGGTCGGTGAATTGGGTGCCGTTGTCGGTCACCAGTGCCCTCGGAATTCCGAATCTGGCGAGGATGTTTCTCTTGTAGAAGCGGAGGATATTATGCGAGGTGATCTTCGCGAGAGCCTCGGCCTCGATCCATTTCGTGAAGTAATCCACGGCCACGATGAGGAATTTATTTTGATAAGTCCCTTGCACGAAGGGCCCGAGGATATCCATACCCCACCAAGCGAACGGCCACGGGGACGACAGTATGCTCAGCTCGTGAGGGGGGGCGAGGTGCATGTCACCGTGCCTCTGGCACTTGTCACATTTCTTAACGTGTTCCTTGGCGTCCTGCTACATCGTCGGCCAGTAATATCCCGCTCGAAGGGCTTTCCTCGCCAAGGACTTACCGCCCATGTGCTAGGCGTTGATCCCTTCGTGTATCTCCCGCAGTACCTCGGGGACTGTGGATTCGTCGATGCATTTTAGGAGGGGGATGGAGAATCCCCTGCGGTACAGTTTGTGCTCGAGCACCACGTAGGAGCATGCTTGCCACTTTGTCACGGTCGCATCGGTCTGGTTCGATGGGAGTTCGCCCTTTGTCAAGAAATTGTAAACTGGGGTCATCCAGGACGAGGCATCCCCTATGGCGTGGACCTCGATTGGCGTTGAGGATCTTTCAATACTCGGGCGTGCTAGGGATTCTTGGATGACAGATTTGTTCCCGCCCTTCTTTCTCGTGCTCGCTAGTTTGGACAATATGTTTGCCCTCGTGTTTTGCTCGCGGGGAACATGTGAAATTTCCGCTCGTACAAACTTTGTCATGTATTTTTTGACTAAGTTCAAGTATTCGACGAGGTTGTCGTTCTTGGCTTGGTAACTCCCCTGGTCCTGGGAGGCGACGAGTTGGGAGTCGGTGTAGATCTGTACCTCGCGGGCTCCCAGGTCCTCGGCTAGTCTCAGTCCTGCGAGCAGGGCTTCGTACTCTGCTTGGTTGTTCGACGTCGGGAAGGAAAGAGCTAAGGAGTGTTCGATCACTACGCCTTCCTCGTTCTCCAAAAGGATTCCTGCGCCACTTCCGGACGAGCTGGATGCCCCATCGACAAAGATGGTCCACTTGCGTTCCTTCCCCGCGGGCGGGTCATGAGTGGTCATTTCCGCGACAAAGTCGGCCAGGGCCTGTGCTTTCGGGGCTTTCTTACTCTCGTATTGAATGTCGAATTCAGAGAGTTCCAAGGACCATTTCAACATTCTGCCCGCCATATCGGGCCGACGCAGGAGTTGCCTCACCAGTTGGTCGGTTCGCACGATGATTGTGTGGGCTAGAAAATAGTGTCTGAGCCTCCTCGCCGCGTCGACCAGGGCTAGGGCCACCTTTTCTATCTTTTGGTATCTGCTTTCGGGTCCTTGCAGGGCTTTGCTCGTGAAGTAGATAGGTTTCTGTCCGTCGGTGGTCTCGCGGACGAGAGCCGCGCTGATGGCTTCGTTCGAGACGGCCAAGTACAAGAACAGTGGCTCCCCGTCGGCTGGTCGAGATAGTACGGGTGGTTGAGATAGACTTTTCTTTAGGTGGCGCAGCGCCTGTTCGCACTCCTCGTTCCATTCGAAGGCTGCTTCCTTACGAAGGAGTTTGAAGAAGGGGAGGGCGTGTTGAGCGGACCTCGCGACGAAGCGGGACAATGATGTGAGCATCCCGTTCATGATTTGTATGGACTTCTTCGACGTCGGTGTCGGGAGGTCGGAGAACGCCCGGCATTTGTCGGGGTTGGCCTCAATCCCTCGTTCTGTTAAGTAAAATCCGAGGAACTTTCTTGCCTTGACTCCGAACGTACATTTCTCGGGGTTGAATCTCATTTTACATTGTCTTGCTTGGGAAAAGACTGACTTGAGGTGTGCTGCATGGTCGGTATCTGCTCGGGATTTGACGATCATGTCTTCCATATACACCTCGAGCATGTCCCCAATCTGTTTGTGGAAAACCTTGTTCATCATGCGCTGGTAAGTCGCCCCGACATTTTTCAGTCCAAAGGGCATTACGTTGTAGTAATAGTTGCCCGAGCTGGTCATGAAAGCCGTTCAGTGTTTGTCGCCTAGGGCCATCAGGATTTGGTTATAACCCGAGTAGGCGTCCATGAACGACAGCGTTTTATAGTCGGTCGAGTTGTCGACCAGCATGTCTATGTTTGGCAAAGGAAAAGCATCTTTCGGGCAGGCTCGGTTGAGATCGGTATAGTCGACACACATCCTCCATTTTCCATTATTCTTTTTGACAAGTACAACGTTTGACAGCCAGGTGGAATACCGGGCTTCAGAAATAAAATTTGCCTCTAGGAGGTCTTTTACAGCTTTTTCAGCAGCCTCCGTTTTTTCTGGAGACTGCCTACGTCTACGTTGTACTACGGCCCTAGCGGCAGGATCTATGGCGAGGTGGTGACATGCGACCTCAGGGTCGAGTCCGGGCATCTCCGCGGCGCTCCAGGCGAACATGTCAGCATTCTCGCGCAAGCAGGCCTTGATTTGCTTTCTCGCCAGGTCGGGGAGATCTTTACCAATCTTCACTCCTTTGGTCGGGTCTGTGCCGAGGGGGACGAGCTCAAAATCCCCGTCCGGTATTGGTCGGAGTGGGATTTGCTCGATGTTGAGAGGTTCGTCCTGGTTGAAACGAGTGTCCAGAGCTATGGAGTCGACCTTGGGTGGAGCTTTCTGGGCTTCTTCCTTGATGGACTCTTGCTTATCGGGCTCCTGTCGTGTCTTTTTGGTGGGCCTTGTCCCCATGTCAACAGTGTCGCGTCCCTTAGATGCGGCGTTGAAACACCACCGAGCGGCGGCCAGATCTCCTTGGATAGTAGCTACCCGTGCCCTTTTGGTGTAGAATTTCATCTTCAGGTGGAGTCTCGAGGGCACCGCTGTCAGTTCTGCCAGTGTTGGTCTCCCCAGAATGCAGTTGTATAGAGACGGGCAGTCGATGACGAGGAAGCGTACTTTGACTTGTCTTGTAGCCGTCCATTCGCCGAACGTAACCAGGAGCTCGACATATCCCCAAGGTTTGGAGGTCGAGCCGTTGAAACCTTGTAAGTCCGACCCTACATACGGCGAGAGATGTGAGTCGTCCAGCTGTAGAGTTTGGAACAGTTGGCTGTACATCATGTTGACGGAACTCCCTTCGTCGACGAGGATGCGATGTACATCAAAATTGGACATTCTTGCCCTTATCAGTAAGGGGATGACCGCGTTCGGGGCTCCTCCGGGGAGCTCTTCTAGGTAGAAGGTGATGGGCTCTGACCTGCCCTTCACCCTTTCGAACGTCACTATTTGCGGGGGTGTCGCGTCGACCAGCTTGTCCAGCTTCCTCTTAGCCGAATTAATGGTCAAGTCGTTGAATCCGCCGCCGTTGATGACCATGGCGGAGGGGAAATATTCCCACCTGCTGTGCGTTGTGAGCGGCTCCTGCAGGTGCTCGAGGATGTCGAAGTCCTCGGGCCTGGTCACAGAGAAGGCGGTCTGGATGGGGACCGACTCGACAGATGGTCGGACATCTTCCTCCGGCTCCCTTGTCTCCTGGGCGTCACGACGGGGAGCGTCGCTTCGCCGGTACTGCGCGAGCCTCCCTCCCTTGATGAGGGTTTCGATGGCGTCCTTGAGGTGGACGCAATCCTCAGTCAGATGACCATTGCTCCTATGGCACCGACAATATTTGTTTTTGTCTGCTCCGGGCTTGGCGGGAGCAGGTCGGGGACGTTTAACACCTCCGTCCTTGAAGTCAGTGCTGGCACACTCCGCCAGAATGCGCTCGCGGGAAGCTGTGAGCGGAGTGTACTCGGTGAAACGCCCCGAGGGTCCTCTTTGTTCTCGGACTTCCCGGGGTCTGTCTTCTTTTCTTTTCTCCCCGGTTCGTCGAGGAGGAGGAGCTTCCTGGCGCGAGCTGCTGTTGGACCCGCGAGTCATGGGGTCTCGGGCTCTATTGGCCGCTTCCCTCTCCTCGTAGTCCATGTATGCCCGAGCTTTTTCGAGGAGGGCGTCGAATGTCCTGGGTGGCTCGATGCCCACGACTTTTCTGAATTCCGTGCCGGGGAGGAGCCCCCTCTCCAGTAGATATCTCTTCATATGGTCCGCGCAGGGGACCTGTATGGCTTCCCGGTTGAAGCAATTGATGAACTCCCTCAAGGTTTCATCCTGTCTTTGGATGATGGCCTCGAGAGCCGCCTCGGTCTTTGGATGCCGCCGAGAGGCTGTGAATGAACTGATGAACTGGTTCTTCAGGTTTCGCCACGAGGTGATTGAGCCCGGTGCGAGTCCTTTGTACCAGTCCATTGCCACCTTCCTGAGAGTCGTGGGGAATAGTCGGCATTTGATGGGCCCCCCGACATTATGGTAATGCAGCATAGCCTCGAACCCGTCTATGTGGTCGACCGGGTCCGCGACTCCATCGTACTCCTTCAAGTGCGGGGGTTTCTCCATGCCCGGGGGGATGGGCGCTTCCATGATAGCTTGCGACAGGGGACCGCGGGGGTCGTCCTCGTCGCTCCTCTCCGGAGACAGAGATGGGGACCTGTAATACTGTCGGGCACGACGGTCCTGGTCGTGCTGAGTTTCTCTCGAGCGTGATGCTCGTTGGTTGAATCTTACACGTCCGTCTTCGGAGTGCCTTCTTTCCTGTCGCGACTAGGTCCTCCGGCTTGGATGATGGGCTGCCTCTCCAAATGGGGTCGTTTCCCCTTTGGTCGGGGTGACTGGCTTCGAGAGTTTTCTCTGTAATGTCTCCGCGGGGGAGACGGGAGTTGGACTTCAGTCACTCGAGGAGGTGGGGTATGGGGCCTTCGATTCCTCCTCGGGGGTCTTCGGTCGTCTTCAAGCGCCTTTAGCCTTTCCCCTTGGGCGAAGATGAGATAGTTTGTTTGATTAATCGCTGCGAACAACACTTGAGTTATGGCATCCGCCCCGGCGGGGACGGGGACTTCCTGGAACCGGGCTGCCCGGTAGTTCGCGAGAGCTGCCTCATCGTCTTCGAGTGGCGGAGGGACCGAGGAAGATGAAGCAGTAGCTCCGTCGCGGTAGGTTGAAGGTCCGGGGGCAGTTGACGCAGGGATGGTGTTGTGACCGGGGTTGCCGGCGTTGTCAAGGTGTCCGTTTTTGTCTGCGGGGCCGTTGTTGGTGTCGACGACGCGGACGTTCTGTTCATCGTGAGCTTGATCATCCATGACAGCGGTAGTTGAGTTTGAGCTTTGGTCTTTGAGTTTTGCAAGACGGGGAAGCTAGTTTCCCACAGACAGCGCCACTGATCTAACCTGATCAGACTTGGACTGTCACGGCTGGCTCCGAGCTGAAGTTTTGAACGAGGTGGGGGGGGTACCTGCAAGGCACTCCGATGCTGAAGTAAGTAAGAGCACGAGCAGGTAATAGTATGAGTGTGGGTAAAAGAATGAATACCTGACCCTCTGGGAACAGAGGGTATTTATAGCCCCCAACGCTGGGCCAAGGTTCCTTCATTGGGCCGGGCAGGTTTGGCCCAATGGAGGAACTGCCAGGTTCTACGTGCGTAGTGGGGACCCGCACGTGGTCCCCTTCCTGGATGTTCTGCGTGAAGTACGGACGGACGAGGACGCGGTCTTTTCGGGATCCAGGGGATGGTGTAGTGGATAGAGTCTGCCCTAGGAGGAGTGCTCGAGCTGAGGTCGAGCAGGATAGCATGGAGTCGAGGATGTCGCACTAGTAGAGAATGCCGGGCACGGATATGGCCTTTTGGTCGGCGTGACCCCTTGCAAGACCGTTTGGATTGGGCCTTCACAATTGCTTTTGGGCCAGCCCGGCCCAGTCCAGAATAATTTTGATCTTTATGAAAAAAATACAATCATTCACCATGATGAATTATCATAGATCATCTAACTTAGATCAATCACAAGTTTTAAATGCCTCTTCTTCATTAGAGATGAATCGCGTTCGAGACTCAATTCGCGATAAAATTATAGAATACAAGTTAAGAAATTAGTATTGTTATAATATTTTAGTTCTATAATGCATTTTAAATTTTATTATCTGTTTTGTAATTTTCTTTTGACATGCTTCATTTTTAACTATCATGCTTCATGTTTTACTATCATGCTTCATGTTTAACTATTATGTTAATTTAGTAATTTTTATTTTTATGTGTTTTACAATGTCCATTTTGGTAATTATACATTTAAAATCAATTTTGATAAAGATTATCCAAACAACATTAATTGATAATAATCACTTTTACACAAATGTATCCAAACATAAATCAATTTTGTCAAATTCAATTTTACCAAAATCAATTCTACCAAACTCAATTATGCCAAAATCAATTTTATCCACCACCAATCCAAACACACACTTAGTCCTTTTTACTTTTCACATTCTGTGTGTCTGTCACATTTAATTTCCCTATATACTTTTAAGTAGCAACATGATTTCCAGGACACTACTAAATTTTCTAAAAAAATACAAACTCCCACCTATGTGAAAAGTTGAAACTTATTTTTTAATTATTTTTAACTTTAATGTAGCGATGTGATGATCAAATCATTACCAATTTTTATAAAATTTTCCTCTTCCCCATGTGAAAAGATGAATATAATATTTTTATTATTTTAAAATGTTTGCATCGTTATTTTCACAAGCCAACTTCCTTTTAGTGCAATGTGATATTCACACGCCTATAACACAGTGACCGGAGCATTGTTTTCTTGTAATGCACACTATACTTTGAACATAATTGCTGGAGGCTTCACGACAGGAAAGGAATCAAGCTCATACATTGTCAGAGCACCACCCTTATAAAAAATGTAAGAAATCATTTTTTCAGAACGAACGCAAAAGGAATCATCACCCCTTACCAGGATGATCCCATGATAATTTGTTGGAAACCCAACACAACATAAGCAGAAATATTAAGAGAAAAAATGGAATTAACACACAGAACAAAATGATTGCTTTATTATATGATGAAAAGATGGAAATACAAAAAGGGAAATGACCTTAGATCTGACATAGAGCAAGCTCCTATAGAGCCTCCTATTCATGACTAAAAAACAAAGTATTTTCCAAGGTAATTCTCTCAACCTCTCTTTCATTCCTTATATTGTGGAATCGTACAATCATTCTCTCTCTCTCTCTGCACTCTCTAACATAATTCCTTCTCTTTCTCCTTTTAGCCCCTTCTGGAATAGACTCTCCATACCTTGGGCCCATTGGGCTGATGATAAACCATATCCTCATTTGATCAATCCCCTGTCACGTGGTCTCTATCAATACTCCCTTCTAAAAGTTCAACCTTATCTTCAAGGTGAAATGTCAAGAACTGACTTCTAATTGTCACAACATCTTCCCAAGTTGCTTCATCCGCGGTCTGACCCTTCCACTACACCAACCATTGTTGCACTTCTTCTCCTTGTTTTATAAAATTCTTGGACACCAGCACCTTGTCAGGTTCCGGCATAATTGGTTCTTCACCTTCCAACTGGTCCGACAAGTTCTCTTCACTCTGATAATTTCATACAGCCTTCTTATGCAAGGACACATTTAAAACGTGATGGATTTTCGACCCTTCAGTTAACTTTAACTTGTATACTACATCCTCAACTCTATCAATCACTAGAAACTATAGATTGTTTTTTATGTGCTCTAAATTTAACAAACACCCATTCCTCAATTTCAAAGGATTTATCAACTTTGTTAGCATCTGCATGTGCTTTCATTCTACTTTGCTCCCTTAGGAATTATTCTCGCAATTGCTGCAATGATTCATCTCTATCATGTAATTCCCATGAAACCGCTTCAACACGTGTCTCACCAACTCCCCAATGAACCAAAATCGATGCATTCCTTCCATATACAACCTCGAAAGGGGTTTATAGGGTTGCAGAATGATAAGTGGCAATGAACCCAAATTCCGCCCATGAAATCTTCCAATTCATCCACACATTAGGTTGATCAGCTGTAAAACAACAAAGATAGGTTTTGGGACAACGATTAACTACCTTGGTCTGTCCATTGGACTCGGGGTGATAGGCTGAGCTAAACTTCAAATGTGTTCCCTGTAATTTGAATTGCCTTTCTCCAAAAATGACTCATGAATATAGGATCCCGATCGCTCACAATTGACATAGAGATGCCGTGCAGCCTAATAATTTCTTTGACAAATATCTCATCCAAGTTTCTGGGCGTATACGGGTGTTTGAGAGGCACAAAGTCGGAGTACTTAGATAGTCTATCTACGACCACCATCACTGCTTCATAACCTTTGGATTTCGGTAACTCTATTATAAAGTCCATTGACAAGTTTTCCCACACATTCATTAGGACTGGTAAGGGTTGAAGGAGATCCCCTGGAGATGCTGCTACATATTTCTGTCTCTGACAGGTATCACACCCTTTAACAAATTCTTGAACAATATTTTTCATTCCCGGCCAATATACTTTAGTAACTATTCGTCGGTATATTCTCAAGAATCATGAATGCCCTCCCTGAGGTGAACTATGAAATTCCTCCAGCATTATCGGAATCAACGCAGATTGTGATGACAGAACTAACCTCCCTTTGTATATTAATTGGCCGTATTGTATATTGTACTCTGAATGTAATGTAGGATCCCCAGATAACTCTTGCCAAACTTTTCTTATCTTTTCATCTGCTTGTACCTCATATTTCACCTACTGCAACTCTTCCCAAAAAGGATAAAAGACACAATATTGTTAAATTCACCTCCATCTTGAATTTGTGATAATGCATGTGCTCCTTGATTCAAAATAACAAATTCTTTCTCAAAGTCAGGCAAAGATAGCACCGATGCTTCTATCAATTTTTTCTTTAAAAATTCAAAAGCCTGTTAAGCCTCTCGTCCCCAACCAAACGCATCATTCTTGGTCAATTACGTTAAAGGTTTGGCTATTTTTCCATAATCACGAATGAATTTTCTACAATAGTCGGTTAAACCCAAAAATCCTCTCACCTCTTTCATATTCTTTGGTATCAGCCACTGCACCATGCTACTGTACTTGTTTGGATCCATAACAACTCCTTCTTCAGATATCATGTGCCCTAAGTATTCTATCTTGCTTTTCCCAAATTGGCATTTCTTCCTATTAGCCGTCAGACCATGTGTTTGCAGGATGTGAAAAACTTGACTCAACTGATTCATATGTTACTGTCAGTCTTGGCTATAGATTAAAATGTCATCGAAAAACACCAACATCCCTTTCCTAAACATTGGTCTAAACACTTCATTCATAAGCCCTTGAAAAGTTGATGGAGCATTCATCAGTCTAAACGGCATAACTAAAAATTCATAATGCCCTTCGTGTGTTTGGTACACAGTCTTGTGCACATCCTCACTCTTTACTCTAACTTGTTGTTAACCGAATTTTAAATCCAATTTGAATAAATATCGTGCACCATGTAATTCTTCTAACAACTCTTCAATCACCAGGATTGGGAATTTATCAGGAATGGTCACCTTAAGAGCACGATAGTCTACACACATACGCCATTGTAACTCCTTCCGTTGATCTAAAGTAAATGAAACTTCTGTCACATTTTGTTGGCCCTTGTCAATGGACCACCAAACTTGTTCATTCTTCCCTCCACTCCTGCTCAGCAAGCTTTATAGCGCTTCCTCCCTATCAACTTTTTCCTTAGCCCTTGTAATGTAACCCACTTTCCTCCACTCCAAAAATGCATTGTCTGTTTGTCCCAGTTGACGATAGTGTTGCCAAGAGTCTTCAACCACTCAACTCCCAATATTAAGTTAGGATCTCCTAATTCAAACAAATGTGGTGTGCATTCAATCTTCACTTCTCCCATCTCTACTTCCACACTCTTGCAATGCCCTCTAGTCATGTTTGGAAACCATCTCCTTATTTGACTGACATGTCGGGTGTGTCCACAATCTCCCAACCCATTCTTCGCACCGGTCTTTGATCAATAAAGTTGTGTGTCGCTCCACTGTAAATTAAAATTAAAACCGGCATGCCTTGAAACTTCATTGTTTGAGGCTACTCACGGCTAGATGTGATGAAGTTATTCAAGCTCATAACGCTCATCTCTCCATCAGTTTCAACATCTTCCTTTTCATTTATTTCCACCGCCAAAATATTACCTTCTATTGGATCCTCGTCCTCTTCTACTATTAACACCCTTAGCTGCTTGTCTGGACATTAATGCATCGGGTGAAAAAGCCCACCACACTTAAAGAATAATACCTTTGTTTCCTTTCCAATAACTGTGGGTATGTGAGGTGTGAGAAACATCTGTCTCGTGGTCCATCTCTCACTCCTTCATTTGGGCCCATTCTATCTCTCTTGGGTCCAACAGTTTTTTTGTTATTGTTGCTTGTCCTTTTACAAAAACCCAATTCTGATGACCCGCTCCACTACTGTTTGGCTTATAACCTGACACATATGATTTGGATCTCTGGTTATAGCTCAAACCCATCTCTCCCTTAACCTCCTTCTCTATCGTGCGTGAAACTTGGAGAAGTCGTGTGTGTGTGTGCTTCGTGTTAGAATTAAATGCTGGAAAACTTACTTAATTAAATAAGAAAAGGCCAATAAATAGGCTTACACAATATCACACGATCTCCCTAATTGCCCATTATATGTGGAGCAGTTTATTCCTTCCTAAAATCTAGGTACTGACTTTGGCTGAAACAATAAAATAGCTAACAATAAGCTGACACATTCTAATGTGCTGCAATACTTAATTTAATTAAAATAAATATCAAAATATTAATCTTAACATCTCCTCCTAAACTGAACAGTCCAATTCAGTTTAACTTTGGTGCATCACATACTCCTAGCTTCTTTCTAAGTCCCTGGAAGGTTCTTGTGTCGAGTGGGTTAGTAAATATATCTGCAACCTGCTGCTGCGTGCTACAAAACTTTAACTGAACAGCTCCTTCATTCACCAGCTCACGTAGGAAGTGGAACCTTACATCGATGTGTTTGCTTTTGTCGTGCATCACCGGATTTTTTGATAGCTTGATTGTTGAGTTGTTATCACAGAAAATAACAGGGTTGCTGCTTCCTTCATAGCCAATTTTGCCCAACACTCTTTTCATCCATATTAACTGACAAGAACAAGTTGCTGCCGCCACAAATTCTGCTTCAGTTGTACTTAGAGTAATAATTGGTTGTTTCTTGGAGGACCATGCCACTGCTGCATCACTAAGAATGAAGGTATACCCGAATGTACTTTTTCTATCCTCCACACATCCAGCGTAATCACTGTAGGTGAATCCTACTAGCTCTTTGTTTCCTTCTTTCCTGTAAAAGAGCCCATATTCAATAGTCCCTTGCAAATACCTTAAAATTCTATTGGCTGCTGCAAAGTGAAGTTAAGTTGACATAGACATGTATCTGCTAATCAGACTAACAACATACATTACATCTGGCCGAGTGGCTGTCACATACATCATACTTCCCACAAGCTTCTTATAGAGTGTGATATTTACCTTCACACCTTCTTCATCTTTGTGAATCTTAAACCCCGGGACAATAGGATTTAAGACAGAGTTGCTTTCCTCCATTCTGAATTTTGTTAGTAACTCTTTCACATACTTTCTTTGACACATGAAAATTCCATTATCAAGCTGCAACACCTCAATTCCCAGGAAGTATTTCATTCTTCCCAAATCAGTCATTTCGAACTCTTTCATCATGGATTCTTTAAACTCATTCATCATAGTTTGATCATTACCAGTGTAGATTAAATCATCAACATACAAGCTAATAATTAGGCATTTACCTTGTGTGTTGAATATTGTGAAGAGTGTTTGCTCGCTGACATCCTTTACAAATCCCATCTTCTGAAAGTAAGTATCTATCCTGCTGAACCATGCACGTGGTGCCTGCTTCAATCCATATAGGGCCTTACGAAGCTTGTACACTTTGCTTTCAGCACCCTTGATTTCATACCCTCTTGGCTGGTCTACGTACACTTCTTCGGAGAGTTCTCCTTGCAAGAAAGCTGACTTTACATCTAACTGATAGATTATCCAACTTTTCTGAGTTTCCAATGCTAAAATCATCCTCACAGTATCCATTCGAGCGACCGGTGCATATACTTCCTCATAATGAATTTCGTGTTCTTGTGCATATCCTTTTGCAACTAGCCGAGCTTTGTACTTTTCAACTTCTCCATATTGATTCAATTTAGTCTTATAAACCCATTTTACTCCTATACTTTTGGCTCCCTCTGGTAGATTAGTGAGAAACCATGTTTCATTCTTCTCAATGGATTGAATTTCTGAATTCATAGCATTTCTCCATTCTTGGCTCTTAGCAGCTTCTTCATAGCCAATAGGATCACATTCTATGAATAAGGCTAAATGTGAAGTGTGATCTTGACTTGCTTTAGCAGTTTCAGCTTCATCATTGACGGTAATTTCAGCTTCATTATTGACATTATAGTCTCTCATCCACACTGGTCTCCTTCTGATACAACCTGTCCTTCTGACACAATCTCCTTCCCTTGTATTTGAGGCTTTAGGAGATGACGCAGCCGCTGCCATGGTGTTTTCTGTAACACTTCCCTCTTCATCTATGCTTGCTTTATCTTTTTCAGTGACAGTTTCTATAATAACATCATAATCTTCATTGGTAACATCTTGAGTCTCAATTTCTCCTTCATTTATGTCATCTCCCCAGTCTAGATCAAGGCTTATCAAGCTGTCATAGCTCTTATCCCAGCTCCACTTTTTCTCTTCTTCAAACACAACATCCCAACTAACAATGACTTTCTTGCTTATGGGATCGAATAGTCTGTAGCCTTTTGATTATGAACTAACCCCAAACAGTACACAACTTCTGCTTTTATTCTCTAGTTTAGCGCGTTTAGCGTCAGGCATATGTACATGTTCTATACAACCAAACACCCTAAAATGATCTACAAATGGCTTTATCCCACTTCAAGCTTCCATATGTGTCATGTCCTTCACAGAAGAAGTTGGACTTCTGTTAAGCACGTAGAATGCCCAACTCGCAGCTTCAGACCAAAAACTCTTAGGAATATCAACCATCATACTTCTTACCATGTTCATCACTGTTCTGTTCTTCCTCTCAGCTACTCCGTTTTGTTGCAGCGTGTAAGTTGTGGTTAGTTGTCTCTTGATTCCATTATCTTTACAATAATCATTGAAAGCACTTGATGTAAATTTCCTCCCCAATCTGTTCTTAAGCACTTAATAGAAAAACTAGACTCTTTTTCAACACTACTCTTAAATTGCTTAAAGGCAGCAAATGCATCAGCTTTATATGCAAGGAAATAGACCCATGCTTTCCTACTAAAGTCATCAATGAAACAAAGCAAATACCTCTTTTGGCCATTTGAAGCTGGTGAAATGGGTCCACAGATGTCAACATGGATTAATTCCAACTTAGTTGAAGCATGCCATATGCTTATTTTTGGAATATTTTCTCTATGTTGTTTTCCTTTCAGACAATCTGTGCAAATGGAATCAGGTCCGAGAAGACACGGCATCCCTTTCACCATCTCTTTGTCCTTCAACATGCGCAATCCTGTGTAACCGAGATGGCCAAACCTCCGATGCCAAAGCTGTACCGAATCTTGGGTTGTGGACTGCAGACAAACTTCTTTTGTTTCCTTGTCAAAATACTTATCAGAGAGCACAACGAACATACGGTTGGAGGTCATGTTGCTCTGAAAGATGAGGCCCTTTGTTCAGTGATAAATGCAGCATTTATTATCCTTCATCACCACTGTTAATCCTTTTTCTTGCAGCTGTCCAAGGCTAAGAAGATTATTCCTTAGTTCTGGAACATAGAAGACATCCTGAACAAGATAGCTAATGCCTCCAAAGTATAGCCTGACAGTACCTTTACCAACCACATTTAACTGCATATGATTCCCCAGCCGCACTATTCTTTAAAATCCATCTTCCAACCGATTAAATAATGATGGGTCTCCACACATGTGATTACTGCATCCTGAATCTAGAAACCACACATCAGTTTTGCTTTGCCCAAATGATTCATGATAAGCCATGAGCAACGTCTCCTCAATTTCTTCAATTTCAGTGTAATTTGCTTGCTTAGCTATATTTGGACACTCATACTGAAAGTGACCCAACTGATGGCACTTATAACATTCAATGGTTGCCTTGTTATAGGTTTGTCGGCCTCTGCCTCCTTTTCCCCTTCCTCCTCTGAAAGCTCCGCGGCTTCCTTGTCCTCTTCCACCATTGTTCTCACCGTATGCCACCGTGAGTGCTTCCTCTTCATCTACTTCCTTCTTGAATTTTTGCTCGTGCACAAGAAGGGAGCTTTGCAACTCGTCGACAGTAAGCGTGTCCATATCTTTGGCTTCCTCAATGTAACACACAATATAGTTCCACTTTTCAGTGAGGGTTCTCAAAATCTTCTCGATGACCTTGACATCAGTCATATCTTCACCACAATTCCTCATATCGTTTGCAATCACCATTACCCTACCGAAATAATCATTGATTGATTCTCCTTGCTTCATGGCAAGGATCTCAAACTCTCTGCACAATCGATTGAGTTGGGCTCACTGAACTCGAACATTGCCCTGGTATTTTATCTTTATTGAATCCTAGATTTGTTTCGATGTTTCCTTCTTTGGGATTGTCTTCAGAATTGACTTGTCAAGAGATTGAAACAAGTAATTCTTGGCTTTCAGGTCCTTCAACTGCGTCTCTTCCGCCGTCTTTCTCTGTGCAGCCGTCGGTACTTCTCCTGCAGCGGTTGAACGAGGCCTGTGGTCACAATAATTCAATACTCCTTCGAACGGAGAAGGTTCTCCATGAGCATGCTCCAATGATCATAATCACCATCAAATTTAGGAATTGATGGTAGATTAAAACGATCGCCGCCTTCGGACGCCATCTGCTCTTTCTCTCTTGATTCTTGTGAAATTTTCTGCTCTGATACCAGATGTTAGAGTCAAATGCTGGAAAACTTACTTAATTAAATAAGAAAAGGCCAATAAATAGGCTTACACAATATCACACGATCTCCCTAACTGTCCATTATATGTGGAGCAATTTATTCCTTCCTAAAATCTAGGTATTGACTTTGACTGAAACAATAAAATAGCTAACAATAAACTGACACATTCTAATATAGTGCAATACTTAATTTAATTAAAATAAATATCAAAATATTAATCTTAACACTTGGTACCTTCCCACAAATTCACTCTTCAATCCATGTAAAAAGTACATTTGGAATTGTTTGTCAGGTAATTTTGGGATCTGAGCAATTAAGTATTCGAAATCGATGATGTATTCCTTAACCGTACCTTTCTAATGTAGTTATGAGAGTTGTTCATAAACGTCACCGTCACCATTTCCTCCATAATGTTCCAAGAGAGCACCCTTCAACCCTTCCCTTCATCTAGGAGAGAATTCCATAAATGAATCGTTGCGCCTTCCATACACAGTTGTGCAAAGTTCACCTTTACTTCCGGTGAGGTATGTTACACCCAAAAATAGACTTCTGCTCGCGAGACCCACCCTGCCAAATCCTTGATGTCAAACATCGGAAGGCTTTCTTCACGAACTGACGAAACTCTGTCAAAGCACCCCCACAAATATTGTTGATAATGGTGCTATGTGGTTACCCCTTTTTCGCTCCCACCGGCATGCAACGTCAACGCCTTACCCAAACATTTTTCCAACATTGCTATCAAGCCTTACCCAAACATTTTTTCAACATTGCTATCAAGTTAGTGTGATTGGTTTTCACCGTATTCTGCACTTCGTCTAGAGTTGATCGTACCTCCGTGATATCACTCTCTAACCTTTTGACCCTAGCTTCCATCTTCGTCAACGCCGGTAACATCACCTTCTTAGGTGGCATTCATTGCCTCTGTCATTGCAAATCTCGTAGATCGGACCAATTTGTTGGAAACCCAACACAACACAAGCAGAAATATTAAGACAAAAAATGGAATTAACACACAGAACATAATGATTGCTTTATTATATGATCAAAAGATGTAAATACAGAAAGGGAAATGACTGAGCAACAAAGTATTTTCCAAGATGTAAATACAGAAAGGAAAATGACTGAGCAACAAAGTATTTTCCAAGATAATCTTCTCAACTTCTCTTCCATTCCTTATATTATGGAATAGTACAATCGTTCTCTCTCTGCACTCTCTAACAGAATTCCTACTCTTTTCCTTTTTTGCCCCTTCTAAAATAGACTCTTCCTACCTTGAGTCTATTGGACTGATTCATCCCCTATCAAGTGGTCTCTATCATAATCCACTTTTAAATTCATTAGTGAAACGTCAATAGTATAATTGATGTACATAATCTTAGATGCATTTATTTTGTAAAAACTTTTTAATTAATATTGTGTTTGTTTTGAGTATAAACAATGAAGAAATAGATTTTCAAACTGGAGAATTTAAGATTTTTTAAAAATAATAAAAATGTTAAAATAAACATTTTCATTATTTTCTAATATATATTATTTCTAGCTAGTATTTTATATTATTTTCATCCCAATGACTCGTGTTAAGAATTTATTTTGTTATAGTTAACATGTAACACAAACATAATTCATTTTAAAAGAAAATAGAAAATATTTTCACGAAGTAAATTGTGTGTTGTATATTTATTTTCATTAAGATTTTTTCTTTCAACCAAGAAACCTTGTAGTAGCAAAGAATAGAAGCTAGCTACAAGCAATAATATTCCAATGTTTTCTACCTATTGCGGTGCATAACTGCTCATTTAGTGGTGGCCATATCATTGGTGAATGCCCATAAATAGCATCTAAGAAAATTTATGATTAAGAACCGCTAATCATTACTTCGTGCATATGGATTGGTCATAGCACACTTTATTCACCGCCAATGTTCACTCCAATTTATTTAACCAAAGTTATTATATAATGCATTCGCTCCTTTTGGTTTCAGCACAAAAATCACAAGCTAAGAAATATCACTATATCCTTGTCCTAGTTCTTATCTGAAATATGGCTCAAAGAGCTTACTCTTTCTCTGCACTTTTTCTCATCTTCAATATCCTCCTTGTCACAACACGGCAAGCAGTTGCTGGCCGGAGCATTTCTAAGAACCCCGACAACAACTCCGAGAAAGTACCTCAGTTTTCTCTGCATTTTCCAAGCATTGGACATTTAGGATCTCAACCACACCTAGGGCGTATCCCTAATAACCCTTTTATCGGTGGCATTGGAGGATCGAGAACAAGATCGCGACCAAGATCAGGATCATCAGGCCTCAGATATATTCCTGGTAACGATGACACTTTTATTCCAAACCCGGGCTTTGAAGTTCCAATACCTGGGGGTGGTAGAGTTGCACCAACAAAAGTTTATCCATGAATTCACTCGTAGTTCTATGCATGAATGGAATAGCTAGACTCATGGTTTTAAATTGTGGATGCTATTGCAGTTGAGCTTGTTAAGTTCATTTTTACTTCTTTTTAGCCATGAAAATAAGTGCTGTACTAGATGTACACACACTAGCAGATTGTTGCTTTGTATGTTAGTGGCTTGTTTAATGTTTTCCAACTGATTTAATTTAATATTATTTGAGTTTTTAATTATTCTTCGAAGTGGTTGCTTAATTATTGTGTATCAACATTCAGCAATTTGACCTCAAATGATTGCATCTAAAAAAGCAAGAATAGACAACCTAAAAATATTCTTTTTTTTTTTTCATTTATTTATATGGGTTCATTTAGTACACGATATGATATGTTTATTCAATAAATGCATATTTTGCATTTAAGTAATGAATTATAATAAGAAAATGATGATATGTGTTGATGCATAAAGGAGAGATGAAAATTTTATATTTTAATAATGAATTATAATAATAAAATGTTGAGATGCGTTGATGCATAAAGGAGAAATGAAAGATAAAAAAAATATGTTAAATGACGGCTATAAAATAAGGAGTAATGAATATATTGATCTATTTATTATTAAGCTATTTATACATAATATTAGGGTATAATAAAATACTAAAATATTCTATAACAGACTTAGTCAACAAGACATTCCTAAAATATAAATTATTTCCAACAACATCTCTTAATTTATATTTACACAAAACTGACAACACAAATTTCACCCTTCAAACAAAGAAATTGATCAGTCTTGATAGTCTTTGTTAGAACGTCTATCAGCTGCTTCTGGGTGCTATAGTGCACAACTTCTAATATTCCACTTTGAACCTGATTCCTCAAAAAGTGATACTTGGTCTCAATATGCTTGCTTCTCCCATGTAGCACTAGGTTCTTAGCAAAATTAGTTGTAGACTTGTTATCATTCATCAACTTCAAAGTCTTGTTTACCTCGATCTTCAGATCCTACATCAAGTTCAGAATCCACTCAACTTCAATCCATACAAGGCTTTGTGTAATTTGAACACCATCCCTTCCTGATTCTTTTTCTAAAATCCAGAAGATTATGACACATACACCTCTTCTTGTAATGGACCATTCAGAAATACAAATTTTACATCTAAATACATCAGAGGTCAATTCCTGTTAGCAACTGTTGCAATCACTAGTCTACTTGTTTCATGTCTCGCTACAGGTGCAAACACTTCAGAGTAATCCAGTCCAGACTTCTGTAGAAAATCTATTGCTACTAATCTTGCTTTGTGTTTTCCAATTGATCCATCTGGCTTTACCTTCTGCTTGAAAACCCATCTGATGCCGATGGCTTTCTTGCCTTTTGGATGTTCTGTCAGCTTCCAAGTCTTGTTTTTCTCTATAGCATCAAGTTCTTTTTTCATGGCCTGCAACCAGACTTGTTGCTTAAGAGCCTCTTCCATACTCACGGTTTCAGAGTCTACTAACATTACACACTGAATAACTTCTCCTTCGGAGTCTACTTCAGTATTTTACAACATGTCAAACTCTACAAATCTCCTTGATATATTTCTGACTCTATGTGGCCTCTGAACTTGTTCAGAATCTCCTTCTGATTCTGGAACAATATCTCCTTCTATAACTTCTTCAAAAGTTTGACTACCACCAGAAACTCCACATTTGTTAGCTTCTGGACCTCGTTCTGAACCACTACCTTCAAAAATATCATCTTCAAAAGTTGGATCACCTTCAAAATCTCTTCCTTCAGAAGCTCTTCCTTCAGAAGTTCCACTTTCATAATCATGATCATTGTCATTGTCAAAGGCTGGATTTCCTTCAGAAGTTCCTCCTTCAGAAGGTCCATCATTAAAGTCATGATTTCCACCAGAAACATGATCATCTTCAGAAGTTTGTCCTCCAGAATCTATGTCTTGAGACTTTTCCCTTCTAGAAGTATGATTACCACCAGATTCTGGATCATCATCAATATCTGGATCAGAATCAGATTCACCATTTGACTCATCTTTAGAGTCTCCAGAAGATTCTTCATCTTCTGACTATAACTCTTCTTCAGAACTTTTAAGTTCTGACTCATCTTCAGAAACCTCAGCTTGTGACTCATTTTCAGAAGCTTCAGCGTCATCTTCTGATTCTGACTCATATTCAAACACTCTTTCTGAGTCAGAATATTTAGAGCCATCTTCTTCCCCTTCAAAATCAGAAAATGACAATCTCATAGGTTCCTCATCAGATTCATAAGCCATTAACATCACATGCTCATCATCTGAATCTCCTCTAGCTATTTTTGCTTCTTCTTTGTTTGACCAACAATCTTTAGCAAAGTGGCCAAGCCTATTACAACAGTAACATTGAACCCTTCTCTTGTCATACTTCTCCTTTCCCTTTTGATGTTTCTTTTCATCAGAATAGAAGATCTCTGACTTCTGAGAACTACCATGTTTTTTTACTTCTTGTCCTTGTTGACAAAAGAAGCTTTCAGAGCCTGCTCAACTTCCCTCTCGGAAGTTCTTTCAGTCAGACACAACTCATGTACCTCTAGACTGTTTTGCAGCTCTTATATTCTCATGGTTTCCATATCTTTAGAATGTTCAATTATTACCACAATGTGATCAAACTAAGAAGTTAAAGATCCCAATACCTTCTCTATGATTACTTGTTCAGAAAGGGTTTCTCTACAAGATTTCATCTCATTAGTGATCAGAATCACTATAGAGATGTACTCAGAAACCTTTTCGTTGTCCTTCATGTTGATATTCTCATATTGCTTTCTTATGGACTGAAGTTTCACCTTCTTCACTGATGCATCACCATGGCAACATCTGTCCAGTGTGTCCCATACAACCTTTGTTGTTTCAGAATCAACAATCTTCTCAAACACATTCGCATCCACACACTGATGGATGTAGAATAATGCTTTACGATCTTTCTTCCTTATCGCCTTCTGTGTTGTCTTCCGTACCTCCATCACGTCTGCTGATAATGAAGCATAGTCATCGGTGATAAGATCTAACACATCTTGAGAATCGAAAAACACACACATCTGGATCTTCGAACAATTTCAGTTTTTGCCATCAAACACTAGAAGCTTGGAATTGATATCACTGTTTCCGTCCATCTTCAACCTTGTGCAGTTCACTCAAAACTCACTAACACACAGTGTTTCTCATATCCCACAGAATCAGAAAAAATGTGATTCTCAATCACACAACACCTCACTGTTCACTCGTGTTTCCTGTGTTTCCCCGTGGATTTCAAACCGGAGCTCTAGATACCAATTGTTGGTGCACAAAGGAGATAAAAGACAAAATAAATATGTTAAATAACGGCTACAAAATAAGGAGTAATGAATATATTGGCCTACTTACTACTAGACTATTTATACACAATATTAGAGTATAATAAAATACTAAAATACCTTCTAACAGACTTAGTCAACAAGACATTTTTAAAATATAAATTATTTCAAATAAAATGGACAATGACACAAAATATAATCAATAAGGAAACACGTTACACATTTCATATTTGAAATGAGATTCTCTAAAGTAAAAATTTCCTCATTCAAGTTACCTTCAATGACCTCAACCGCGGGTGGTAGAAATAAATGAATACTAAAGATTTCACTGCAGAATATTTCACCGCAATTTTAATTATCCGTTCCCCTCCAATTTCACGCTTCAAATCAAACAGCTGATAGATAACTTTCCTCGACATTTCACATCATGCTTTACTAAAGTTTCTATATAAATACTCAAGATAATATGTGAAATCAATAAGCCAGTAAACTAAACTGTCACAAATCCAAAGTTCAGGCACAAGAAAATTATTCTGCAATAAATCCTTCATACTCTGAAATGATTTTCAGATGTAATACATCTTTAATATAAGGCATTGTTTAAAATTTTCATTGGACCTGAATGTAAGAACGGTTGAATTTCAATATAAAATTGGTTTTGAAAATATGCTACTAAAAACATTATTGGATCGAGATTATATTGTTTTTTTAAAGATATTTTGCGGCACTCGAAAAACTTATTTAAGATAGACAATCAACCACTAAGACCCAAAGATAAAAATAACTTAGATCAAAGTATTATGATTACTACCACTATATAGGTAATCAATTATTCTCAAATAATTGTCGTTTGACCATCCTAAATAATTTTTCAGAAGAGGAGAAATTCGAAGAATTCCTTAAATAGAATTCAATAATGGTCGTGTGACTACCCTAAATAATTTATTGAACGATGAAAAATTCAAATAATTTCCAAAAAATATCCAAGAAATACTAAAAAATATTAGGTGTGTAATTCACTTTTCAAAAGTTATAAACTAGTTATACATGTGATTAATACTAGCTGAGCATGCGGTCACTAACTAGAACTTAGTTAGTTAGTAGTATGATCCTATATAAATGATATAACACATGTTTACAATATACTCAATTACATTCCAGTAATACTTCTCTTTCTCACAATTGCTCTATATTCTTTTATATTTTCCTCAAAATACAAATAAATTGTAATTCAAGTTATCCAACATATGTCTAGAACACCAGTTCGATCTTCAATCTTCATCCATGACAAATGGGAGTACAACCTCTAATCAATTCCCAAACAATATACTGATTTTTAAGAGAGAAAACTATGATACACGATGTGCACAGATGAAAGTGATATTTGGATCTCAAGATGTGCTTGAAATCATGAATGATGGTTTCTTGGCATTATAGAAAAATGCTATTGAGGCACAAAGAGCTAATCGCCATGAAATGAGAAAGAATAATGAAAAAAGATTTTTTTTGATTCACCAGTGTATGAATTCAAATGTCTTTGAGAAAATCATTGATGAAGAAATAACCAAAGATGTGTGGAATACTCTCAAGAAGTTGTATGGTTGAGATGAGAAATTAAAGAAAGTAAAGTTGTAATATGAGGAAATAATACAAGAATCTACAAATGAATGATGGTCAAACCATTATTAAGTTATTCTCAAATTGTGTGGCTTTGACAAACCAAATGAAGTGTTATGGAGAGAAGATATTTTAATTGTAAAAAGTGGAAAAGGTTCTAAGAGCTCTTCTTGCCAAATTTAATCACATTGTTGTGACTATTGAAGAGTTTGAGGATATGTCACAGATGAAACTTAAAGAATTACATGCATCTCTGGAAGTTCATGAGTTGAGCCTGGAAGATATAAATTCGGAAAAAGGTGTCTGAACAAGCTTTGGATGCCAAATTTTTCAAGAAAAGATTCAATTAATTCATCAACTTTAACTGTGAGTTAGAATCCAATTAATTCATCAACTTTCATTGTGGAGACATCTTGAGCTTCTTCTATGATTTTAACCTTCATGTCAAACCTCATGGACAAAGATCTTAGAATTTTTCTTACAAGTATTCTAACATCTTTTCACTGAGAGAAAAGGATTTGTTAGCAATATCATTGAGTCAGACATTGAATCCAGAGATAGTTTTATCATCTCCCATCTTCAAGTTCTCAAATGTTGTGGCAAGAAGTTGAAGTCTTGACTTACAAAATTTGGGTGTACCTTCATGAGCAACTTCAAGAGTCTCCCAAGCCTCCTTAGAATTAGTGCATATATTAATGATCCCGAAGATATTCTATTCAACTTCATTATAGATGGCATTAAGAATAAGAGAGTTCCTAATGCAACTTTGTCTTAAGTATTTGACCAATATTTTTTAGGTTTCACAAATTCAATGTTGTCTTTATTTGTGACCTTTAGTGGAGTCCACCCATATATTTTTTAGGCTTCACAAATTCGGTGTTGTCTTTATTTGTGACCTTTAGTGGAGTCCACCCATTTATGCTTGCTTTCTAGGTTTTGTTGTCCATGGACTTAAGAAAAACAACCATGCGAGCCTTCTAATAGTCATAATTAGTACCATCAAGAATTAGTGGACGGATAACATGTCCTCCTTCTTTGGCATTGTCCATCTTGCATAAAACAAATTAAAAACTCTGGAGCTCACTGATAAGTGTGTTTCATACCATTTTATGATTGTGTTTTAGTCGCATTTTCATTGTATTTTGTTTATGTTTCTTTTTTCTACATTTTATGCCTTGGTATTATGTTTTTTCCATTTTCAGGTCTCTGTGATCATACCAGATGGAAATGAAATCAAATCGAGTGAAAATCAAAGAAAAGCGCGAAGACTAGAATTCTCCAGTACAAAAATCAGAGCTCCATTACGGGTGCCCGTAATGTACGTTACTACCTGTAATGGACTCCAGGCTTCGGTGTTCCTTGCCTCTGCTCCCAGTACAAATATATGCACTTTGTTATGGGTTCCCGTAACGTACGTTACTGCCCGTAACAGGAGTGCGAAACTCCATATCTTTCCTTTTTTGGATCAATTGTGCTGTTTTGGGAGTTCTGGCATTTGAAGATTTGATTTGATTTGCACTTAATATCCAAGATATTTTTATTTAGGGCTATTTTTTCTATTTAAGTGAAATAGCATTGCAAGGATTGGCATCCGATTTTTATCATAGAATTCTTTAATCATTTTTACAAGTTTTGCAAAAGTCTCCATTGGAGCAGTTCGATCAAGAATTCTTATTATATTCAGCTTTTTATTTTTCATCAGGTTATTTTTCTATTGCTTTCTTTACAATTGAT
Organism: Vicia faba; assembly: GCA_948472305.1. NCBI lineage: Eukaryota > Viridiplantae > Streptophyta > Magnoliopsida > Fabales > Fabaceae > Vicia > Vicia faba. Next base: position 33,666,106 of record OX451741.1, on the reverse strand, counting down.
TAATCATGTTTGCTATTATAGAAGAATTCTATCGAGGAGCAAAGATCTAATCGTCGTGAAATGAGCAAGAATAATGAAAAAGACTTATTCTTGATTCACCATTGTATGGATTCAAATGTCTTTGAGAAAATCATCGAGGAAGAAATAACCAAAGATGTGTGGAATACTCTCAAGAAGTTGTATGGTAGAGATGAGAAATTAAAGAAAGTAAAGTTGTAATATGAGGAAATAATACAAGAATCTACAAATGAATGATGGTTAAACCATTGTTAAGTTCTTCTCAAATTGTGTCGCTTTTTCAAACCAAATGAAGTGTTATGGAGAGAAGATCTCTGAATTGTAAAAAGTGGAAAAGGTTCTAAGAGCTCTTCTTCCCAAATTTAATCCCATTGTTATAACTATTGAAGAGTTTGAAGATATTCCATAGATGAAACTTGAAGAATTACATGCATCTCTTGAAGTTCATGAGTTGAGCCTGGAAGATATAAATTCGAAAAAGGTTCCTGAACAAGCTTTGGATGCCAAATTTTTCAAGAAAGGATCCAATTAATTCATCAACTTTCACTGTGAGTTAGAATCCAAGTAATTCATCAACTTTCATTGTGGAGACATCTTGAGCTTCTTCTATGGCTTTAACCTTCATGTCAAACCTCAAACCTCATGTCAAAACCGGGGAGTGTGAGCAGTAGGGGCCCAAGTCCAGATTTTGGACTTGGCCCATTAGGTTGGGGGGTACGTTTTTGTGTGTGTTAGAAAAATAAATAAAAAACAAAAAGTTCCATTTAGCAATGGGCCAGGCCTAGGACAATAAGCATTGAGGAGGTTCATTCAGACATCATACGGACATGAGTACTGTAAGGCTATAGGCGCGCGTTTTGGATCGGTTGATTAGGATCATACGGTGATTGATTGAAAGAATATGGTAATATAGTGGGACGACATGCACCTGATTATTTAACATAATATATTTGTTTTTGTAAAACACCATTTCATTTTTTGTTATGGTCCTTTCTCTCTCTCTCTCTCTCTCTCTCTCACTTCACCCTCGTCTCTCTTATCTTCTCTTCTGACCACAGATAACAACAAAGACACTACAAACCCTAAAACCTAATAGCGGTGGCGGTGTAGTTTCATTCAACTCTGATTCACCCTCACCCCCCCCCCCCAAATCAATCACCACGACAAAAAATAAGAAAAGATGAGTTACCTCGTCGCGTTTTGCATTTGTTCAGATTTTGATTCTTTTGATTCTAATCTCTCCCTCTTCCTTGATACGCATATCTCGGTTGACGAATGTGATTTGGACAGTGGCGGTGATCAATGAACCTAGCGGTAGCGATTAAGGGCCATCGACGGTGATTTAGGGTTTCAAATATTGAAACCCTAAATTCTTATGCTTCTGGATCCTCCTCTTCTACTCCTTCTTTGCTATTTTGGTTCTTACATCACTTTCATTTTTTTTTTTGATTTTCTTTAGGGTTTTTATAGGGTTGTTTTAGATCTAGATTAGGAAATTTATTTATAATTTTTTCATTATTTTTAGATTGATTAGCAGATTAGGGATTTTATTGTATTGATTTTCTTGTAATTGATACAAATCTGTATAAAATTAATCCTGTTACGATTTTGTTTGTAAACTATGTATTGATTTGTTTTTGTATTAATTGCTCATGTAAAAGATTTGATTGTTTTTTATTTTCTGTTAAGTTCTGTATCTGACTTATGTTAAGATTTGATTGTATTTGATTTGGGTTTTAAATTATTTTGATTCAATGTGTGTATCTATTTTGATTTTGTTTAGACATTAATCTGAACAGTAATTGTTCCTAACATTAATCATGCGTTTCTTTTCATCAATCCAAACAGTGATTGTTTTTGAAAATTGGGTTATTTTCTTTTAGATTTGTACAGTGAACGTTTTTTCCTAATTTGAAACAAGAGCGTTTTTTCTTATGACCTAGACCTAGGCCTTAAAAGTGATTGGACCGTGCCTTTTCTTTTGTTTATCAATCAATGCTTCCAAACACTAAAACAAATACCTTTTTTTTAAATTAAGTTATAAAATAACGATCTAAAAATAACCAATAATAATAATTAATAAAAGTAATTATAATAAAATAATAGTAATGATAATAATAATAGTAATAATTAAAATAAAACAATTTTTCAAAACAAACCAAAAACGGAATGGGTCGTATTGTTTTAAATTGGGCCTTAACAACAAATGAATTACTCATACACCTCCCTGATTGCAACATATAGCCCTTAAGTAATATCATAGCCCCTTCTATTCATTCAAAAATGGGCTTAATATTACGTGGGCCCTTTCTGATTTAGAAAGGTCCAAGTATTTGTTTTTTCAAAATAACGTAAAACCCCCTTTTACAATTTGGAATGGGCTGAAATTTACATGGGATTTTCTAATTTTAGAAAAAAACCATTAAATCCCCTTTCAAGGACAAAACCCCATGAATTTGAATAATATACAAAGCAAAGAATGATTTTTAAAAAATAAAAGATTTGGAACCAGTAGGGAAAATTTGGGGTATGACAGCTGCCCCTATTTAATTGCCTTTCGATTGAGTGGTGCGAGAATACAAAGGTCTCGTACATTCTGATTGGAAGTTTATTAAATATTGGAAGACCCCAAAATTTGTCTGAAAGATTTCAAGGATACGCTGTACAACGTTCTGTGGGTATGAAGAGTGGGCGTAGATGATGATGTATCATCTTACCAGTGTTTGAACCAAAGTTTTGTTTTAACTTAGACACGATGACACAGATAACTCATCAGTATCTAAAAGAGATTGTAAATTTTTGCATATTTATCATAACCTAGGAGGTAAAAGATACAAGTTTGAAAAGTTGACTTACTAATACTTGGGGACTAATATAGTATGTTTGTGGCGCAAATTTTGTATTTTCATCAAAACCTAGGGGATAAATAATATAGAGCTTGATGATTCATTGACATATAATAAATTACATCACAGAGATATAACTTATTGCTGCTTCGAGACTAACACAATGAGCTGAAGATTTTCGTATACCTACCATATACTAGAGGATAGATAATATGAGCTTGAAACTAGATATTTGGAACTTGGAAAGACGATGTCGATTGTGTCAGCCCTCAACCAAGACTCGATAACCAAATGAAATATGGTAAATTCTAAGTGATGGACCCTGTAATACAGTGGGAGACTGACTTGGGTGTTTTTCGTTTTATCGCAATTGTTGCAGATAACAAGAGTCGCCACTGACTTTTCTTTTATCCAATAAAGGAAAGGGTGAAAAGAACAGGAAAGACCTTTTCAGAATTTTCTTGAGTTTGGGGGTAGGTTATGAAAAGGGGAGGTGTTAACACCCCTTTCATCCGTAGTTATCTACGGGCTCTTAGTTGCTAGCTCACTTTGAAATGCTTTGTTTGAAATGTCTTTGTGATTGTTTTTTGAAAGTATTTTTGAAAAGTGCCTTCGTTTAGGCGAACTTTGTAATGATTCTCGTCTCTATAAGAATGCATACAAAATGTTGACTTTTGAAAATATTTCATGGAAAATGTTGGTGTGTTTGAAAGATGTTTTGAAAATGGTTGTGAGCAAGCGACTAAGAATGTTCTACCTACTCAAAAAGTCTTTGTTCATTTCCTCCTCCTTTAGATATTCCTATCTACCATTGATTGATAAGAAACCCTATCATTGGATGTGAAGGGAAAGGCGTGGGTCATCGTACAGTCATAGAAGGCAACATTGTATGATACCTTAGTAATTTTTCGTAAGGGACTAAGTTCGTGTACGAAGGCAACATCAAATGGTCATCGAGGGACTACGATCTTGTTTTTGATAGTTTTTGCTAAAGTATCCCACGTTTGCGTGACATGACTATTTTTATCTTTAGGCAACAAATGAGGTCAACCCTAGAGGTGCAAGTGTGAAAAGTGTTTGTTTTCATGCTCTTTGTCTTGGAATTAGGGTTTTCTACTTGTTGATTTTATGTCTTGCCATACAAACCCTAATTACTAGCATTTATATTGAAAACGATAAATTGTGTAAACATAAAGTTCTACACCATTACATCACTTAGGGATGGGGATACAATTTACAAATGAGGGAATACAAGCAAATAAACCCTGATTTACTATTACAACCATATTGAATACGAACAAGTAATGTACAAGAATAATGAAGGCAATGTGAAAGGAAAAGAAATTTGTTTTTGTTTGTTTTTTATGAAAGGTTTTAACTTAATTAAACTAATAGAAAGAAAGAAAATAATTTTCTAGTCTAGGTAGACTTAACAAGAACTAAACCTAAATTAAATAGAAAAAGAAATTAAATTAATTAAGAATTTTTTTTGGAGTTTTTGTGAAAAGGTTTTAACCTAATTAATTAAAACTAAAATGAATGGAAGGAAATTAATTAATTAAAATCCTAAATTCTAAATTAATTTTATCAAAACAAACTAAGTCCAATCTTAATTTAATTAAGAAAAGAAATTTGTTAAAGAAATATTTTTTTGGTCTTTTTGTCTAAAAGAAATTAAATAAAAATTTACTAAACATCTAAATAATAAATATAAAATATTTTTGGTTAATAATAATAATAATAATAATAATAATAATAATAATAATAATAAAAGAAAATAAAATATAAAATTTAAGGCCAGGAGGGTGTAAAAGTGAAAAGGAGGTTTAGAAGTAAGAACATGTTTTGTTTTGATTTTAGGCCCAAGTCCTTGTTTTTGTAACAAAAAATGAAATATTTGGGCTATGTGTTGTGAATGAATGGGGGGTGATGCTAAGAAAAATTAGGTCTGGCCCAATGAGAGAGCCCAAGCGTACCTGTTCCAAACAAAAAAAGAAATGGAAAAATATGAAAAATTACAAAAGGTTTCGCTGGGGCTCAAACCCAGGACCTTCCATAATAATGCCTTTACACGCACTCTCTACCACTGTGGTGGCTATACATCTGGTGTTTAAAACAAAACAAATGCATTATATTACAAGACAAGCCCGTGGTTGTACAATCTTCAAACTTGCGCCAAAAATTTCAACATGATTTTAAAACCTGTAACCTCTTCATCTCTCAGCCAAAATGAAAAATGTAAACATGAAAGTTGCTCCACTTTTCCATATGAACACAACCATATAAATATCATATAAGCTATAAATCAAAGATGAATGAGAATTTCTAATGGTATCGAATTTGACCTAATTTTTTCAGAAAGATCAACTCTAAAATTCTATATACTCAGGCAACATAAATGAATTCTAAGGACATGGTCAGTTTCAGGGCTATGATATCTACATTTTATCTTTGAAAATAGAAAGCTAACAATGCCTATATGAAGATTTCAAAAGTTAGAAAACTTACCTCAGAAATGGATTTCGTGTTTTGCAAATGAGCTTGATTTAAAGTGCTGCAATGATCAGGTTAGCTTCCTTGAGTCTCTAGGAAGCTAATGCAATGCTTAGCTTGGGTTGAGAGTGACTGAAATGGCCTAGAGAAGTCAAGTTGCAGCAACCTGTTTTTGGTTATGGAGGATGGTGATGGAGGTGTTACAATTCAAAAACAGGGACAAGGATGCCTATATTTGAAGTAAGGAAGCTTTTGAGATGATTTGGAGAGGAAACACACAAGTGGTTTGAGAGATGGGGGTTTTTGGTCAGATTCTGCACAACAATGGAGTTTTGGTGCAATATGATTTTTCAAGGAGTTTGAGTGAGTTTGAGTGCTTGCTAATTCGTGTCCTAAGTTGTATAAGAGTTTCTTAATTTATAGGAAAATGTTTGAGAGCTTGAGGTGGTCAGAATTCAAAAATCACATGTTATGGATTTTTAACTTGTTTTTGAAGCAAACTTGAAACATCTTGTTCTAATGTCAAGTACAAGGCATGTAGAGTGGTTGACTTTAAACATACTTCTTTTGATCTTATAGACTTAATGTGTACATAAGGAACAAGTTAGGAGCTTAAGACAAGTTGACTTTGCATAAAGGTTGCTTTACAAGAATGGAATGGTGACTTTCTTCCAAATATGGCAAATTGCTTTGGATAATGGCTTAATCACTTGGACCATACCTCAATCAATTGTGTAAAAAATTAATTATGGAGTGATTTACAAGTTAGAAGCCTGCAAAACAAGATTGTGCAGCATAGGCTTGAGATTTGAATTCACGTTCATCACAAAAATGACCTATAATTCAAGAATGAATGTCCAACTTCTCGCCTTCGATTCTCTTAGATTAAAAATGATATCATTGAGTTCTTGGACATTTTGAAAATCTTGGAACATTATATAAAACTTTCATGTTAGTCATTTTGACAAAATCCTCTTAGAGCTTGGTGAAATTTGGTCAAGAAGTTAGGTCAAAAATCTGCCTAAACTAGGTCAAAATTTCACTAATAAAAAGCACATGACTTCATGGATTCATAATTCAAAGTCCAAGAATTTCTAGGATTTGACCAGTAAATAAAATTTTTAGATCTCATCAAGATCTACAACTTTCATGTTGAAAGTTATCTCTGAATCATCTTGCATCTTGGTGAAAAAATGTCATGAAGTTATGAAATTATCACACTTAAAAACAATTAGAAAAATTTCTAAGTCTTGAAAAGTTTGACTTTTCAAATTGAATTTTGAATTTCATGATTTCTTGATGATCAAACTTCAAAATTTGAATTTCTTGATGAATTGTGATCTTTGAAACTCAATTTTGATCAAAAGGTCAAATTTTGACTTTTGGTGTATCAGTTGACTTTTCATCAGTTGACTGAATTTCAACCATCAATCAATTAATCTTTGAGAAATTTTTTGAGCCATGAAGTTAGGCCAACATGTTGTATTTTATTCCTTGAGATGATGCTTCAAGCCATTAGATCATGTATTAGGTTAAAAGTCCCTGATCAGTCAAACACAATCAAAACCCTAATTTTAACCATTTTGCCCTTTTGGTGAATTGGGAATTTTTCTTGGGGAATTATGGTCCAAACTTGATCAATTGACACATATGACTTAAAAATGTTGATATTGGTCAAAAATCTTGAAGTTTGACTGTAGGTTAACCACAATTGAATTTTTACCCAATACAACTGATTTTGGGTCATCTGATCAATTGACTTAGCAATTTTGAGATAAAAGACTTGAAACTTGACATGAGCATTCTTGAAGGTCCATAATGATCTATGAGAGTCAATTGAAGCATTGGAGTCTAATTCTCCTTCTAAAAATCCAAACCCTAATTTGAGGCATCAGTGTTGAGGAGATGGCTTGACCTCGTCAATACTTATGCAAGCTTGACTTATTGAAGATGTTTGTGAGAAATGTATTGAGAAAAGAGAGAGAAAATTTAGGGGTACAAAAACTGCCCCTATTTAGTCTTCTTAAACCTGAAGAGTTAGATTGGCGGGTCCGCCATTAGTGACTTGAGGGTGGAAGATGATTGAAAACTATAGTGCCCAGAAATTTGCACTCGCTGATACACGAAGTAATGTGTTAGTTGATTGCATCATAAATGGGCTTAAAGATGCCATTGGGATAGGTGATGAAGAGTTGTCGGAGATGGGCTTATAGATTCCATCCAAAGTGACTGTTGGGGTCTGTTGTTTAACGACTTCACTGGGGAAATAATCCTAACTAGAAGAGGTATGTTGACTGCCTGCCTTTAACCGGAAGGAATAAATCCAACCAGAAGAGGTATGTTATTTGCTTGTCTTTAACGAGAAGAAGTAAATCCAACCAGAAAATGTCTTTGTTTTCCTGTATTTAACTGGAAAAAGTAAATCCAATCAGAAGAGGTCATCATTTTCCTGTCTTTAACTGGAAGAAGTGAATCTAACCAGAAGAGTTCTTTGTTCGCCTGTTAGTAGCTAGAAGAAGTGAATCTTGCAAGAAGAGGTTCGTTGATTTCCCGTCTTTAACTGGAAGAAATAAATCTAACCAGAAGAGGTCTTCGTCTGCCTGTCTTTAACTGGGAGAAATGAATCTAACCAGAAGAGGTCTTCGTCTATCTGTCATTAACTGGAAGAAGTGAATCTAACCAGAAGAGGTCTGTCGTTTTCCTGTATTTAACTAGAAGAAGTAAATACAACCAGAAGAGGTCTTCGTCTCCCTGTCATTAACTGAAAGAAGTGAATATAACTAGAAGAGGTCTGTCGTTTTCCTGTCTTTAACTGGAAGAAGTAAATCCAACCAGAAGAGATCTTTGTTTGCCTGTATTTAACTGGAAGAAGTGAATCTAACCAGAAGAGGTCTCCATTTGCCTGTAATTAACTGGAAGAAGTGAATCTAACCAAAAGAGGTCCGCTAATTTCCTGTCTTTAATTGGAAGAAATAAATCTTATCAGAATAGGTCTTCGTTTGTCTTTCTTTAAGTGGAAGAAATAGATCTTACCAGAAGAGGTCTTTGTCTTTATTTGATCGATTAATTTTCCCTGAAAGAAAGAGGGTTAGTTGCATGCATATGTATGCATGGCGTAATGATATTCTCAAAATAAATGAGATTATGCTCTATGCATTTGTCATGTATGTGCTATGATGTATGAACGTTATTGAAATGTATCTTTGTCTAGGAAAATAAATCCTTCACAAATGCTGGGGAGTGTTGGGAAGCAAAATTCTGGACTATTGCTGGAGATGAAGAGTATGTGCATCTTCGACTTTGTTTAGAGTGTTCCGCTGGGGATTCCTGTCTCACTATTTTGAGGAAATTCTGCAGGGACTGTCGATTTCTGCTTGAGGGATAGAGTTCAAGAACCTTGGTTATCCATTACTCTACTGGGTAATTATAACTTGACTGGGGAGAGTAAAAGTTAACTGATATTTGGTCGAATTCCAGGCTTTGCAGTAACTTTCTGGGGATAGTAACGATTCCGCTGGGGACAAAGGGGTTTTGTCCGTTGACATGTAGCAGTATGAGGAAAGACTCGTGTTGGGGAATCTATAGTTTGTTGGTGAAATAAACCTTGTTGAGGAGAATATTTTGAAGACCTTATTGGGGAGATGAATTCTTTTGGGGAGAACTCCGCAAGGTTTCTTTTTTAGTTAAGACCAACTCAGTTGGGGAGAGGGTTTTCAGGAGATTATACTTTATGGGAATAATCTTATTGAAGCAACTCTGTGGGGATATTCCAAATCCTTAAGCAAATGCTTATTACCACATTTGTTAATAGTTAATCATGTTCATATGCATATGTTCATTCAAATTTAATCATTAGACGTTTTTGCAATCAAAACAGAAAAAACAAAAAGTTTGCACTTCGAAGTATATTTGTATTGATGTTTTGCCTATAAATAGGTGTTTTTGTTCAAGGAGACATACATTTTAGTAAGAGGAAATCGTCGAAAGAATGAAAGGAATACAAAGTGAAAACAAAAAAAAATATCGATGTGGAAGTAATCTCATTGGGTTCCAACTCCGCCATTTCCCATATATCTTCGAACATCATCCCTTGCCATTGAAAGAAGTTGATTGAATTGATCTTATACCATTGAACTTGGACCTTGGTAAAAATACGACAGTAGTGATTTCATGGGACATAGTCATACGCTTTGATCCTTAACATTTTCCTAGTCCGCCTGTTGTACCCCAAAATTTTCCCTCTCATTTATTAAGACTTGTCTCACAAGATTTCTTTGACTCAAGACAAGATTAGGGTTTGGTCAGCTCAAGACATCTCATCTGGCACTGATAACCCAAAATTAGGGTTTGAGTTTGAACAAGGATTTTTTGACCACCAATGCTTCATTTGACTTTCATACATCATGTTGGACCCCTAAGATTTCTCATGATAAGTTTCAAGACTTGGATTACACTTTTGCTCAGTCAATTGGACAGTTGACCTAAAAATCAACTATATTGGGGAAAAAGTCAACCATGGCCAATTTACAGTCAAACTTCATAATTTTTGATCCACATCAACATTTTAGACTCATATGAACCATTTGATCAAGTTTGGATTACAACTCCTCAAGAAATTTGATCAAATCATCAAAAGGGCAAAATGGTCAAAATTAGGGTTTTAACTGAGAAAGGGCAATTTCTGATTTTTGACCTAGCCAATGACCAATTGAGTTCAAGCATGATTTCAAGGATTCAGTGGCATCATCTTGACTTAATTACATGGTTCAAAACATCTCAAGTTCATTGGATTGGCAGATGAAATTTGCAGTCAACTGATCAAAAGTCAACTGTATACTGAAAAGTCAAACTTAGACTTTTTGGTCAAAATCAAGTACCAAGAGTCATAATTCATAAAGATATGTCAAAATATGAAACTTGTTCACCAAGAAAACTAAATTTGAAAATTAGGGTTTGAATTTGAAATTTTTTCATAACTTAGAATTTTTCTAAGTATAAAAATTTTCTTATTTTTTCTCAACTTTTCACCACTTTTTTACCATGATGCATATTGATTCAAGGAAAGTATCCAACATGAAAGTTGTAGATCTCCATGAAATCTACAACTTTTATTCACAAAATTTTCCCTAAAGATGCTTGTATCTCAAGTTATAAATTTGTGAATACATGGTCATGAACTTCTTAACTTAGTGAAATTTTGCCCTAATTTAGGCAGGTTTTGGACCCAACTTCATGGAAATTTTTCACCTAGTTCCAAGAGGTATCTCAAAATTCATTTCAAATATGGATTATAGAGCACATTGCAAGATTTCCAAAATGTCTAAGAACTCTCCAAGATCATTTTTGAGTAGAGAGAATCAAAGAGAGGAAGTTGGCATTTTCTCACTTTTTATTCAAGCCATTTTCATGAAGAACCAAGTTGCAAACCAAACCTATGCTGGCTATTTCATGCTTTACAGGTCCTAAACTTGCTACACACTCCTTAATTAAATGCATACTCAGTTGACAAAGCCTCTATCCATGCTTTTGAACCTTTATCCAATTGATAATTCCACTTATGGCAAAAAGGTTCCATTGCCATTTTCATAAAGAGTAACTTTTGCAAACTTTTCAACATGGAGAATTGAACATGTCCCCTTGATGCATACAAACCATACAGGTCTCAAGCAACTTGTACAAACTCATACCAACCCTAAAGCAAGATGGTATAAGCATGAGAGTTTTGTCTTGTCACTTTGCTTCAAGTACAAGAAAAGTTGCAAAAAGGCTAGGGCTTGTGCAGCTGATAGAGAGCTGACTTTAGATCATTTCTATACTAATATGCAAACAATATGCAACACATAATATGCTTGTCAAGGACCTGAAACTCTCTCAAGCTGAAAAACACCCAAAACCTGTCCAAAACTGCAAATTCTGCACAAGCATCCCCATATTCCATTTGGCTCGTGCGTTTTTAGTTTGGATCATTCAAACACATTACATACTTGATACCTAGTCAAACTAAACCATCATCCCTGTTCTGTAACCTCTATTTTACTACCTTCCATTGTTAACTTTGAAGCTTGCAGTTGGACTTGGTCAGAGAGTTCTAGCCACTTTCAGAGCAAGGTAAGAGTTGGAATAGATTCAGGGAAGCTCAAGGAAGCTCAAACAATCATCAGGCCTCCATTAAAGTCCCTGCATTTCCATACACGATTCCAGCTGAAGGAGGTAAGTTTTCAAACTCTATCTCCTTGTACAGGCAACCTCAAGACACGATATGTGAATAAAAAATATAGTTCTCATCATAACGAAGCTGTACATATCACTATCTTGCATTTATATTACTTGTGGTAAGAGATTTTGGAGGTTGAAATCTCTGAAAATTTTAGGTTAGGATTTAGGGATTTCAAAATTCTCTTTGATCTTTGATAGTTAGATTACATAATTTATATGGTTGGAATCGTGAGCTCAAATGCTACATTTTTCATGTTATAAGTTTTCATTTTTATGCAAGCATGAGGAAGTTACAGGTTAACCGGCCATGGCGTGAAGAAGAGGAAGACAGGACAGGGACGAGTCTGTTTGGGCTTTTTGCTTCCTCGGTCTTTTTGTTTTTGCTAACACTACCACTGTTTTGCTTTCTCACCCCCTGCTAACTCTTTCATATTTTATTTTTTTTTCATTTTTATATTTAATACTTTTAATTATTTTCTTTAATGATAAAAAATCCTAAAAAATAATTTAATTATTCTTACACTTTTTTTTAAAATTATTTCTCACATAAAAAATTAATTTATTTTGATAGAATTTAATTTTTTTTCTTAATAAACTAATAAATATAATTAAATATACTTAATATTTTTATTTTACATTTCCTATTTACAAATACTTATTTTTTGCACATATTTATTTTTTTAATATTTATATACAATATTATTTATTATTTTCATACAAAAAAAATGCACAAAATAATAATATAGAAACATTATTTTCTTTTAAGTAAAAATTAGGGTTTAACCCCTTTTCAAAAATTAAATCTTTTTCTTATATTTTTTTTAGGTTTAAATTAAATATTTCTTTTACACAAAAGCAAGAGATAAAACATTTATCTTTACATACATATTGCATTACATTTTAAATATTGTATTATATTTATCTTAGTTCGCACAAGTTCGATTTGGTTGTAATAATATATTTAGCTTTATATTTGTGCAAATTCCCATTCAAACTTGTATTCCCCCTCCCATAAAATTGTTGTAATAGCTTAGTATATTTACATTATGCAATTTATTGCTTTCATATGCCATGATTAGTAAATTAGGATTTGTATGACAAGAACAAACAAAGCAAAATAGAAAACCCTAAATACAAGACAAAATCAAAAGCATGAAAAGTGATACACTTTGCACACAAGCACCCTTAGGGTTTCTCCCACTTGGTTGCCTAAAACAAAATGGCCATGTTACGCATGCGAAGTATCTTGGCAAAACAAAACAAATATAATATCATAGCCCCTTGATGACGCTATTCAAAAGGTTGCCTAAACAAAAATGATCTTGGTCCCTCAAAAATTCTAAGATACTTTGAAACATTGTTATCATGGTTATACGATGACCCACGCCCGTCCCGTTTACATCCAAAGATAGGGTTGCTTACCAAATCAATGGTAAGTCAACAATGTCAAAGGAATAGAAGATGAATAAGAAAGACATTTGAGTAGGTAGATAGCTTCTAAGTTACTTGCTCCTTTTCAAACAACAATCCTTGCTATTTTCAAAAACAAACACATACACATTTCAAAAATATCTTACAAACATTGAAAACATTTTCAAAAGACAAACATCTTTGTATACATTCTTACAAACGAGAATCATTACAAAGATTGCCTAAATGAATGGCCTATTTTAGAAAATACTTTCAAAACCACATCAAGCACCATTTCAAACAAACCAAAGCAAGTGATCTAAGCAAGTAACTAAGAGCCCATGGAAAACCATGGATGAAAAGGGTGCTAGCACCTTCCCTTTTCATAATCTACCCCCCGAACTCAAGAAAACATCTCAAAGGTCTTTCCTGTGCTTTTTCACCTTTCCTTTTGGATAAAAGAAAAGTCGGTGGCGACTTTTGCTAACCGTGAAATTTGTGAATACAAACGCAAAACCTCAAGTCAGTTCTCCCACCGCATCACACCGCCCTTTCGGGTTTTCAGCCCACCAGGATGCCCTTTTTTGCCCAAGCCGCCCTTTCAGGTTTTCAACTAGCCGAGTGTACAATCTTTTGTATATATCCTTAACTTTTGCTCGAACCTCTTTGATTCGCTGAGATGCCCTTATTTTTGCCTAGGTATGTCAACCTAGCGGGTCATTTTTATGCGTAGTATTTTTTAACTATATCCGCATTCACAGGATAAGGGAACTCTTCACTGTCTAAATAGTTAGCATCATGGCACCGCCAAAGAATACTTTCTTAACAACAAATGGCCCTTCGTAAGTGGGAGTCCATTTGCCCCTGGGATCACCTTGAGTAAGAATGATGCATTTTATTATCAAATCGCCAGTCTGATACACTCGAGGTTTGATCTTTTTGTTAAAGGCTTTGATTATACGCTTTTTATACATTTTACCATAACAAACAACAGCCAGTCTCATCTCGTCAATTAAATTCAACTGATCCAACCAAGTCTGAATGCATTCATCTTCGCCTAAGTCTGCTTCTTTCATAATCCTTCAGGAAGGAATCTGAACTTCCACGGGAAGGATAACTTCCATGCCATAGACTAAAGAAAAAGGTGTTTCCCTAGTTGACGTTCGAACCGAAGTACGGTAGCCATGAAGAGAAAATGGTAGCATCTCATGCCAATCTTTATAGGTCTCCACCATCTTTGGCACAATCTTGTTTATGTTTTTATTGATGGCTTGTACCGCGTCATTCATCTTAGGCATGTATGGAGAAGAATTATGATGCTTGATGTTGAACTGAGTGCAAAGTTTCGTAATCATGTCAATGCCCCACATTGCAAACGGCCATGGAGCAGTCATGACATTTAAGGGTATTGCTGGTACATGAACCTTGTCGGAATATGTTGTAGCCCAAAATTTTCCCTCTCTTTTTCTCAAGAAATTTCACAAAGGATCTCCAAAGCTCAAGGATTCTCAAGACTTGGCCAGACAAAATCACCTTCGAAACACTGAGACCACAAATTAGGGTTTTGACTGAAAGCGACTGGTGTTGTACCCCAAATTTTGACCTAAGATCCCATTTGCATTTTTGCATTTTTATACAAAGGTCAAGGTCACTAAATACAGTTGGTTTTCAACCTCTCACCTTTGAGCATTGATTTGCAGAAATTGTCAAGTGTTTTGAACATTTTTTGCCTATGTATCACTAACTTCTAATCAAGCACGAAATGTGTGTTTTTGTTTCTTTGATTTCATGTGCTGACAGGTCTCTTTCGAATGCAAGTTTAGGCCTATTTCGATTTGGACAAGTAGCTACCTGCAAGCCTGCTTCGATTTGGACAAATTTGCTGCCTGCAAGCCTACTTCGATCTGGACAAATTTACTGCTTGCAAGCCTGTTTCGATTGGACAAATCTGTTGCCTGCAAGCCTGCTTTCGATTGGACAAGTTTGCTGCCTGCAAGCATGTTTCGATTGGGCAATAGTCCCCCTTCGATCCACAAGCTTTGATGGGCAATAGTCCCCCTTCGATCCACAAGCTTCGATGGGCAATGCAGTCTCCCTTCGATCCATAAGCTTCTATGGGCAATACAGTCTCCTTAGATTCACAAGCTTCGATGGGAAATACAGTCTCCTTCGATTCAAAGATTGGACCACTATACTGCCATGCAACAAACACTACTGAGCCTGATACAATAGTCCTGCACCAATCTGCCACTACGCTCCAAAGCACTGCTGAGCCTGCTACAACAGTCCTGTACTTGCCCAAAAAGGAGTGCACAAGAGCTGCATAGAAGAAAGGATCGAAACAGTATTCCTAAACTGTTCAAATCATTTTGTTTTCCACCCAAAACTTCAGCCACCTCGCCTATAAATAAAAGGCTTCACAACATGTTCAAAAGAGGACTTTGGGCCAGACGAATCTCTCCCCAATTTTCTCCAACCCAGAAAAATTCTCAAAGTTCATAAACACTTGAGAAAATAAAAAAAAACAGAATCCCACACACTTCAGTCTCCTTTGATTCTGAAGAGCATCAACACACATTCTCAAAAACACCAAATTTCCCAAACACAAAAATCACTCAAGTCCCTTCAATACTTGTGAGAACAAACCCAGAATCCCCAAACACTTACTCCCTTCGATTCTGACGAACAACTACACTTCAGTCTCCTTCGAATCAAAGAAGCACACTTGCTTTTTCCCTTTCTTCGAATCCAGGGCTCCCAGCACAGCCCGTGACTCCTCTTTTGAATCCAGATTCGAAGGCCAAACCCCTGGTCCCTCCCTTCGAATCCAGAAGCGCTTCAGGCAACCACCTTACTGCCCAGCACACGTTCCAGCCTGAAGTAAGGTAAGTCACTCTTACCCTTGAACTTTTCATTTCCAGCATAACATGTAAATAATACCTTTGTTCGTTTCACGCATGTACATACTGTTCCTTTCGTTTCCACGTTTTTAACATACCTTTCAGAAGTACTTCTTTCGTTTCTGCTTGCTATTTACTTGAATTAGCTGTAATTATTAAACTGTTTTACTAGCATGGTCCCAGACCATGTTGTCATTTAATGTTTGAATTGAAAGAAAACAGGAAACAAGAAAGAGGAAACGAAGCTTCTGGCTTCTACCCTCACTCTCCAGGTCGAACGAAAGAGACAACCAGGAGGCAAACCATGTCCAAACAAAAAGCATACCTTCACAGACTTCCAGGCCAATCGAAAGACAGAACTTCACTGGTGCCAGCCCCAGTCGAAGGATACAACTCACTGGTGCCAGCCCCCAGTCGAAGGATACAACTCACTGGTTCCAGCCCCCAGTCGAAGGATACAACTCACTGGTGCCATCCCCTAGTCGAAGGACAGGACCTTGCTGCTGCCTTTGCCCAATCAAAGGACAGAACCTTGCTGCTGCCTTTTCCCAATCGAAGGACAGGACCTTGCTGCTACCTTTGCCCAATCGAAGGACAAGACCTTGCTGCTGCCAAAGCCCAATCGAAGGACAGGACTTCGCCCCTGCCAAAGCCTCAGTTGAAAGTCATGCCTTCACCCTTTTCAGCCCCAATCGAAGGAGGCCAACAGAATGCCAGTCGAAGGATGCTCCTGCCTGGGTCGAAATACACTCTTTCCTTACTTTTATCTCATTTTTTTCCTTCTTATTTTTTTATGCCTTTTGACATGTTTGTAATAGCGTAGGTTTTTTTTATCTTTCTGCATTTTTTTACTTTGTACAAATGCTAGTAATTAGGCAAGATAAAACCAACAAATAAACAAACCACAAAAAATCAAAAACACTCTTTAATCATACTTGAACATACCTTAAAACATGCCAAAACACTCAACAAATCAAAACTCCCCCAAAGGCATGTTATCCCCGTTCTACTGCGATACCGGCCATGCCTATTGCTAGAATGTGTGCATTAATGTCGCTCACTAAAAAACATAAACAAATCAACTTTTTTTTAGAGGAACTACGGTGTTTTGATTCCTTCATTGGATACGTAGGCAAAGGTTCATGAAACCCTCACGAACGCAAAAATAAAAACTCTTTTCTTTCCCCTTAAGCAAACATATTTGTAGATAAATACACACTTGTATATAACAAACAATTTTAAACCAAAAAACAGATATTTCAAAAGGTTCCTGTGGAGTACCACAGATGCATTGGGTGCTAATACCTTCCCATTGCATAACCAACCCCCGAACTCTTGATCTCTTTTCAAAAACGCATTGTATTACTTTTTATTTTACATTGCATGTTTTTTTAGGGTTTTATTTCGCTCTTTTCCCTTTTCCCTTTGGAAATAATAAAGCGCGGTGGTGACTCTTGCTTTTCTGAGTCTAGTTAATTAATAGCTTGATCTCCGATTTTCACCGCTATAGAATTGGTGACTCTGCTGGGGAGAGATTAACCTCTTGCTGGTCCATCCCTAAGTGGGTTAAGCCTAATTTGTCTTATCTATTTTATCATTATTTGATTGTTTGTTTACATGTATATATTGTGATTATTTGGGTGTTGATAATATTTACAAAGGATAAGTCTTATACCCGGACTAAGTTACACTTAGGAATAGGACGGGCAGTATAGTCATGTTATGTTAACTTTGAGGGAGTAATCCCGAAGAAGGAGGCATGAGATCTCCCACTCAGTGGAAGCCCCTTTGAACGTAGTATTTGTTTACCGAGTAATCAGGAAGATATTATTACTTTTGACCTGGGAGCCAGTGAAGCTGAGAACCATAGAACCCTAACCCATCTTGGCCTTTTAGGGGTAGTGCGGAGATTATAACAGAGTAATCCAGAAGTAATTGTCACGCGATGCTGCGCTCAGACGAGTTTCTCTTAAGAATATTACTGATTATTGAGTAATCAAGACGTTGGTAATATCCAAAGGAGGAATGTAGACTCCGGGAACTCTTAGAACCTTGTCTTGCAGGTGATTAAACCGTTAGTACATACCTTAGGGATGTTCTTTACCTTTGACTCCATGCTCGTGACGTTGAACCTTTCAACTGTATTTGTGACCTTGCTTGTTGGTTGTTGTATAGCTGTGATCGGTGGAAATAGAACTGACTGTTTTGGAATGCTCGTTCGCGAAATGTCGTGGTAAGCAAGAGTCACCACCGTCTTTTATTTTCTCCAACAAGGAAAGGACAAAAGCACAACAAAATTCCTTTTCGAGATGTTTCTCGGGTTCGGGAGGTAGATTATAGAAAGGGAAGGTGTTAGCACCCTTTCTATCCGTGGTTATCCACGGGCTCTTAGGTACTTGCTCACTATGTTTTCAAAAATTGTTTGCTTTTCAAGTGTTTGTGGGTTTTGAAAAAGTTTCATTTTGAAAGCTTCTAGGTAACTCTTGTATCTGTCCTCAAGAGTGTATGAAGTGTTTTTTTGAAAACTTTTTGAAAGTGTATGTGCGAAAAGTTGTTTTTGTTTTTGAAAGAGCAAGTACCCAGGAGAAATATACCTACTCTAAGGAATTAAGCTGTGTAAGAGTCCTTTAGACAGTACTATCCCACTATTGAGAAGTAGGTAGCACCGTCGTTGGAGTTATTCGGGTCAATTCGATTATTAGGGACAATGTGTGGTCACCAAAGCAATAGTAGGACACCTTAGCGGTAACCCTAATGTCCTAGATCCTTTTTATCCGAGGCAACCGTTTCGAGGCAACTGGATCTTTAGATAGGAGGGCGACCTCTAAAACACCCTATACTTGATGGCCACCTCGAGGAAACCAAGTGAGGCGTACCCTAGGAGTGGCATATGCATGTGTGTCAGGTTTCAGTTTAAGATTATCTTTGAACATGCATCATTGTGAGCTATGGGTTGATTTTATTTTTCATACAAGTCTTGTCATGCATATTTAGCAGTTAATAATTTGCGGAAAATTAAATCTACGCTATTACAAGGCGTCGGGTTTTACATCGCCAAAAACATAACCCTTTGGAAAATAAATACGGGAAATTAAAGAAAGCGATAAAAGAGATCCTAATTATCTATTACATTCTCGGAGCAGATACAAAAAATATAATCAAAATAGGAATTAAAAATAAATATGCGCGCGAAATAATTGAATCGGGACGTCCTTAGGGTTTTGACCCTTTTTGAGAAATAAAGAATTGAATTTGGTCTTTTTTTGCATTTAATTAAATATTTAACCTAAAACTAATTAATTAAATAATTAAGAAAAAAGTATTTTTGTGTTTTTTATGTTTTTTAATGAAAATAAAATAAAAGGAATTAAAATTAAAAGTTAGTAAAACCTAATCCTAAGTTTATTTTATTTATTATGAAAAGAATCAAAATTAAACCTAATTTAAACTAAATTGGTTTGTTAGCATTTTATTTACAAAATAATTAAAATTAATAAATAAGACTAATAATAATAATTAATAAAAATATTTACATTTTAATTTTCTGACTTTGTTATGAAAAATAATATTAGTTATGTTGGTTAAATAAATAATAATAATAATAGTTAGAAATTAGTAAAAGAAAAATAAAAGAAAAAATAATTAAACCAGGGGGTGTTGGGCCCATAGGAGGTGAATTTGGCAATTCTGGCCCATTAACTCAAGCCTTTGTTGACTTTCCTGAATTGTCCAGATACGCATTGACTCATGAGCATCATGATCTTCATCTTTTGACCATTGGATTGGGGGTTGTGGCCACTTGGCGTGCATCTGGGTGAGGCGTATGGTGGAACGCTTGGGATAGCCTGCACATAACCACGTTAAGAAAAAATAGAAACAATATTAGGGGGGACCTGAGAATCAAACCAGGTCCCAATGATCATATGCCAGATCACCAACCACCACACCACGCTGCATGCTTTGTTAGTATAATGATTAATGAATATAATATATGAAACAAACACATATGTTGTACACACGCGCATTTTTTTGAATGAACCAACCAGGCATCCCCACGTCACTGTCTTCTTCCTCGCGCCTGTAAAATAAAAGTCAGATAGCGGGGGTTTTCAACCCTCACAAAGCAGAACAAGGAATAATAGCGATTAGGTCCAGGATTAACATAAATTGTTCGCGAGGGTTGGGTTGAATTCGTCTGGTTGCAACGATTACAACCATAGGCATTAGAGGCTCCATTTTTTCCTGTATGGGAAAGCCCCAATCTGAGAACTCAAAAACCCTAAAAATCGTTAATGGCAATTCATAATTCCGTGCATTATAATCCAATTAATTAATACCAATAACTTTATAAAGGTTCAAGCAATGCAAAACAATAATTAGAACATGTTAATGATGCGTAAAATGTGAGTTTCGATTTTGAAAAATTTAAGCAAACCGTATCACTGTTCTTGCATATTCTTTGAGTGTTAGCCCTTGATTTGGTTTGCAAAAGGTTTCTGCGAATGCTAGCAATGTATTAGAATCCTTAAATCGCTTTGAAAGGGCCTGGGAGTGAGAGAACAGTTTTGAGTTTTCTTGACTTTTTTTCAATATTGCATATGGCTTTCTAGCAGCGTTTTCACATGTGAGGCATTAGGGTTAGGTTCAGTACTTATAATAGAATGGATTTAGGTTAAATCCTTGACCAAAAATCCATGGAATTATGGTTTGCATATTTGATTTTCAATCACATCTTTTTGCATATTTTTGATTGACAAAACTTGCTAATTTTGGAGATTTTGGTCCCCTTGATTGATACACGAAATCTCCAGCATATGTTGACCACTTTTGCTTCACAAAAAGATTGAGAAATCATATCTTGATATTTTCCTACAATTAAATGAATTAAATGAATTAATAATCAATTAAAAATCCAATTAATTAATAAAAATAAGAAAATAATTCAATTTAATCTCAATGGGTCGTGCATAAGCCTTGGACAATGTTTCAAGAAGGAATTTGAGGCCCATTAGCAAAAACATGGTGTTTTGAGCATAGTTGACTTTTGCAAATTCACAAAAATTTCCCAACTTCTCCAATGCATATCTTGCTAAATTTTGACCATATGAACATGTTCTTGGACATTTTGGAAAGGTCTTGAAGTCCTCTAACCAATGCCTTTGGTCCCATGTCATTTGGATTTACCAATCTCAAGTTATGGGCTTTGACTTAAAGTGCATTTTTGTTGACTTTTGAAATTGACCTATAATGTAGAAATTGATAACTTTTTCTGAGAGAATTTCTTGGACTTGGAATGTGAAGATGAGTTATAGGAAATGTAATCCCCTTCAAAATGAGCATTGGATGGGATTTTTATGATGAACCCTGAAAAAGTTATGCCCTGGTCAAGATACCGTTGACTTTTCTGCTGTCCAAAAATAGTAACTTTTGCATCTTTGATGATTTTTGAGCCATTCTTGTGGAATCATGATCAAGACTTGATCAAATGATGACTGTGAGCTCAAAATAAGATGTTTACCAAGAATTCTGACTTTTGACTGTAAAATGACCATTTTACCCCTGTAGTTGATTGTGAAGCAAATGGAGCTTTTGACTGTGCAATTTGACATTGTGAGTCTTGAGACTTGACATGTAGATGCTTGACAATGCATATAGGCCTATGGGACTTGATTGAACCAATGAAAACCACAAATTCCTTGCAAGAACCAAAACCCTAATTTTGACTGTGTCAGGAGGCATTTGGACTGTGCAACCCTTGAGAAGTCTTGAACCATTTGAAGATGATGCTTGATAAATTTTGGAGAATATGGGAGGGCAAATTTTGGGGTACAACAGTTGCCCCTGTTCAATCTTCTTAAACCTGAGGATGTAGATTGGCTTGCGTGCCTTTCGTGATCCGAAGGTGGAAGATGATTGAACACTAAAGTGCCCAAAAATTTGCACTCGCGTGGTGTAGTATCAGTAACGTGATGTCGGGAATGGTCTTACAGATGCCATTTGGAGAGATGATGGATAGGAGGATGGGCTTATAGACGCCATCTGGAGATGTGACAGAACCTTGTCGGGAATGGGCTTATATATGTCATTTGGAAGTGTAATGGATAGTTGCGGAGATGGGCTTAAAGATGCCATCCGGGGTGTCGATCGCGTAAGAGATTCCTTAGCGACAACTTGCGTACCTGAGAAAGAAAGATAATTTCCTGGCCTGTTACAGGTGTTGATCTTCAAACTCTTCATGCAGATATGCCCTGGCTAGATGCAGGTGTCGAATCCACAATCAATCGCTCACAGATATGCCCTGGCTAGATACAAGTATCGAATCTAGAACTTCAAAAGGTGGATGGATTGTCTCTACTGAAAGATTATCTCAGAAAAATCTTTAGAAACCGATTTAACTGAACCAAGGGAGGTTTTGTCTTCTTTGACGAGTTGTCTCTTTTAACGGATGGTCTTCATGGACAGGTTGTCTTTAACAACGAGTTGTCTTCAACGGCGAGTTATCTTTAATGACGAGTTGTCTTCAACGACGAGTTGTCTTTAACGACGAGTTGTCTTCAACGACGAGTTGTCTTTAACGACAAGTTGTCTTCAACGACGAGTTGTCTTTAATGATGAGTTGTCTTCAACGACGAGTTGTCTTTAACGACGAGTTGTCTTCAACGGCGAGTTGTCTTTAACGACGAGTTGTCTTTAACAACGAGTTGTCTTCAACGACGAGTTGTCTTTAACGACGAGTTGTCTTTAACGACGAGTTGTCTTTAATGAAGAGTTGTCTTCAACGACGAATTGTATTTAATGACGAGTTGTCTTCAATGACGGGTTGTCTTTAACGACGGGTGTCTACATTGACGGGTGTCTATATTGAGGAATGTCTACATTGACGGGTGTCTATAATGACGGGTTGTCTATAATGACGGGTTGTCTATAATGACGGGTGTCTATAATGACGAGTGTCTATAATGACGGGTGTCTATAATGACGTGTGTCTATAATGACGGGTTGTCTTCAACGACTTTAGGAGTTAATTTAACTGGATTTGTCTCTTCTGACTGGATTTGTCTTCTTTGACTGGATTTGTCTCTTTTGACCGGATTTGAGACTTAACTGCATCTTTCCTGAAAGGTAAAGGTCAGTCATATGCAATGCATGATATGGATCAAGCAATGATGTTCTCAACATAAATGAGATTGTATGATATGATGCGTATATGAATGTGTCATGATGTATAAAAATGTGATATTTATGAATGTATCTTCGTTTGGGAAAATAAATTCTTGGCGAATGTCGGGAAGTTCGTTGAATCCTGGGCTTCTGCCGAAGAGTAGAGTTCTTCGTTTCCGCTGGGGATGATGGTTGCAAGAATAAACCGGTAGGGGAAGATGACTCCGTTGGGGAACAAACTTGTTGAAGAGATTACTCTGCGGGGAATTACTCTGTGGGAAGAGATACTTCGCTGAGAATTTGAAGATAACTCCGCTGGGGATTCCATTGATAAGTTATGTTGGGGAATTTGATGAACTCCGCTGGGGGATAGGAAGAACTTCGCCGAGGACGATCTTTCCTTGGTAATTAGATGAGGATAACCCAGTTATAGGCTCTGGTGGGGAACAACCTTTGAACATGGTCAGGGAGAGATGTATGTACTATGCAGGTGATAAGCTTCCAGAATCTACTGGGGAGGATGATTTAACTCTCCTGGGGAAAATTTTGGACTGCATTGGGGAATGGCTCCACTGGATGTCTGTATTCCGCCGGGGAACAATCTTATACTTCTGTCGAGGAATATTAAGACTGCCGGGGATGCTTGTTGAGGAATATCTGTATACTCTGCTAGAGAATGTTGAGATCTTCTGGGGATACCCAACTTCCTTAAGGCTGACAGTAGACTAACTCTACTTGAGGAGAGTATTACTGACTTGCTGGAGATATTGTGCCTTTTTAGGGCTGACGGGAGACCAACTCTGTTTGGGGAGAGTATTGCTGAACCTTGTCTTACTCTGCGGGGAGTGGAGGTAACTTGGTCATGTTCTTCAACTGAACTTACCTTGGTACCTCGGTGGACAGAGCAGCTTGTACCATTTGGACAACTCTTATTGCCCCAGCTTCTGTGGGAGAAGATACTTGTGGAGGTGCTTGACAACTGCCGATTGACAAATCTTCTTCTGGTAGGCAAGTGACGAGATGTCGGTACATAGTCGTACGCTTTTGATCCCTAACTTTTGCCTGGACCGCCCTTTCGGGTTTTCAGTCCACCGGGATACCCATTTTTGCCCAAACCTCCTTTTCAGGTTTTCGACTTGCCGGGTGTACAGTTTTTCATTTCATCCCTTATTTTTGCCCGAACCCTTTTGATTCGCCGGGAAGCCCTTATTTTTGCCTAGGTGTGTCAACCTAGCGGGTCTTTGATTGCGCGTAGTATCTTTTTGACTATGTCCGTTCCCTCAGGATGAAGGGAGTTATCACTGTCGGTAGTGTTGTGTCGCCATACCACCAGAAGATGTTTGATCATGCAAGATTCGTTGCTGGAATTCACGTCTAATGCCCCAAGTGACTCAGATGGAGATTTGCCCCTGGCTATTTGGCATTTCGAGAGATTCCTTGAATCTTGACTTGACTGCCCCAGATTATGGACAATGATCATGCCGTGCCCCTTGATTGGAAGTGTTTTCCCATTTGAGGTGACCTTCTTGTTGAGAAGATTTTTGTTCACTGGACATTCATCGTGCGAATTTCTCTGTTGTTCGAACAAATAGTCATATGCAAACAATGTTATATTAAAAATGCAAAGCTTATGTCTGTCTTGAAGTTTTTTGAAAATGCATTTTTCAGTAAAACAAGCAAATTTTGTAAAATGTGATGTCAACTCGATTTTACAGCGAGCCTTAAGGAGTCAGGATACCTTTCGTAACAGTATGCTTTCGAACTAACCCATGCTTCAGCAAGGACTTTTAAGGGTTGTAACGTGGCCTGGTACACGGTTTAAGAAACAAAGGATAAAGGCTAAAAGCATATTTGTTCCCATCCGCTCTTCGTGATATTCTTCAATCCTAAACTCAGTTAATCGTGCATTAGACTTTGTTTGAGTCTTTGCTTTGATATTCCAGTGATGGTTCGGATATTGACAGTTTATTTTAAATAGGAAGTCATTTCTTTTTGTTGAGGGTTTGTAGGACCTCTTTCTTTTTGATTTTGTTATCCCTGTTTTTGCCTGAACTGTTTCTTTTGTGATTACAGTCAGCGGGATGCCCCAGTTTTATAAGTCTCCTTCATAGGTTTTGACTTATTGGGCTTTTTTTTTTTGGTAGTGACTGCCTGTCTTTATGATTATTCGAAACCATCACTGTCTTTTTGTCTCGGAAGGACTTCTTTGATGCCGTTTATTGTGCACTTGGATCAACTGAGAGAACTACCCTGCCCCAGGTTATGATTAAGGGTTTTAATTTTTTTGTGAAAAGAAAAAAAACTCCTACTTCTTTGGCTCGAAGGGGTTGACGAGGGATTATCTTCCTTATTACTCCACTGTTTAGGATTTGAAACAATGCCTGTACCTCATCAGCGGGGTCTGTTCACAAGCATACTGTAAAGATCGTGATATCATTTTCGTCATCCTCCCTCAAGAGGCTTAGAATTATTAATCGAGAGTTGAACATAAAAAATAAAAGCAATTTTAAGCATAGTAAACACAATTACTTCAAAACAGACACGTGAAATGCATTAATGAAATAACAATGTTTGACATGAGTAAAATGTTCGATCAATCAAAGAAAAATACAACTTGAACATTCGAATGAACAAAAGTTTTTACAATCCTAGCCATGTTTTGGAAAGGGAGCATTGATCATATTGGGAGTCTCGGGCGCTTCGAACTCGACCTCCTTTGCATCGATCAGGTCCTGAACTTTGTTCCTCAAAGTCCAACAATCATCTGTAGCATGCCCCGGGCTGTCAGAATGATAAGCGCAACGAACGTTGGGGTTATACCTTGAAGGTGTCTTGTTGGGATTCTTAGGAGGGTCCCTTAGAGTTACCAAATTGATCTTCAGCAACTGTGGCAATATCTGGGACAAGGTCATGCTGAGGGGAGCGAATTGCCTTCTAGGTCTCTCTTCCCTTTGTTGGTTGCAATGTTGAGGAGCACTGGCCGGTTTTGAAATAACTACCGCGTTGACATCTTGGCGGTGTTCGGACCTATTCTGCCCTCTTGAACCATAGACAACACAAGATTATTTCTTGAATGGTTTCTTCTTAGTACTCGAGGAGTCACCCTTCTGTATCTTCCCAGACTTTATACCAGCTTCTATCCTCTCACCAGTCAAGATAAGGTCCGTAAACCCAGCAGAAGAATTCCCAATCAGATGGTTGAAGAACGGACCAGACAGGGTCCCCAGGAACATATCAACGAGCTCACGGTCAGTCAAAGGTGGCTGCACCCTTCCAGCAAGGTCTCTCCATTTTTGAGCGTATTCCTTGAATCCTTCACCCGTCCCTAGTGACATACCCTAGAGTTGGGTACGCGTAGGAGCAAGGTTAGAATTATACTGATACTGCTTATAAAATGCAGTAGCCAAGTCCTCCCAGTTATGAATACTGGTTCCATCCAGCTGATAGAACCATTCGAGTTGAGTCCCTGAAAGACTATCCTGGAAGAAATGGATCCATAGATTCTTGTCAGCTGTATACGGCTGGATCTTCCTCACATATGATCTGAGGTGCAGCTTAGGACAGGAAGCTCCGTCGTATTTTGCAAAGGCGGGCGCCTTGAACTTGTGAGGGATCACCACCCCAGAAGATAGACCTAGATATTCGAAGTCCAGACCGGGTACTTTTTGTATCTCCATAGCGCTTAACCGGTCTTCCAGTTGTTTGTACTTATCCTCAGCAGGAGGGTACTGTTCATCATTATAATATGTCTCGTTGTCGGAGACCACTGGACTAGGAACCTCTCTCTCTTGGGGACTGTCCTTCCCTATAGATGGGGTAGTCAGATCAACCTCATTTTATGATCCATTCCCAGATATGTGTCTAGTGTTGAATAAGACGGTCCTCTTCTTCTTCTTCCTCTCTTTCAGAAGCAGAGTCTTCAAATCCTGTTGACCCTGGGCTAGGCTCATAACCAACTCCTGGAACTGGGCATTCTGGGCCTGGAGGGCCTTGATAGCTTGTTCAGCGGAAGGTTCAGGATTCATGCTGATTGCTGAAATAAACAGCGAAGAAGATAAGTGACCTGAAAAAGAGGTACCTGTAATGCAATGATATGTATGTATATGCATGCAATGTTTTCAAGGACCTCGCGGGGTAAACAAGAAAATTGTAAGAATTTGAATTTTGCGGCTTGATTAAAGGAACTTCATGTTGTTGAGAGTCCTTCTTCAAGAGTCAAAGCTCACCATATCGAGTGGGTCATAGCCCCTGACTTAAGTCATCATGTTCGGCTAGAGGAAAATAAATCCCCTTTGCCCCTTGCTAGACAGTTGGTTCACCATGACCTGCATCACAGACCCTTGAGATCCTTGAAATGGGTTAGTCCTTATGCAAGATGTATGCAGGTTAGTCCTTATGTAGGATGCATGCAATGGTATGATGGTATGATGTTATGATAAAGCACACCACAAGTTTTCACAAAGGCAAACATGATAAGGCACACAAGTCATACAAGACAGCCCTTAGAGTTTAGGCCAGCATGAAGTTTAGGTACTACCCTCTTTCACTTTCATTGGTTAAGACCTGTCCTAGAAAATAGTAACCGGGTTCTAGAGGATCTCAATATCACTGACTACCCTCAATCGGTCATAACTCCAGCGTCGCAATCTTTTCTTGCGGCCAGAACCATCGCGAGAGTTTAGCCTCAATGAGTGTAGCATACTGCTACTGTTCTATGGCTAAGTTGGGTCAATTTAGGGTTCTAAGGTCGGTTGGTGCTTAATGACTCCTCAGAAGACCCATATTCTCCTCGTTGCAACACAAGGGATATCGGTACAGACCAAGGTGTCACACCAACGTAGCCACTGCTTCACCCGTGTCGGTCTATGCCGGACAGGTCCCTCACAGCTTATGCTACCTAAAGGGTATTCCCCAAATCCGGGTTAGGATATATGAAACTCCGATGCAAGCCCACAAATATAAAAGCAATCAAGACATACAATTGAAAACATAAGAGTTGTCTAATCCTAAGGTACACCTCACTTATTAATAATTTCCCCAACAGAGTCGCGAGTTCTATGATCGGTGGAAATAGAACTGACTATTTTGGAATGCTGGTTTGCAAAATGTCGCGGTAAGCAAGAGTCGCCACCGTCTTTTATTTTCTCCAACAAGGAAAGGACAAAAGCACAGCAAAATTCCTTTTCGAGATGTTTCTCGGGTTCGGGAGGTAGATTATAGAAAAGGAAGGTGTTAGCACCCTTTCTATCCGTGGTTATCCACGGGCTCTTAGGTACTTGCTCACTATGTTTTCAAAAATTGTTTGCTTTTCAAGTGTTTGTGGGTTTTGAAAAAGTTTCGTTTTGAAAGCTTTTAGGTAACTCTTGTATCTGTCCTCAAGAGTGTATGAAGTGTTTGTTTGAAAACTTTTTGAAAGTGTATGTGCGAAAAGTTGTTTTTGTTTTTGAAAGAGCAAGTACCCAGGAGAAATCTACCTACTCTAAGGAATTAAGCTGTGTAAGAGTCCTTTAGACAGTACTATCCCACTATTGAGAAGTAGGTAGCACCGTCGTTGGAGTTATTCGGGTCAATTCGATTATTAGGGACAATGTGTGGTCACCAAAGCAATAGTAGGACACCTTAGCGGTAACCCTAATGTCCTAGATCCTTTTTATCCGAGGCAACCGTTTCGAGGCAACTGGATCTTTAGACAGGAGGGCGACCTCTAAAACACCCTATACTTGATGACCACCTCGAGGCAACCAAGTGAGGCGTACCCTAGGAGTGGCATGTGCATGTGTGTCAGGTTTCAGTTTAAGATTATCTTTGAACATGCATCATTGTGAGCTACGGGTTGATTTTATTTTTCATACAAGTCTTGTCATGCATATTTAGCAGTTAATAATTTGCGGGAAATAAATTGTGGAAAATTGAATCTACGCTATTACAAGGTGTCGGGTTTTACATCGCCAAAAACATAACCCTTTGGAAAATAAATACGGGAAATTAAAGAAAGCGATAAAAGAGATCCTAATTATCTATTACATTCTTGGAGCAGATACAAAAAATATAATCAAAATAGGAATTAAAAATAAATATGCGTGCGAAAGAATTGAATCGGGACGTCCTTAGGGTTTTGACTCTTTTTGAGAAATAAAGAATTGAATTTGGTCTTTTTTTTTGCATTTAATTAAATATTTAACCTAAAACTAATTAATTAAATAATTAAGAAAAAATTATTTTTGTGTTTTTTATGTTTTTTATGAAAATAAAACAAAAGGAATTAAAATTAAAAGTTAGTAAAACCTAATCCTAAGTTTATTTTATTTATTATGAAAAGAATCAAAATTAAACCTAATTTAAACTAAATTGGTTTGTTAGCATTTTATTTACAAAATAATTAAAATTAATAAATAAGACTAATAATAATAATTAATAAAAATATTTACATTTTAATTTTCTGACTTTGTTATGAAAAATAATATTAATTATGTTGGTTAAATAAATAATAATAATAATAGTTAGAAATTAGTAAAAGAAAAAATATTTAACCAGGGGGGTGTTGGGCCCATAGGAGGTGAATTTGGCAATTCTGGCCCATTAACTCAAGCCTTTGTTGACTTTCCTGAATTGTCCAGATACGCATTGACTCATGAGCATCATGATCTTCATCTTTTGACCATTGGATTGGGGGTTGTGGCCACTTGGCGTGCATCTGGGTGAGGCGTATGGTGGAACGCTTGGGATAGCCTGCACATAACCACGTTAAGAAAAAATAGAAACAATATTAGGGGGGACCTGGGAATTGAACCCAGGTCCCAATGATCATATGCCAGATCACCAACCACCACACCACGCTGCATGCTTTGTTAGTATAATGATTAATGAATATAATATATGAAACAAACACATATGTTGTACACACGCGCGTTTTTTTGAATGAACCAACCAGGCATCCCCACGTCACTGTCTTCTTCCTCGCGCCTGTAAAATAAAAGTAAGATAGCGGGGGTTTTCAACCCCCACAAAGCAGAACAAGGAATAATAGCGATTAGGTCCAGGATTAACATAAATTGTTCGTGAGGGTTGGGTTGAATTCGTCTGGTTGCAACGATTACAACCATAGGCATTAGAGGCTCCAATTTTTCTTGTATGGGAAAGCCCCAATCTGAGAACTCAAAAACCCTAAAAATCGTTAATGGCAATTCATAATTCCGTGCATTATAATCCAATTAATTAATACCAATAGCTTTATAAAGGTTCAAGCAATGCAAAACAATAATTAGAACATGTTAATGATGCGTAAAATGTGAGTTTCGATTCTGAAAAAGTTAAGCAAACCGTATCACTGTTCTTGCATATTCTTTGAGTGTTAGCCCTTGATTTGGTTTGCAAAAGGTTTCTGGGAATGCTAGAAATGTATTAGAATCCTTAAATCGCTTTGAAAGGGCCTGGGAGTGAGAGAACAATTTTGAGTTTTCTTGACTTTTTTTCAATATTGCATATGGCTTTCTAGCAGAGTTTTCACGTGTGAGGCATTAGGGTTAGGTTCAGTACTTATAATAGAATGGATTTAGGTTAAATCCTTGACCAAAAATCCATGGAATTATGGTTTGCATATTTGATTTTCAATCACATCTTTTTGCATATTTTTGATTGACAAAACTTGCTAATTTTGGAGATTTTGGTCCCCTTGATTGATACACGAAATCTCCAGCATATGTTGACCACTTTTGCTTCACAAAAAGATTGAGAAATCATATCTTTATATTTTCCTACAATTAAATGAATTAAATGAATTAATAATCAATTAAAAATCCAATTAATTAATAAAAATTAGAAAATAATTCAATTTAATCTCAATGGGTCGTGCATAAGCCTTGGACAATGTTTCAAGAAGGAATTTGAGGCCCATTAGCAAAAACATGGTGTTTTGAGCAAAGTTGACTTTTGCAAATTCACAAAAATTTCCCAACTTCTCCAATGCATATCTTGCTCAATTTTGATCATATGAACATGTTCTTGGACATTTCGGAAAGGTCTTGAAGTCCTCTAACCAATGCCTTTGGTCCCATGTCATTTGGATTTACCAATCTCAAGTTATGATCTTTGACTTAAAGTGTATTTTTGTTGACTTTTGAAATTGACCTATAATGTAGAAATTGATAACTTTTTGTGAGAGCATTTCTTGGACTTGGAATGTGAAGATGAGTTGTAGGAAATGTCATCCCCTTCAAAATGAGCATTGGATGGGATTTTTCTGATGAACCCTGAAAATGTTATGCCCTGGTCAAGATACAATTGACTTTTCTGCTGTCCAAAAATAGTAACTTTTGCATCTTTGATGATTTTTGAGCCATTCTTGTGGAATCATGATCAAGACTTGATCAAATGATGATTGTGAGCTCAAAATAAGATGTTGACCAAAAATTCTGACTTTTGACTGCAAAATGACCATTTTACCTCTGTAGTTGATTGTGAAGCAAATGGAGCTTTTGACTGTGCAATTTGACATTGTGAGACTTGAGACTTGACATGTAGATGCTTGACAATGCATATAGGCCTATGGGACTTGATTGAACCAATGAAAACCACAAATTCCTTGCAAGAACCAAAACCCTAATTTTGACTATGTCAGGAGGCATTTGGACTGTGCAACCCTTGAGAAGTCTTAAACCATTTGAAGATGATGCTTGATAAATTTTGGAGAATATGGGAGGGCAAATTTTTGGGTACAACAATAGCCATGCATTCATGCATCCATGAAACCCTTTTCACTTGATTTTCAAGTAATTTTGAGGTCTTTCTTTGTAAACATCACAGGTTTCATCAAACTCAATGGATCTTGGTTGTTGATAAGGTGAAAAACCCTAATCCACCAAAATGGATGATTGATCTTGATGATAACTTGATCAACGCTCTGATCCAATTCAGAATTCATCTTCTATCTTCATACTTTGATGTTTACAACTTAATATCTTGAGTTCTTTGAAAGTCAGATAAAAACTCTCTTTTGCATATCATGCATCATTCTACATTTGTGGTTTCACTTTCAAAGGTCTTTTTCCAAGTCTTATTTTTTCCTTTGGTCTCACCAGTACAACACTCGTGCTAAGAGAACAATGGAGAATATCAAGCAAGAGATTTTTGAACTCCGTAGAGAGATGACTATTTTAAAAGCTAGTGTGGAGCACTTAACTGGTTTGGTTGAAAATTTGGTTTCTGCCCAAGTCAATTCTGGTGCTCTGGGGCATAACTTAGAGGGTTGCTTTGCTTTGAAGATCGAGGTTCAGAAGTCGGTCAGAAGTGGTATCTCGTCATTCAAGGACGTTGGTTTTGAAGTTTAAATCAAGCATGTGCCGAAGAGTAAACACAATTGATGGTCACCCTGAGTTTTGAAGGATGTTTTCGGTAATTCAAGTCCAGAGGGAAAGCCTTCCCAGATCATTAACTTATTTCTGCTTTTTGCAATTTTTCTTGTTTATCAAAACATTGTTTGCATGTAAGAACTTGTTTTCATTTGAATGATTATCTTAATACAATGAGTATGTTTGTCTTGAAGAAATTCATTTGTTTCACACATATTTTTTTTCAAATTCTAAATTGCTTTTTGCATTATGATATCAACTTGTTGCCCATTCGCTTGCCTAGGCAGAGATTGAAGGGAGGATGATGATCTGAAAAAACACAAAATCTCTGGTTGTATGCTTTTGAATAAAATCTTGCTGATGATGTACAGGCATTGTTTCAAATCCCTAAACACCAGAGATATAAGGAAGATAATCCCTTGCTAACCCCTTTTTGAGCCTTTGAAGTAGAAGTTTCTTTTTCTATACAAAAAAACCCTCAAATTTTAACCTGGGGCAGGGTAGTTTTCAGTTAATCTGATTGAGTGTTCAAAATTCATAAGGAAGATATTTCTGAAGAGAAACTACGAGGGCTATCCTTCATGTATAATGAATCGAGAAGATGTGTAACCACAATGTTATCCCTCATTCATCAAGAAACGAGGCAATCACAATCCTCTCAACAAGCAAATACAAGCTAATGTCACACATTTTATTCAAAAAGTCAAAAATCAAGAAAAAGGAAAAGCCTGCTAAGTCAAAAAACATGAAAACGTGTGACTTAGGCAAAATTAAGGCATCCCGCTGGACTATCAATTCAAAAGAATTAGTTCAGGCAAAAGTTAGGGAAAATAAAAATTGCAAAGAAAGGACTACAAAGAAAAGTCCTCAGCAAAGAACAAATTGGTGACTACAAACATGAAGACATAAGGGTGGTTTCTACTCCGAAAGCCTCGTCGTTTCCTTAACCGTCACAAAATCCTTTTGAGAGATGAACGCTCATGTTGAATTAACTGAACATAGGATTGGAGAGCATCATGAAGAATGGGTGGGCACCAAATATTTTGAGCCTTAAAATCTTTTTTTCTAAAAACCATGAACCAGGCCACGTTATAACCTTCAAAAGTCCTAATTGAAGCAATGTTATTTTGAAAGCATACTTCAATGAGATAGTGTTCCTGACTCCCATGAATGTTCTAAATAGTTATGTTGGTATCATATGTTTTTCCTATACAAAAATAAATGGTGCCTTAACTCGCAAAATTTGTGCGATATCTTTTCAAAATCTTCAAGACTTACATAACTGTTGCATTAGAATTTTCATTCTCATAATAAACTTTTCTAACTGCAAAACATTTGTTTGATATCAAGGAAGCTCACATATAAGCAACCGTGATGAGTTTATTCTCTTAAGTCCTGAAACTATGTTGAGTAATTGGCGAATCATTTCAAGAAAAAATCATATCCAGGGGCATGCCACCTGAAGACCTTTAGCACAGACATGTTGCTTCTCCCAGTTAATGCTTTCCCAACTTGTTTACTCTTTTGGGGCAAAATTTGAAGACTTTGTTGTGCCAACTACAGTCAATCTGGGGCAATCACGTCAAGATTTGATGAATCTCTCTAAGAGTTTGAAGACACCAGAGCATGGTGAATGCCAGGTCTTTTGTAAAAACCTCTTGAGACGATTTCTCCTCATCAACCATATAGCTTGGGGTATTTTAGAAGTGAAGTTATTCGCAAGAATTGTCGTGCATCATGCAGCTTATCAGCAGTAGACTTGGGGCATCCAAAATTAGTCCCAGGGGAAATCCAGATTTGTCAAGATATGTTTGGCACACATTATCAGAGGGTGGTGTTCCCAGTATCTCCAGATAAGCAAGACTTCTTTCCAGCTAAAACATTGTTTGTGTTGTTATCCTTTCAATGGATTGTTGACAATAGAAGACTGGACTTTGGGTTTTCTACCTAAAAATATCTTCCTCTCCAAAGAGATTTAAGCCTTGTGAAAGGACCTTGCTCCAATGATGGCTTTTGTTTTCTATCTCCAGTAATGTTCCCATCCTGTTGAGATTAGCCGAGTGTCGGGTTGTACTGGGATGTCTTATCATCTTCTGTCTGTTTTGTCAGCATATACATGACATTCATTTATTCATTCATACTTGCATCATGCACGCACATTTGTATTTGTTGATGTTATTGAGTTCATATACCTTGGTTATGTCTATTCAAATAGTGCATTTTCTCTTTCCAAATAGAGTGTCAACTTAAGCAGAAAGTGCGCCTCTTTTCTAATTCCCCACTGAGTTAACTCTCGTGGAAGAATCTTACTTCAGCTTTCCTTTTCCATATCTGGATAGGATAAATCCCCATTTGAGTTGTTTCCTCATTGGGTGGAGTCTTGTTTGACTGTTTTCTCTCCAGTTTATTCCTGGATTGAGCTTTGTCTCTTGTGAACGATACCCTGTGGATCTCTCTAGGCTGTGAAACCTAGATGGAGAGTGCATTTATTTCGCAATGTAAATACTTGGTCTCCTCAAGAAGGATTTATTCATGGTTCCCCATTGAAGATGAACTCTATTCCCTAGTAGTGTTATCATAACATTCTACTGGAATATCGACGTGACAACAATCGATTGACTCTTTATTTGAGCAGTTTGATTATATCTGAATTTCTTCATGATTATGACAAATGGCGGTCTCTTCATGAGCAGTTTGTCCATCCCAGATGAAATTATTGATTCTCACCTCCAGCAATATCTTCATGATATTTTATGGGCATCTTTGAGAAAACAGCAGGCGGCAGTCTCTTCATGAGGAAACTTGTATGTTATTAACAACTTTTAAAAAACATCAAGCGGCAGTCTCTTCATGAGGCAACTTGTATGTTATTAACAACTTTGAAAAAACATCAAGCGGCAGTCTCTTCATGGACAACTTGTATGTTATTGATACCTTTGAAAATGGCAAGTGGCAGCTCTTCATGAGCAGCTTGTACGGAAAATGGCAAGTGGAAGCTCTTCATGAGCAGCTTGTACGGAAAATGGCAAGTGGAAGCTCTTCAAAAACACTCTTTAATCATACTTGAACATACCTTAAAACATGCCAAAACACTCAACAAATCAAAACTCCCCCAAGGGCATGTTATCCCCGTTCTACTGCGATACCGGCCATGCCTATTGCTATAATGTGTGCATTAATGTCGCTCACTAAAAAACACAAACAAATCAACTTTTTTTCAGAGGAACTACGGTGTTTCGATTCCTTCATTGGATACGTAGGCAAAGGGTCGCGAAACCCTCACGAACGCAATAATAAAAACTCTTTTCTTTCCCCTTAAGCAAACATATTTGTAGATAAATACACCCTTGTATATAACAAACAATTTTAAACCAAAAAACAGATATTTCAAAAGGTTCCTGTGGAGTACCACAAATGCATTGGGTGCTAATACCTTCCCATTGCATAACCAACCCCCGAACTCTTGATCTCTTTTCAAAAACGCATTGTATTACTTTT
This sequence comes from Vicia faba, assembly GCA_948472305.1. Lineage (NCBI taxonomy): Eukaryota > Viridiplantae > Streptophyta > Magnoliopsida > Fabales > Fabaceae > Vicia > Vicia faba. Next base: position 33,630,217 of record OX451741.1, on the reverse strand, counting down.
TATTTTACATTGCATGTTTTTTTTAGGGTTTTATTTTTCTCTTTTCCCTTTTCCCTTTGGAAATGATAAAGCGCGGTGGCGACTCTTGCTTTTGTGAGTCAAGTTAATTAATAGCTTGATCTCCGATTTTCACCGCTACAACTGGTCTCTGACTTTTGACCTAATACATGACTTACTGGTTTGAAACATGATCTCAAGAATTAAAATGCATCATTTTTACCTATTTGCATATCTCAAAACATTTCTCAAGATCAGTGGATTGATAGATGAAATTTAGTCAACTGATGAAAAAGTCAACTGTACACTGAAAGTCAAATTTTGACTTTTTGGTCAACATTAAGTTTCAAAGGTCAAAACTCATCAAAACATTCAAGAATATCAAAATTGATCATCAAGAAATCAAGAAAGTCAAAAGTCAATGTGAAAAGTCAAACTTTTCAAGACTTAGAAATTTTTCTAAGTGTTTTTTATACATGATAATTTCATTTCTTCATGCCAACTTTTCACCAAGAGGCAAGATGATTCAAAGAAAACTTCCAACATGAAAGTTGTAGATCTCAATGAGATCTAAAACTTTTTAGGACATAACAAGTTCTAGAAATGATTGGATTTTGAGTTATAAATTCCTAATTCATGACATTTTCATAAAAACACTAGAGAAATTTTCAACAGATTTTTGTCAGGATTTTATCCCAACTTCTTGGCATTTTTTTACATAGTTCCAAGATGATTTTGTCAAATTTTCCAACATGGAAGTTATAGAGTGTGTTTCAATATTTCCAAAACATCCATGAGCATGAATTTATCATACTTGATCTAGGAGATTCAATGGCATGAAGTTGGGCATCCATCCTTGAATTACAAGTCCTTTTGTTGAAGAACACATAACAAAATCCTTATGTTATGCTGTATAATCTTGTGTTACAGGCCTTCTAACTTTCCAATCTCACCATAATTTAATTCTTACACCTACCTTTGAGCTATTACCCAAGTGTTTTAGCCATTGTCCAAAAGATCTTTCCATTTATGGCATAAAGGCACCATTGCTATTTTTGAAAAGCAAGCTTGTTGGCACAAAACTTGTCTTGAGCCCATACCTTATTTGTTTCTGATTTTACTCCACCATAAATCATGGAAAGAAGCCCCTCTATACCAGAAACTTTGGCACTTCATCTAGGAACCATAGAGTACTTGACATAGCTTGATATTTGCATCCCAACCAAACCATAACATGCTGTCTTGTAAACCTATTTAGCCCCTGTTCACAAACCTTTTTCCTATAAATAGAGGGAGAATTTGCAAGGAAGGAGGTCAGAAAAATAGAGAGAAAAACCAGAAGTTTTTGTTGTGTAGAAAAGTTCTCAAAATCCCCTCATACTCTTAAAAACCATAAGTTTCCACAAAACTTCCACTCTTGAGTTTGAAGTCCAAATATTTGAATCTCATACATTAAAAGTTTTCCCCAAACAAACCATCTAAATACTTCACATACACCATATGGAAGTTGTTCAAACATAAGAACAACTTATGTAACATCATTATCATCATCTTCCAAACACAAAAACATTGTCTTGCAAGTTAACTTGGTTGGAGAAATTCGAATACTTTCAGTACAAAGTAAGGATTGGAACAACTTCAAAAGGGTTAGAAGGAGATCAATCAATCATCACATTACAGTTGGAAACATCCATACACATTTTGAGTTTTCACTTCAAGAGGTAAGTTTTCTCAAACTGTGATATCCTTGTTCATACATCATTTTACTTTCGTTTTCAAAAGATCAAAACATGACAAAACATCATAGAAGAATTGCAAACACTAAAAATTACAAAAAAAGTGATTCTGGAAGTCTGACACGGCTCGCCGTGTCACCTGACACGAGCCATGTTAGGAAGAAAATAGGATAAATGGCAAGGCAAGGATCTGACACGGGTGCCCGTGTCACAGGACACTGCCCGTGTCCCACTTACTAGAATTAAAACTTGACAAAATGGCAGGACAAGGTCCTTACATAGGTGCTTGTGTCATAGGACACTGCCCGTGTCAGCTCAGTTGGGACTAAAAAAGACATGCATATTTATTACAAGGTCCTGACACGGGTGCCCGTGTCACATGACATGTCCCGTGTCAGCTTCAATACCAAAATTTCTGATTTTTTGAGACTCTTTTGCTTTTATTTTCATTCAATTTGGTTGTAATAGTAATTAAGTTTTAATTGCTTTCATTCCCCATTCATAAATTTGTATCCCCATCCCCTAAGAGATGTAATAGCGTAGGATATCTACTTTCCGCAATTTATCGCTTTCAAATATAAATGCTAGTAATTAGGGTTTGTATGGAAAGATAAAATCAATACTAGAAAACCCTAATCCAAGATAAATCAAGCATGAAATACAAAACACTTGCATACTTGCACCTCTAAGGTTAACTCCACTTTGTTGCCTTAAATAAATGGTCATGATATGCACGTGAGACAATTTAGCAAAAACAATCAAAAATACAAGATCATAGTCCCTCGATGACGCTTCAAATGTTTCCTTATAAATGATCTTAGACCCTTAAGTAAATGCTAAGCTATCTCATAATATTGTTATCTATGACTATACGATGACCCACGCCCGTCCCTTTACATCCAATGATAGGGCTTCTTATCAATCAATGGTAAGATAGCAACATCTAAAGGAGGAGGAAATAAACAAAATACTTTTTGAGTAGGTAGAACGTTCGTAGTTGCTTGCTCATGATCAATCTTCAAAACATCTTTCAAAAATACACCAACACTTTCAAAACATGAAATTTTTTCAAAATTCAACACTTTGTATGGATTCTTATAGAGACTAGAATCATTACAAAGTTCACCTAAATGAAGTCACTTTTCAAAAATACTTTCATAAACAATCACAAACACATTTCAAACAAAGCATTTCAAAGTGAGCTAGCAACTAAGAGCCCATAAATAACTATGGATGAAAAGGGTGCTAACACCTTCCATTTTCATAACCTACCCTCCAAACTCAAGAAAATATCTCAAAGGTATTTACTTTTCTTTTCACCCTTTCCTTATTGGATAAAAGAAAATTCAGTGGCGACTCTTGCTATCCGCAACAATTGCAATCAAATGCAAAACAACCAAGTCAGTTCTCCCACTGTATTATAGAACTAACGACTCTGCTGGGGAAATAACTTAAAAGCGGGGTTACCTTAGAGACTAGATCACCATTAAATTCTTTCATTATTTGATTTGTTTTCTTCACATTTGTGGGTCATTGTTTGGGTTTGTATTGATCCTCTACCCGGATCTAGGAATATCATTAGGTAAGTAGCAATAGATTGTGGAAACTATACGGCGTAGACCGATATGGTTGAAGCAATGGCTATGTTAATGTGACGCATTTGTTGGTACCGATATCTCTTGTGTTGAATCGAGGAGAATACGGGGCCGCTGAGCAGTGTCATGAAGCACTAACTGACTTTAGAACCTTTAATTGAACAACTTGGCTATTAGGAAGTAGTTAGATAGTTGATTTTGGTAGAAAGCTGAAAATTGGTTGATACTCGATACTACGCTCATTGAGATCAGACATTTAGGATATCTCGGCCCAAGAAAAGATTGATTATGCTGAGACAATTCCCAATGAAGAAAAATCAATGATATTGAGATTCCTTAGAACCCGATCACTTTGTAGGACAAGTTAAACCAACTAAACTTTAAGAGGGTACTTACTTATGAAAACCATGCAAGCCTAAACCTAAGGTTTTTGTGTGCTTTGTTTGTGATTATTATTCATGTCATCATAAACATCATAACATCATAAGCATTCTCGCTAACCATTTCAAGGATTTAGGAATTTATCTTTGTTCTATTTTATAGGTCATGACTTCCACTCGTAGGAATACCATCCGGGTTAACTTCATGAAAGTGCATCCTCAACTTCAAGAGTTAGCATAAAGAGTTCCTGGAGATTCCCTCTTCACCAATAAATATGGTTGACTTTTAAACTTGTCTACCTCAAACTTCCAAGAAGAAATGATGTGTGTGCTTTTCCAATTCTTTGATCCTATGCATCATTGCTTCACCTTTCTTGACTACCAATTGGTGCCTACATTAGAAAAATTCTCTTAATTGTTAGGAGTGCCTGTGCTTGATCAAATTCCATTCATAAATTTAGAATAGACTCCAAAGCCTGAAGTTATTTACAAAGCCTTGCATTTGAAGAGACCTGACGTTGTGGAAAATTGGGAGACAAGAAGTAGAGTTAATGGTTACTTAGCCAAATTTCTGTTGGAGAAGGCTCGTTTTTTCTGGGAAGATATGGATTTTCAAGCTTTTGAAGATGTCTTGGCCCTTCTAATCTATGGTTTGGTTCTATTTCCTAACCCGGACCAACTCATAGATGAGAATGCCATTAAGGTTTTTCTCTCTCGTAATCCCATACCTATGTTGCTTGGAGACATTCTACATTTCTTCCACACTCGCAAAATTAAGAAAAGGGGTACTCTTTTGTGTTGAATTCTGTTGTACCCCAAAATTTACCCTCTCATTTATCAAGAATTTGCTCACAAGACTGCACTAGGGTTGATCAACTCAAGACACCTCCTTAAACACTGATGACCAAAATTAGGGTTTGAGATTGCACAAGGATATTTGAACTTAAATTTCCCCATGTGTCTTTAATAGATCATTATGGACCCTCAATATTACTCATGTCAAGATTCAAGCTTTGGATCACACTTTTGATCAGTCAATTGAGCAGTTGACCTAAAAATCAATTGTATTGGGAAAAAAGTCAACTATGGTCAATTTACAGTCAAACTTCATAATTTTTAATCCACATCAAAATTTTAAACTCATATGTATCATTTGATCAAGTTTGGACCACAATTCCTCAAGAAATTTGATCAAATCTTCAAAAGGGCAAAATGGTTAAAATTAGTGTTTTGATTGGGAAATGGCAATTTCTAATTTTTGACCTAGCAAATGATCAATTGGTTTAAGGAATTATATCAAGAGTCAAATTGCATCATTTTTACCTATTGACATGGCTCAAAACATTGCTCAAGTCCAATGGATTGACAGATGAATTTTCAGTCAATTGATCAAAAGTCAACTGTATACTAAAAAAAGTCAAACTTTGACTTTTTGGTTAAAATCAAATGTCAAAGATCACAATTCATCAAAGCATGTCAAAATATGAAACTTATTCACCAAGAAATCAAAAATTCAAGATTTCACTTTGAAAAGTTAAAATTTCTAAACTTAGAAATTTTTCTAAGTGTTGGAAATTTCTTATTTTTTCACAACTTTGAGCAAAATTTTCACCATGATGCAAGATGATTCAAAAGAAACTTTAAATGTGAAAGTTGTTGATATCCATGAAATATACAACATTTCTTTACACAACTCCTTCCAAAAGTGCTTGGATCTCAAGTTATAATTTTAAGAACACATGACCATGAAACAAAACACTTAGTGAATTTTTGCCCTAATTTGGTCAGTATTTTGACCTAACTTCATGGAACTTTTTCATATAGTTCCAAGGGGAATTTTCAAAATTGATTCAAAGAGGGGTTTTAGGTAACATTACAAGATTTCCAAAATGTCTAAGAACTCCTTGAGATCATTTTTGAGTAGGGAGAATCGAAGAGATGAAGTTAGGGTTTTCAAACTTGAATTACAAGTCATTTTGTGATGAACAAGATTCAAATTTCAAACTTATGCTGCATAACCTCTACTTTGCAGGCCTCAAACTTGTTAGGCACTCCATAATTAATTACTTGCACAGCTGTTAGAGGTCTCAATTCAAGCATTCAATGCAAGGCCATGCTTTATATCCATTTTGGGAAGAAAGTGTACAGTGCCATTTTGATAAAGTAGATTTTTGCATAAAACTTGTTCTTGAGCCTTGCACTTGTTCTTTTCTGATCATACATGTCTTATAACTCAAGAGAAGTTGATCTCAGCACTTACAATCACCCAGCCCATGCTTGTACTTCCTCTTGAAACTTGTTTTCCCACTTTTCTTAAAAACCAAGTAACATAGCAACTAGCTTGTAACTTGTACTTCGTACTCTCAGAAGCACTCAAGACCTTTTTCTTATACATACACAAGTTATCTGCCACAAATCCCATGCATACTTGAGCCCTAAAAGACAAAGAACACAGAATTACCAAAAACATTTCAAAACTTGCCATTTCTGAGTTTTGAATCCAATCTCCAAATTTGCTCGTGCATTTCTTGGCCTTTTACTTTCAAAAACTTCTAAATAACATACACAAACAATTCCAACACTTGCAACACCACTGTCACACCTCCATCATCATCCACCATTTTCAAAAACAACACCTTGCACCTTGTCTTCTCCAGAACTCCTCAGGCACTTTCAGCTCAAGCTAAGCATCACATTAGCTTCCTGGGAACTCGAGGAAGCTAATCCAATCATTGGAACTCACTAAAAGCTACTCAAACTCAAAACACGATACCCTCTTGCAAGGTAAATTATCTCAACTTTGAACTTTCCATACAAGCATCATTAATGGTTTATTTGTGAATGAAAAATATGGATATCATTACCCTGAAGCTAACCATGTCCATAGTTTTCATTTATATTACTTGAGCTTAGAGAATTTTAAGATTGAAGTTTCTGAAATTTTTAGGGTTCAGATTAGGGCCATTAAAGTTCATGCTTGTCTTTAATCTATAATTTTATTGCTTTGCATTTCTGAAATAGTGAGGAAATTTGCTACAAGATTCATGTTTACATTTTTGCAAATGGATGAGAGATGAACGAGATGCAGGTACTCTGGCTGAGCGTGAGGTTGAAGATGAAGTTCAGGCCATAGACTTGTTTTCTATCATATATTTGTTGTTTTTTTTATATGAACATATGTATAGCCACCCCAGTGGTAGAAGCGCGCGCCTGTGACTATTGGGACTTGGGTTGGAGCCCCAGTAGTACCCTTTTGGGCCTCATGTTTTTTTTACTTCTGAACCCCTTGCTGGCTTTTCACACCCTTGCCCATTTTATTCCTTTTTCTCAAATTTTATTTATTTGTTTTCTTAAATATTTTATCTAATACTAAAAAATCAGAAAAAATATAAAAATATTAGATTTATATTCTGATATAGTTTATTTATTTTTTACACAAAAAAGAAATATTTTATTTAATTATACTTTATTTATTTTACTAATTTGATTTGTAAATTTAATTAAAAAACTAGGGTTTTAGTTATTTTATTTTAGACGATTTAAATATATTATTTTAATATATAAAAAGACCAAAAATATTTTATAATACTATAATTTATTTTTAAGACAAAAATACCAAAAATATTCTTCTTATAACTTAATTTCTTCTTTAATCAATTAATGGATTAGGGTTTTATTCAAATTCTTTTCCTAGTAAATATAAGTTTACTTTTTACTATTTTAATTAATTATTTTCTTTTAGTTAATTAGTTTAAAACCAAACCCTTTCCTAAAATGATCCAAACAAAACATCCATTTTCTTTATATTTACATTCTTGTATATTTATTCATTTTGTACATTATTTATTCAATTCTTGCACAAATTCAATATGGTTGTAATAGATAATTAGGTTTATTTTTTAGCAATCCCCATTTGTAAATTGTACACCCCCCTCCCACAAGTATTGTAATAGTGTAGTACTTTTAAATTTCGTAATTTATCGCTTTATATACAAATGCTAGTAATTAGGGTTTGTATGGAAAGACTAAAACCAATCAATTAGAAAACCCTAATCAAAGACAAAACCAAGCATGAAAAACAATACACTTGCACACAAGCACCCCTTGGGTAAATCCACTTGGTTGCCTTACAAAATGGCGTGTGTGGTATCTTAGCAAAAACAAGCAAAATATAAGAGCATAGTCCCTCGATGACGCTATCTATGTTGCCTTTCAAATGATATTAGTCCCTATACGAGAATGCTAATATACCTTGCAACATTGCTAATCATGGTTATACGATGATCCACGCCCATCCCATTTACATCCAAAGAAGGGTTACTTACCAAATCAATGGTAAGATAACAATGTCAAAAGAAAAAGGAAATGAACATGAAAGACTTTTGAGTAGGTAAAATGTTCCTAGTTACTTGCTCCATTTCAAAACAAAAACATCCTTGCTATTTTCAAAAACAAACACCTACACTTTCAAAACATCTTACAAACATGAAAACATTTTCAAAAGATCAAACGCTTTGTATACATTCTTACGAACAAGAATCATTACAAATTTGCCTAAACAAATGGCCTCTTTTCAAAATACTTTCAAAAACCACACAAAGCATAATTTCAAACAAAAGTAAGTGATCTAGCAAGTAACTAAGAGCTCATGGAAAACCATGGATGAAAAGGGTGCTAATACCTTCCCTTTTCATAATCTACCCCCTGAACTCAAGAAATAATCTCAAAGGTCTTTCATGTGCTTTTTCACCTTTCCTTTTTGATAAAAGAAAAGTCGGCGGCGACTCTTGATAACCGAAACATTTGCGATCAAATGCAAAACACCCAAGTCAGTTCTCCCACCGTATCCTAGAACTGGAGACTCTGCTGGGGAAAATTCTAAAAGTGGGGTTACCTTAGGGTTAGATCACATTTAATTGCTTTCATTGTTTGACTTGTATGCTTTACATTATGGTTCTTTATTTGGGTTTGAATCCTCTACCCGGATTTGGATACCTTATAGGTAAGTAGCAATACGTTGTGGAAACTGTATGCGGTATACCGACATGGTCTAAGAAATAGCTATGTTAGCGCGACATATTTTTGGGTACCGATAACCCTTGAGTTAATCAAGGAGAATACGGGGCCGCTGAGTGATGTCATAAAGCACTAATGAACTTTTAGAACCTTTACTTGACCAACTTGGCCATTAGGAGGTAGTGAGATGATCGACTTTGGTGCAGTCCGAAGTTGGTAGATACTCGATACTACACTCATTGAGGTTTAGTTTTTTGGGATATTCCGGTCGCCATTAAAGAGGATTGTGCTGAAAAAATAACCAAGGAAACAAACCAGTGATATTGAGCTCCTTAGAACCCAGTTACTATTGCTAAGACAGGTTTGAGCCAACTAAGCTTCAAGAGGGTACTTACCTATAAAACTCCTTGCAAGCCTAAACCTAAGTACTTGTTTGCTTTGTTTGTATATATTTACTTGTACATAACATCATGAACATCATAACATCATACTCATATTCACTAACCATTTCAAGGATCTTGGGTTTTATCTTTGTTCTGTTTTGTAGGACATGGATTCTATCCGCAGAAAAACCATTCAAGTCAATCTTGTAAGGATCCCTCCACAACTTAAAGATCTAGCTTCAAGGATTCCTGAAAATTCTCCATTCACCGAAAGACATGGTCGCTTACTAAACTTGGTCACCTACAACACTGATGAAGACATGATGAATGTGCTCTTTCAGTTCTTTGATCCTTTACACCATTGCTTCACATTTCCCGATTATTAACTTGTGCCAACTTTGGAAGAATTCTCCCAACTCTTGAGGATTCCCATTCTCAATGAACTACCTTTCAACGGTACGGAAAGAGATCCAAAGCCGGAAGAGATTGCTCAAGCTCTAAACTTGATACCATCTGATATCACAACTAATTGGGAAACAAGGAGTGGTGTCAAAGGCTTCCTAGCAAATTTCTTGTTGAGAAAGCCCAAAACTGTTGGAATTCTTTGGATTTGCAAGCTTTTGAGGAAATTGTATCTTTCCTCATCTATGGGATGGTTTTGTTTCCAAATCTTAACCAACTCATAGATGTGAACGCCGTCAAAATCTTCATATCCCGTAACCCGGTGCCTACTTTGCTACATCCTACATTCCTTTCACACTCGCAATATGAAGAAAAGAGGTATCCTTATGTGTTGCACTCCTCTTTTGGAAAGATGGTTCATTTTGCATATTCCATAATCTGTATTGAAGAACGAGCAAGGTTAAAGGTGGTCACAAAGGTTGATGACGCTCAAACATTCAGACATCCATTGGTGTTCCCGATCTATAGAGAATGTTATCATCGTTGACTGTTGTAGAGAATTCCCTAATGTCCCTTTACTTGGTATTAGGGGAGGTATCACCTACAACCCCTGCTTAGCCTTAAGACAGTTTGGTTACGCCCGAAGGGATGGCCCACATGAGATGCTCATTCAAGGTTTGGTATTTGACTACGAGAACAACGATCAAGGCCATCGCCAGAGATTTATTCGAACCTGGAGGATGTTGAACAAGGTAGATAGAAAGACATTGGGGGCATAAGAACTCTATCACTCTTGAGCCTTACCTCAAATGGGTACGAGCTCGTGCTCAAAGTCTTATGATGCCTTATCCCTCCATTCTCCCGGTAATTGTTGAGCCTATTATGGAAGGAGATGTTCCATACATTATTATGCATCCTGACATGCCCACCTCTCTTGAAGACTTACAAAGAGATTGGATACAACTCGAGGGGGAGTGAGATACTTTCGAGGCCCAATTCTACACTAGCGAGAAGAAGGTTTTGGAACTCACTAAGCAACTTCATGAGGAGCGGAGCCTGAATGCCTACATCGCACCAAAAAGGATGCGTACAACTTTTTTTATCTTAGCGTTTTTGTATTTCTTTGTAAACCCAAAAGAGACATTGATATACTCAAGCTTTTATTTATTAATATAACGTGTGTTTCCTTTTTGTCTAAAACAAATTTGAATCTTTAAAATCTTTGAAATCATTGCATATGCATCTACCATTCATCATAACATAAGCAGGTTTCTTGCGACAAGTCTCCTCATCTTTCTACTGTTTATTTCAGTAAGATGGATCTCGAGCAGACGGTGAAGGACCTCCAAGCACAAAATTCTCAGTTTCAACAGATGTTCTTAACTCCAGCCAAAGGACAAGAAGAGTTGAAGACCTTGCTGGTTGAATAGAAAAAGAAGAAAACAAAGAAAATAACCGGAGTTCTAAATATTGGAAGAAGATTCCAAGGACAAGCAAGAAGGACCCTAAACTTTGCAACATCATCTGGTGAGAAAGACAATCAAGATGGGAAATGCAAAGAAGCAGTTGCCCGGCCAAATTCATAAGAGGAAGAGGAAGAAGAAGATTATTCTGAAGAAAAATATCCTCTGGCCGACGACAAGTATAAGCATCTGGAAGAACGGTTAAGTGCGATAGAAATTCAAAAAGTGCCGGGACTGGACTTTGAGGAGTTGGGTTTAGTAACTGGAATTGTCGTTCCTCCAAAATTCAAGGCACCAGTGTTTGCCAAGTACGATGGAGTTTCATGTCCCAAAATGCATCTCCGGTCTTATGTGAGGAAAATATAGCCTCACACTGCTGACAGGGATTTATGAGTACACTTCTTTCAAGACAGTCTATCCGGAACTCAACTTGATTGGTTTTATCAGCTAGAAAGAGCTAATGTTCATAATTGGGAAGATCTTGCCGCTGCCTTTTACAAAAAATACCAATACAATGCGGACCTGGCTCCCACCCGTACTCAACTCCAGAGTATGGCCATGGTTTCAAGTGAAGGCTTCAAAGACATTGCTCAAAAATGGAGGGACTTAGCAAGAAGAGTCCAGCCTCCCATATCTGAAAGAGAGTTAGTAGACATGTTTTTCAGCACACTGTCCGGTCCTTTCTTTAAACACTTAATTGGGAGTTCCTCAACATGTTTTACCGAATTGATATTGACCGGAGAAAGAGTGGAAGCCGGGATAAAGAATGGGAAGATTAAAAAAGAAGCATCCTCTGCTGCTGTAAGGAAACCATTTGTTGGAAAAAAGAAGTTGTTGATGTATATCTTCAGAGAAATCAAGATAGGACTGAACACCGTCCAATTGTGGGGGCTGTCATGACTCCTAAACCTTCACCCGCTCAGCAAAGAAGAAACTAGCCAAGAACAGAAAGACCAGTCAGACAATTCACCTGAATTAATATGACACTATCTCAAGTATTACCACATTTGTTAAGATCCAATCTAGTGACTTTGAAAGAAGCTCCAAAGAATCCTAACATAACCTCTCCTCATTATCATCCTAATGACCGCTGTGCATACCATTATGAGAGTCCATACCATGACACTAACAACAGTTTGGCTATGAAAAACAAGGTACACGACCTTCTTGAAGCCAAAGAGATTGAATTCGATGTGCCAGAAATTCCCAATGTTATCACTGCCCCTATGCCCAAGCACGACCGTGATGTCAACACCGTTGAGGAAGATATATTTATTACTTTGGTTGATGAACTTGTGACCCCACTCCGGACTATAAAAAAGAACTTGTTAAATGATGGTGTATTCCCAGGCTGTGATGAAAGATGTCATTTCTGTTTATCCTCACGAACCAACTGTCATTTGTTAAAAGCAGACGTTGAATGCCTAATAAATGACAAGGAGATTTTGTTCGAGAAGACTTCTATTCCAACTGTTTCTTATAATGATGTTTCCATAGTGACCATTTCCGCTAATTCTTCCAGGGTCTCCACCAAAAGACCCGTTAGAATTACATTAGTTCCTAAAGTAGCTCCGTTGATAATTACAATGCCTGGACCAATCGTGTATTCGTCAGACAAAACCATCCCATGGAATTATGGAGGTGATGTCTACTATTACGGTATCAAGCAAGATTGGCCAGCTGCTGAAAATTCAAGTTCCAAGAAAGTTGACTCAAATATCAATAACATCGCAGGGACTAGCAAGATAACCTGAAGTGGAAGGGTATTCTCTCCAGAAATTCCTCCTCCAAAAGCTATTTTTGGACCTATAATCATTCCTGTTTTTGTTGCTCCTCCAAAGGCTATTCCTAGTCCTGCAATCATCTCTGCTAATACTCCTGTTGACAAAACTGTTGCAGTCCCTGTTATCATCCCTACTAACATTCCTACTGCCGAGTCAACCGAGACTCGAGGCAAAGGTATTCTGGTTGAGTCTGTCCAGACGAAGGCACAATCAATAGTTATCCCTGAGGCCTCCCGAAAATAGATGGAAGAAATTCTAAATATTTTAAAAAGAAGCGACTATAATGTAGTCGAACAACTGGGGCAAACTCCATCAAAAATTTCCATGCTAGCTTTATTGTTATGTTCCGAGGCTCATGCAAAGGCCTTGGTAAAATTCCTTTAAACTTACCATGTACCCCAAGAAACATCTGTCGATCAGTTCCAAGACTGCATAGCCAGCTTGACCGTAGATAATGGTCTAGGTTTTTCGAATGCTGATTTAACGCCAAAGGGGAGGAAGCATAACGAGGCATTGCATGTCTCAGTCGAATGCAGGGGCACGACTTTGGCTCATGTCTTGGTTGACACCGGTTCATCTCTGAATGTGTTGACTAAAAAGGCTCTTGATAGGCTTGATTGTGAAGGATTAACCTTGAAACCTAGCAACATAGTAGTGAGGGCCTTCGACGGCTCAAAAAGGATGGCGCATGGGGAAGTGGACATCCCCATAAAAGTTGGAACCCAAACATTTGATTCAACTTTTTATGTAATGGATATTCACCCTTCATATTCTTGCTTATTAGGCCGCCCGTGGATTCACAATGCTGGTGTCTTTACCTCAACGTTGCATCAAATGCTGAAATATCCAATTCAGGGGAAAATCATCACTGTTCATGGAGAAAAAGAGTATATGGTCAGGCATCTAAATTCCTTCAGATATGTGGAATTAAATGGTGAATTTATTTAAACTCCATTCCAGCACTTTGAAGAAGTCCGACAAACTGTGGCAGTAACCAAGGCTGTTTCCTAAGTCCCAAAGATTACAAGGCCTCCGCTCAAGATGTCGTCTTTGAAAGATGCCAAGGCAATGATCGAAGAAGGTGGGTGCATTATTTGGGGCCAACTCCCAGATATCCCATACAAATCTGACAAATTTGGTTTAGGTTTCACTTCAGGAGCCCAGAAAGTTGTACGTCGTGCTCGTGCCGGAGGACTACCCTTGAAGATCAGCAACCACAAAATCAACACAGTGGAGGATGATGAAGACAACTATAACCTGGAGGATTGGATTTTCCCAACTGTCAGTGGAGGGCTCAACAACTGGGAAGCTAGAGATTTTGTCCCAATCACTTTTATCGAACAGTAATTTGTCTTTAAATTTTGTCGGATCTGTAATATTAAACAATTCAAACTCTTAAAACCTTGTGTCTTACCCGAGGCACAATGGTCCATTTGCAAGGGTTATTATCTCATTTCCATATGACATCAATGAATCATGGACGTTTTTGCATACAAAACTTTGTGCTCATTGTTTTTCTTTTGACATTTTTATTTTCTTTCAAAGATATCTATACTCTTACACACATTCACATTCAAAAGGCAGATCTACATCCATTCGAGATCCCATGGGAAACAATTCTGCTATGGCTTTCTGTGACTCTGAAAATCTAGTCTACCAAACCGAAGGCGAAGGTGAGGAAGATTGTGAAGTACCTGGGTAACTTGCCAGGTTACTACAACAAGAAGAGAGGACCATACAACACCACAAAGAACCAGTGGACACAATTAACCTAGGTACCAAAGAAGATAAGAGAGAAGTCAAGGTGGGTGCCAATATGGAACCCAGTGTCAAAGAGCGCCTGATTCAGTTGCTACATGATTATGTCGAGGTCTTTTCCTGGTCGTACAAAGACATGCCAGGACTTGATGCAGACATCGTGGTACATCGTCTACCAACAAAAGAAGATTGTCATCCGGTAAAACAAAAGGTCCGTCGTATGCGACCAGACATTTCAGAGAAGATTAAGGCGGAAGTCATGAAACAATTCAACGCCGGATTCTTGGCCATCACTTCCTATCCACAATGGGTTTCCAATGTTGTTTCCGTGCCTAAAAAGGACAGAAAGGTACGAATGTGCATGGACTATGGAGATTTGAATAGGGTAAGCCCTAAGGATGATTTCCCACTTCCCCACATTGATATTCTAGTTGACAATACAACACAACATAAGGTTTTTTCCTTCATGGACGGTTTCTCAGGCTACAACCAAATCAAAATGGCGCCTGAGGACATGGAAAAAAAACCTTTGTCACACAATGAGGCACATTCTGCTACAAGGTTATTCCATTCGGGTTGAAGAACGTTGGGGCAACCTATCAACGTGCCATGGTAGCTCTATTTCACGACATGATACATCACGAAATAGAGGTCTATGTTGACGACATGATAGCTAGATCTCAAACAGAAGAAGATCATTTACAGAAATTGTTTGAGAGGTTAAAAAAGTACAAGCTGAGGTTAAACCCAAATAAATGCACATTTGGGGTGAGGTCTGGTAAACTCCTAGGCTTTGTCGTCAGCGGAAAAGGTATTGAAGTAGATCCTACCAAGGTGAAAGCAATACAAGAAATTCCTGCTTCTCGTACCGAGAAGGAAGTCAGAGGATTCTTGGGACGGTTAAACTACATTGCCAGATTCATTTCTCACCTAACAGCTACTTGTGAACCAATATTCAAATTACTGAAGAAAGATCAAGTAGTCAGGTGGAATGATGAGTGCCGAACTGCCTTCGACAAGATCAAAGAGTACTTACAAGAGCCTCCTGTTTTGATGCCACCAGTCGAGGGAAGACTGTTTAGCATGTATCTAACTGTTTTGGAAAATTCAATGGGGGTGTGTGCTAGGGAAGCATGAAGGGGATGGCTTTTGGAGAGAGAAATTGTCAAAAGAGAGAAAAGAAATTTGTGAAAACTTCATAAAAAATCCAGAATTCCCAAACAGAAAACCAAACCTTTGTTCTTCCTTTTGAATCAAAGAACTTGGCATTTTCTCTTCCGTTACTCTTGCTGATTCTAGAACATCTGAAGGCAGCAGTTCAAGCCCCTAAGCACACACTCCAGATTCAAGGTAAGTCTTTCCGACTTTGCATTTTTTTTAATCAGAACATTATTAATATGTAAATATCACAATTAATGTTGTCCACATCATTGCATAAGTAGAAAAAATTGTGGATCAGAGCTTCTTGATTAGGGCTAGACTCAAATTTAGGATTAGAACTTCTATAAACTGTTGTGCTGTTATCCTTCTGATTTGCTGTTTAATAAGAATTGAATAAATTTCATAGAACTTATAATGTTCACTCACAATTTTAGCACAACACAGAACTTCTGAGTTCTCCTTACTGTTTTAACATACAAAACTTCTATGATTTTTCTCACTGTTAAGACAAATTGAACTTCTGATTCTTACATGTTGATAACACACCGAACTGCTGATGTTCACTCACTGGCTTAGAAAAATCCATAACTTATGATGTTCTCCTCACTGTTTAAACACACTGAACTTCTAATATTCACTCACTGTTAATGCACACTGAACTTCTAATGTTCACTCACTGTCTTAGCACAAACTTAACCTCTGAGTTCTCTTCACTGTTTTAATATACAGAACTTCTAAGATTTTCTCATTGTTCTAACATTAAGAAGTTCAACACATAACAATCCAGAAATTCTTTGTTTTTCCTCTAACGTGTCTTGCAGGACCTCAGAGTGTATCAATTCAGAACTTTTAACGCTTCCCTCTGAATCACCACGCGCCTGACTTCAGAACTTCTGATCCTTGTTGTTTTGCTTGCAGCAGCACGCTGTTCCTATCTTTCATTTATTTTCCTTCTTTTATCATTTTTAATATTAACTCCTTTTTTGTTAATATAAAAAATACATAAAAATATTTTCTTTTATTAATTAATTTATTTCCTTTTTTTCTTAGTTCGTTAAGACAAAAAAACCATTTTCTAAATAAGTTCATTTCACATTTTCTTGTACATTCTTATCCATTCAATATGGTTGTAATAGTAACTTAGGATTTAATTTTTATTTGCAATCCCCATTTGTAAATATGTACCCCCATCCCTAAAATATTGTAATAGCATAGGACTTTACATTTCTGTAATTTATCGCTTTTGAATGTAAATGCTAGTAATTAGGGTGTGTATGGCAAGACATGAAAACAACAAATAGACAAACTAAAAAAGCAAGGCTAAATGCATGCAATCAAACAAACTTTGCACTCATGCACCCTTAGGGTAATCTCACTTGTTTCCTATCGGAAAAATAGTAATGCCCCTCGAACATGGGCGTTTTAGCAAAGACCCTCGATAAAAGATCGTAGTCCATCGATGACCCTCAATATTGCCTTCGTTAAACGATCTAGTCCCTAAAACGACATTGCTAAAACGTTCCATGGGTTGCCTTCTATGACTATACAAACGGCCCACGCTCGTCCCTTCACATCCAACGATGGGGCTTCTTACCAAAACAATGGTAAGATAGCAACATCTAAAGGAGGAGGAAAGAACGCTTAAGACCTTTTGAGTAGGTAGATTCACTCCTAGTTGCTCGCTTGCTCACAACAAAAACATTTTATACACCCACACTTTCATTTTGAAAACATTTTCGAAAGACAACACTTTGTATGCGTTCTTACAGAGACAAGAGCTATTACAAAGAAAACCCTTTTCAAAATCACTTTCAAAAACACGTCCCACAAACACCTCTTTGAACTATTTTCAAAACAACACTTTGTACGCATTCTTATAGAGACGAGAATCATTACAAAGTCACATTTTCAAAATACTTTCAAAACCCACATCACAAGCACACATTCAAACAAAAGCAAGTGATCTAGCAAGCAACTAAGAGCCCATGGAAAACCATGGATGAAAAGGGTTCTAATACCTTCCCTTTTCATAATCTACCCCCCGAACTCAAGAAAACATCTCTAAAAGTCTTTCCTGTGCTTTTTCACCTTTTCTTATTGGATAAAAGAAAAGTCGGTGGCGACTCTTGCTAAACCACAACATTTGCGAATACGAACGCAAAACGCCCAAGTCAGTTCTCCCACCGTATCAAAGCGATAATATATGTTGACTCATACTTCTTTATTAATCTCTAAAATGGATCCCATCAAATACATATTCGAGAATCCCTCCCTCTCTAGAAGTATAGCCAGATGCCAAATGGTCTTGACAGAATACGATATTCAGTACACTACTCAAAAAGCAATCAAAGGGAGTGTACTGGAAGGTCATTTGGCTCGTCAATCCGTAGACGACTATCAATCTATGAACTTCGAATTCCTGGATGAGAACATTATGCTAGTTATAGATTTTGAAGAACCTGGACCGTATGAAGGACCCAGGCCAGGATGCTGATGAACTATGGTTTTTGACAGATCTTCTAATGCACTTGGAAACAAAATTGGTGTTGTAATTATCTCTCCTCAAGGTTGCCATACACCCTTCACCACCATATTATGCTTTGACTGTACCAACAACATGGCTTAATACGAAGCGTACATCATGGGTATTAAAACTGATATTGACTTGAGAATTAAATTCTTGAGTGTATATGGGGACTCAGCTCTGGTAATCAGTCAAGTCAAGGGGGAATGGGATACTAAGCATCTGAATATCCTTCTGTACTGAGAGCATGTGATGACCTTAATCCCGTACTTCAAGGAGATAACTTTTGGGCATATCCCAAGGGAAGAGAATCAGTTGGCAGACGCATTAGAAACCATGTCATATATGTTTAAAGTCAGATGGGACAAGGAGGATCCCATAATTACCATTGAGTGGCTATACGAACCTGCACACTGCTACAGAGTTGAAACTGACAGAGTAGAAGAGAAGCCTTGGTTTCATGAAGTGAAAAGATATCTTGAGGCTCAAGAGTATCCTGAAGGAGCATCTACCAATGACAAGAAATTCCTACGGAGGTTCTCTGCTAAGTTCTTCTTGAGTAACATAATTTTGTACAGGCGCAACCATGATTCAACTCTGCTTCGATGTATGGATAAGAATGAGCCGGAGAAGATTATGGAAGATATGCATGAAGGTATCTTTGGTACTCATTCCAGTGGACATACTATGGATAAGAAGATTCTGAGAGCAGGTTACTATTGGTCGACCATGGAAACCGATTGCCATCGTCACTCAAGAACTTGTCACAAGTGCCCGATCTATGCTAACAAAGTACATGTGCCTCTGGTTCCTCTGAATCTCTTGGCTGCTCCTTGGCCATTTGCAATGTGTGGCATTGATATGATTGGATAAATCAAGCCTACGGATTCCAACAGACACCGCTTCATCCTTGTTACCATCCATTACTTCACAAAATGGGTTGAAGCGGCTCTGTTTGCCTCTATTACCAAAAATGTGGTCGCTCGATTCATTAAGCACAACCTTATTTGTTGGTGTGGTATCCCTGAGAGGATTATCACAGACAATGGTAACAATCCCAACAACATTATGATCATGGAACTCTACACGCAATTCAAGATCATTACCACAATTCTTCTCCGTATCGACCAAAGATGAATGGTGCAGTGGAAGCCGCCAATAAGAACATTAAGAAGATTATACAGAAGATGACAGTGATGTATAAAGATTGGCATAAGATGTTACCATTCTCCCTCCATGGCTATCACACTTCACCACAAACATCATTTGGGGAAACACCATTCCCTCTAGTTTATGGTATGAAAGTTGTCCTACCTGTCGAAGTTCAAATTTCTTCTCTGAGATTTATGAAAGATGCAGAGTTAGACAAAGATGAATGGATTCAAAATAGGTTGGACTAGTTGAATTTGATCGATGAGAAAAGGATGGCAGTTGTCTTTCACGGTCAGATGTATCAGAAGCGTATGATCAAAGCTTTCAAGAAGATCAAGCATCAGGTATATCAGGCTGGTGACTTGGTAGTAAAGCGCATCATCCTACTGCAAGGTGAACCCAGGGGAAAATGGACTCCTACCTACGAAGGGCCTTTTATAATCAAGAAAATATTTTCGGGCGGTGCTATCATACTTACCAACATGGACGGTGAAGATCTTTCACACCCTGTGAATGCGAACATAGTTAAAAGATACTATGCATAAAAACGACCTGCTAGGTTGACTGGCCTAGGAAAAAATAAGGGCATCCCGACGAACCAAAAGTGTTCGGGCAAAAATTAGGGATATATAGCGTGAAGAAGAGACTTGGGAAAAAAAGGGTATCCTAGTGGATTCAAAACCCAAAAGGGAGGTCCAGGACAAAGTTAGGGATTAAAGCGTACGACTATGTCCCGTTGGATCACTTACAAACAACTTTATCACCAACGTTATGTTCGAATGGTGCCGATCAATTCAGTCAACTTATTATAAAAGCAATGGATGAGATGCTCGAAGACATAGGGGCAATAGAAGAGTTAAAATTCGACGAGATCATTTACACATAACTATATATGCTGTTTTCAATTTGTACTATCTTCATTTCACGACAATTTCCTCTTACTAGGATTTCTGTCTCTTTGTACAATGATCGCATGTTCATAGGCAAACTATCAATATAAACACAATTTCAAAATTCAAATTTCGTTTTTACTTTTTTGTTTTGTTTGCAAAAAACGTCCAATGACTAAATTGAATGAACATATGCATATGCATATGATTAATGTTAACAACTATATACATAAAAACAGGAATAAGTATTTACTCAAGACTCCGGGAGATTGGATAACGTTAAATTCGTCCATAAATGCCCATAAAGCAGTTTCCGTAAGATTATCCCCCGCGGAGTCATCTTCACAAACTCGACATGTTCCCCGCAAGTCTGAAATATCCTAATCATACTCATCAGTAGACCCCCCTAGAAGACAAAGGAGTATGATCGTTTCCCTGACAATGTCTCCAACCTACGAAGTCCTAATCCTCGCCAAAGAGTATGTTACCAGCACAGTTCATAGAAATTCTCTTCCCCAACTGAGTTTATTTCTCCAACACTGTAAAAACCTCTACATAATTATCTCTCCAGTAGAGGGTAGTGCAGATTGCCATCCCCAGAGAGTTGCTATGGAATCTGAAATCAGACCAGATATCAGTTAATCTTATCCTCCCTAGACGAGTCGACACACGTATCGAAAACACGGTCAAACAGTTCCTCGAAAGGTTATCCATCTCTTTTATCCCCAATCAGGGTACATAAGAATTAAAATCCCCAATAGAGTGATGACTGGCCAATGTTCCTGAACTTTTCTCCCCAAGCAGAAATCAAATTCCCCAATGAAGTTTCCTCAAACAGAAAGCAGAAATTCCGAGCGGAAACATTTTATAATAGATTGAAGATTACACATATTCTTCATCCCCAACAACAGTCATGTATTTATTTTCCCAATCAAAGACATTACACAAAGCTACCAATACGCTTCAATGACAACTCACAATCATACACCACTTACAAATATCATGGCATATGCATACGAAACACATTTAACACATTCTCATTTACTTGAGAACATCATTAAGAAATGCATTTCATACATCATGACATTACATACAACTAACTCTTTATCATTTCAGGTAAAGTCTACAAACAAACGAATATCGTCAACAATTCTCAAACAGGTCCAAGATTAATTTTGGAAACAAGAAGGGGCAACTATCTATGTGATCAGGTCAAAGATTAATTCCCGAAACAAGATGTGACAATTATCTCTACGGCTAATAAAAAGCAGGTCCCAAGTTAATTCCCGAAACAAGACAGGGCAACTATATGGATGACCAGACACATATTAATTCCTAAAACAAGACAGGGTAACTATCTGTGGAAAAAATTGTAGATCAATTCCCGAAACATGACGGGGCGACTATCTACATGAACAAGTTAAAGATTAACTCCCGAAACAGGACGGGGAAACTATCTATATAACCAAGCAAATATTAACTCCCAAAACAGGAAGGGGAAACTATCTTGCTATCTTTATGACCCGGTGAAGATCAATTCCCGAAACAGGATGGGGCGACCATATTTATCATCACATGGTATGAATTTCCGAAACAGGACGTGTTTACCAACAAAAACAGATTATAGATCAATTCCCGAAACAGGACAAGGAGACAATCTACATGACAAACACTTTCCTTCAGAGCATCATTCTGAAAAGCAATTTACTTCAGAGAATCATTCCGAAAAGCATCTTCCTTCAGAGAATCATTCTGAAAAGCATCTTTCTCCAGAGATTCATTCTGACAAGCATTTCCCTGAGAGACTAAATTTGACAAGCAGTTACTCAAACACCTTCCCCAGAGGTTCATTTTGGAAAGCATTATTCAGATAGTGTCAAGCATAGACTCCTTCTGATACTTCTATCAATAGTTAATTTGGATGACATCTATATGCCCATCTCCGAAGACTCTCAGTCACCTCTCTGAATGGCATCTCTAATCCCATTCAAGAAATATTATCAACCAACAACGTTATTTCCTTTACACGCGAGTGCAAATTTCTGGGCACTTAAGTGTTCAATCATCTTCCACCTTCAAGTCGCGAATGGCGGACATGCCAATATAAATCTCCAGGTTTAAGAAGATTGAACAGGGTCAGCTGTTGTACACCAAAATTTTCGCTCCCATTTTTCTTCTACACATTCTCCTAAGGTCCTCATTTGCTCAAGGTTGCCTAAGAATTGATCAGACAAATTCTCCTTCTAAGCAATGGACTTACAACTAGGGTTTTGTATTTCTCAAGGAAGATTGGGTTTCTAATGTCTAAAGTGGTTTTAATGATTCTTAATATTCCCCTAAGCATGCTAATGTCAAGTTTCAAGCCTTGCATAACAAGTTTGCTCAGTTAATGGCTCAGATGGCTGAAAATCAACTGTATTGAGTAAAAATCCAACCGTGGTCAACATATAGTCAAACTTCAAGATTTTTGGTCAACATCAACATTTTGAAGTGATATTCATCATTTTATCAATGGTTTATCATGATTCCTTGATAAAAAACCTCAAACAGTCAAAAGTCAAAAGTTGCCTAATTAGGGTTTCCTTAGGAGAAGTCAACTGAACTTTGACCAAGCATAACTTTCACATGCTTCATCAACTTTCCCCAACCAAATCTAATTATGAAAGAAATTCAATTCTCTACAACTTTGTATCTCTATGCTCAAGTCCAAAAAATGCCTCATTTGAAAGATTTGAGTCGATACATTACATGTAATTTCAAAAGTCAACAAAAAGACACTTTTTGTCAAGGCAACTTACATCAAGATAAAGTCTCCAAATGCAAAAATTATAAAAAGAGAAATTTTAGAGAATATCTTGAGATTTCCAAAACGTTAAATATCACCTTCAAAATATTAAAATTGAGAGAGTTATGGCCAGTACAAGTTGGGAAATTTTGAGAGAATGCATGAATTCCAAATTGAGAAAATTTGTAATTTTGGGCAATTGGGCATAAGTTTTCAGGTCCAAACGTGTTCATGACATGTTTAAAGACCCATAAGTCCATTCATGCATTATCTTTTATTTTAATTTTATTTATTTTAATTTTTATTCAATTAAATCCAAAATAAATTAAATAAAATATAAGATCAATAGAACAAGACAAATTTGCTATAAATCATATTTAAGGCCCTAGATTACGTGTACAAGCTGTCAAATTCGTGCAAGGATGTTTGGTGCAAGATTGAGCCAAAAATAGCAAGCTTCCATACAAATTTTCAATCAAAATCTTCCCCTCCTAATGCAAGATTCCCTTCACTTTTGTTAACCTAATTTGATTGTCATATATATATATATATATATATATATATATATATATATATATATATATATATATATATATATATATATATATATATATATATATATATATATATATATATATATATACCAGATGCAAAAGACACGTGAAAGCTGCCTCAAAAACCCTAGCAAAATTCTCAAATTTCCAAAGATTAGGGCAAAGACAAACCCTATTCTCCAGCGACTTTCACTCAGTTTTGAGCCTTCCATTAGCCTCCTGAAGGTCTCAAGGCTCCGTTTCAACCATTCTTGAAGCTTGAAGCATCCCAGAATGTTCCATCAAGGTTACACCGGTTTGATAGTATTTCTTGAATTTAAACTCTCAATTCACATAATTTAAATGAATTCGATGCATACATTTATGTTCATATTAATGTTTGGAATTGTTTTGATGTATTGCTGGTAAGGTTTGGTGCAAAAAAAAAAGCATGTCATTGTTAGGGTGAGAAGCTTTTGAAGCTCCAGATCTCATGATGCAAACATTTTTAGACCAAGCTAACCACACCATTGAAATCGCAGGACCTTAATTAGTAAATTTGGGTTATTTTCTTTTTCGTTTTGATTGAATTTCACAGGTTTGGATTTTTGTGCAATCAGAGAAGGTGACCGGAACCACCGTCCTGGGTGGTTTGATTGGCGTTTGAAAACGCGTGGCATAATGTGATGTTACGATTTGTCCATTCAAAACACCAGGGCCCCACTCAGGCGCGTGTTTTGGTGTTGTCTAACTTTTGAAACTTGGTTTATGTTATGTTGATTTGGTTGTATTTTAATCACCAGATGTATGGCCACCCCAGTGGTAGCGTGCTTGTCTCTAAGACATTACTAGGCCCATACACGAGTTCGATCCTGGTGCGAAACAATTTTTTTCATGTTTTCTTATGTTTGTAGATCATATGCGAGCCAGTTCATGCGTCCACTGTGCGCTTCATCTCATCACCATCAGATCTCCACAAGTTCAGATATGACGCCCCAAATCTACACGCCTATGGTGAACTCTCACTGGGAAGCCACACTGGAATCTTTGCAGGTAGGTGTATTGGGCTTGAACATTTTGGGCCTAGCAAACTTCAGATTCACACCCCCAAGATTTGCAACTTTTAGGCCTAATCTCAATTTTTTTATTTTGCTTTAACTTTTTTTAACATGATTTAATTAAATTTTTTAATTAACATAAATTTAGACTTAGGTTTTTTAATTAAGTTAACTAAATTAATTTTCCTTTTTTTACTTAATTAAATTAATTGAAATGTTTTTATTATTTATTAATAATTTCACTTACTTTTTTTTAGGGTTTAATTAATTAAAATTGACTTAGGGTTTTTTAATCAATTAATTCTTTTTATTAATTAAAACTAATTAGGGTTTTTTAGATTAATCATCAAATCATTTTTTTAATCAAAATCATAAAACAATTTTCTTTTCTTTTTACCGCTTCGCGTATTATTTTTGCATTAGTTTTTCCCAATTATGTATCTGCTACAGTATGTAATAGTTAATTAGGGTTTACATATCCCCCGATTTTAGGGTTTGTACCCCCTTTCCCAAAGCCTTGTAATATCTTAGGTTTACTTTCCGCACCTTTACTTTCCGCAATTTACCCCTTTCCTTATTACTGTATATTAACTAGGCATGTATGGCAAGATCTAAACCCAGCCGTTAGATAACCCTAAATACAAGTTAAATAACTGAATTGAATCACTTTTCACACGTGCACCTCTAGGGTGACCTCACTTGTTGCCTTCAAAAACATGGTCATGTCCCTCGAATGTAGGGATACCCTTAGCAAAGACCCCCGATTAAAGTCATCATAAAGATCATAATCCCGCAATGTCCCTCGAGTTGCCTATGAGAAATGATCTTATCTCTCGATGTTGCCTACGAATATATGATGACAGTCCCTTCAAATTGCTAAGGTATCCCTATATGTTTCCTTCTATGACCATAACAACGACCCTATACATGTCCCTTCACATCCAACGATAGGGCTTCCTACTAACTAATGGTAGGATAAAACTATCTAAAGGAGGAGGAAAATAACATGAACGACTTTGAGCAAGGGTAGAATAATGTTAATTACTTGTTCACTAAAACAAAACAATTTCACAAACACTTTTTCTGAAATATTTTCAAAACAAACACTTTGTACGCATTCTTAAATGATACAAGAATCATTACAAAGTTGCAGTACATAGGCATTTTTTTAAAATATTTTCAAACACAAACACATAGCATTTTCAAAAACAAAGTGAGCTAGCGATTAAGAGCCCGTCAATAACTACGGATTAAAAGGGTGCTAACACCTTCCCTTTTCATAACCTACCCCCTGAACTCAAAAATCTTGAAGGTCTTTCCTATTATTTTCACCCTTTCCTTATTGGATAAAAGAAAAGTCAGTGGCGACTCTTGCTATCCGTAAAATTTGCGATAAAACACAAAACCAAGTCAGTTCTCCCATCGTATTACAACTTCTTACATCAGAATTTTCCTGCATATCAAAAAACATTATTAGAGAGCATATTTGTTCTTTATATATATCATGTGTTTGTTATCATCAAAACTCTTACAGGGATGTAGAACCAAACTATGTTCTAATAATCTCCCCCTTTTTGATGATGACAAAAACTTGTATATTTTGATAGAATACTTAAGAACATAAAGATTTAAAGTCTCACCCTGAGTTGGATACTCAGATAAAGAAAAAATAGTTCCCTGAATATCTTCTGATCAGAGCTTTGAGATATAGGTTTTTGATGCGTCCACAATAGAAGTTACATTCAGAGGTTGCTTTTCAATAGATTTTTTCTATTTGATTTCATAGGATAAAAATGGAAGTTATGATATTCAAAATGTTTGAGACTGAGTCTTGATACTGTTATATTCAAAATATCTTACGTTCTCCCCCTTTTTGTCAAGAATGAAAAAGCAATAAAAACACATAAATAAAAATGCATTTTATATTCAAAAATGGATTAGATTAAACAGAAGGAGGTAGATAACCATAAGATTGAAATAAGAAACAAATAGTAGAAACAAAATAATTTATCATAACTAAGGTTGAGGAGGTGGAAGTCATGTGAACAAGGATTCCAATAAACTCTTGATCTGATTGCTCGATTCCTCTTGTTTCCCAAGCATTCCCCTTAATTTCCATACTAGTTTCATCCCGCTTGTCTAACCTTTCTTTAAACACAACATTTTCTTTCTTCAACTCCTATAGAGTTTTTAGCACTAGAGAAGATGGGGTTGTTTCAACAGAAGATACCATATTCTCAGAGCTTACTGCAGCTGATTCTTGCTCATGAGTTTCTTCAACTGCCTTGCCTTTGTCTTGAAACATGACCATAGGAAGAGGTTCAGGAGACAGTTCATTAAACTCTGATGTTTGAGGGGCTTTCCAAGGGGTGTTGTCCAGCAGAAGAAGGGGTTTCTTTACCTAGTGTCATAGAACTTAATCCTTGAAAATTTTCAGGCGATCGCAGAAGTTCTATTGAGCAATTTCATAGCTGAGCTCCTTTAGCTTTAGTGGTTCAGAGTTAAACCATTTTTTGAACTGATTCTAGTGAGAATATGAAACAGCTAGGTTGAGATTCTCCAAGCTTTAGGGAGTTAACCCATTCCTATATTTCTATTTCAAAAATCAGCAAAGATTTACCAACATCTACTTTGGATATGTTTGGTGTTGGTTTAGGAATGACAATTTTCTGAGAGCTTGTGACAAGATTGTCCCAAGCTTCTAAATCAATGATTGTTCTGAGGGGATCTTATGGGTAGTTATTTGGGGAGGGAGGTTTATAAATAATATGTGAATTGGGTGGTGTTGAGTAAAAGGGAGATGGAAGATCTGGAATGGAGAAGGTTTGTGATGAAGTTGTGGGGATTATTGGTGGTTGAGAAACCATGAGAGGGAAAGTGATACCAGGGATGAATGTCGTGGTATTAGAGTCAAAAATTGGATTTTCAGTTTGGGGAGCTTCAAACAGTAGATTAAATTGATCAATATCAGAGAGAACTTGTGCAAGTTCTGGTTGCGTCTGATCAAAATGGGTAGAAGGTGGATTAATCAGAGGATTATTTATAGGTATTGAAGTGTCAATATCTAGGTCAAAGTCATCAAGGGTTTGAGGAGATGGATCTTCTGTGGGATCTGGAGGTGAGGGGTTTTCAGATGTTGATAAAAATACTGATTCAATAGAAAAACAACAGATGAGTTACCTTTCTTTTTGGTAGCTTTGGGGGTCTTCTAAGAAGTTCCTTCTCTAGATGGTTTCCTTTTTCTTGATTTTCTGGGAGCAACTTCCAGAGGTTGTTGCCTTAGATCAAGAATGTTCACATCTGGGATTGTACTATCACTCTTTCAGGCTTCTAGATACCCGAGAACAATTTCTGGAGATGAGTCTTCCTGAGTGAAGAGAGGAAAATCCTTCAGAGGCACTCTTCGGGTGGTGATGACTTCGTTGGTGGTGATTGTTGGGTCCTTTTTAATAGTTTCAATAATCTTCATCTTCTTCATATTTTTAGCGTTTAGAGGCTTTCCAGCACAAGCTTCCAGAACATTAACTTGTTGAGCCTCAGTCAGATGTTCTATAAAGTCTGTTTTCTGTCAGAATAATTGAGACGAGTCTTCCCAAAGGGATCCAATATCTCTTTGTTCTTTGTTTTTCTCTTGTGTCTTTTACACTGGTTTTTAGATGGTTGAAAAAAATATGTGGAAGATGAACTTTTGCTTTAGTGGCGATGAAGTATAGAAGGTACTGCTGATCAATGTTGATATAGTCGGGTGAGTTGGTTGCTTTCCTGTGATTGATGCACCCCAGATTTGGACCAAATTCTGAGATAATCCTTAAGATCTTTGATTTTGTTTGATGGTTGGCCATAGGAAAAAATTTCTTTTGAGACAGTGGTTAGGTCAGAGCCTTTCTCAGCGATTTCACTACATCTTATGCCACTGCCGTCATGACCTATGAGCTACCCAATAAGGTCTTCAGTGATGATGATCTTATTTCCCATAACATAGGACGTTACTTGATGATTTGAAGTTGTGGCATGGGTCCATAATTCTTTTACTAGTTTTGGAAAAACTAGACCTATGAGATGATCAAAATATTTTCCCCATCCTTGGAACTCAACATCAGGGGTTAAGTCATACCCATTTTCTTTCATGCTAACAAAATCAATAATAAGCTCACAAAGAACTTCCATAGAATCAATGGGTGTGAGAAGCGTTCTTGATGGTTCGACGTACCTTTCTTCATTTGAGGAGGAAGATCCAGGAATGATTTGAGAAGCTTGAAGAATTTGTTGAGAGGAAGCCATTTGTTCACAGATTCTTTTAGGGTTTTTGAAAAAAGAACAGATGAAGAGAGAAAAGTGAGTGAGAGTGAATATGTGATAGTGTTTGTGAAGGAGTGAAGTATAAATAGCTAACAGAAGAGAAAGTAGGAGATTTAATTTAATGAAAAAGAATTAAAAAAATGATAATGAGCATTTGATGATTCCTGAAAAGTGAGATAACGTGAAGATATGGAATAGTTACCAATTTGACTCGAGCCTTATTGCATCAACTCAACCCTTTCAGTCCCTTCAGATTTTGAGCATGTGTTCATCCTTAGAGGGTGACCTTGCATTTAGAGTTGACAAATGTTGATATTGTGAACAACTTGCTTCTATCTTATAAATGAAACGTTTTTGGAGAACTTTCAGATCTTCTGGATAGATCTTGATACAAATTTCCTTCTCACTTATGAAGGACTATTGTTCAGATGTTCACAAAAAATAATTCTAAAAGTTCTGAGGATTAAGGATTAGGGAGCCAATCATACCTCTGTAGAGCTTTTGTTCTACTTTCTTATTTACTTCTACCTTTTCCATAATTGTGTTTTCCGATGTGTTGAGCTGCTTCTGGATTGTCTTTTCTGAATGGATTCTTCAGAAGTTGTTGTAATATTTATAGTGTCTTCTTTTGTTTTTGGATGAAGTACTGAACATATATTTTCTTAAGATCTGAGACCCTTGCTTAGAATCAAACTTTTTCAGATAATCGTTAATAATGGTTCCAGAGAAAATAATTTCTCCTTTCTGATTGCTTCTGAAACCTACGTATCCTCCAGATTTAAATTTTAGGCTTCGGAACATATGCTTTCTTCTTGTCATGTGTAGAGAGCATCCAGAGTCCAGGTTTTAAAACTGGTGTTTCAACCTTGCTCTTAAAGACATATGCAACATATATGATTTTATCCTTTGGTACCCATATCTTTTTGGCTCCTTGTTTGTTAGAGTTTCCAAAATTCTGTTTGAATTTTGGTTTTGCAGAGAAAGCATTGCTAGTATATTTTATATCATGTGCATGTTCATATGTAAAGTGTGAATAGAGAGGTGTGTGTTTTATAACTATATCATCAACTTTATTTTGTTGAGATATTTCTTCTCCCCTTGGTCTCACATATCCTACACCTTTTCTTCCGTTTCTGCTAACTCCATAGATCATTGAAGCCATCTTGCTTCTATTAATGTTTTTAGCTAGAAATTTTTGAAAGCCATGATCATATTATTTTATGATTTTATCAGTACTATTTGGAACTTCTAAAACAGTTTCTTTCTGAGCTTTTTTTAATTCATTTTTGATAACATAGTTTTCATTTTCAAGTTTAGAAATGGTTTCTTTTAGCTCAAAGGTTTTTGTTTTTAGTTTCTTAGTTTCTTCAGAATCAAATACTAAATCCTGCTTCAATTTCTTGTTTTTGACTTGAAGTTACTGATATCTTTCAAGAATTTCTGACAGACTATATTCTAATTGAGACCTATAAAAGTTAGAGAATACCTCTTCTGCTTCTGAGTCTGATTCTGATTCAAATGAACTAGAGTCATATGATTAGTTGGCCATTAAAGCTATATTGGTCGCTCATCTTCTGATTCTGTTTTAGCTTCAGAAGATTCTGAGTCATCCCACGTTGCCGTAAGAGTTTTCTTCTTTTCTTTGGAGAACTTCTTCTTAGGCTTTTCTTCTTGAAGATTTAGGCAGTAACTTTTGTAGTGACCTGACTCTTTGCATTCGTAACATACAAATTTTTCTCTCTTCGATTTTATGTATCCAGAAGATGATTCAGAATGATTTCTTGTTCTTCTGGGGTTTCTAAACTTCCTCTGTCTGTGCTTCCATAGCTGAATGACTCTTCTGGATAGAAGAGATAATCCGTCTTCTTCTAATGAGGATCCATCAGGGTTTTCTTCTTTTTCCTGAAAAGTTTTAGGTTAATATTTATTAGATTTAAGAGCGAGATACTTACCTTGCTTTTGGGGATCATCTTCTTCTAGTTCTATCTCATGAATTTTCAAAGAGCTGATAAGTTCTTCAAGAAATATATTGTTCAGATTTTTGGAAGCTTTAAGGTTGTGACCATGGGTCTCCATTTCTTGGGTAAGCTTCTGATGATTTTCTTTACATGATCTGCTGTGGAGTACCCTTTGTCAAGAACTTTCAATCCAACAACTAGAGTTTGAAACCTTGAGAACATTGTCTCGATAGTTTCTTCTTCTTCCATTTTAAAAGCTTCGTACTTCTGGATGGGGGTAAGAGATTTGGTCTCTTTGACTTGTGTGTTACCTTCGTGCGTCATTGTTAGAGAGTCAAACATCATTGTTAGAGAGTCAAACATGTTTTTAGAAGAATCTTTGTTTGCGATATTATCATACTCAGTTATGAGATAAAGCTCAATAAGATTGTTTTGGCTTTGTGATGGTTTCTAAATTCTTTCTTTTGTTGATCTGAAATTTTCTTTCTATCAATCTTATAACCTTTTTCATCACTAGGATTAATGTAGCCATCAGTCACCATATCCCAAATATCAACATCATGAGCTAGAAAGAAACTTTCGATTATGTCTTTCCAGTAATAAAAAATTTCACCGTCAAACATTAGGGGTCTGCCGCTGATTTTGTCTTTATCATCATTGTTGTTCTGAATTGGTTCCACCATCGTGTTTTTTCTTGCTAGGATATTTTTATGACACGGTTGTGTTTGCACCCAAAACCAGACGCTTTGATGCCAATTAAAGAATGGTAAACACAAGAAGGGGGTTTGAATTGAGGTTTTCAAAATTAAAGTAGTAGGCACATTGGTTATCCTGGTTCGTTTGAAATCAAACTACTTCAGTCCACCCGTCAAGGTGATTTCGCCTATCTCAAACAAGATCTTAATCCACTAATCAAAACTTGATTACACAAACACAATGACTACTGTCAATGTATTTTTGAATCTAAACCACAACCCTGTTTTCTTAAGGTATTACAAAATAAACCAAATTAAGAGTGTGTACAAATATGTTTTCTTAAAAAAACTATATCACAACAGTGATGTATACACAATTGAAAAGCATAAGATAAAACTAGATAGGAATATTTCTCTTTTGGTGCACAATAGTGTTGTATCAATTTCTTCTTCAAGTCTTCTTTATATAGGTGATGCATGAGATACATGAGAAGATTCTTTTGGAAGGTTGATAAAGTGTAATTAATGTTCGTTCCAAAAATACGGATGTTGTCTTGATTCATCTGTTACTTTTGATTTGCAATGAATAAATTGTAACGCTTCAGAACATGCTTTCTTTGGATCATATCAAAAGATGAATTTTATCGTTGAGACTTCTTTAGTTCTTTCTAGAACTTTACTTATCAGAATATCAGAGTTTTTGTTCGTAGCGTTGGTGTATTCAGAAGTTGTAGTATTAGAACTTCATCATTTAAGCGTGTCACATGGATTTGCTTCTAAGTATGATGTTTCACAATAGAGCTTCAAAAACTAAACTTTCTCATAAGATCAAGACATTTCTCACAAGATCTCCAAAAGCTCAAGTTTGCACAAGTGTTGACTAGGTCAAACCATCTCCTAAAATACTGATGTCTCAAATTAGGATTTTGATTTTCACTAGGATAATTGGAATCTTAATGCCTCAAATGAACTTCATGGATCATTATAGACCTCCGAGAATACATTTTTGTAAAATGGTTGAGATATGAAGAAGTTATAAAATTCAAAAATGGAGGTTCAGGCCTGGCGCGAGGAAGAAGATGTACATGTCTTCAAGAATGAGTTTAAAATATATATTTTTGGTTTTGTATAAACTAACTGATGTATATCCACCCCAGTGGTAAAGTGCACGCTTGTTAACCCTTGGGACCTGGGTTCGAGCCCCAGTGGTATACTTTTTATTTTTCTTGTTTTTTCCCCACAAATTCAGTGCAAGAATCCACCTAGCGCGCGTGGTGTGCCTCATATCACAACCGTTTGATCATCATCAGGAAAAATCCAATGCACCACAAGCCATGACCATGATGGACGTTCAAAGGCCTCCCCCACTGGATCCATCAACAGGTGTTGGGCTCCCTTGTCTTTGGGCCCAACGTTTTTTCTATTTCTCACCCCCATTTTGCTTATGCAGTACTGACCCAAACAATTTCTTTTTTTTCTTTGTTATATTTATTTATTATTTTCTTTTTAATCATTTATTGTAAACCATAAAAATCATAAAAATATTAGATTTAGGTTTTTGTTTCATTAAATTAATTTTTGACATAAAAATTAATTTATTTTAACCACACTTTGTTTTATTTTTATTAAATAGTTGTAAATTAGTAAATTAGGGTTTACTAATTTTTACACATTAAAATATTTTCCTAAAAACAAAACTAAAAAAAAAATCTATTTTTCTAAAACATTTAGAACATTTTAGGATTTAATTTATTTTCATAAATAAATTAATTTATCACACTTTTCTCTTTACTTTAATCAATTTGTAAATAAAAATAGAATTAGGTTAGAACTTCTAATTTATTTTATGCTAAATTTTCAAACTCTTTTTCTCAAACAAAAAATAAAAAACAAACATTTTCTTAAATATTTAAATTCCTTTTTTAGGGTTTTTAAACATCCTTTTCCTCTTCACATGTCCTATTTACTCTCTTATTATTATGTTTACACTTATTCAATTATTCATTAATTTATAATAGTAAGTTAGGGTTTATTTTCATTTTTCATCCCCATTTGTAATTTGTATCCCCATCCCCAAAATGATGTAATAGAGTAGAACTTTAAATTTCTGCAATTTATCGCTTTCAATAAAAACGCTAGTAATTAGGGTTTGTATGGCAAAACATAAAATCAACAAGTAGAAATCCCCAATTCAAAGACAAAAAATGCATGAAATCAAAACACTTTGCACCTCTAGGGTTAACCCACACTTGTTGCCTCAAAAAAACAGTCATGTCCCTTGAACGTGGGATACTTTAGCAATAACCCTCTAATACAAGATTGTAGTCCCTCGATGACCCTTTGATGATGCCTTCGGTAAATGATCTTAGACCCTTGTGACAAATTGATAAGGCATCCTATAATGTTATCTTCTATGATTGTACGACGACTCACGCCTGTCCCTTCACATCCAGGGATGAAGTTGCTTACCAACTAATGGTGAGACAACACTATCTAAACGAGGAGGAAAAGAAAAAAAATACTTTTTGAGTAGGTAGAACGTTCGTAGTTTCTTGCTCACAAACATTTCAAAACATCTTTCAAAGACACCAACACTTTCAACTGAAATACTTTCAAAAGTCAACACTTTGTATACATTCTTATAGAGACGAGAATCATTACAAAGTTCGCCTAAACAAAGGCACTTTCAAAATTACTTTCAAACCATCACAAACACATTTGAAACAAAGCATTTCAAAGTGAGCTAGAAACTATGAGCCCGTAGATTACTATAGATGAAAAGGGTGCTAACACCCTCCCTTTT
This sequence comes from Vicia faba, assembly GCA_948472305.1. Taxonomy (NCBI): domain Eukaryota; kingdom Viridiplantae; phylum Streptophyta; class Magnoliopsida; order Fabales; family Fabaceae; genus Vicia; species Vicia faba. Next base: position 33,595,845 of record OX451741.1, on the reverse strand, counting down.
CATAACCTACCCCCCGAACTCAAGAAAATATCTAAAAAGGTCTTTCCTGTTCTTTTCACCCTTTCCTTTTTTGGTTAAAAGAAAAGTTGTTGGCGACTCTTGTTATCCGCAACAATTGCAATAAAACACAAAACACCCAAGTCAATTCTCCCTTCGTATTACATAACTGGCGACTCTGCTGGGGATTTCTTTTAAAGTTGGGTTACCTTAGAGACTAGTTCACTCTTAAATGCTTTCATTGTTTGATTTTCTTGCTTTACTCTTAAATGGTTGTCTGGGTTTTGTATTGATCCCCTATCCTGATCGGGGAACATTATTAGGTAAGTAGCAATAGATCATGGGGACTGTGCGGGGTATATCGACATGGTTGAAGCGATGGCTATGTTAGTGTGACACATTTGTTGGTACCGGTATCCCTTGAGTCTTGTTGTTGTACGCCAAAATTTGCCCTCCCATATTTCTCAATACATGTCAAGTAAGGTCTTCAAATTGCTCAAGGAAGTTCAAGAGTTGACCAGACAAACTCTCTCCTAAGGCAGTCTACCCCAAATTAGGGTTTCATTTTGCATCAAGATGTTTGAGTCCAAAGGATCCAAAATTCTCAGCATTATCCTAATATGTTCTCAAGATCATCCATGTCAATTTTTATGCCTTGCAGAGGAAGTTTGCTCAGTCAATTGCTCAAAGGCCTGAAAATCGACTATGTTAGGGCAAAAGTCAACTGTGGCCCACATATAGTCAAACTTCAATATTTTTGGTCAACATTCTTATTTTTAAGTATTATTCATCATTTGATCAAGGGTTGATCATGATTCCTCAAGGATTTCTCACAGTTCATCAAAACCCAAAATTGCTAAATTAGGGTTTTGCAGGAAAAGTCAACTCAACTTTGACCAAGCATAACTTTCTCATACTTTATAAAAAATGACCACCCCAAAGCTCATTTTAAGAGGATGTAATTCCCTAAAATCCATCTTCAGCTCCCAAGTTCAAAATATGCACTAACAAGAAGATTTGAATTTGGACATTATAGGTCATTTTGGAAAGTCAACAAAAACAACTTTTGGGTCAAAGCTTCATACATAAACATGGAGTACTCAATTAAGATGAGACCAAAAGGGTTGCTTAGAGGACACCTTAATCTAACTAAAACCTCCAAGAACACCTCTCTAGGGTCAAAATTGAAAGAGTTATGCATTGGCCAAGTTGACCCTTTTTGCAAAATTGCCAAAAGTCAAATGTGTCCAAAATTGCATTTTTGTCAAATGGGCCCAACCTTTTATGCTTGCACTGAGTTTGTAACGTAACACACGACCCATGAGCTCTTCCACTTGTCATCCTTTCATTTTTCCATTTATTTTGATTTTATTTCATTTAAATCAAATAAAATCAATATAAAATAGTAAAAATATCAAAAGCTAATTAAATCTTGAGATTTTGTGCATGATTAGGTCCATTACACAGCTGGAAGTGAGATCAAATAGTGCAAGGTTCAAAATGGACAGAAAAAGATTGAATTTTCTTGATTTGGAAATATTTGCACAAGGATCAAATCATGAATCAATAATCATAATTGGAAAAGATTTGATACAAAGTTGCAACCCTAACTCATTCTTAGATACATAAGGGACAAGGACAGATAAAAAAACAAGAGGTTGGAGGCGTGCAAGAGAGAGAACAAATTGCAAAAAAATTCAAGAAAAAGTGTAAACTGATTTTCAAGATTCAGGCTATCTCAAGCCATTCTAAGCATACCAATCGTTTGCTGGACATTCCAGGAATGTGTTTCAACCACTAGCAAGCTTCCTCACACTCAGAATCGCGCTGTAAGTTTCACACGGTTTCCATATTTTCTTGAAATTGAATACAATCATTCTGGCATATTTAACATGATTTATTAGCATATTATTAATCCTTGAGTTATTTGCAAGCTAATGATTATGATTAATTGCGTTTTTGTTGACTGTATATCAAGTTGCCATGGCTAGGATTCATGCGTTGTTTTTAGGGGTTTTGCATATAGGAACAATTGGAAATTAATAATGGTAACATGATGCTCGTGAGATTGCAACAAGTTGATTGGTACCATTGGTTGTGATTTATCATGCTTGCATATAATTTTGGAGATGCACAAGGTTATACCTACGCCTGGTGTCCATAGGTAAAAGCCATATAATTTACAGCGACAGTGGGAGGAAGAAGAAAGTAACGTGGCACTCCCTGACTTGCCCATTCAAATTTCGCGCGTTTTGAAATATAACTTTTTGTTTTTATCATATAATAATCATTTGCTATTGTTTAGACAACTAATCATGCCAGCTCAGTTGGTAAGCGCGCAGTGTGAGAACGTCTAAGGGCATGGGTTCGGTCCCCAGGTCCCAACTTTATTTCATATTTTCTTGGACAAGCAATCTAGTGCAGCTCATGCACCAAGATCCATCATGCACTCTCCAGATCTAATCATCCAAACCACCAGCAAGCCAGATCCAAGGCTTCTCCAGTGAGGGTCCACTATGTGCATCGGTCAAGCGTACACACAAGATTTGGAAGAAGTCAATGGAGGCCTAAGCTTGTTGGGCTTGAATTTGCAAATCACACCCCCCTTTTTACATAGCTACCAGGCCCATCTCTCTTTCTTTTTTTTATTTATTATTTAAATTCTTTTAATTTGCTTCATTGTTTTTTCTATAAAATTAGCTTCTTTTTTCACAAAAAAAATCATAAAATCAAATTTCACAAATTTAGAATTAGGTTTTTATTTTATCAAATTTAATTTAATGTTAGTTTATTTAATTTAGGATAATTCTAACTTTTTATATAATTAAAATCAATTAGAAAAAAATTAGGGTTTGCTTTTGATCTAATTTTTATTTTCTTTCTCAAAACAAAAAATACAAAAATAAGTTAATTTAATTATTGTTCTTAAATTTTTAAATTAATTAGTAATTAGGTTTTTATTTATTCAATTAAACCTTATTTTCTTAAAATAGCACAAAAACGACAAAAAATGATTTTTCTTTTAAATTGCAATTAGGCTTAGGTGGGGTCAAAACCCTAAATCTCTCGTTTTCGATTCATCGCACGCGTTTTCTATTTTTGCAATATTAATGTAAGTGCTTACAGTATGTAATCGTTTAATTAGGATTTTCTTTTATTTATCGTTTTACGGGTTTTTTGGCTATGTAATTAATCCCTACCCCGAAGCCTTGTAATAGCGTAGGTTTTATTTCCCGCATTTTAATTCTCGCAAATATTAACTATTTAGATGTATGTTAATAGGATTGTATGACAAGATTGCATGATAATTTAAAATGGCTAGAAAACCCTAATGTGCAAAGATAATAACTGAAAACAAATCACTCACACATGCGCACTCTTAGGGTATACTATCACTTTGGTTGCCTTCGGTAAACGATCATTAAGTATAGGGTGTCTTAGTGGTTGCCCTCTTGTCTAAACAAAGATCAAATGTCCCGTTCGAAAATGTTGCCTCGGAAAGGTTTCCTCGGAAATGTTGCCTCGAATATGATCTTAAGACATTAGGGTTATTACTAAGACGTCCTAACATTGCTTTAATGATCGTATGTCCCTACGAATTGACCCTTACAACTCCAACGACGGTGCTACCTATTTCTCAATAGTAGGATGGCATTGTCTAAAGGAAACAAGAAAAGAAACAATCTGTTTTCGAGTAGGTAGATGCTAGTAGGTACTTGCTCAAATCAAACTTTTCACACTTACACTTTTTTCAAACAAAGTTTTCAAAAACAAACTTCGTAACACTCTTGAAGACAGAAGCAAGGGTTAAAACAAAGTAAAACAAAAACTTTCCAAAACAAGCACACACAAGCAATTTCAAAATGAGCAAGTACCTAAGAGCCCATGGAAAACCATGGATATAAAGGGTTCTAACACCTTCCCTTTCTATAATCTACCCCCCGTACTCAAAATCTCGAAAAAGGAATTTTTCCTGTGCTTTTTTCCTTTCCAGTTGGATAAAATAAAAGTCGGTGGCGACTCTTGCTTACCGCGACATTTTGCGAATACAAAATGCAAAATGCAAACCAGCATTTTCCAAAACAGTCGGTTCTACCATCGTATCACAGAACTGACGACTCTGCTGGGGAGTTATAAGTGGGGTATACCTTAGGATCTAGTTCATCATAAATTGCTTCTCTTGTTTGTTATGGTTGCTTTACTTTTAAGGGTTTTGTTTGGGAGTTACTATAGATCCTAACCTGGATCTGGGGACACCTTTTAGGTAAGTAGCAATAAACTCTGAGGGAACTTTACGGCGTAGACCGATACGGTTGAAGCAGTAGCTACGTTGATGTGGCACATTGGTTGGTACCGGTATCCCTTGTGGAGAAACGAGGAGAATACGGGGCCGCTATATGTGTCGTTAAGCATCAACTGACCTTAGAACCTTTAATCGACCAACTTGTCCATTAGAAAGTAGTGAGATAGCCGGCCTCGGTGTAAAGCTGAGAGATGGTTGATACTCGATGCTACACTCATTGAGACCATACTCTCGAGATAGTTCCCGCTGCAAGAAAAGATTGCGTGAGCTGAAACCATGACCGATGGAGGATGGTTAGTGATATTGAGAACCTCTAGAATCCGGTTACTTTTGCTAGGACATGTTGAAACCAACTGAAATTCAAGAGGGTAATACCTTTGACCCCATGCAAGCCTTAAACTTAAGGGCTTTTGTGTGACTTGTTTGCCTTTGCCATGCCTATTATCTGCTATACCTGTTGTTTTATCATGACATCATGCATCATAACATAGCATTCATACTTCATTATACTAACCATTTCAAAGACCGAGGGGATTTATCTTTGTTCTGTTTTACAGATTATGGCTTCCGTGCGCAGAAATACCATCCGAGTTAACTTTGTGCCAATACCTGCTCAACTTAAAGAGTTAGCCTCGAGGGTTTCCAAGACTTCTATATTCATTAAGAGACATGGTCAGCTTCTTAGCCTGGTCACTTTAAAGTTTAATGAGCAGATGATGAGTGTACGTTTCCAATTCTTCGATCTTGTGCATCATTGCTTCACCTTTCCAGATTATCAGCTGGTTCCCACTTTGGAAGAGTTTTCTCACTTATTGGGCATATCCATCCTTGAACAAATGCCCTTCACAGGTATGGAAGAGACTCCTAGACCAGAAGACATTGCCTTAGCTTTGCATCTGAAACGGGCTGATATAGTATCCAATTGGGAAACACGAAGCGGGGTCGAAGGTTTCTTAGCCAAGTTTCTGATAGATCAGGCTCAGCTATTCTGGGATAATTTGGATTTTCAGGCTTTTGAAGATGTCTTGGCTCTCCTTATCTATGGGTTGGTCCTCTTCCCGAATCCAGATTCCTTTATAGATGTGAATGCGGTTAAGATCTTCCTGTCTCAAAATCCCGTGCCTACTCTACTGGGTGATATCTTGCATGCCCTCTACACTCGTACTGTTCGAAGAAGAGGGACTCTTATGTGTTGCATGCCGTTGTTGTCGAGGTGGTTTATTTCGCACCTCCCATAGTCTGTGCTGAAGAATGAAGAAAGTTTGGGATGGTCCTACAAGATAATGTCACTTGCCCATACGGATATTCTTTGGTATTCCCAGGCTACGGAAGACACTGCAGTCATTGATCATTGTGGGGATACCCTAATGTCCAGTTGCTTGGAATCAGAGGGGGTATAACCTACAATCCTTGTCTAGCTTTGCGACAATTTGGTCGTGCTCGGAGATACGGTCCCCACGAGCTACTTCTTACGGATATTGCATTTGACTACAAGGAAGACGTTGACGAGCATCTCCGGAGGTTTATACGAGCTTGGGGAATAATGAACAGATCTTACCCCCTAGAGCTAGGACCAAGGACTTCCCTCCCTATGCAGCCTTATCTCCAGTGGGTCCGAGCTCGTGCCCAGAAGCTTAGGATGCCTTATGAAGCAGTATTTCCAGTAATTATGGAGCCCACTAATGAAGAAGGCGTTCCTTACACGGTTCTTTATCCTTATATGCCCACTGATCTTGAGGCATTGCAGAGGTCTTGGATTCAGCTGAAAGAGGAAAGGGATACTTACCGGGAGAAGTACCATGAGCAAGAAAGGAAGATCTTGAAGATAACCAGGCAACTCGATGAGGAAAGAGTGATCAATGACTACGTCAGCACCAAGAGGAAGCTTCCATGGGACTTTTGATTTTTCTTTTCTAGTTCTAGATTTGTTTTTCATTTACTTCTTTGTAACGCCTCAAAGGCATTGTTGAACCTTTTTACAAGTTAATCTAATAAAGTTTGTTTATTTTTGGTTTGCAAATTTAAATCTCCCAAAGTGTTTGAAATCATTACATACGCATCCCATTATCATGCACACCGTTACAGGTACCATTACAGGTTTCTCATCTTCTTCGCTGTTTATTTCAGCAGAAATGTCTTCCGATCAAGCTATCAAAGATCTTCAGGCACAAAATGCCCAATTCCAGCAGATGTTTTTAAGCTTGACTAAACGACAAGAGGATCTAAAATGCCCAATTCTAAAAGAGAATAAGAAGAAGAAGGTCGTTCTTATGAATATGGGAAAAAGGTTTGGGGATAGGTTGAAACAACAAGCTGATCTGACCTCTTCATCCAAGGAAGGGGAGAACCTAGAAGAAGAAAAGGGCCCCAATCCTGCCATCTCTGATAATGATACTGATTACGACGATGAGCAATATCCTCCTGCTGAGGATAGGTACAAGCAACTAGAAGACCGTATGAGTGCTATGGAGATTCAGAAGATCCCTGGTTTGGATTTTTGAGAACTAGGACTGGTATCAGGAGTGGTGATCCCTCATAAGTTCAAAGCTCCGGTTTTTGCCAAGTACGATGGAGTATCCTGCCCAAAACTCCATCTCCGCTCGTATGTCAGGAAAGTCCAACCTCACACTACTGATAGAAACTTGTGGGTGCATTTCTTTCAATATAGTCTGTCAGGGACTCAACTTGAATGGTTTTATCAGTTGGAAGGACCCAACATCCGAAACTGGGAAGACCTTGCTGTTGCTTTTTACAGGCAATATCAATATAACGCCGACCTTGCTCCCACTCGTACTCAGCTCTAGGGTATGTCTATGGGTGCAAGTGAAGGTTTTAAGGACTATGATCAAAAGTGGAGAGATCTGGATGGAAGAGTCCAACCTCCTTTGTCTGATATGGAGTTGGTTGACATGTTTCTAGGGACGCTATCTGGTCCATTTTTCAATCATTTGATCAGCAGTTCGTCATCTGGGTTTACTGAGTTGATCTTGACCGGGGAGAGAGTAGAAGCTAGTATCCGAAGTGGTAAGATACAAAAGGATACTTCATCAAGTGCAGTAAAGAAGCCTTTCACCGGTAAGAAAGAAGCTAGTGCAGTCTACGGCCCGAGGGGCCAAAGCAGACCTGAACACCGTCAAGCAGTAAATGCGGTAGTGATATCAAGACCCACAGTTGCTCCACAATGCAACAATCAACAAAGGGTGGAAAGACCACAAAGGCAGTACACTCGGCTCAATATGACCTTGTCTCAAATTCTACCATAATTAGTGAAGACCAATCTGATAACTCTGAGGGAAGCCCCGAAGAACCCCAACACCACATCTCCTCACTATAACCCGAATGCCCGCTACGCATATCACTCCGAAAGTCCAGGTCATGATACAAACAACTGTTGGGGCTTGAAGAACAAGGGGCAGGACTTGATCGAAGCCAAAGAGATTGAGTTTGACGCTCCAGAGAAGCCCAACGTCATAACTGCTTTCATGCCCAAGCATGGCCATGGAGTAAATGCTGTGGACGATGATTTATTTATGACCTCCGTGGAAGAAATTTATACTCCTTTGATGACACTAAAGAAGAATTTGTTGTTGGTCGGTTTATTTCCGGGCTGTGGTGAAGGTTGCCACATGTGTACGTTTCTGCCTGCTGGTTGCCATTTATTGAAATCAAGTGTTCAGCGCCTGATGGATAACAAAGAGATCTTGTTCAAAAAGACTATAATTCCGTTGGTTCCAATTGAAGATGTTGCCATCATAACCATTTCCTCCAATCCTTCCAAGGTTTCCTCGAGAAATCCTGTTAGGATTATACCCGTCCCAAGAATTGCTCCGTTAATAATTATTGTCCCTGGTCCTATCCCATACACTTCGGATAAGGCTGTCCCTTGGCACTATGGGGCTGATGTGTATTACCATGGAGTTAAACAAGACTTAAAAAGTGAGGAAGCTGGTCCTGATGTCAGCAATATTGTTGAGGCTAGCAAGGTCACCAGAAGTGGAAAACTCTTTTCTCCCGAGATTTCCCCTCTGACTGTTCATAAACCTGTTGTCATTCCATCTGCTAGTACATCAATTACTATCCCAGTTCCTATTCTAGTTATCACCCCTGTTGCCGAGTCATATGGGGCTCGAGGAAAAGAAATCATAGGTGAGCCTGCCCGGACGGAGGCACCTAAGAAGATCATCATAGAAACCTCTAAGCATGAGATAGAGGAAATACTGAAGATTATCAAGAAGAGCGACTACAACATAGTCGAGCAGCTGGGGCAGACCCCGTCAAAAATCTCCATGTTGTCCTTGTTATTATGTTCTGAAGCCCATGCAAAGGATCTAATTGCATTCCTCAAAACTGCGCATGTGCCGCAGGAAACTTCAGCCGATCAATTCAAAGATTGCGTAGCTAGCTTGACTACCGACAATGGGCTAGGTTTCTCAGATGCAGATCTGACTGGTAAAGGAATAAATCATAATGATGCTCTGCACGTCTCGATCGAGTGCAGGGGCACTACCATGGACCATGTACTGATGGATAACGGGTCCTCATTGAATGTTTTACCAAAGAAAGCATTAGACCATCTGGACTGTGAAGGTTTGATTCTGAACCCGAGCAATATTGTGGTCAGGGCTTTCGACGGGTCAAAAAGGATGGTGCACGGGGAGGTGGACATCCCTGTTAAAATCGGCTCTCAGACTTTTGCATCCACCTTTTATGTGATGGATATCAGACCATCATATTCTTGCTTGCTGGGTCTCCCTTAGATTCATAAGGTTGGGGCAGTGACTTCTATGCTCCATCAAATGTTGAAATATCCAGTAAAAGGGAAGATTGTAATGGTACGGGGTGAAGAGGAGTATATGGTGAGTCATCTCAATTCCTTTCGCTATGTGGAGATGGATGGGGAATTCATCGAAACCCCTTGTCAGAACTTTGAAGAGGTCCCCCAGACTTTGGCATCAACTGAAGTTGCTGTTGACAAACCTCTGATGAAGATGGATTCTCTCAAGGATGCTAGGGTTGTAATTGAAAAAGGTGGGTGTGCAAATTGGGGTCAACTACCTGATTTCACACACAAAACTGACAAATTTGGTTTGGGCTTTACTACAGGGGCTCAAAGGGCTGTTAGGCGCGTGCGGATTGGAAGACCTCCTCTGCACATCAGCAATCAGGGAGTGAATGCAATTGAGGACAATGAAGAATATTCAGACATCGACAGCTGGATCTACCCTACAACCAATGGTGGATTGAACAACTGGACGACGAAGGACTTCATACCTGTTTCTTTTATTCCACAGTAATTGACTTTTGTTTTAAGAGTTGTAATAGACAGTTTAAAACTTTACGGCCCGGTGCCTTGCCCGAGGCACCTTGGCTTTGCTTGTGAGGGCTTATTATTTGTTATTTCATATATCATCAATAAAGCATTGGACATTTTCTTGCATTACAAATCTTGCGCTCTTTATTTTTCTTTTCTGTCTCTCGCTTTATCAAAAACCACTATTCTCTTACACACACTCAAATATCATAATGCAGATCCATATCCACTCCGGATCCCATTGATAACAACTATGCTACTTCCAGTTATGACTTTGAAAATCCGATCAACCAAGCTGAGGACGAAGGTGAGGATGATTTTGAGGTGCCTTGAGAACTTGCTAGACTGTTACTACAGGAAGAAAGGGCGATACAGAGTCATGAAGAGCCAGTTAAATCAGTGAATTTGGGTACCGAAGAAGATAAGAAAGAGGTTAAGATAGGTGCGAATCTGGAGCCTAATGTCAAACAACGGTTGATACAGATGCTACACGACTATGTTGAGATCTTTGCTTGGTCTTATGAAGATATGCCTGGTTTGGACACTGATATTATGGTACACCGCCTGCCGACTAAAGAAGACTGTCCGCCGGTAAAGCAGAAGGTTCGCCGTATGCGCCCTGAGATTTCTAAGAAGATCAAAGCTAAGGTCATGAAACAGTTCGACGCAGGATTTTTAGCTGTCACTTCTTATCCACAGTGGGTTGCCAATGTCATTTCGGTGCCTAAGAAAGATGGTAAGGTACAGATGTGTGTGGACTATAGAGATCTGAATAGGGAAAGCCCCAAGGACGACTTCCCACTTCCTCACATCGATGTTTTGGTCGACAACACCGTGCAGCATAAGATCTTCTCCTTCATGGATGGTTTTTCCGGTTACAATCAGATCAAGATGGTTCCCGAGGACATGGAGAAGACAACCTTCGTTGCACAGTGGGGCACCTTCTATTACAAGGTAATGCCTTTCGGGTTGAAGAATGCTTGGGCAACTTATCAGCACGCCATGGTCGCTTTGTTCCACGACATGATTCACCATGAGATTGAGGTTTATGTTGATGACATGATCGCAAGGTCCCAGACTGAGGAAGAGCACCTAGATCATCTCCAGAAATTGTTCGACAGGTTGAATATGTATAAGCTAAGGTTGAACTCGAACAAGTGCACCTTCGGTGTAAGGTCTGGTAAGCTGCTAGGTTTCGTCGTTAGTGATAAAGGTATTCAGGTGGATCCTGCAAAGGTGAAAGCCATACAGGAGATGCCGACTCCCCGCACAAAAAAGGAAGTTAGAGGCTTTTTGGGATGTCTAAACTACATCGCCCGATTCATTTCCCATCTGACTGCTACTTGTGAGCCAATTTTCAAGCTGCTGAAGAAGGATCAAGTGGTAAAATGGAATGATGAATGTCAGACCTCTTTCGAAAGGATAAAGGAATACCTCCAAAAGCCACCTATTCTGATGCCTCCAGTTGAAAGAAGACCCTTAATTTTATACTTAACAGTACTGGATAATTAAATGGGGTGTGTGCTGGGGTAGCATGACGAGTCTGGCCGAAAAGAGCACGCAATTTACTACCTTAGAAAAAAGTTTACCGACTGTGAGACCCGATACTCACTGCTCGATAAAAACTACTACACTTTGGCATGGGATGCTCGCCGGTTGAGACAGTATATGCTGACTCACACTACCCTATTGATATCAAAGATGGATCCAATTAAGTATATCTTCGAAAAGCCTGCCTTGTCCAGAAAAATAGAAAGATGGCATATGATCTTATTCGAGTACGACATCTAATACACAACCCAAAAAGCAATCAAGGGGAGTGTACTGGAGGATCATTTGGCACATCAGGCTGTGGATGACTACCTGTCCATGAATTTCGAGTTCTCGGATGAGAACATCATGTTGGTGACTGACTGTGAAGAACCTGGACCAGATGAAGGACCTGAAGAAGGATCCCGATGGTTTATGTATTTTGATGGAGCCTCGAACGCATTGGATAATGGCATTGGCGTTGTAATTATATCTCCTGAGGGCTGTCATACTCCATTCACCGCCCGATTATGTTTTAACTGCACCAACAATATGGCGGAGTATGAAGCGTGTATCCTGGGTCTTCGAGCTGCTATTGACCCGAGGATTAAGTTCTTGAGTGTATTCAAAGATTTTGCTCTAGTGATCAGTCAGATCAAAGGCGAGTGGGATATGAAGCATCCAAATATTATTCCTTACAAAGAGTATGTACTGACATTGTTCCCGCACTTTGAGTAGATAACCTTTGAACACTTACCAAGAGAGGAGAATCAGTTAGCTGACGCGCTAGCTACCATGTCTTCTATGTTCAAGGTCAGGTGGGACAATGAAGCTCTCCAGAATACCATTGAGAGGTTGGATGTACCCGCACATTGCTGTGACATTGAGACTGAAGAGGTAACAGATAAACCCTGGTTCCACGAGGTAAACAGGTATCTTGAGACTCAAGAGTACCCCGAGGGTGCATTTGTTAATGATAAGAAGTTCTTGAGAAGGTTCGTTGCGAAGTTCTTCATTATCAATGGGATTCTTTATAAGCATAACCATGATTCAACCTTACTACGATGTGTGGACAAAAGCGAGGCAGAAAGGATCACGACAGAGTTACATGAAGATACCTTCGAAACTCATTCCAGTGGACATACCATGGAAAAGAAAATCCTATGGGCAGGATATTATTGGTCCATAATGGAAGCCGATTGTCATCAGCACTCTCGGACCTGTCATAAGTTCCAAGTGTATGCTGATAAGGTGCATGTACCTCCAGTTCCTCTGAATGTTTTGACAGCACCTTGGCCTTTCGCAATGTGGGGCATCGATATGATAGGTGAGATCATACCTACTGCGTCTAACGGGCATCATTTCATTCTGGTAGCAATTGATTATTTCACGAAGTGGGTTGAGGCAGCTTCCTTTGCTACAGTAACCAAGAATCTCGTGGCGTGGTTTATCCGACACAACTTGATCTGTCGATACAGTGTACCAGAGAGGATCATCACAAACAATGTACAAATCTCAACAACACAATGATAACCGAGCTCTGCAAACAGTTTAAGATTCAGCATCATAACTCTTCTCCCTACCGGCCGAAGATGAATGGGGCTGTTGAAGCGGCTAACAAGAATATCAAGAAGATTGTGCAGAAGATGATGATGACATACAAAGACTGGCATGAGATGTTACCATTTGCTCTTCATGTATACCATACCTCAGCACGAATATCAACAGGGGAAGAACCCTATTCCTTGGTATATGGCATGGAAGTAGTCTTGCCCATTGAAGTCTAGATACCCTCTCTCAGGATTATGAAGGATGCGTGTTTGAGCAAAGACGACTGGATCCAGACCCGACTTGATCAGCTGAATCTAATTGACGAAAAGAGGCTTACTGCTATTTGTCATGGTCAGACGTATCAAAAGCGGATGATCAAGGCTTTTAACAAGAAATTCAGACGACAAGAATATCAAGTTGGGGATCTGGTGATCAAACACATCATATTGCCACAAGGTGATCCCAGGAGAAAATGGACCCCCACATACGAAGGGCCATTTGTGGTTAAGAACATTTTCACGGGAGGAGCTATGATTCTAACCACCATGGATGGTGACGACCTTCCTCACCCTGTCAATGCAAACATAGTGAAAAAATACTACGCATAATCAAAGACCCGCTAGGTCGATTGGCCTTGGCAAAAATAAGGACTTCCCGACGAACCAAAAGGGTTCGGGCAAAAATAAGGGATGAAAATAAAAAACTGTACACCCGACAAGTCGAAAACCTAAAAAGGCGGCTTGGGCAAAAAAGGGTATCCCGGTGGACTGAAAACCCGAAAGGGCGATCCAGGAAAAAATTAGGGATCAAAGCGTAACACTATGTCTCATTGGATCATCTTGCAACCAGACTTCGGTGTCGACTATCAAGCTCGGACGACGCCAATCAATCTGATCTTCCTTCGACCAAGTAGCAAAGTGATGAGACGCTCGAAGATATAAAGGCAATAGCAGAGTTGGAACCTAATGGGATTGTTCACATAGCTGTTTTTCTTTCTTTTTCACAAAATATATAATTCATGTCTTTCGGCGGTGTTCTCTTACTAGGACGTCAGCCTCTTTGTAGAAAATGCCTATTACAAGCCAACTTCAAAAATCAATACAATACATTTTCATAATAAATTCCAAATTGTTTTCCTTTTCTGTTTTGTTTTGCAAGAACGTCCAATGATTCATTTTTGATATATGCATTTGAAAATAATTGCTACTTATAAATATTTACATAAGAAACAAAAAAACAATTACTCGTAATTCCAGGAATAGGGGCAAACAAGAAGTCTCCAAACCTTACAGTTGCTTTACCCACCAGGTACAGCGATAGAGCCAGCTGGAGAATATGACTAAAGGTACACATATTCCCCGTAGAGTAGGAAGTGTCCAAAGACAGTGGTGATAGCTCTCCCCAGCCGAGGTTCATAATCGTAAATGAGTCGGCAAAATTCTCCCCAAGCAGAGTTTATCTATCACCAGCAACGGTAATTCATCCCCAGCGGAGTTGTTTCTCCAAATCAGCAGATCGTCCAACAGGATATCTCTCTTCCCTACAAAGTCATTCTCCCATGGGATTATTCTCAAACAGAGTCTCTCCCGGCGGAATATTCTCAAGAAAAACGGATGCAAGTGTCCAGCTAATCATCTTCGGTCACTATCCCCAGCGAGAATGAAGAGCTCAACTCCTTATACTCTCCAATAGCAGTCCATGATTTATTTTCCCCTGCCGGAGAATATCACTTGAACATTGTATATCCATACATCATGGCATACGCATGTGCGTCATACAGCATAATCTCATTTATTTTGAGAACATCATTACTCAATACATTTCATACATCATGACATTACGTACGACTAACTCTTTACCTTTCAGGGAAAGATACAATCAAGTTCTCACAAGTTTTCTCTAGTTCAGTCAAATCGATACTAAGATTTCTATTCCAGTTCAAGCTATGAAGCCCGGAAATCAACCGGATAATATCTTGATATCTCCAGAATACTATGAAGCCCAGAAATCGACCGGATATTAGTATGCCTGAAATTCAAGGTGAAGCCCGGATGCGACCGGATAACCACCTAATTACTTCTGAAGCCTGGAGTACGACCAGATAAGAATTGAGAAATTGCAAAGCCTGGAAGACGACGAAATAGCAAGTTTAATCTCATCTCCCCAATAAGTCACTATAAAGCCTGGAGCATGACCAGATAGTAGTCAGTCTTATTTTTCCCAGAAAATCACTATAAAGCCTGGAATACGACCAGATAGCAAGTCATTTTCACCTCCTCGACTAAGAGATGATTCCCCAGTAGAATAACGGACGACTGAAGCTCCTAAAATTCTATTTCTCTAAAGACAGAGACCAACATTCCCCAGCGAAATCCTCCTCAACAACAGGTATACGGGTTCTCGCAAAGGAATCTCTTATGCGATCGACACTTCTTCTGATGGCATCTTTAAGCCCATCTTCCGTCATCAACCTCCAAATGGCATCTATAAGCCCATTCCCGACATTGCAAGACCGGTACCACTTCATGCGAGTGTAAATTTCTGGGCACTCTAGTGTTCAATCATCTTCAACCTTCGAATCACGAAAGGAAGACAAGCCAATCTACATCCTCAGGTTTAAGAAGATTGAACATGGCAGCTGTTGTAACCCAAATTTTCCCCTCCCATATTTCTTAATACATGTAAAGTAAGGTCTTCAAATTTCTCAAGGAAGTCCAAGAGTTGACCAGACAAACTCTCTCCTAAGGCAGTCTACCCCAAATTAGGGTTTCATTTTGCATCATGATGTTTGAGTCTAAAGGATCCCAAATTCTTACCATTATCCTAATATGTTCTCAAGATCATCCATGTCAAGTTTCAAGCCTTGCAGAGGAAGTATGCTCAGTCAATTGCTCAAAGGCCTGAAAATCGAATGTGCTAGGGCAAAAGTCAACTGTGGCCCACATACCGTCAAACTTCAATATTTTTGGTCAAAATTGTTATTTTGAAGTATTATTCATCATTTGATCAAGGGTTTATCATTATTCCTCAACTATTGCTCACAGTTCATCAAAACCCAAAATTGCTAAATTAGGGTTTTGTAGGAAAAAACAACTCAACTTTGACCAAGCATAACTTTCTCATACTTTATCAAAAATGACCCATCCAAATCTCATTTTGAAGAGGATGTAATTCCATACAATCCATATTCATCTCCAAAGTTCAAAATATGCACTCACAAGAAGATATGAATTTGGACATTATAGGTCATTTTGGAAAGTCAACAAAAACACCTTTTGGGTCAAAGCTTCATACATGAACATGGAAGACTCAATTGAGATGAGACAAAAATGGTTGCTTAGAGGACATGTTAAGGTTTCTAAAAAGTCTAATAACACCTCTCTAGGGTCAAAATTGAAAGAGTTATGCATTGGCCAAGTCGACCCTTTTTGCAAAATTGCCAAAAGTCAAATGTGTCCAAAATTGCATTTTTTGTCAAATGGGCCCAACTCTTTATGCTTGCACTGAGTTTGTAATGTAACACACGACCCATGAGCTCTTCCACTTGTCATCCTTTCATTTTTGCCATTTATTTTGGTTTTATTTCATTTAAATCAAATAAAATCAATATAAAATAGTAAAAATATCAAAAGCTAATTAAATCTTAAGATTTTATGCATGATTAGGTTCATTACACAGCTGGAAGTGAGATCAAATCGTGCAAGGTTCAAAATGGACAGAAAAAGAGTGAATTTTCTTGATTTGGAAAGATTTGCACAAGGATCATATCATGAATCAATAATCATAATTGGAAAAGATTTGATACAAAGTTGCAACCCTAACTCATTCTTGGATGCATAAGGGACAAGGGCAGATCAAAAAACAAGAGGTTGGAGGCGTGCAAGAGAGAGAACAAATTGCAAAAAATTTAAGAAAAAGTGTAAACTGATTTTCAATATTCATGCTATCTCAAGCCATTCTAAGCATACCAATCGTTTGATGGACATTCCAGGAACGTATTTCAACCACTAGCAAGCTTCCTCACACTCGGAATCGCGCTGTAAGTTTCACACGGTTTCCATATTTTCTTGAAATCGAATGCAATCATTCTGGCATCTTTAACATGATTTATTAGCATATTCTTAATCCTTGAGTTGTTTGCAAGCTAATGGTTATAATTAATTGCGTTTTTGTTGACTGTATATCAAGTTGCCATGGCTAGGGTTCATGCGTTGTTTTTAGGGGTTTTGCATACAGGAACAATTGGCCATTAATAATGGTACCATGATTTTCTTGAGATTGCAACGAGTTGATTGGTACCATTGGTTTTGATTTATCATGCTTGCACAAAATTTTTGAGATGCACAGGGTTATACCTACACCTGGTGTCCGTAGGTAAAAGCCATATAATTTACAATGACGGTGGGAGGAAGAAGAAAGTAACGTGGCACTCCCTGACTTGCCCATTCAAATTTCGCGTGTTTTGAAATATAACTTTTTGTTTTTATCATATAATAATCATTTGCTATTGTTTAGACAACTAACCATGCCAGCTCAGTTGGCAAGCGCGCAGTGTGAGAACGTCTAAGGGCCTGGGTTCGTTCCCCAGGTCCCAAATTTATTTCATATTTTTCTTGGACAGGCAATCTAGTGCATCTCACGCTCCAGGATCCATCATGCACTCTCCAGATCTAATCATCCAAACCACCAGCAAGCCAGATCCAAGGCTTCTCTAGTGAGGGTCCACCATGTGCACAGGTCAAGCGTACACACAGGATTTGGAAGAAGTCAATGGAGGCCTAAGCTTGTTGGGATTGAATTTGAAAATCACACCCCCCCTTTTTATAAAGCTACCAGGCCCATCTCTCTTTCTTTTTTTATTTATTATTTTAATTCTTTTAATTTGCTTAATTGTTTTTTCTACAAAATTAGCTTCAATTTTCACAAAAAATTATAAAATCAAATTTCACAAATTTAGAATTAGGTTTTTATTTTATCAAATTTAATCTAATGTTAGTTTAATTTAATTTAGGATAATTCTAACTTTTTATATAATTAAAATCAATTAGAAAAAATTAGGGTTTGCTTTTGATCTAATTTTTATTTTCTTTCTCAAAACAAAAAAATACAAAAATAAGTTAATTTAATTATTGTTCTTAAATTTTTAAATTAATTAGTAATTAGGTTTTTATTTATTCAATAAAACCTTATTTTCTTAAAATAGCCCAAAAACGACAAAAAATGATTTTTCTTTTGAATTGCAATTAGGCTTAGGTTGGGTCAAAACCCTAAATCTCTCCTTTTCGATTCATCGCAAGCGTTTGCTATTTTTGCAATATTAATGTAACTGCTTACAGTATGTAATAGTTTAATTAGGATTTTCTTTTATTAATCGTTTTACGGGTTTTTTAGCTATGTAATTAATCCCTACCCCGAAGCGTTGTAATAGGGTAGGTTTTATTTCCCGCATTTTAATTTTCACAAATATTAACTATTTAGATGTATGTTAATAGGATTGTATGACAAGATTGCATGATAATTTAAAATGGCTAGAAAACCCTAATGTGCAAAGATAATAACTGAAAACAAATCACTCGCACATGCACACTCTTAGGGTATACTCTCACTTCGGTTGCCTTCGATAAACAATCATTAAGTATAGGGTGTCTTAGTGGTTGCCCTCTTGTCTAAACAAAGATCAAATGTCCCGTTCAGAAATGTTGCCTCGGAAAGGTTTCCTCGGAAATGTTGCCTCGAATATGATCTTAAGACATTAGGGTTATTACTAAGACGTCCTAACATTGCTTTAATGATCATACGTCCCTACGAATTGACCCTTACAACTCCAACGAATTCAAAAGTGTTGAGTAATCAAGGGCACTCGCCCAAGCATGGTTGAAGACATCTCCAACTTTGGTTAATCAGGAGCCATGTTCTAAGGTTCATAATACTGGGGTTCTTTATCTTTATGGTACAGATCTCATGAAGTCCTCTCGAGGAAATTTTCTTTAAAGGCTCTATAGACTGGGGAAAGGCATTATGCAAGGGCATTTTCTCCTCTTCAAGGGTTGATCAGATCAAGTCCATACGCAGGCTAAATGACTCGTGAATTTGAAAATTATATCGGGATGTCGGGATTGTTATCCTCGGCTCATCAGATACTTAAGTCCATTTATTGATGTCCCTTCATCAGAAGTCAGGATCATTATCTCCAGTTGATGTTGGATCGTTATCCTCAGTAGGATACGAGCAGTAACACAAAGATCTTGTGAGGTTGTTACTTATACGAGGTTAATGGTGGAAATGTTGTTTCCTAAAAGGGCTCTTTTCCTAGTAAAAGATCCGCCGCTACTTGACGAAGGTCTGTTTGCTAAGGGGTTTCTCTTCCGAGATCTTTATTCCCCAACAAAGCATCCTCATTTCTCTGCAAAAGGAGAATGGTTCTTCTCCCCGGAAATTTAGAAGTTGTTTAAAGTCAAGATGATTTATTTTCATTGGACTTAAATTTATTTTTCCAGCGTCTTCTCAAAAGTCCACACTTTAGTGGCATTTCTCATCAGTGTTAACATGTTGAAGTTGCAATCTTGCATCACAATTTTTACCTACTGGTTTGTAGTTCAAATTGTTTATTCTTCAGTGAAGGTTGACATTCCATACATGGGGCATATTGCCATAATTTCTATTTTTGCAAGCTGTTGTACCCCAAAATTTCCCCTCCCATATTTCTCAATACATTTCAAGTGAGGTCCTCAAATTGCTCAAGGAAGTCCAAGGGTTGACCAGACAAACTCTCTCCTAAGACAGTCTACCTCAAATTAGGGTTTCAATTTGCATCAAGATGTTTGAGTCCAAAGGATTCCAAATGCTCATCATTGTCCTAATATGTTCTCAAGATCATCCATGTCAAGTTTCAAGCCTTGCAGAGGAAGTTTGCTCAGTCAATTGCTCAAAAGCCTGAAAATCGACTATGTTAGGGCAAAAGCCAACTGTGTCCTACATACAGTCAAACTTCAAGATTTTTGGTCAACATCCTAATTTTGAAGTATTATTCATCATTTGATCAAGGTTTGATCATGATTCCTCAAGGATTGCTCACAATTCATCAAAACCCAAAAGTTGCTAAATTAGGGTTTTGTAGGAAAAGTCAACCCAACTTTGACCAAGCATAAATTTCTCATACTTTATCAAAAATGACCCATCTAAAGCTCATTTTGAATAGGATGTAATAACCTACAATTCATCTTCATCTCCCAAGATCAAAATATGCACTCACAAGAAGATATAAATTTGGACATTATAGGTCATTTTGAAAAGTCAACAAAAACACAATTCTTGTTAAAGCTTCATACATGAACATGGAAGACCTAATAGAGATGAGAACAAAAGGGTTTCTTAGAGCACATATTAAGATTTCTAAAAAGTCCAAGAACACATCTCTAGGGTCAAAATTGAAGAGTTACGCATTGGCAAAGTTGACCTTTTTTGCAAAATTACCAAAAGTCAAATGTGGCCAAAATTGCAATTTTTGCTAAATGGGCCCAACTTTTTATGCTTGCATTGAGTTTTTAACATGAACCACGACCCATGATCCTTTCCATTTGTCATTCTTTTATTTTTTTCATTTATTTTGATTTTTATTTCAATTGAATCAAATAAAATCATGAAAATATCAAAACTAATCAAAGCTTGAGATTTTGTGCATGTTTAGGCCTCTTATATTGTTGGAAAGAGAATCAAATCGTGCAAGCTTCATTTGGACACAAAAATATTGGATTTGGCTTGATTTGGAAATATTTGCATAAGGATCAAATCTTGAATCAATGATCTTAATTGAGGGAGATTTGAAACAAGTTTGTAACCCTAATTCGTTCTAGGGTACATATAGAACAAGTGTAGATCAAAAGCAAAGGAATTGGAGGCGTGAAAATAAGATATCAAGTTTCAAAAAATTGGAAAAAAGTGACACACTGATCTCTAAGTTGCAGACCAATTCAAAGCGTCCCAGTCATTTCAATCGCTTCCTGGACGTTTTAGGATCCTTTTACAATCATTAACAAGCCTCCTAACATCCAGAATTACGCTGTAAGTATCCCACGATATCCATGCTTTCTTGAAATCGAATATCACAATTCTGGCACTCTTAGCATGATTAATTTGTATATTCTTAATTCTTGAATCATTTGCAAGCTAATGGTGGCACTTAATTGCATTTTCGTTAAATGTATAGCAAGATGCCATAGTTAGGGTTCTTGGCTCGTTTTTGGGGCTTTTCTTTACAGGTATAATTGGCCATGGATAAGGGTACCATGATGCTCGTGAGGTTGCCACGAGTTTATTGGTACCATTGTTGTGCATTTATCATGCTTGCATAGAATTCTGGAGAACCACAGGGCTGTACCTACGCCCGTTTGTCTGTAGGTAAAAGTTGCAGAGACTTTTAGCAACGGTGGGAGGAAGGAGATGATAGCGTGGCACTCCCTGATTTTCCTATTCAAAATTTTGCGCGTTTTGATTATTATTGTTTTGTTTTTCCATATAATGTTTCTTTGTCATTAACCATACAAAAAGCCAAGCTAGCTCAAATGGTCAGCGTGCAATGGAAATGCCAAAGGGCCTAGGTTCGATCCCCGGGTCCCCATATTTGTTCAATGTTATTTTGCTTTGTATGATCAAGTGTGCAGGCTTGCCATAAGTCCACCATGCGCTATCAGCTTTCAGCCATCCAATTCCCAACATGCCTAGATCCAATGCCTTATCCATGAAGGTCCATCATATGCATAGTCAAGCTAGCAACATAGGATTTGGAAAAGTCAACACGGGCTAGGCGCTTTTGGGCTCAAAAATTGCAATTCAGACCCCCCTTTTGCTATAACACCAGGCCCATTCTAATTTCCTTTCTATTTTTTTTCTTTTATTTAATTTCGTTATTTAATTATTCTCTAACCAAAATTAATTTCTTTTTACAAAAAAATCATAAAATCATAAAATCAATTTCATCAATTTAGAATTTAGGTTTTTATTTTATTTTTTCAAATTTAATTTTATATTAGATTTAATTTAGGATTAATTCTAACTTTTTTATAATAAAAATCAAATTAGACAATTAGGTTTGTTCTTGATTTGATTTTTATTTCTTTTCACAAAATAACAAAAAATACAAAATAGGTCAAATTAATTATTTTTCTTAAATAAAATTAATTAGTCATTAGGTTTTCTTTATTTATTCAATTAAACTCTCATTTTCTCAAAAGCAATCAAAAACAAAAAATTATTTTTCTTTCAATTAGGTTTAGACGGGGTCAAAACCCTAATTTCTCTCGTTCTTGATTCATCGCGCGCATTTACTAATTTTTTTTGCAATATTAATGTAACTACTCATGGTATGTAATAGTTTAATTAGGATTTCCTTTTTATTTATCGTTTTGCGGGTTTTTTGCTATGTAATTAATCCCTCTCCCCGAAGCCTTGTAATAGCGTAGTTTTTATTTCTCGCATTTTAATTCTCGCAAAATATTAACTGTTAGATGTATGATAATAGGATTGCATGACAAGACTGTATGTTAATTTAAAATGGTTAGCAAAACCTAATGTGCAAAGATAATAACTGAAATCAAATCACTCGCACATGCGCACTCCTAGGGTATACTCTCACTTCGGTTGCCTTCGGTAAACGATCATTAAGTATAGGGTGTCTTAGTGGTTGCCCTCTTGTCTAAACAAAGATCAAATGTCCCGTTTGGAAATGTTGCCTCAGAAATGTTGCCTCGGAAAGGTTTCCTCAGAAATGTTGCCTCGAATATGATCTTAAGACACTAGGGTTATTACTAAGACGTCCTAACATTGCTTTAGTCATCGTACATCCCTTTCGAATTGACCCTTACAAATCCAACGACGGTGCTACCTATTTCTGAATAGTAGGATAGCGATGTCTAAAGGAAACGAGAACAAAAAAATTCTTTTTTTCGAGTAGGTAGATGCTAGTAGGTACTTCCTCAAAATCAAACTTTTTCACACCAAACACTTTTCAAACAAAGTTTTCAAAAACACTTCGTAACACTCTTGAAGACAGAAGCTAGGGTTAAAACGAAGTAAAACAAAAACTCTTCAAAACAAACACACAAGCAATTTTAAAAATATGAGAAAGTACCTAAGAGCCCGTGGAAAACCACGGATAGAAAGGGTGCTAATACCTTCCCTTTCTATAATCTACCTCCCGTACTCAAAATCTCGAAAAAGGAATTTTTCTGTGCTTTTGTCCTTTCCAGTTGGATAAAATAAAAGTCGGTGGCAACTCTTTCTTACCGTGACATTTTGCAAACACAAACGCAAAACGAAAACCAGCATTTTCCAAAATAGTCCGGTTCTGCCACCGTATCACATAACTGGCGACTCTGTTGGGGAATTAATAAGTGGGGTATACATTAGGATTAGTTCATCATAAATTGCTTCTTTTGTTTGTTTTGGTTGCTTTATTGTTAAAGGGTTTTGTAATGGGAGTTACTATAGATCCTAACCCAGATCTGGGGAACACCTTTTAGGTTAGTAGCAATAAACTGTGAGGGAACTGTACGACATAGACCAATACGGTTGAAGCAGTAGCTACATTGATGTGGCACATTGGTTGGTACCGGTATCCCTTGTGGAGAAACGGGGAGAATATGGGGTTGCTTTGTGTGTCGTTAAGCATCAACTGACCTTAGAACCCTTAATAGACCAACTTGGCCATTAGGAAGTAGTGAGATATACGGACTCAGTGTAAAGCTGAGAACTGGTTGATACTCGATGCTACACTCATTGAGACCATACTCTCGAGATAGTTCCCGCTGCAAGAAAAGATTGCGTGAGCTGAAACCATGACCGATGGAGGATGGTCAGTGATATTGAGAACCTCTAGAACCCGGTTACTATTGCTAGGACAGGTTGAAACCAACTGGACTTCAAGAGGGTAATACCTTTGACCCCATGCAAGCCTTAAACTTAAGGGCTTTTGTGTGACTTGTTTGCCTTTGCCATGTCTGCTATCTGCTATACCTGTTGTTTGTTTTTATCATGACATCATGCATCATAACATAGCATGCATACTTCATTATACTAACCATTTCAAAGACCGAGGGGATTTATCTTTGTTCTGTTTTGCAGGTTATGGCTTCCATGCGCAGAAACACCATCTGAGTTAACTTTGTGCAAATACCTGCTCAACTCAAAGATTTAGCCTCGAGAGTTTCTGATACTTCTTCCTTCATTAAGAGACATGGTCAGCTTCTTAGCTTGGTTACCTCAAAGTTTGATAAGCAGATGATGAGTGTGCTTTTCGAGTTCTTCGATCCTGTGCATCATTGCTTCACTTTCCAAAATTATCAGCTAGTTCCCACTTTGGAAGAGTTTTATCACTTATTGGGCATATCCATCCTTGAGCAGATGCCCTTCACAGGTTTGGAAGAGACTCCTAGACCAGAAGACATTGCTTCAGCTCTACATTTGAAACGGGCTGATGTAGTATCTAATTGGGAAACACGAAGCGGGGTTGAAGGTTTCTTAGCCAAGTTTCTGATAGATCAAGATAAACTATTCTGGTATAAATTGGATTTTCAGGCTTTTGAAGACATCTTGGCTCTCCTTATCTACGGTTTGGTGCTCTTCTCGAATCCAGATTCTTTCATAGATGTGAATGCGGTTAGGATCTTCCCGTCTCGCAATCCCGTGCCTACTCTTCTGGGTGATATCTTGCATTCCCTCTATACTCGTACTGTGCGTAGAAGAGGGACCCTCATGTGTTGTATGCTATTGATGTCGAGGTGGTTTATTTCGCACCTCCCCAAACCTGTGTTGAAGAAAGAAGAAGGTTTAGGATGGTCTTATAGGATAATGTCCCTTGCCCATACAGACATTCTTTGGAGTTCCAAGGCTATGGAAAGCACTGTTGTCATTGATCAATATGGGGATACCCTAATGTCCCGTTGCTTGGAATCAGAGGGGTATAACCTACAACCCTTGTTTAGCTTTGTGACAATTCGGTCGTGCTCGGAGTGACGGTCCTCATGAGCTACTTCTTACGGATATTGCATTTGACTACAAGGAAGACGTTGACGAGCATCACCGAAGGTTTATACGAGCTTGAGGCATGGTGAACAGATCTGACCCTCAAGAGTTAGGACCAAGGACTTCTCTCCCTATGCAGCCCTACCTACAATAGGTCCGAGCTCGAGCCCAAAAGCTTGGGATGCCTTACGAAGCCGTGTTACCAGTGATTGTGGAACCCACCAATGAAGAGGGCATTCCTTATACAGTCCTTTATCCCTACATGCCCACTGATCTTGGGGCATTGAAGAGATCCTGGATTCAACTGAAAGAGAAGAGGGATAACTACCAGAAAAAGTACCACGAGCAAGAAAGGAAGATCTTGAAGCTCACCAGGAAACTCGAGAATGAAAGAATGATCAATGACTACGTCAGCACCAAGGGGAAGCATCCATGGGATTTCTGATTTTGCTTTTTCTAGTTTAGATTTGTTTTTCATTTACTTCTTTGTAAACGCCTGAAAGGCACTGTTGAACCTTTTTACAAGTTTAATCTAATAAAGTTTGTTCATTTTTTTTGTTTGCAAATTTAAATCTCCCAAAGTCTTTGAAATCATTACATACGCATCCCATTATCATTCACACCATTACAGGTACCCTTACAGGTTTCTCATCTTCTTCGCTGTTTATTTCAGCATGAAATGTCTTCTGATCAAGCTATCAAAGATCTTCAGGCATAAAATGCCCAATTTCAAGAGATGTTCTTCAGCTTGGCTAAAGGGCAAAAAGCTCTCATTCTGAAAGAGAAAGAGAAGAAAAAGAAGAAGAAGAAGAAGGTCGTTCTACCGAGTATGGGCAAAAGGTTTGGGGATAGGTTGAAACAGCAAGCTGATCTGTCCTTTTCATCCAAGGAAGGGGAGGACCAAGAAGAAGAAAAGGGCCCCAGTCCTGCAGTTTCTGATAATGATACAAAATATGATGAGGAACAATATCCTCCTGCTGAGGATAAGTACAAGCAACTTGAAGACCGTCTGAGTGCTATGGAGATTCAGAAGATCCCTGGTTTGGATTTTGGAGAGCTGGGACTGGTATCGGGAGTGGTTATCCTTCATAAGTTCAAAGCTCCTGTTTTTGCCAAGTACGATGGAGTATCCTATCCAAAACTTCATCTTCGCTCGTATGTTAGGAAAATCTAACCCCACACTGCTGATAGAAATTTGGGGGTGCATTTCTTTCAAGATAGTTTGTCAGGGACTCAGCTTGAATGGTTTTATCAATTGGAAGGAGCCAACATGCGAAACTGGGAGGACCTTGCTGCTGCTTTTTACAGGCAGTACCAATATAACACCGACCTTGCTCCCACTCGTACTCAGCTTCAGGGTATGTCTATGGGTGAAAGCGGAGGCTTTAAGGATTACGCTCAGAAATGGAGAGACTTGGCTGGAAGAGTCCAACCCCTTTGTCTGACAGGGAATTGGTTGACATGTTTCTGGGGACGCTATCTGGTCCATTTTTTAATCATCTGATTGGCAGTTCGTCATCTGGGTTTACTGAATTGATTTTGACTGGGGAGAAAGTAGAAGCTGGTATCCGAAGTGGTAAGATACATAAGGATACTTCATCAAGTGCAGTGAAGAAGCCTTTCACCGGTAAGAAAGAAGCTAGTGCGGTCTATGGCTCGAGGGGCCAAAGCAGTCCTAAACACCGTCAAACAGTAAATGCGATAGTGATACCAAGACCCACAGTTGCTCCACAATGTAACAATCAACAAAGGGTGGAAAGACCACAAAGGAAGTTCACTCGGATCAATATGACCTTGTCTCAAATTCTACCACAATTATTGAAGACCAATCTGGTAACTCTGAGGAAAGCCCCAAAGAATCCCAACACCACACTCCGCTATATAACCCAAATGCCCGCTGCGCCTATCACTCCGATGGCCCAGGTCATGATACAAACAACTGTTGGGCCTTGAAGAATAAGGTACAAGACTTGATCAAAGCTAAAGAGATTGAGTTTGACGCTCTGGAGAAACCCAATGTCATAACTGCTCCCATGCCCAAACAT
The DNA here is from genome assembly GCA_948472305.1 of Vicia faba. NCBI lineage: Eukaryota > Viridiplantae > Streptophyta > Magnoliopsida > Fabales > Fabaceae > Vicia > Vicia faba. The sequence goes on along the minus strand of OX451741.1, from coordinate 33,569,090 downwards.
GGTCAGGGAGTAAATCCTGTGGACGATAATTTATTTGTGACCTCCATGGAAGAAATTTCTACTCCTTTGATGGCAATTAAGAAGAATCTATTGTTGGCCGGTTTATTTCCAGGTTGTGGCGAAGGTTGCCATATATGTTCAATTCTGCCTGCTGGTTGCCACTTATTGAAATCAGGTGTTCAACGCCTGATGGATAACAAAGAGATCCTATTTGAAAAGACTATGATTCCGTTGGTTCCAATTGGAGAAGTTGCCATCATAACCATTTCCGCCAATCCTTCCAAAACTTCCTCAAGAAATCCTGTTAGGATTACACTCGTTCCAAGAATCGCTCTGTTAATCATTACCGTCCCTAGTTCTATCCCATACACTTCGAATAAGGCTGTCCCTTGGCACTATGGGGCCGATGTGTATTACCATGGAGTTAAGCAAGACTTAAAGATTGAAGAAGATGATGCTGATGTCAGCAATATTGTCGGGGCTAGCAAGGTCACTAGAAGTGGAAGACTTTTTTCTCCCGAGATTTCCCCTCTGACTATCCACGAACCTATTGTCATTCCATCTGCTGGTACATCAACTACTGTCCCAGTTCCTATTCCAGTTATCACCCCTGTCACCGAGCCATCTGACACTCGGGGCAAAGAAATCATAGGTGAGCCTGCCCAGATGGAGGCACCTAAGAAGATCATTGTAGAAACCTCTAAGTAGGAGATAGAGGAAATTCTGAAGATTATCAAGAAGAGCGACTACAACATAGTCGAGCAGCTGGGGCAGACCCCGTCAAAAATCTCCATGTTATCCTTGTTATTATGTTCAGAAGCCCATGCAAAGGCTTTAATTGCTTTCCTCAAAACTGCGCATGTGCCGCAGGAAACTTCTGCCGATCAATTCAAAGACTGCATAGCTAGTTTGACCACTGACAATGGGATGGGTTTCTCAGACGAAAATATGACTGCTAAAGGAAGAAATCATAATGATGCTCTGCACGGCCCGATCGAGTGCAAGGGCACTGCTATGGCCCATGTACAGGTGGATATTGAATCCTCATTGAATGTGCTGCCAAAGAAAGCGTTAGACCGTATGGACTGTGAAGTTTTGATTTTAAAGCCGAGCAATATTGTGGTCAGGGCTTCTGACAGGTCAAAAAGGATGGTGCACGGGGAGGTGGACGTCCCTGTTAAAGTTGGATCTCAAACTTTTGCATCTACTTTCTACGTGATGGATATCCGACCATCATATTCTGGCTTGCTGGGTCGCCCTTGGATTCATAAGGCTGGGGCAGTGACTTCTACGCTCCATCAGATGTTGAAATATCCAGTAAAGGGGAAGATTGTCACGGTACAAGGTGAGGAGGAGTACATGGTGAGTCATCTCAACTCCTTTCGCTATGTGGATATGGATGGGGAGTTCATCAAAACCCCTTGTTAGAACTTTGAAGAGGTCCCCTAGACTTTGGCATCAACTGAAGTTGCTACTGACTAACCTCCGATGAAGATGGCTTCCCTCAAGGATGCTAGGGCTGTAATTGAAAAAGGTGGGTGTGCAAATTGGGGTCAGCTCCTTGATTTCACACACAAAACTGACAAGTTTGGTTTGGGCTTTACTACAGGGGCTCAAAGGGCTGTTAGGCGGGCGCAGATCGAAAGACCTCCTCTGCATATCAGTAATCAAGGCATTAATGCAATTGAAGATGGTGAAGAAGATTCAGATATCGACAGCTGGATCTACCCTACAACTAATGGTGGCTTGAAAAACTGGACGACGAAAGACTTCATGCCCGTTTCTTTTATTACACAGTAATTAACTTTTGTTTTGAGAGTTATAATAAACAGTTTGAAACTTTATGGCCTGGTGCATTTCCCAAGGCACCTTGACTTTTCTTGTGAGGGCTTATTATTTGTCATTTTCATATATCATCAATAAAGCATTGGACATTTTCTTGCATTACAGATTTTGCGCTCCTTGTTTTTCTTTTCTCTCTCGCACTTTATCAAAATAGCTATTGTCTTACACACACTCATGTATCATAATGCAAATCCATATCCACTCTGGATCCCATTGACAACAACTCTATTACTTCCAGTTATGACTTCGAAAATCCGATCAACCAAGCCGAGGACAAAGGTGAGGATGATTGTGAGGTACCCAGAGAACTTTCTAGACTGTTACTACAGGAAGAGAGGGCCATACAACCTCATAAGGAGCTAGTTGAATAAGTGAATTTGGGTACAGAGGAAGACAGGAAAGAGGTCAAGATAGGTGCGAGTTTGGAGCTTAGTGTCAAGCAAAGATTGATATAGATGCTATGCAACTATGTTGAGATCTTCGCCTGGTCTTACGAAGATATGCCTGGTTTGGACACTAACATTGTGGTACACCGCCTGCCAACTAAAGAAGACTGTCCTCCGGTAAAGCAGAAGGTTCGCCGTATGCGCCCTGAGATGTCGGAGAAAATCAAAGTTGAGGTCATGAAACAGTTTGCGCCGGATTCCTAGCTATCACTTCTTACCCGCAGTGGGTTACCAATGTTGTTCCGGTTCCTAAGAAGGATGGTAAGGTACTGATGTGTGTGGACTATAGAGATCTGAATAGGGCGAGCCCCAAAGATGATTTCCCACTTCCTCACCTCGATGTTTTGGTCGACAACACCGCACAGCATAAAATCTTCTCCTTTATGGATGGTTTTTCTGGGTACAATCAAATCAAGATGGCTTCCAAAGACATGGAGAAGAAGACCTTCGTTACGCAGTGGGGCACCTTCTGTTACAAGGTAATGCCTTTCGGGTTGAAGAATGTTGGGGCAACATATTAGCGCGCCATGGTCGCTTTTTTCCACGATATGATTCACCATGAGATTGAGGTTTACGTTGATGACATGATCGTAAGGTCCCAGACTAAAGAAGAACACCTTGACCATCTCCAGAAACTGCTTGACAGGTTGAAGATGTATAAGCTAAGGTTGAACCTGGACAAGTGCACCTTCGGGGTAAGGTCTGGTAAGCTGCTGGGTTTCATTGTTAGTGATAAAGGTATTCAAGTGGATCCTACAAAGGTGAAGGCCATACAGAAAATGCTAGCTCCCCGCGCAGAAAAGGAAGTTAGAGGCTTTTTGGGACGTCTAAATTACATCGCCCGATTCATTTCACATCTGACTTCTACTTGTGAGCCAATCTTCAAGCTTCTGAAGAAAGATCAAGTGGTAAAATGGAATGATGAATTTCAGGCCGCTTTTGAAAGGATCAAGGAATACCTCCAAGAGCCACCTATTCTGATGCCTCCAGTTGAAGGAAGACCTTTGATCTTATACTTGACAATGCTGGATAATTCAATGGGGTATGTGTTGGGGCAGCATGATGAGTCTGGTCGAAAAGAGCATGTTATTTACTACCTTAGAAAAAAGTTTATCGACTGTGAGACCCGATACTCACTGCTCGAGAAAACTTGTTGAGCTTTGGCATGGGCTGCGCTTTGGTAATCCTTGTTTAGAGTTCCTACAATTGGTCTTTTTTTTCTAATCAAAAGTTTGCCTTTTCCCAGTGTCTTTTTTTGTTGGTTAAATTTAACCTTCAATCGATGCTCTTTCTCAGGGAGTCTATCTGAAGTTAGTCATCCTGCCTTGATATATCTGGTTGAGATCACTTTGTTAGATCTCTTCCATCATAGATATCTTTGGTCGAGTCCATTGTATTAGGTCTCTTCCTTCTTTGATATCTTTGGTTGAAATCGCTGTGTTAGATTTCATCCTTCCTTGATATATCCGTTTGAGATCACTTTGTTAGATCTCTTCCATCTTTGATATCTTGGGTCGAGTCCGTTGTGTTAGGTCTCTTATTTCTTTGAAATATTTGGTTGAAATTGTTGTGTTAGATTTCATCCTTCCTTGATATATCCAGTCGAGATTGCTTTGTTAGATCTCTTCCATCTTCGATATCTTCGGTCGAGTCCGATGTGTTAGGTCTCTTCCTTCTTTGATATCTTTGGTTGGAATCATTGTGTTAGATTTCATCCTTCCTTGATATATTCAGTCGAGATCACTTTGTTAGATCTCTTCCATCTTCGATATCTTTGTTCGAGCCTGTTGTGTTAGGTCTCTTCCTTCTTTGATATCTTTGGTTGAAATCGTTGTGTTACACTTCATCCTACCTGGATATATCTGCTCGAGATCACTTTGTTAGATCTCTTCCATCTTCGATATCTTTGGTCGATTCCGCTGTGTTAGGTCTCTTCCTTCTTTGATATTTTTGGTTGAAATCGCTGTGTTAGATTTCTTCCTTCTTTGATATATCTGGTCGAGATCACTTTTTTAGATCTCTTCCATCATCGATATCTTCGGTCGAGTCAATGATGTTATGTCTCTTCCTTCTTTGACATATTTGGTTGAAATCGCTGTGTTTGATTTCATCCTTCCTTGATATATCCGGTTGAGATCACTTTGTTAGATCTCTTCCATCTTTGATATCTTCGGTCGAGTCTGTTGTGTTAGGTATCTTCCTTCTTTGGTATCTTTGGTTAAAATCGTTGTGTTAGATTTCATCATTCCTTGATATATCCGGTCGAGATCACTTTGTTAGATCTCTTCCATCTTCGATATCTTCGGTCGAGCCCACAATTTTAGGTCTCTTCCTATTTTGTTATCTTTGGGTTGAAATTGTTGTGTTAGATTTCATCCTCCCTTGATATATCCGGTCGAGAGCACTTTGTTAGATCTCTTCCATCTTCTATATCTTTAGTCGAGTCAACTGTGTATGGTCTCTTCCTGCTTTGATATCTTTGCTTGAAATCACTGTGTTAGATTTCATCTTTCCTTGATATATTCGGTCAAGATCACTTTGTCAGATTTCTTCCATCTTCGATATCTTCGCTCGAGTCCGTTGTGTTAGGTATCTTCCTTCTTTGATATCTTTGGTTGAAATCGATGTGTTAGATTTCTTCCTTTCTTTGATATCTTCAGTCGAGTCCGCTGTGTTAGGTCTTTTCATTCTTTGATATCTTTGGTTTAAATTGATGTGTTAGATTTCTTCCTATCTCTGATATCTTTGGTCGAGTCTATTGTGTTAGGTCTCTTCCTTCTTTGATATGTTTGGTTGAAATCGCTGTGTTAGATTTCATCCTTCCTTGATATATCCGGTCGAGATCACTTTGTTAGATCTCTTCCATCTTTGATATCTTGGGTCGAGTCCACTGTGTTAGGTCTCTTATTTCTTTGATATATTTGGTTGAAATTGTTTTGTTAGATTTCATCCTTCCTTGATATATCCGGTCAAGATTGCTTTGTTAGATCTCTTCCATCTTCGATATCTTTGGTCGAGTCCGATGTGTTAGGTCTCTTCCTTCTTTGATATCTTTGGTTAGAATTGTTGTGTTAGATTTCATCCTTCCTTGATATATTCAGTCGAGATCACTTTGTTAGATCTCTTCCATCTTCGATATCTTTGTTCGAGCCTACTATGTTAGGTCTCTTCCTTCTTTGATATCTTTGGTTGAAATCGTTGTGTTACACTTCATCCTTCCTTGATATATCTGCTCGAGATCACTTTGTTAGATCTCTTCCATCTTTGAAATCTTTGGTCGATTCCACTGTGTTAGGTCTCTTCCTTCTTTTATATCTTTGGTTGAAATCATTGTGTTAGATTTCTTCCTTCTTTGATATATCCGGTCGAGATTACTTTGTTAGATATCTTCCATCATCGATATATTCTGTCGAGTCCATGATGTTATGTCTCTTCCTTCTTTGATATATTTGGTTGAAATAGTTGTGTTAGATTTCATCCTTCCTTGATATATCCGGTCGAGATCACTTTGTTAGATCTCTTCCATCTTCGATATCTTCTGTCGAGTCCGCTGTGTTAGGTATCTTCCTTCTTTGATATCTTTGGTTAAAATTGTTGTGTTAGATTTCATCATTCCTTGATATATCCGCTCGAGATCACTTTGTTAGATCTCTTCCATCTTCGATATCTTCGGTCGAGCCCATAATTTTAGGTCTCTTCCTCTTTTGATATCTTTGGGTTGAAATGGTTGTTATATTTCATCCTCCCTTGATATATCCGGTCGAGAGCACTTTGTTAGATCTCTTCCATCTTCTATATCTTCATTCGGGTCAACTGTGTATGGTCTCTTCCTGCTTTGATATCTTTTCTTGAAATCACTGTGTTAGATTTCATCCTTCCTTGATATATTCGGTCGAGATCACTTTGTCAGATCTCTTCCATCTTCGATATCTTCGGTCGAGTCCGTTGTGTTAGGTCTCTTCCTTCTTTGATATCTTTGGTTGAAATCGATGTGTTAGATTTCTTCCTATCTCTGATATCTTCGGTCGAGTCCGTTGTGTTAGGTCTTTTCCTTCTTTGATATCTTTGGTTTAAATAGATGTGTTATATTTCTTCCTATCTCTGATATCTTCGGTCGAGTCTGCTGTGTTAGGTCTCTTCCTTCTTTGATATCTTTGGTTGAAATTTGCTGTGTTAGTTTTCATCCTTCCTTGATATATCTGGTCGAGATCATTTTGTTAGATCTCTTCCATCTGTGATATCTTCGGTCGAGTCTGCTGTGTTAGGTATCTTCCTCTTTTGATTTCCTTGGTTGAAATTGTTCTGTTAGATTTCATCTTTCCTAGATATATCCGATCGAGATCACTTTTTTAGATCTCTTCCATCTCTGATATCTTTGGTCGAGTCCGCTGTGTTAGGTCACTTTCTCTTTGATATCTTTGGTTTAAGTCTCCGTGTTAGATTTCTTCCTTCCTTGATTTATCTAGTCAAGATCATTGTGTTAGATCTCTTCCATCTCCGATATCTTCAGTCGAGTCCGCTGTGTTAGGTCTCTTTCTGCTTTGATATCTTTCATCGAAGTCGCTGTGTTAGACTTCTTCCTTCCTTTATATATCTGGCCGTGATTGTTGTGTTAGATCTCTTCCATCTCTGATATCTTTGGTTGAAATAGATATGTTAGATTTCTTCCTTCTTCCGTATTTTTGGTCGAGATCGCTTTGTTAGATCCCTTCCATTTTCGAGAGTTTCATTTGAGATCGCTTTGTTAGGTCTCATTCATCTCTTTTGTCTTTGGGTGAAATCACTGTGGAATCTCATGTTTCCCGGAAACTTCGATTGAATCTGTTGTAGTGGATCTTTTTCTTGAGTATCTAATCTTTGTTCTATGTGTCTAACCTTGACCCAACATCCAAGAGATTTACCCAGATGACTATTGCAACCAATGTAAGAGGGAAAAGCAAAGAAAGAAAAGCAAAAACCAAAATACAGAAAACCAAAAAATATAATAATACCTGACTAGGATTCAAAGCGCAAATTTTTGGGTTCTTTTAAGTATTTAATCTTCTTCCACCTTGAAATTTCAAAAGGATGGCGCCAATCTCACCTTCAGGTTGAAGGCGATTAAATAGGGGCAGTTGTTGCACCCCAAAATTTGCCCTCTTTGTTTTAACTTTGATTGGCTTATACTTTGTTTGCGTATACACATGCATGCATATCATTGGTTCCGTGTTCATGGGGTCAAGGTAGTTGATCAACACAACAAAGCTCTCACAATCTTTCAACGCATGTTCCATTTGTGGAAGATTTGGGTGTTTTCGGTGAATTTAAAATAGTGTGAATTGAAAACAATGTTTTGACTGATATGAGTTTGAAAATTCGCATCTCCAGCTTGAAATGGTGTTTTGGGTTGATTTTTGAGGTTTTGAAACTGTCTCGATGTTCTATTCAATTTTAGTGTTCAGAGCAAAAGGTAATTATCAAAGGAAAGTCTCCGAATACGCGGTTCTTTTGGATGTTGTATGGTGAAAAATACAAAGAAAAAGGTGTTGAAAGTGCAGTTTTAGCGTACTAGAAAATTCATAACTCGAAGACCGTTCATATTTTTTATGCCCGCTCTGGTGGCCAAAATTCCGTCTTGATGTCATCTACAATTCGTAACTCATGGCCTGAAGCCAATTCAGCTCATAAAGTCTTCAAATATATAAATTTAACAAATACGTTCGCACAAGAAAATTGTGACAAATGTTTACCTCTTTCATCTTCAGAAAATCGTAACTCGATTGATTCTTATTGTATCGAGCTGGTTTCGGTGGAATTGGTTCCCAAATCGAGTTGGATAAATATTTCTTGCAACTTTCCAAAATGAATGATATCTCGAAGGCCTTTATTTTTAGTCTAAAACGTGCGCAACGCATTGAAAATCCTGAACCGAGAAATATTTTCATTTGAGACGAAACTTCAAAAAATCATAACTAAATCACAAGTTATCCGATTGAGCTCATCTTTGGACGCGGTGTTTTTCTCAAAGTTGGCTACATTTTAGTTTCACATTTCAACTTTGAAAGTCGCGCCAAGGGACCTGTGAATTTGACCTAAAGGTGTCAGACTCTGATAAACTGAAAATTTGCACATTTGCTTGTATTTATTTGAGGCTCATTCATTCCAAAAAGTGCACACTATATATTCTTATTCATTCCAATTTTCAAAGGAAGGACTCTCATAATTGACCAATTCTCAAAAACACTCAAAAACTTTCTCTCATCTTACTCAAGGATCAAAGAGCAACTTTCTCTCATTTTCATCAAGAACACCAACAACTTTTCCAACAACTTCTTCAAGATCCAAAAGTTAAAGAAGCTCAATTCTTCTCTGATCTCGAAACTGATTGTTGTGATCTCTATACCTAAACTTCCTCTTGGATTCCACGGTTGGTTTTCTTGATTTAAGCACTTTTGCATAATTGATTCTTGAAATAAGCGCTTTTCTGGAATTGATAAATGAAGTGAGTTTTGAATAGAGAATTGAATTGTGGTTGTGGATCTAGTGGTGGAATTGTAAACTTATTGATCAAAATGCTTAGATCTGGAATTGGATGATCAATAATCACTTTTACAATTAAATGATTCTCAAGAAAAGTTCTTATTCATGTTGTTCAAAATTGTTGCCTTTGAGAATTGATGAGAAATCTGAATTTGCATGTGGTTTGCCATAGACTAGAGCCTTGCTTCATGAATCAAAATCCATGTGAAATCTTGTGTAAATTATGTGCTCGACACAATGCTCGAGTCATAACATCTTGTCCTTAAGGCATGAGATCACCAATTTTTGAATGCACATAAATCCTCTTTGCTATGATGATTGCATAATTGGTGTTAATTCGGTTTTCTAATCCGGTAAAAACATGTTGAAACTCATAAAAAATGGATTATGAGTTCATACTTTGATTATGCAATGATCAAGGAGAATTTTTCGTGTATGCATTCGTCGATTTGGTTTCCGTTTCGTGTCATGGATATTCTACGATTTTTTCAAGCTTTCCAATGATTTGAACCATGCATGAAACAAATACTTGATGCAAAAGTTATGTTGCTTCAAAATTGCATAAAATTGCACTATCAGGCAGTTTGAGTCAACTCAAACATAGCTCTGGTCAACGCAAAAATGAACAAAAATCATTTTGCCACCTACGGGAAGTGTCGCACTGACCCTATGAGTCAACTCAAACCTATGAGTCGACTCAAACCTATGAGTCAACACATACAGTGCTTTGAGTCGACGCAAACTGAAAAAAAACCAATTATGGCCACTTGCAGGAAGTGTCACGCTAATCCTTTGAGTTGACTCATTTTTTTGAGTCGACTCATCCTATCTTTGAGTCGACTCAAACTGCCAGCATTGCTTTTTTTCCGTTTCTTTTGCCTTGATTTGGCCTTGCTTTCTCCAGGCACTCTTCTACTCTTTTATACTTTAATTTTCCTTGTTATTTTTAACATATGTGTTGATTGTGCAATGTACATTGGGATGGTTTCCGATCATGTAATTATCGCTAGATTATGTGAATGGAAAGCTTATTTGGAATTTCGATTTGTGGTCTGATTTTGCGTTTGACACACATGCCATTGTTTTATGCAGGCACTTTGTGATACAGATGTGTCTGATGCCTCTATGGATATTCTCACTTAATTTCTTTTTTGATTCTAGCTTGCTCGATGTTTTCCGGGTTTCTTATTTTTGCTTGCTTGATACAGATTGTTATCCGTTTGGTATTTCATCTTTTCCTTTTTACTATTTCTGCACTTTACCGCTTTCCTTGCCATGGGAAATAGGACTAGAGATGTATGACGAGGATTTCCATTGGAGATCATGTCAGGAACCCCTCTGGTTTATTTAAAAACCCGCTTAGGGAAATTTTCATTGTGTGCTACTTGTGCTTGTTTAAAATCCTACCTTTGAAGTAAGTATTTCACACGTGTGTTTACAAATAATAATTCCTCAAAAGTAGGCAAGTGGGGAGGGTCCACAATCGACCCCCGCACATTATAGTCCATGTCATCCTTAGCTCAAGTTGCACATCGATGCTTCGGAGTTGTGCAGATCATGGTTATCGAGTCATCAAGTGGAAAAGGGATCTATAAACAATCCCTCACATTTTTTCTTGAGCCCGCGTTAGTCGACGTTGATGCTCCATGTTATCTTCTTCTATTCACTCCATGCTTGTTTGCCTTAGTTGATATGACCCCTTGACTAAAGCATCCCTAGCTGATTTTCTACCTACCTTGATCGTCCATATTATGGTTAGGCATTTGACTTGAGTTAGCATGTGCTGCTCACGACATATTGTATGTGCTTTCTTGAGCTTGTTGGCTTTCTTGCTTGATTTCATCTTTGTGTGCGTGTTTTGAGATGATATACCCTCGGCATGTTCCCTTAGGAGCTCTCGTCTCAACTATAGATGATGATTCAAGATATACATAGTTTTAGGTGATAGATCCTTACTATGCTCTATTAGGACTTCTTGATTCATCTATAGATGATGATTTGAGATACACATTAGGATTGTTATCCATGCATGCCAACATAGGTTAGAGTTTCCCCTTCAAAACTCAACTTTAGGGTCAATCATTTGTGTGATAACATTATGGATAGATTTAGATTAGTCTCCCTTAGATGTTTTCTTTTCTTTTGCATCCCTTGTATAATAAAACAAAAAAAACTTTCTTTTCTTTTTCTTTGCAAATCATAAAACACTTGAAACTTTCAAATCTTTCTCAAGGTAAAAAAGACAAACCAACACCTTTCTTTTTGCTAATCAGAATTTCTTTTCTAATAACATGTTAGTTCCCTTGCGCTATAGGTCGTGAGACTCCAAAGGTCGAGCCACGGTGGATTGATTCAAACCTAACATTATTCAATTAAAAAACACAAAACAAACTGAAACATGTGAGACGAACTACGGCTGCTCTGATTCCTTAAAAGGGATACGTAGGCATCGGGGTAGGGCCCGAATGAGCATAAATTTTATTTTCCCTACATTATTTTCTCTTTTCTTTTGAATGCATTCCCTCTTTGCATTTTCTTTTAGCTATTGAGTTTAGATTTGAAACACACCCATAAGATAGACAACAAGATTGGATATCATAGAGTACTATGGGCGTGCGGGGTGCTAATATCTTCCCCTCGCATAACAGACTCCCTTACCCGATCTCTCGATCGTTTGATCGTGATTTCAACCTTCTCAGGTTTACTCAATGTTTACCTTTCCCTTCATGTGGGATAAAAAATGTTCGATGGAGACTTCATTGATTTCATTATCAGTTGATTATTCAGTCGGTTGTTTCACTCGTGCTCCAACAAATGTTCTCTAATAGTTCCTAACAACATCTTGATCTCGTCAACCTTGGTTATCAGAGTCTGTTCACTACTTTCTTCAATAGCATTGACCGCTGCCCCTGGGTGAGGAGGCATAGGATTATTCTGAGTATTGGGACTAACAGGGTTGAAATTTATGGTCTTTGCATCGAGGAGGTCTTGAAATTTACATTTAAATGCTCTACAATTCTCAATCGTGTGGCATGGGGCTCCAGAATGCAATTCATAATAAACATTAATGTCATATCCCCTGGGGAGAGGATTTGGTGGTAGACCAAGTTCACGTAGTTGAACCAACTCATATGCAAGTAACTAAGGGAGAAGCTGAGCATAAGACTTAGGAATGGGATCAAATCTTCTTTCGGGCGCTCTTTGTCCCTGTGGAGCTCTCGGACGTTGAGGTTGCTAATTTTGTTGTTGATAATTTGGAGGTAGTGCAAATTGCTGTTGTGGAAGATACTGTGGTTGAGGAGTGAAAGGCCGTTGTTGGGCCACCCAAGGTGTTGGAGTTGTAGTAGTATAAACTTGAGGAACATATTGATTAGGAACTGCAGTAGGTGTTAGGAAATAAGGAAATCGAACTTGAGGATATGTAGGAGCTTTTCCTTGGTTGATGGTGAAAGCACTAGTCTCACCTTCTTTCTTCTTAACGAAACCAGAAAACGACTTCCTACCAATGCCAATATTGTTGTTGGTATTGGTAGGGATACCTTGGATCGTTCCAGCCTTAATACAAGTTTCAACACGTACTCCAATAATGACCATATCAGAGAAAGAAGTAGAGGTACCGCTGAGCATGTGTTGGAGATAAGGTCCTCGTAGAGTACCCATGAACAAATCAATCAGTTCACGATCCAAGAGAGGAGGTTGGACCCTTGCAGCCAGTTCACGCCACCTTTGGGCGTACTCTTTGAACGACTCTTCAGATTTCTGTATCATCCCTTGAAGCTGAGTGCAGCTAGGAGCCATGGCAGTGTTATAATTATAATGTTTCAAAAAGGCGTCAGTAAGTTCTCCCGAAGTACTGACATGAGTTCTTTTTAGTTGCATATACCAGTCCAACGGTGCCCCGGTCAAGCTATCTTGGAAGAAGTGCATGATTAACTGTTCATTTTTAGCATAGGCCTCCATTTTGTGATAGTAGGAACAAAGATGAGTCTCTGGGAATGAGGTGCCTTTGTATTTGTAAAAATTAGGAACCTTGAATTTGGGAGGAATAACTACCCCAGGCACGTGACACATTGCAGTAGTATTGAATCCCGAAGTCTTGATACCCTCCATGGCTTTGAGACGCTCTTCAAGAGCATGGTACATTTTTGCAGTTTCAGCAACTCCAGCGGCAAGATTCACGTGGGGTACATCAAAATCAATGATGTTGTGATGATCATCAACATCATTTAGAGGAGCTCCAGTAGGGGTCTCAACATTTGCATTATCATTCCTCCCATTAGCAGAAATGGAGGGGGCAACAATAGCAAGCTTGGCAACACTTTGATGTAACTCTTCTTGACCCTTGATGATAGCATGAATAGTTTCCATAAGCTGATCCATACGAGTTCCCATGGTGTCCATATCTCGGCGGAGAGAATTCTGATTCTATTAAAAAAATCCATAATTCTTCGTTGGTTGCTTCTTGTACGGTAAGGATGTGGAGAAGTCGTCTTTGCTGTTCACTGAAGTCTGATGGAAAAGGGACCCCAATAAGTTTCCGTTGTGAATAATGAATGCATGATAGTATGAATGAATGTTTTATCTTCATTTTCGAGGAAATCCAAAGACTCGTCTATCTTTTAAAAATTTTGTTTTTATTTTTGAAGATCTCAACCAACGAGACTTGTCTTTGGAATTCCTTAGATATGAGATGTATATACATGACAACATCATGTCATGGTATGATATGTGTGATACGGTGGGAGAACTGACTAGATGTTTTGCGTTTTGTTCGCACTTGTGCGGTTAGCAAGAGTCGCCATCGACTTTTCTTTTATCCAAAAGGAAAGGTAAAAAAAGCACAGGAAAGACCTTTCGAGAATTTTCTCGGGTTCAGGGGGTAGATTATGAAAAGGGAAGGTATTAGCACCCTTTTCATTCATGGTTTTCCATGGGCTCTTAGTTACTCGTTTAGATCACTTGCTTTTGTTTGATTGTGTGCTTGTGGTGTGGGTTTTGAAAGTATTTTAGAAAATCTCTTTGTAATGGTTCTCGTCTCTATAAGAACGTATACAAAGTTTTGTTTCGAAAAATGGTTCAAAGATGTGTTTGTGAATGGTGCTTCGAAAAGTGTTTTTGAAAAGAGGTTTTGTAATGGTTCTCGTCTCTATAAGAACATATACAAAATGTTTTGTCTTTTGAAAGGGTTTTGAAATGGAGGTGTAGGTGTAAAAGTTTTGTCGTGAGCAAGCGAGTAACTAAGAGAGAATCTATCTACTCGAAAGGTCTTAAGTTGTTCTTTTCTTCTTCCTTTTAATGGTTCTATCTTACCATTGATTTGGTAAGAAGCCCCACCATTGGATGAGACGGGACAGGCGTGGGTCAATTTTACAATCATTGAAGGCAACTTGTGAGACGCTTTAGAAATTTTGTAAGGGACGATATCATTTTAATCAAAGGCAACATCTAGGGTCATAGAGGGTCTACGATCTTTGTTTATCTAAGTGTCATTTTCTAGAGTGTCTCATATTCGAGGGACATGATTGTATTTCCGAGGCAACAAGCGAGGTTACCCTAGAGGTGCGTGTGTGAAAAAGTGTGTTGGTTTCAAGTTATTTATTCTTGGATTAGGTCATCTAGCGATTGATTTTTGAATCTTGCCATACATGCCTAGTTACTATACAGTATATGGAAAACAGTAAATTACGGGAATTGAAATTCTACGCTATTACAAAAGTATTCGGGAATGGGGGTACAATTGTTACAAATAGGGATGAATCAAATGAAATAGCGATGTCCAAATATCAAGCAATACAACCAAATCAAATTCTTGTGCGATTTAATATAAAGCTATGACAATTTATGAAAATAAAATCAACAAAGTATGAAATGTATGTATTTACTTGAAAAGAGAAAAATAAAACCTATTCTAAAAAAGAAATTGATTTAAATTAAAAATCTTTATTATTATTTTTTGTATTTTTATTAATTATGAATAAGTTTAAAAGAAAGAAAACAAACTAGGTTAACTCTTTTTTTGATGTTTTATTAAATTTAGAAAATTAATAAAATAAAAAAAGTTTATATATAAAAATTAAATGATAAAAATTAAACACTAAAATCTAAATTAATTAATAAAAATGTCTTAAGTTTTAATTAACATTTTTCAAAACAAAATAGAAAAACAAATTAAAAAGAAGAAAAATGGGCTTAGGAGATTTAAGGGTGTTAGGCCCAAAGAAAGATAGTTATGATTGCTAGCAAAACGAGCCAAGGGGGGGGGGGGGGGGTACCCAGAAAACGCGTGGGCCTTAGGGGTTATTTGAACAAAAAGGCCCAAGGTTCTTAAACTGTGTTAGCTGCTTTTGATTAGGGACAAAGCCAAATTAGGGTTCGTGGTTCACTCGGTCACAGCGGCGACGCTCTGTCACTTTCGTTCTACCTTCATCTTTTCATCTATGTTACTATCTCACCCCTAGTCTCATGGCCGAAATACTCTATTAACAACATAATCTCTCCTCATCTCACCGTGATACGCGTTTTTGAAAACCCTAAGATTTTGAAATGAGATTTAAGTCTCAAGGGTTTGACATTGGTTTATCTGATCTTTCCCCCAACCTTCTATTACCGGAGAGCCTCTCAACCTCACCTCCTTAAACGATTTTCAGTGGTTTTCTTGGAAACAGTAAGATTCTGTAAGTTTGAAGATTTGAACAATTTTTTTATTTTTTGTCTTGTTTATGGGTTTTTCTGTTGATCAATCTTAGTGTCCATTGAAATACAGGAGAATATGTTGTGAAGAAACCATACCTGTTTGGAAATTTTCGGTGAAATGGAGAGGGGACGGCGTCGTTCCTTGGTTGCCGGAGAGGGGGGAAGGAGATGAAGATTGAAAGCGTGGACTTTCACACCTGTTGGTAACCCTTCTTTTCCTTTTGAATGATGATGATGCTGTTTTTCTAGACTTTGTGATTTTTTGGGATTTGAATGCTTTGGACTTGTTTGCAGTTTTGATACTTTGACAGTTTTGGAAGTTTTGTGATTCTATTTTTTTGTGGTTTTCTGTTGTTGGTTTTGAGGTTTTTTTAAAGATTGTTGTTACAGTTTGGTTTTGGCAGGTTTGAAGGTTGTGTTTCAGTTTGAGGTTTGAGACTTTTTCTGTTTTGTTTTGAGTATGTTTTGGTTATCTATTTTGACAGGCTTGGGAGGTTTTGGTTTGTATGTGTTTGACAGGTTTGAGTATTGGTTTGACAGTTTGAAGGTTTTGGTTCTGTTGACATTATTCTGATTTTTTTGACTTGTATTGATGCTTTTGTGAGTTTAAAAATGGTGAATTATTTTTTCGTTCTGTTTGTAACTTGTCTTAGGTTTGCATGTTTTGAGATTTTGAGATGGTTTTACAATTTGGATGCCTTGACAGTTTTTTTGGACTTTTTGAGTTTGAAAATGGTTTTGGCTGTTTGAGGATGGCTTGACAGTTTTTTTGGACTTTTTGAGTTTGAAAATGGTTTTGGCTGTTTGAGGATGGCTTGACAGTTTTTTTGGACTTTTTGAGTTTGAAAATTTTTCTATATCTTGCTTCAGCGCTTTGTTTACTGTTATATTGATATTGCCTTGGTTGAATTCTTATTCAAAATGGTGGGAAAACCACCAAATTTTGAATATTTGGCATATTTTTCTTATGCTCTTTTTCTTGCAGTTTTTGTTTTCTAGCAACTCTTATGCAATTGTGACAGCAGGGTAGCAGGGTTGTGCATCCCTAGGTGACTTCTTTCCTCTCTTCTCTCTCAATGACCCTAAGAGTCAATTGCTCTTTTGCCTTTTTCTGAAAAGCTTGCAATAAAAATGGGAAATGATGAAAATGGCTTCTTGAACAAGTTTCTTGCTTGTTTGACTTGGTTATTATATGTTATACTTCTGCTTTTTGTTTGCTGCCTGCTTCCTACTGCTATGCTGCTGCCTCGTTTGTATTGATGTTGTTTGTATTTTGCCCAATTTTGTGTTGCTGTTTTGGGCATTCTGTTTGGTGATGCGCTGTTGTTTGCAATATTTGTTTGGGTGCTTGCTTGCATTTCTTGTTTGGACAACCTTGTTGCATTTCTTGTTTGGACAGCCTTGTTGCATTTGGACAGTTTTCTTGCATTTCTTATTTTTCTTTTTGTGAACCAATAAGAATAATCTTCTTGTGATTTGCAAATAGAAAAATAAAAACGTGATGAATTAAAAATAGCCTTCTGATTCCAAATTGCAAACTTTAATGATGAACACTTTTTCTTTTGAAAATTCTTGCTCATGTCCAATTAATTTGTACTAACTTTTTCTTCTGTCTTTTGTTTTCATATGAGCACAACTGGATGGTGGCAAAGCAGGGGAAGCAAGAGACTCTGTGGCAAGCATGGAAGCAATGGAAGCTCAGTCAACCATAGGCATAAATTCATTTTCTTTGTAATTTAGAGAGAAACACTCAATCAATTGTACTAATTTATTTTTCAAATACGATAAGTTGTAAAACCTAAAGCATTTAAATAATAAATTGTTTTATAACAACGTTTGAAAAATTGGAGAAAGTCTTATGAAATATTCTGGTGTTAATTGAAATCCTTTACTGTCAAGAACTTGTAATTTTCTCTTCGCATCTTCACTGATTCTTAAAGATTCCCGATCAAGATAATTGAAACTACCTTCCAATAATTCCAATCAAGATAACTTAAATTCCAATAATCATGTAATCTTGCAACTGCATTCCAAACAAACACGCAATGTGTATTCCATTTCTTAACCAAACAAATGTTTTAGAAGACGCAAATCATCTGGTTAACCTTGAGAACAAACACTGTCTTTTCAGTAAACTTAAGAAAGCATGAAAACCTGTGAAAGCCAATTGGATCTTTGAGAATTCATTTCTTTTGAGAATTGCAAGAAAAACCATAATTGCTGGTTTGCTGCCACAGAAGAAAATTTGTCTGATCGATTCCTGAGCCAACTTGAATATCTGAGAAACCCTAGGGTTGTGCTTTCTATGAAAAATGGGAGGGCAAATTTTGGGGTACAACAGCTGCCCCTGTTCAATCTTCTTGAACCTGAAGAGTTAGATCGGCGAGTTTTGCCGTTCGTGACTCGAAGGTAAAAGATGATTGGACACTAGAGTGCCCATAAATTTGCGCTCGACAAAAGTGTAATTGAGGAAATAGGCTTAAAGATTCCATTTGGAGAGTATGTTAGAATCTTGTTGGAGATGGGCTTGTAGATGCCATCCAAGAATGTTTGGTTGTAAATCAACAGAATAAACATCAGAATGGTGTCCGTATTTGGAACGTATCTGAACTGTATTTGTCCTTGAATCTGAATAAGTGACAAAATAACTTTCGTGTCTGGAGTGTATTTGTACTGTATCTGTAGGATGAAACTAAATAAGCGACAGAATGGCTTCCGTGTATGGAGCGTATCTGAACTTATTTGAAGTGTATCTTGAAATTAAGTCTGAATGAGTAACATAATGGCTTCCGTGTCTGGAGTGTATCTGAACTGTATCGATACTTGGAATCTGAATGAGTAACAGAATGACTTCCGTGTCTGGAGTGTATCTGGACTGTATCGGTACTTGGAATCTGAATGAGTAACAGAATAACTTCCGTGTCTAGAGTGTATCTGGACTGTATCGGTACTTGGAATCTGAATGAGTAACAGAATGACTTCCGCGTCTGGAGTGTATCTGGACTGTATCGGTACTTTGAATATTTATTAAAGATATCTGTTAATCTTATCCTGAAAAGGGTAAAATGTTAGCTGAAACTCAAAGTTATGTTGCATGAAATGTATGATGCAATAAATGTGTTTTATCCATGTTTATGATCTATGGATGTAATGTATGCGCATGTAAGCTGATTTGTTGTATTGCTGAGGAAAATAAATCCTTGACTGCTGTCGGGGAAAATAAATCTTTGACTACTGCCGGGGAAGATAAATCCTTGACTGTTGAGGATTCCGCTGTGAGAGTAATGCCATATACTTCTTGAGGAATCTGGTTGGGGAATCCAGAGGAATTTAATGACTTCTACTGGGGATTATTGACGTGAGTCTTGGTTCTGTCGAGAAGCAATAAAAACTCTGCGAGAAAAAGGTTTATCCTGTAGTGAAAACTCTGTGGGGAAAAGCTTAATTCCGCTGAGGAGTTCAGGAGTTTGGGTCGTATGCCAATTTATTGGGGAGTTACCCTAGGTTGGGGAGAAACAAAAGTTAACTGTTATCCGGTTGATTTTCAAGCTTCAAGACAACTTGCTGGGGAAACCTGGAGAAACTGGATGATTTACACTATGGGTTGATAGTTTGAAGTTTCGGCTCCGCTGGGGATTGGGGGTTGGTAGTCTCAGCTCCGCTGGGGATCTGTAGTTCAAAGTTTTGGCTCCGCTGGGGATCTTAATGACATGTTGTAGAGATTGCTCATGGAATAGCCTAAAGACGTTTTCCTAATCTTTCTACCTGTCAGTAATTGCTCTTTTTCATCTTGTTTATTTGTAAACGGTAATTATATTCAAATGCATATGTTCATTAATGAATCATTGGACGTTTTTGCAAATAAAACACAAGTGTAAAGAAAAAGGCAAATAGCTTTCTGTACTTTGAAAGAGATATCTTTGTATTTACTTTGAATAAGTGTTTTGTACAAAGGAGACAGACATCCTAGTAAGAGGTTGGTGTCATAAAAAATGAGAAAATTTTATACAAAGAAAGATAGCTATGTGTGTAAAAATCCCATGGGGTTCCCATTCTGCTATAGCCTTCGTATCTCCGAATATCTTGTCCATTCGTTGCTTCGTCCGAAGATGATTGAATTGATCAGAAGCCTCAGAGTTTGTCTGTGAAGAGATTGTCTTTAAAGTGATCCGACGAGACATAGTCATACACTTTAATTCCCTAACTTTTTCCTGGACCGCCCTTTCGGGTTTTCAGTCCACCGGGAAACCCTTTTTTTCCCAAGTCGCCTCTCGGGTTTTCAACTTGCCGGGTGTACAAATTTTTTTGTCTTATCCCTAATTTTTGCCTGAACTGCCCTTTCGGGTTTTTGATTCACCGGAATGCCCTTGTTTTTCCTATGTGTGTCAACCTAGCGGGTCTATTATGCGTAGTATCTTTTGACTATGTCTGCGTTCGCAGGGTGCGGCAGATCGTCGCCGTCCATGGTGGTTAAAATCATTGCCCCACCAGAAAAGATGTTCTTGATCACAAATGGTCCTTCGTAGGTAGGAGTCCATTTGCCCCTGGGATCAGTTTGCGGCAAGATGATGCGCTTGATCACAAGATCTCCAACTTGATACACTTGGCATCTGACTTTCTTGTTGAAAGCTTTGATCATCCGTTTTTGATACGCCTGACCATGGCAAACATCAGTAAGTCTCTTCTCGTTAATTAAGTTCAACTGATCAACTCGGGTTTGGATCCAATCGTCTTCACTCAAACCAGCATCTTTCATGATTCTTAAGGAGGGAATCTGAACCTCGATAGGTAAAACGGCCTCCATGCCATATACCAAGGAATAGGGTGTTGCCCCAGTTGATGTGCGAGCCGTGGTACGGTACCCGTGGAGAGAAAACGGTAGCATCTCATGGCATTCCTTATAGGTGATTGTCATTTTTTGTATGATATTTTTGATATTTTTGTTCACAACTTCGACAGCACCATTCATCTTTGGCCGATAGGGAGATGAATTGTGATGTTGAATTTTAAACTGCTCGCACAAGGTGGTGATCATAGTATTGTTAAGGTTTGTACCGTTATCAGTGATGATCCTTTCGGGGATACCGTACCAACATATAAGGTTCTGTTTGATGAAGCGGGCGACAAAATTCTTAGTAACGAATGTGAAGGAAGCTGCTTCAACCCACTTTGTGAAGTAATCAATGGTCACCAGAATGAAGCGGTGTCCATTGGATGTTGTAGGCTTGATCTCCCCAATCATGTCGATTCCCCACATAGCGAAGGGCCAAGGAGCTGTTAAGACATTTAGAGGAACCGGAGGCACGTGTACCTTGTCTGCATAGATTTGGCATTTATGACAGGTACGAGAGTGTTGATAGCAGTCTGCTTCCATGGTAGACAAGTAATAGCCTTCCCGTAGAATCTTCTTTGCCATCGTATACCCGCTAGAGTGAGTGCCAAAGGTACCTTCATGCAATTCAGCCATGATCTTTTCAGCTTCAGCTTTGTCCACACAACGGAGCAGAATAGAATCATGATTGCGCTTGTACAGGATTCCATTGCTTAGGAAGAACTTAGCTGAGAATCTCCTTAAGCACTTTTTGTCATTGACCGAAGCTCCTTAAGGATATTCTTAAGTCTCGAGATACCTTTTGACTTCATGAAACCAAGGCTGGTCCACTACATCTTCGATATTAATCTCGTGACAATGTGCAGGTTCGTCCATCCGTTCAATGGTGATCTGGGGAGCCTCGTTGTCCCAACTAAGTTTAAACATGGATGACATTGTAGCTAGTGCATCTGCTAGCTGATTTTCTTCTCGCGGGAAGTGCTCGAAGGTAATCTGCTCGAAATGTGGTAACAATGTCAAGACATGTTCTTTGTAAGGGTTGAGGTTTGGATGCTTAGTGTCCCACTCTCCTTTTATATGACTAATAACCAAAGCCGAGTCCCCAAATACAATCAAAGATTTGATTCCCAAGTCTATGGTAGCCTTGAGTCCAAAGATGCATGCTTCATACTCTACCATGTTGTTAGTACAGTTGAAACAAAGTCTGGCGGTGAAAGGAGTATGGCATCCTTCTGGAGATATGAGTACCGCACCGATACTGTTGCCAAGTGCATGGGAGGCACCATCAAAGTACATGGTCCATTGGGATCCTTGTTCAGGTCCATCATATGGTCTGAAATCGTCAACATTGTCCAATGTCATGATGTCTTTGTCAGGGAAGTCAAACTTCATGGATTGGTAATCTTCAACAGCTTGATGAGGCAGATGGTCAGCTAGCACAGTCCCTTTTATAGCTTTTTGGGTCGTGTACTGTATGTCATACTCTGTGAGGATCATTTGCCATCTAGTTATTCTTCTAGACAAAGCAGGCTTCTCAAAGATGTATTTGATCAGATCCATCTTAAATATCAGCAAAGTGGTATGAGTCAACATATACTGCCTTAGCCGACGAGCAGCCCATACCAAAGCGCAACAAGTTTTCTTGAGCAGTGAATATCTGGTTTCATAGTCGGTAAACTTTTTGCTAAGGTAATAAATGGCATGCTCTTTTCGGCCAAACTCGTCAAGCTGCCCCAATACGCACCCCATTGAATTCTCTAGGACGGCCAGATACATGATTAGCCGTCTTCCTTTGACGGGTGGCATCAGGATAGGAGGTTCTAGAAAATAATCCTTGATTTTATCGAAAGCAATTTGACAGTCATCATTCCATTTACCTACCTGATCTTTCTTCAACAGCTTGAATATTGGTTCACAGGTAAATGTTAGGTGAGAAATGAACCTAACAATGTAGTTCCGGCGTCCCAAGAAACCTCTGACCTCCTTCTCAGTGTGAGGAGCAGGCATTTCTTATATAGCTTTGACTTTGGCAGGATCAACCTCGATACTTTGTTGCTAACAATGGAACCTAAGAGCTTACCGGACCGGATTCCGAATGTGCACTTGTTTGGATTCAATCTTAGCTTGTACTCCTTCAACCTGACAAACAGCTTTTGCAAGTGATCAAGGTGTTCTTCTTCAGTTTGTGAATGGGCTATCATGTCATCTACGTATACCTCTATCTCATGATGTATCATATCATGAAACAAAGCTACCATGGCACGTTGATAGGTTGCCCCGGCATTCTTTAGTCCGAATGGCATCACTTTGTAGCAGAACGTACCCCATTGTGTGAAAAAAGTAGTTTTCTCCATGTCCTTAGGTGCTATTTTGATCTGGTTATAACCTGAAAATCCGTCCATGAAAGAAAATACTTTGTGCTGAGCTGTGTTGTCAACCAGGATGTCGATGTGTCAAAGTGGAAAGTCGTCTTTAGGGCTGGCCCTGTTTAAGTCTCTATAATCCACGCACATCCGAACTTTTCCGTCCTTTTTAGGCACGGGCACAATGTTAGCAACCCATTGAGGATAGGAAGTAACAGCCTGAAATCCAGCATTTAACTACTTCATAACTTCTGCTTTGATCTTCTCTGACATGTTAGGTCTCATGCGGCGGACCTTTTGCTTCACCGGTGGACAATCTTCTCTTGTGGGTAGACGGTGTACCACAATGTCTGTATCAAGTCCCGGCATGTCTTCGTACGACCAGGCAAAGATTTCAACATAATCATGCAGTAGCTGAATTAAGCGCTCCTTGACTCTCGGCTCTAAGTTGGCACCCACTCTTATTTCATTTCTGTCATCCTCAATTCCCAAGTTGATTGTATCCAACTGCTCTTCATGAGGAAGAATATCCCTTTCCTCTTGTTGTAGAAGTCTAGCCAATTCCCCTGGCACCTCACAATCTTCCCCACCTTCGTATTCGGCATGGTAGATCAGATCTTCAGAGTCACTGAAGGTTATAGCAGTATCGTTACCCATGGGATCCGGAATGGAAGAGTACATGCATTTGTGGGTATGGATGTGTGTAAGGGTATAGCCACCTTTAAACAAATAAAAATGTAAAAAGAAAGACAATGAACACAAACGTTTGTATGAAAAACATCCATGATTCATTAAATGGTATATGAAGATGAAAAATAAGAACCCTTACAAATGGACCGTTGTGCCTCGGGTAAGACACAAGGTTGAAAAAGTACGAATTGTTTGTGAATTATTACAGATCCAACAAAAATGGAAAAGATAAATTACTGCAGTATGAAAGTAATCGGAACAAAGTCTTTTGCTTCCCAGTTGCACAGTCCTCCGTCGACAGTTGGAAATATCTAGTCTTTCAATCTTCCCTCTTCTTCACTGTCCTCTAGCGCATTAACCCCTTGGTGACTGATCTTCACAGGTGGCCCTCTAGCAGGGGCGTGGTGCACGGCCTTTTGACCAGTCGAAGTAAATCCCAAGACGAACTTGTCTGATTTGTAAGGAAAATTTGGAAGTTGTCCCCATATTGTGCTTCCTCCCTCTTCAACCATTGCTTTTGATCCTTGAGAGATGATATCCGAGGCGGAGGTCTGGTAATTGTGGGTACAAAGGAAACTGTCTTGGTCGCCGCTATCTCCTGAGCTACCTCTTCAAAATGCTGGAAACGAGTTTCGATGAATTCGCCATCCAATTCTACATAACGGAAAGAATTTAGATGATTGATCATGTATTCCTCTTCTCCATGAACAATTATGATTTTCCCCTGGATAGGGTACTTGAGCATTTGATGCAAAGTAGAAGTGACAACTCCAACATGGTGGATCCAAGGTCTTCCCAACAGGAAAGAGTAAGAAGGACGGATGTCCATCACATAGAATGTGGAGTTGAAGGTTTCAGTTCCTACCTTAATCGGGATGTCCACCTCCTTGTGGACCATCCTTTAAGAACCATCAAAGGCTCTGACAATGATATTGCTGGGTTTCAGGGTTAGGCCTTCACAATCCAGTCTATCCAAGGCTTTCTTCGGCAAGACGTTCAAATACGAACCAGTGTCTACCAGTACGTGTGCTAGGGTTGTCCCTCTGCATTCCACCGAGACATGCAAAGCATCATTATATTTTCTCCCTTTCGAAGTTAAATCTGCATCGGAGAATCCTAGATCGTTGGCATCTTTTAAACTAGCCACACATTCCTGGAACTGATCAGCGGAGGTTTCTTGTGGCACGTGGGCCGTCTTCAAAAGTCTTATCAGAGCCTTAGCATGAGCTTCTGAACAAAGCAATAGGGCCAACATGTAGATCTTCGAGGGCGTTTGCCCCAGCTGTTCCACCACATCATAATCGCTTTTCTTGATTATTTTCAAAATTTCCTCCATTTCTTTTTGAGAGGTTTCAGGGATGATCAACGGCTGAGCCCTCATCCTGACGGGATCTTCTTGGATCCCTTTCCCTCGAACATCAATAGAAGCAGAGGGGATGACCACGGGGGTTGTGACTTCTTCTATGATTGGTGTACTTGCAGATATGTTTACCGGTGTAGAGGTAACCTTAGGAGCAGCTGAGGGTCCAAGAATTTCCTTTGAAGGGGAAATCTTTGGAGAAAAGATTCTTCCACTACTGGTAACTTTGCTTGTTACGGCAATGTTACTGATGTCGGAATTGTCTTCTTCAGAACTCTCTTCCTCGGTAGTCTGTTCAATCTGTTTAACACCATGATAGTAGATTTCTCCACCATAGTTCCATGGTATTGATTTGTCGGACTTGTACGGGACTGTCCCAGGCATGGTTATCTTCAAAGGTGCAGCCTTCGGAGCAGGTGTAATCCTAACAGGTCTTTTAGGGACCTTGGAAGGATTGGCGGATATGGTTATTATCGAAACATCGTTAACAGGAGTTGATAAAACAGGAGACTTCTCAAATAGGATTTATTGGTTATCAATTAGGCGTTGGATGCCTATCTTCAACAATGGACAGTGGATTAATGAGGATGAACAAAGGTGACAATCTTCTTCACAACCTGGGAAAACCCCAGCCTTCAACAAATTTAACTTGATTATAGGGAGCGGGGTTATCAAATCATCTACAGTAGCAACAAACAGGTCCTCCTCAACAACATGGGTGTTGTAGTCGTGCCTTGGCATTGGAGCAGAGATAACATTGGGTTTTTTAGGTGCGTCGAACTCAACTTATTTAGCATCTATCAAATCCTGAATTTTATTCTTCAGGGCCCAACAATTGTCAGTGTTGTGCCCCGGGCTCTCCGAATGGTAAGCGCACCTGACGTTTGGATGGTAATACGGAGAAGCAGTGTTAGGATTTTTAGGGGCCTCTTTCAGCATGGCAAGGTTCAACTTCAGAATATGGGGTAGGACTTGAGCATGAGTCATGTTTATCTTGGTGAATTGCCTTACAAGCCTTTCCACCCTTTACTGATTGCTTCTAGGCTGATCATTCCTCGGCTGATTGTTTCTGGGTTGGTCTAATGCAGACTTCTGAATCATAACGGCCCCCACCGCTGGCCGGTGCTCAACTCTTCCTTGACCCCTCTGAGAGTAGACAACTGACACTTCCTTCTTTCCCGTGAAAGGTTTTCTTATGGCAGTAGAAATAGATGCATCCTTTTGAATTTTCCCGCTTTTTATACCGGCCTCTACTCTTTCTCCGGTTAGAATCAATTCAGTGAACCCATCAGACGAACTTCCAATTAGGTGATTGAAGAAAGGACCTGACAAGGTACCCAGGAACATGTCTACTAGCTCTCTTTCTGACAATGATGGTTGCACCCTTCCAGCTAAGTCCCTCCGCTTTTGGGCACAGTCTTTGAATCCCTCGTTGGACACCATGGCCATACTCTGGAGTTGAGTACGGGTTGGTGCCAAGTCGGTGTTGTATTGATACTGTTTATAGAAGGCAGCTGCCAAGTCTTCCCAATTATGCACATCTTCTCTCTCCAACTGGTAGAACCAATCCAACTGCGTCCCCGATAAACTGTCCTGGAAAAAGTGGACCCATAGGTCTTTGTCAGAAGAATGTGGTTGAATTTTGCTGACATAAGATCGTAGGTGCATCTTGGGGCAAGACACCCCATCATACTTAGCAAATAGTGGCATTTTAAATTTAGGAGGGATTACAATTCCAGAAACCAACCCTAGCTCCTCAAAATCCAGCCCCGATACTCTTTGCACCTCCATAGCTGCTAGACGCTCTTCCAAGTTTTTGCATTTGTCATCGGTCGGAGGGTACTGTTGTTCAGAGTAGTCCTCTTCCTCTTCTTCTTCTGCTTCAGAATCAGAAGGCACTGCAGTTTCTTTACCTTTTCTTTCCCCTTCCTTAGAGGTTTATGGAAAATCCAAGGCCCTTCTGGCTTGTCTTTCAAACCTTCTGTCCATGGTAGCCACGCTGACTCGCTTCTTCTTCTTTTTCGCTTTTCCTTTATCTAGCACAGTCTTGAGCTCCTCCTGCCCCTTGGCCAAGGTCAAAAGTAGCTGTTAAAATTGTGAATTCTGAGCTTGCAAGTCTTTAACCGTTTGTTCAAGATCCATGTTGCTGAAATAAACAGCAGAGGGATGAGGAAACTTCTTGCAAAGACCTGCTTATGTATATGATGAGTGATATGTATTCATGTAATGCTTTCAAGGATTTAGAAATTTAAATTTGTTTTAAACAAAAAAGAAACATACGTCATATTAATAAGATATAATTTGTTAGTACATCAATGCCCCTTGGGAAAAATAATACAAAATTCTAAGGTAAAAAGACGTTGCGCATCCTCTTTGGCGCAATGTAGGTGTTGAGAGTCCGCTCTTCGTGAAGTAACCGAGTGAGTTCTAAAACCTTTTTCTCGCTTGCATAGAATTGGGCTTCAAAAGTATCGCGTTCTCCCTTGAGCTGTATCCAACTCCTTTGCAGATCTTCGAGTGATGTTGGCATGTCAGGATGTAGGAGGGTGTATGGAACCTCTCCTTCCTTAACTGGCTTTATAATCACTGGGAGAATGGAGGGGTAGGGCATCATAAGACTTTGAGTGCGGGTTCGTACCCACTTGAGGTAAGGCTCAAGGGGGGTGGAATTCTTGTGTCCCAAGGTCTTACTGTCTACCTTGTTAGGCATCCTCCAAGCTCGGATGAACCTTTGTCGGAGTCCTTGATTGTCGTTGTCAAAGTCGAAAACCAAGCCTTGAATCAGCATGTCATGTGGCCCATCCCTTCGGGCATAACCAAATTGTCTCAGAGCCAAGCAGGGGTTATAGGTGATGCCTCCCATAATGCCAAGTAGAGGGACATTAGGGAATTCCCCACAACGGTCGACGATGATAACATTCTCTTTGATTCGAGAACACCCATGAATATCTGAATGTGTGAGAGTCATCAATCGTTGTGACCACCTCAAACCTTGCTCATTATTCAAGAATGACTGGGGAAGATGAGAAATAAACCATCTTTCCAGAAGAGGAGCGTAACACATGAGAACACCTCTTTTCCTCATTGTTCGAGTGTGAAAAGAGTGTAAGATATCTCCAAGTAATGTAGGCACTGGGTTGCGAGACATGAAAATTTTGACAACACTTACATATATAAGCTGGTCAAGGTTTGGGAACAAGTCCATCCCATAGATGAGAAGAGCTACAATCTCCTCAAAAGCTTGTAAGTCCATAGAATTCCAACAGTCTTGGGCCTTCTCAAACAGGAATTTTGCCAAGAAGCCTTTGACACCACTTCTAGTTTCCCAATAACCTGTGACATCTGATGGTTGCAAGTACAGGGCTTGAGCAACATCTTCAGGCTTTGGATCTCTTTTCATACTGTTGAAGGGTAGTTGATTGAGAATAGGAATCCTAAAGAGTTGAGAAAATTCCTCCAAAGTAGGCACCAGCTGGTAGTCAGGAAATGTGAAGCAGTGATGTAGAGGGTCAAAGAACTGGAAGAGAACTTTCATCATGTCTTCCTCTGTGTTGGAAGTGACTAAGTTGAGATGACGACCATTCCTCTCGGTGAATGGAGAAATCTCAGGAATCCTTGAAGCTAGCTCCTTGAGTTGTGGAGGAAATCTTAAAAGGTTGACTTGGATAGTTATCCTACGAAGTGAATCCATAACCTACAAAACAGGAACAAAGATAAACTTCCAAAAATACTTGAAATGGTTAGTGGATGCATATTATGCTTCATGATGTCCATGATGTTATGCACAAGTATGTATGTACAAGCAAATCACACAAGTTCCTAGTTTAGGCTTGCATGGGGTTTCATAGGTAAGTACCCTCTTGAAGTTTAGTTGGCTCAACCTGTCCTAGAAATAGTAATCGGGTTCTAAGGAGCTCAATATCACTGGATTGTTTCCTTGTTCATTGTTTCAATTCAGCCTCTTACCGGCGACCGAAATATTCCAAGGAAACAACCCTCAATGAGTGTAGTATCGAGTATCTACCAACTTCGTACTACACCAAAGTCGGTCATCTCACCTCATCCTAAAAGGCCAAGTTGGTCAAGTAAAGGTTCTAAAAGTTCGTTAGTGCTTCATGACATCACTCAGCGGCCCCGTATTCTCTTTGATTGACTCAAAGGCTACCGGTACCCACAAATATGTCACACTAACATAGCTATTGCTTAGACCATGTCGGTATACCCCGAACAGTTTCCATAATGTATTGCTATTTACCTATGAATGTTTCCCAAATCCGGGTAGAGGATTCAAACCCAAACAACAGAACCAAAGTGTAAAGCAAACAAGTCAAGCAAGATAAGCATGTAAAGGTGATCTAAAACTCTAAGGTAACCCCACTTTTATGCATTTTCCCAGCAGAGTCGCCAGTTCTGTGATACAGTGGGAGAACTGACTAGATGTTTTACGTTTCGTTCGCACTTGTGCGGTTAGCAAGAGTCTCCACCGACTTTTCTTTTATCCAAAAGGAAAGTTAAAAAAGCACAAGAAAGACCTTTCGAGAATTTTCTCGGGTTCGGGGGGTAGATTATGAAAAGGGAAGGTATTAGCACCCTTTTCATCCATGGTTTTCCATGGGCTCTTAGTTACTCGTTTATATCACTTGCTTTTGTTTGATTGTGTACTTGTGGTGTGGGTTTTGAAAGTATTTTGGAAAATATCTTTGTAATGGTTCTCGTCTCTATAAGGACGTATACAAAGTTTTGTTTCGAAAAATGGTTCAAAGATGTGCTTGTGAATCGTGCTTCGAAAAGTGTTTTTGAAAAGAGGTTTTGTAATGGTTCTCGTCTCTATAAGAATGTATACAAAACGTTTTGTCTTTTGAAAGGGTTTTGAAATGGAGGTGTAGGTGTAAAAGTTTTGTCGTTAGCAAGCGAGTAACTAAGAGCGAATCTATCTACTTGAAAGGTCTTAAGTTGTTCTTTTCTTCTTCCTTTTAATGGTGCTATCTTACCATTGATTTGGTAAGAAGCCCCACCATTGGATGTGACGGGACAGGCGCGGGTTAATTTTACAATCATTGAAGGCAACTTGTGAGACGCTTTAGCAATTTTGTAAGGGACGAGATCGTTTTAATCGAAGGCAACATTGAGGGTCATCGAGGGTCTATGATCTTTGTTTATCGAAGGGTCATTTGCTAGAGTGTCTCATATTCGTGGGACATGATTGTATTTCCAAGGCAACGAGCGAGGTTACCCTAGAGGTGCGCATGTGAAAAAGTGTGTTGGTTTCAAGTTATTTATTCTTGGATTAGGTCATCTAGCGATTGATTTTTGAATCTTTCCATACATGCCTAGTTACTATACAGTATATGGAAAACAGTAAATTACGGGAATTGAAATTCTATGCTATTACAAAAGTATTCGGGAATGGGGGTACAATTGTTACAAATGGGGATGAATCAAATAAAATAGCGATGTCCAAATATCAAGCAATACAACCAAATCGAATTCTTGTGCGATTTAATATAAAGCTATGACAATTTATGAAAATAAAATCAACAAATTATGAAATGTATGTATCTACTTGAAAAGAGAAAAATAAAACCTATTCTAAAAAGGAAATTGATTTAAATTAAAAATCTTTATTATTATTATTTGTATTTTTATTAATTATGAATAAGTTTAAAAGAAAGAAAAACAAACTAGGTTAACTCTTTTTTTGATGTTTTATTAAATGTAGAAAATTAATAAAATAAAATAATTTTATATATAAAAATTAAATGATAAAAATAAACACTAAAATCTAAATTAATTAATAAAAATGTCTTAAGTTTTAATTAACATTTTTCAAAACAAAATAGAAAAACAAATTAAAAAGAAGAAAAATGGGCTTAGGAGATTAAAGGGTGTTAGGCCCAAAGAAAGATAGTTATGATTGCTAGCAAAACGAGCCAAGAGGGGGGGGGGGTGTACTCAGAAAACGTGTGGGCCTTAGGGGTTATTTGAACAAAAAGGCCCAAGGTTCTTAAACTGTGTTAGCTGCTTTTGATTAGGGACAAAGCCAAATTAGGGTTCGTTGTTCACTCGCTCACAGCGGCGCCGCTCTATCTCTTTCATTCTCCCTTCATCTTTTCATCTCTGTTACTATCTCACCCCTAGTCTCATGGCCGAAATACTCTATTAACAACATAATCTCTCCTCATCTCACTGTGATACGAGTTTCTGAAAACCCTAAGTTTTTGAAATGAGATTTAAGTCTCAAGGGTTTGACATTGGTTTATCTGATCTTTCTCCCAACCTTCCGTTGCCGGAGCGCCTCTCAACCTCACCTCCTTAAACGATTTTCAATGGTTTTCTTGGAAACGGTAAGATTCTGTAAGTTTGAAGCTTTGAACAATTTTGTTATTTTTTGTCTTGTTTATGGGTTTTTCTGTTGATCAATCTTAGTGTCCATTGAAATACAGGAGAATATGTTGTGAAGAAACCATACCTGTTTGGAAATTTTCGGTGAAATGGAGAGGGGACGGCGTCGTTCCTTGGTGGCCAGAGAGGGGGGGGGGGGGAGGAGATGAAGATTGAAAGTGTGGGCTTTCACACCTATTGGTAACCCTTCTTTTCCTTTTGAATGATGATGATGCTGTTTTTATGGACTTTGTGATTTTTTGGGATTTGAATGCTTTGGACTTGTTTGCAGTTTTGATACTTTGATAGTTTTGGAAGTTTTGTGATTCTGTTTTTTTTTGTGGTTTTCTGTTGTTGGTTTTGAGGTTTTTTTTGAAGATTGTTGTTACAGTTTGGTTTTAGCAGGTTTGAAGGTTGGGTTTCAGTTTGAGGTTTGAGACTTTTTCTATTTTGTTTTGAGTATGTTTTGGTTATCTATTTTGACAGGCTTGGGAGGTTTTGGTTTGTATGTGTTTGACAGGATTGAATATTGGTTTGACAGTTTGAATGTTTTGGTTCTGTTGACAGTATTTTGAGTTTTTTGACTTGTATTGATTCTTTTGTGAGTTTAAAAATGGTGAATTGTTTTTTGTTTAGTTTGCAACTTGTCTTAGGTTTGCAGGTTTTGAGATTTTGAGATGGTTTTACAGTTTGGATGCCTAGACAATTTTTTTGGACTTTTTGAGTTTGAAAATGGTTTTGGCTGTTTGAGGATGGCTTGAGAGTTTTTTTGGACTTTTTGAGTTTGAAAATGGTTTTGGCTGTTTGATAATGGCTTGACAGTTTTTTTGGACTTTTTGAGTTTGAAAATTTTTCTATATCTTGCTTCAGCGCTTTGTTTACTGTTATATTGATATTGCCTTGGTTGAATTCTTATTCAAAATGGTGGGAAAACCACCAAATTTTGAATATTTGGCATATTTTTCTTATGCTCTTTTTCTTGCAGTTTTTGTTTTCTAGCAACTCTTATGCAATTGTGACAACAGGGCAACAGGGCTGTGCATCCCTAGGTGACTTCTTTCCTCTCTTCTCTCTCAATGACCCTAAGAGTCAATTGCTCTTTTGCCTTTTTCTGAAAAGTTTGCAATAAAAATGGGAAATGATGAAAATAGCTTCTTGAACAAGTTTCTTGCTTGTTTGACTTGGTTATTATATGTTATACTTCTGGTTTTTGTTTGCTTCCTGCTTCCTACTGTTATGCTGCTGCCTCGTTTGCATTGATGCTGTTTGTATTTTGTCTAAATTTGTGCTGTTGTTTTGGGCATTCTGTTTGGTGATGCGCTGCTGTTTGCAATATTTGTTTGGTTGTTTGCTTGCATTTCTTGTTTGGACAGCCTTGTTGCATTTGGACCGTTTGCTTGCATTTCTTATTTTTCTTTTTGTGAACCAAGAAGAATAATCTTCTTCTGATTTGCAAATAGAAAAATAAAAATGTGATGAATTAAAAATAGCCTTCTGATTCCAAATTTCAAACTTTAATGATGAACACTTTTTCTTTTGAAAATTCTTGCTCATGTCCAATTAATTTGTACTAAGTTTTTCTTCTGTCTTTTGTTTTCATATGAGCACAACTGGATGGTGGCAAAGAAGGGGAAGCAAGAGACTCTGTGGCAAGCATGGAAGCAATGGAAGCTCAGTCAACCTTAGGCATAGATTCACTTTCTTTGTAATTTAGAGAGAAACACTCAATCAATTGTACTAATTTATTTTTCAAATACGATAAGTTGTAAAACCTAAATCATTTAAATAATAAATTGTTTTGTAACAACGTTTGAAAAATTAGAGAAAGTCTTATGAAATATTCTGGTGTTAATTGAAATCCTTTACTGTCAAGAACTTTTAATTTTCTCTTCGCATCTTCACTGATTTTTAAAGATTCCCGATCAAGATAATTGAAACTGCCTTCCAATAATTCCAATCAAGATAACTTAAATTCCAATAATCATGTAATCTTGCAACTGCATTCCAAACAAACACGCACTGTGTATTCCATTTCTTAACCAAACAAATGTTTTAGAAGATGCAAATCATCTGGTTAACCTTGAGAACAAACACTATCTTTTCAGTAAACTTGAGAAAGCATGAAAACCTGTGAAAGCCAATTGGATCTTTGAGAATTCATTTCTTTTGAGAATTGCAAGAAAAACCGTAATTGCTGGTTTGCTGCCACAGAAGAAAATCTGTCTGATCGATTCCTGAGCCAACTTGAATATCTGAGAAACCCTAGGGTTGTGCTTTCTATGAAAAATGGGAGGGAAAATTTTGGGGTACAACATTATGGCATGAGATTTCAGCTCCACATATTCTGGATAACCACTGTGTACTCCTTTGCATAAACTGAAAGTAACAGGATCAAAAGTCTGACGTCACATGTATGGAGTCAAAGTAACCACCCATAAGGTATGTACTAGGGGTTCATCACCTATCAGACAAGGTTCTAGGGAAACCTCAGAGTCTACGCTCTTCCTTTGGATATTACCGACATTCCAATTACTCGGTAATTAATAATATTCGTAAGAAAAACTCGTCTGAGCATAGCATCGCGTGACAACTATTTCCAAATTGCTCCGTTATAGTCTCCGTGCTACACCTAAAAAAGGCCAGGAGGGGTTGATGGTTCTACGACTCTCAGCTTCTCTAGTTCCCAAGTCAAAAGCAACAATGTCTTTCCAATTACTTGGTAAACAAGACTACTTTCAAGGGGACCTCCACTGAGTGGGGGATTTTCATGCCTCCTTCTTCGGGATTACTCCCTCAAAGTTAGCATGATTATACCGCCCGTCTTAATCCTAAATGTAACCCAAGCCTGTGTATAAGACTTATCAAATGTAATCTCCCAACCCGACATCGCAACATATCCAGAATATATGAGTAGCAACAATATAATGTAATATATACAAAAGTAAACAATAAAGAAAGGAAATAAAGCGGTAAAGCAAATAAAGAAAATAAATAAACACCCAAAGATACAAATATACAAAACTAGGAGAGAATCGCGAAAGAAAGGTCCCTAGCAGAGTTTCCAGCTGAAGTTACCGGCAAAAAACACAGAGCCGCCACCGAACTTTATTTATCCCGAAGAAAGTGGAAATATCGAGAAAACCACAAGAGGATGGATAAGATGGTCTTGTGACCAAGAGAAAGGGTAAGGAAGTCATTTATGCAAGGGGAAGGTATTAGCACCCCTCACATCTGTTGTACTCAACGGGATCCATTTTGTTTGTTTGCCTCTAAGGGTGTATTTATCTTTTACTATACTTACTGTGATCAGTGGATCTGGAACTGACTGTTTAACGCTAGTTCGCGAAATATCGCGGAAGCAAGAGTCGCCACCGTCTTTTATTTTCTCCAATTGGAAAGGACAAAAGCACAGAAAAATTCCTTATAGAGATTGCTCTCGGTTCGGGAGGTAGATTATAGAAAGGGAAGGTGTTAGCACCCTTTCTATCCATGGTTATCCATGGGCTCTTAGATACTTGCTCATTGTGTTTTCAAAAATGGTTTGTTTGCTTTTCAACTGTGGGTTTTAAAAAAGGTTTCTTTGAAAATTTCAGTTCGACTCTTGTATCGGTCCTCAAGAGTGTTTGAAAAATTGCTTTCGAAAGCTTTTTGAAAAGGTGTCGGTGTGAAAAGTATTTTTTGATTTGTTTTTGAAATTAGAGCAAGTATCTAGAGTCGTCTACCTACCCTAAGGAATTCGTCTGTGTAGATGTCCTTTAAAGTAGTGCCATCCCACCATTGAGAGGTAGGTAGCACCACCGTTGGAGGTGTTCGGGTCAATTCGAGGTTCGGGACATGGTGATCACCAGAGCAATGGGAAGACACCTTAGAAGCTACCCTCATGCCAGGTTCCCGGATCATGAGGACTTACTAAGACATCCTCTACTCGACGATCACCTTTCGAGGCAAGGCAACAGTGAGGCGTACCCTAGGGGTGGTGTGTGCGATTTGTGTGTCGTTTTCATTTGCATTTATCTTGTCATGTTATTGGTGATCTATGCGTTTGTTTTTATTTTTTTGTCATACAGTCTTTCATGCCATTATTTAACAGTTGAAAATATTGCGGGAAAAGTAAATTCTAAGCTATTACAAACGGCGCGGGTCCACGTCGCCAAAATTAACCAGGACCCGATTTGACAGAAAAATAAAGAAAGTAAATAAAGAGTGCGAGAAAGTTAAAAGGTTACATGGCCTTGGGAGAAATACATAAATATTCAAACGAAATAAAATAAATATGCGAATAAGAATTAAATCGAAACGAGGGCGTTGGACCCTTTTTGCAAAATTAAATTAAACGATGAATTAATTTAAAAAAAAGGAAAGAAACTTGTTTTTTGGTATTTTTAGTATTTTAGGATTTAAATGAAAAAGGAATTAATTGAAATTAAATGCTAACCCTAATTCTATTTGTTTTTTAGTTTATTAAGAAAACATGTTAAAATTAAACCTAAATTAACCTAATTAATTACATGGTAATTTAATTACAAAAATAATATTTAATAATTAATTATTGTGAAAGAAAAGAAAAAAAAGGATAAAAATTGATTAAAACCTAATTCTACCAATTTTAAGTTTATTAAGAAAAATGTTTGAATTAAACCTAATTTTACAAAGCTAAAATTAATTAGTGATATTTATTTACAGAAAATATTAATTAAATAAATATATTTTGATTTTTATGACTTTTCTGTTTTTTACTATTTTTTATATTTTATGAAAATAAGTTAAATTAAAGGAATTAATTAAAAAAAGAAATAATTCAAATAAATAAAATAAGGAAAAGAAAGAAAATACAATACCTTGGGGGGCTTCTGTCCCCTTTTTGGAGGTGAATTGGAGTGGTTTGGCCATTTGTGTTCTGGCCTCATCATACATAAGTTGTTCTACTTTGGCCATTTGGCTTTTGGCTTTTGGCCATTTGCGTTTTGACTTTTGGCCATTTGTGTTCTGGCTTCAACGTTCCTTAATGTCTGGCTTAATGTCTGCCTCGCCATGTATTGGTGTCATGCATAAAATGTTCTGTTTTGGCCATTTGGCTTTTGGCCTCAACGTTCCTTAATGAACCTGCATGGGATCCTGTCTAAATCTGCAGTGTTGAATCTCACGAACACATTAAATAAAATCATAAAATGCAAATAAAGCCAATATATGAAGAAATTTAATGTTTAGGCACAATATGACATGTATGAATGATTATACCCTTTTGATCATGGAGATCAAATCAATCTTACCCTTACTGGAAGATTAGAGACCTGAATGCTTTTATGCCTTACTGGAAAATTAGGATCATGGAGATCAAGTCAGCCTTATCCTTACTGAAGAAGTAGTGAGGTATTGGTTTATAACTGTGATGGCTTGTTTGTAGTGAGAGAGGGATTTGTAATAAGGATTTCAAGGTTTTAGGGTTCTTGAAAGAGTTTGATATTCTAACAGTGTTGTGGCAAGGTTTTTTTTCTCTCTTCTTTTTTTCCTCTTTTTCCTTTTTTTCCTCTTTTTCCTCTCTCTTTTTTGTGTGAAAAGAAGGTGATTATATAATAAAAATTAGGGTAAAGCAAATGGGCTTTGAATGTGCAATTGGGCCTCCAACATTCACTTGAATTCGTCACTTTCCAGGCTAAATCGCAGGGACTTAAGTGCATTTTTTGAAGTTGAAATGTGAAAACAAAATGTAGCCGACATCGAGAACTAACTCCTGTCCGAAAATCGACTCAATCGGATAAACGGTGAATTAGTTATGAATTTTTGAAGTTTCAGCTCAGACGAACTTATTTTGGGCTCCGGTGTCGACTCTGACACGTTCTTCAATAAAAAACTGGTATTGATCGGTGCATAATTTGGTCTCGACTTTTGAAGAAAAGTTGTAGATCTATGAGTCAGGGACCTTGTGTAAAAATATGAGCCCAATCCGATAAAAATTGACCGAGTTATGAATTTTCGAAGTTTCGGCCCAGCTGAAATAGTATTCAGCATTCAGGATTTTCAGCGTGTCACGCACTCTGAGCAAAAAACGAAGGCCTTTTGAATACCTTTTGAACTCAATACCTTCTGTGAAAATGTAGTCAACTCAATTTGTGAAATTTTGGCGCCGGAACCAGCTCGATACGATGAAAATCGACCAAGTTATGATTTTCTGAACATGACGCAAGTAAACTTCTGTCACAAATTTTCTGTGCAAAAATACTTGATAAATCCACATTTTTGAAGACCTTCTGATCGAAATTGGCTTCCAGCCGTGAGAGATGAAAACGTAGATAATGTCAAGACGGAATTTTAGCCACCAGAACAGGTTCAAAACAAGCCACGATCTTCAAGTTATGAATTTTTTAGCGCGTAAAAACTGCACTTTCAGCACACTTTTTCACCATATTTCTTCGAGAAAACTCACACAGTCGGATACCTTCTTTAAAGAATTGACTCTTGAGTCGAACCTGAATTTGAGAATACGTTATCAGAGATATCTTGGCGAAAGGATACCTGAATATGACGCGCCGGGTTGGACTTGTGAATTTTTCTTGAAATATTTTGAGAAATATGGGAGGGCAAATTTTAGGGTACAACAGTTGCCCCTGTTCAATCTTCTTAGACCTGAGGATGCAGATTGGCTGACGTGCCTTTCGTAATCCGAGGGTGGAAGATGATTGAACACTAGAGTGCCCAGAAATTTGCGCTCACATAGTAGCAGTGTGATGGAAATGGGCTTATAGATGCCATTTAGAGATTAATGAATAGGATGATGGGCTTATAGATGCCATCTGGATGTTGATCGCGTAAGAGATGCCATCATATGCTTTGTATAGATGTGTCCTGACTGGTTACAGGAGCTGAATCTTTTAAACTCTTCAGACGTGCCCTGGCGAGATACAGGAATCGAGTCTGGTAATGTTAGTCTTCAACGGATACACCCTGGCAAGATTCAGGCCTCGGATCCTCGAACTCTTCAGACACACCCTGGCAAGATACAGGAATCGGATCTGGTAATGCTAGTCTTCAACGGATACACCCTGGCAAGATTCAGGTATCGGATCCTCGAACTCTTCAGACACACCCTGGCAAGATACATGAATTGGATCTGGAATTCAGAAAGGTTAGTGAGTTGTCTCTACTGACAGGTTATTTCCATGGACGGGTGGTCTTTAACGACGAGTGTCTATAACGACGAGTGTCTATAACGACGAGTGTCTATAACGACGAGTGTCTATAACGACGAGTGTCTATAACGACGAGTGTCTATAAAAACGAGTGTCTATAACGACGAGTGTCTATAACGACGAGTGTCTATAACGACGAGTGTCTATGACGACGAGTGTCTATAACGACGAGTGTCTATAACGACGAGTGTCTATAACGACGAGTGTCTATGACGACGAGTGTCTATAACGACGAGTGTCTATAACGACGAGTGTCTATGACGACGAGTGTCTATAACGACGAGTGTCTATGACGAGGAGTGTCTATAACGACGAGTGTCTATAACGACGAGTGTCTATGACGAGGAGTGTCTATAACGACGAGTGTCTATGACGACGAGTGTCTATGACGACGAGTGTCTATAACGACGAGTGTCTATAACGACGAGTGTCTGTAACGACGGGTGTCTATAACGACGGGTGTCTATAACGACGGGTGTCTATAACGAAGGGTGTCTATAACAACGAGTGTCTATAACGACGAGTGTCTATAACGACGAGTGTCTATAACGACGAGTGTCTATAACGACGAGTGTCTATAACGACGAGTGTCTGTAACGACGGGTGTCTATAACGACGGGTGTCTATAACGACGGGTGTCTATAACGACGGGTGTCTATAACAACGAGTGTCTATGACGACGAGTGTCTATGACGACGAGTGTCTATAACGACGAGTGTCTATAACGACGAGTGTCTATAACGACGAGTGTCTATAACGACGAGTGTCTATAACGACGAGTGTCTATAACGACGAGTGTCTATAACGACGAGTGTCTATAACGACGAGTGTCTATGACGACGAGTGTCTATAACGAAGAGCGGAAGTAATTTTAACTGGACTTGTCTTCTTTTGACTGGATTTGTCTACTTTGACTGAATTCGTCTACATAGCTAATCTTTTAACTGTATCCTTCCTGAAAGGTAAAGGTCAGTCATATGCAATGCATGATATGGATCAAGCAATAATATTTTTCAACACATGAGATTGTATGTTATGATGCATATGTGCATGTATCATGATGTATAACAATGTGACGTTTATGAATGTATCTTCGTCTAGGAAAATAGATCCTTGACGGATGCCGGGAAGTCAAATCCTGGGCTGATGTTGAAGAGTGAGATTCTTCGTTTCCGTTGGGGATGATGATTGCAAGAATACCGGTAGGAGAAGATAACTCCGTTGGGAAATAAACTTGGCGAATAGATTATTCTGCGGGGAGAAAAGTACTCTAACGATCTTGCTGGGAAACAAAACTCTGTGGGGAAAGAGGTACTTTGTTGAGGTTGATGAGGATAACTCTGCTGGGGATATCTTTGCTGTGTTGGAAGTGTTAATAGACTTCGCTGGGGATAAGAAGACTGTGTCGACGACGATCTCTCCGTGGCTCTTGGCTGAGGATAACCCAGTTATATCCTGGTAAGGAAATAACTCTTTGAATAAAGCCGGGCGACGCGTTCGTGCTCTGCGAGGATAAGCTTCCAGAATCTACTGGGAATAAGCTTACTGCCTGGGGAGGTGAATTCCAACTTTCCTGGGGAAACTGGATTGGACTCTCTTGGGGAAATTTTGAACTGCACTGGAA
This sequence comes from Vicia faba, assembly GCA_948472305.1. Lineage (NCBI taxonomy): Eukaryota > Viridiplantae > Streptophyta > Magnoliopsida > Fabales > Fabaceae > Vicia > Vicia faba. The sequence goes on along the minus strand of OX451741.1, from coordinate 33,529,151 downwards.
GTAACTCTGTTGAATGTTTGATATACCGCCGGGGAACAATCTTTAGGTCAAGACTGCCGGGGATGCTTGTTAAGAATACATGTATACTGCGGGGAATGTTGAGCTCTGCGGGAGGATACCCAGCTTCCTTAAGTTTGAAAATAGCTTTACTTGGGGAGAGCGTATTGACTTACTGGCTCACTCTCTGGGGAATTGAGATATCTGGTTATGTTCTCCAGCTGAACCTACCTTGGTACCTTGGAGGATAGAACAATTAGATTGCTTGGGAAACTCATTATTGCCCCTGTTTCTGAGGTGGGAGAGGACGACCTATGAGGTGCTGATAGTTGTTGATGGACAAACCTTCTTCTGGTAGACAGGTGACAAGATGATAGGACATAGTCGTACGCTTTGATCCCTAAATTTTGCCTAGACCGCCCTTTCGGGTTTTCAGTCCATCGGGATACCCATTTTGCCCAAGCCGCCTTTTCAGGTTTTCGACTTGCCGGGTGTACATTTTTCCATTTCATCCCTTCATTTTGCCCGAACCCTTTTGGTTCGCCGGGAAGCCCTTATTTTTGCCTAGGTATGTCAACCTAGCGGGTCTTTGATTTTGCGTAGTATTCTTTTCGACTATGTCCGTTCTCTTAGAATGTAGGGAGTTGCCCCTGGCTGTTTGTGTTGCCATATTACCAGAAGATGTCTGATCGTGCAAAATTTGTTGCTGGAATGCCCCAAGTGACTCAGGCGGAGATTTGCCCCAGGCTATTTGGTCTTTGAGAGATTCTCCGAATCTTGATTGGATTGCCCCAGATGCTAGACCATGATCATGTCATGCCCCTTGATTGGAGGTGCTTCTGTTCATTAGGCATTCGTCGTGCGAATTTTCCTGCTGTTCAAACAAAAAGTCATATGCAAACAAAGTTATGTTAAAAATGCAAAACCTATGTCTGTCTTGAAGATTTTGAAAATGCATTCTTTTTTCATAAAACAAATGAATGTTTGTAAAACGTGATGTCAACTCGTTATTTTACCGCAAGCCTTAAGGAGTCAGGATACCTTTCGTAACAATATGCTTTCGAACTAACCCATGCTTCAGCTAGGACTTTTAAGGGTTGTAATGTGGCCTGGTTCACGGTTTAAGAAACAAAGGATAAAGGCTCAAATTTTATTTGTACCCACCCGCTCTTCGTGATGTTCTTCAAACCTAAACTCAGTTGATCGTGTGTTAGACCTTATTTAAGTTTTTGTCCTGATATTCCCGTGATGGTTCGGATGTTGATAGTTTATTTTGAATAGGCAGTCATTCCTTTTTGTTATTGAGGGTTTGTGTGACCTCTTTCCCTTTTGATTTGATTATCCCTATTTTTTTGCCTGAACTGTTCTTTTGTGATTACAGTCAGCGGGATGCCCCAGTTTTGTAAGTCTCCTTCATAGGTTTTGACTTAATGGGTTTTTTATTTTTGAGATAATGATTGCCTTTCTTTATTGATTGTTCGGAACCATCACTGTCTTTCTTCGTTTTGTAAGGACCTCTTTGGTGCCATTCATTATACACCCGGATCAACTGAGAAAACTACCCTGCCCCAGGTTATGATTAAGGGTTTTAAATTTCGAAAAGAAAAACTCCTACTTCTTTGGCTAAGAGGGGTTGACGAGGGATTATCATCCTTATAACTCCGGTGTTTAGGGATTGAAACAATGCCTGTACCTCATCAGCGGGGTCTGTTCAAAAGCATACTGTAGATTGTGGTATCGTTTTCGTCATCCTCCCTCAAGAGGCTTAGAACTTTAGATCAAGAGTTGACATCAGAAAAATATGAAAACAATTTGCATAGAGTGAATACGAATATATTGATTCAAAATAGACATAAGCGATGCATTAATGGAATAACAATGTTTAACATGAATAAATGTCTAAACAATCAAAGAACAACACAACTTGAACATTCGAATGAACAAAAGTCTTTTCATCTCAGGGCTTGTCACTTCAAATGGTGAGCCTTGGAGGGATGGTAAAAAAATTCAGCCTGACCATCTTGGGTGAACTCCAATGCCCCTTCATCAATCAGGTCCTGGATTTTGTTCTTCAGAGCCCAACACTCATTTGTATCATGTCCTGGAGTGGCAGAGTGATAGGCACACCTTTTATTGGGATCATAGATAGGAGATGCTGTGTTGGGGTTCCGGGGATGGGCCCTTAATGTGATCAGGTTCAACCTCAACAGGCGTTGTAAAGCTTGAAACAGCGACATGTTAAGCTGGGTGAATTGCCTCCTGGGCTTGTCTGGCTGAAGCTGGTGAGGTTGCTGCTGAATTTGTGATACTGAAGCCTTTTGGGGAGCTCTTTTATTCCCTTGCCTCAAAGGTGGTTGAATGATGACTGACTCTTTACCCTTAGACATTTTCCCTAGTTGGTTACCCCGAAGCAGTTGGTTGACGAGAACCCCGAGCTCATCTTGTCTCTGAGCTAAGTCTTGGATGATAGTCACCTGCCCCAGCATTTGGGCTTTCATTGCATCCACTTCAGCTTGCAGATGTTTCAGCCGTTCGTCCTCAGCGCTGTTCCTGACCAAAGTCTCCATGAGAAGTGTCCTTAGCTCCTCCTGCCCCTTGGATAGATTCAGGAGGATTTCCCCGAACCGGGTCTCTTGAGCAAGAAAGTCCTGGTTATCTTGTTGGGAAGCCATTGCTGAAATAAACAGCGAGAAGGTAAGTGACCTGCAACAAGGATACCTGTTATGCAATGATGTGTATGACATGCATGCAATGTTTTCAAGGATCTCGCGGGATAAACAAGAAAATTTGTTAGAATTTGGGTCCGATGGCTTGATTGAAGGAACTGCATATTGTTGAGAGTCCTTCTTCAAGATTCAAAGGCTCACCATATCCAGTGGGTCATAGCCCCTGACAACTTTGGCTCAGGGAACTTTCTTCAAGTGTCAAAGCTCACCATATCAAGTGGGTCACAGCCCCTGACAGCCTTGGCTAGGGCAACCTTCTTCCAGTGTCAAAGCTCACCATATCAGGTGGGTCATAGCCCCTGACAACTCTGGCTAGAGGAAAATAAATCCTCTTTGCCCCTTGCTGGATGTTTGATTTATCCTGACCTGCATCACAAGCCTTTGAGATCCTTGAAATGGGTTAAGATGTATGCAATGGTATGATGTCATGATGCATGGGGTAATATGAATAAACCCTGTTATGAGCCCTTATTAAGGACTATAAACAGAAACCTGCAATAAACTCAAGTAAAACCTGTCATGAGTCCCAATTAAGGACTAAAAACAAAAACCTGCAAGAAACTTAGTAAGCCTTGTTATGAGTCCTAGTTAAAGACTAAAACAAAAACCTGCAAGAAACTTAGTAAGCCTTGTTATAAGTCCTAGTTAAAGACTATGAACAAAACCTGCAGGAAATTCAGTAAACCCTGTTATGAGTCCTAGTTAAAGACTATAAACAAAACCTGCAAGAAGTTCAGATGTCAGATAACAAGCATGCAAGTAATCCAAGTTTGAAGGCACACAAGTCACACAAGAGAAATCCCTTAGAGTTTAGGTCAGCATGAAGTTTGGGGTACTACCCTCTTGAAGTTGGTGGGCTCAACCTGTCCT